>JALJCO010000379.1:0-705840 GCA_023101725.1 Atherinomorus stipes | reverse complement strand
GACACCAATTAAAAATCCATAACTATCATAATCTTGCGTCACACTCAAACAGGAAAAATAATAATGTGCATAAACTGGTAGGTCCCATCTGCGACATCACTCAGCGACACGCCCACCAGACCTATGAGAGGTACGGTAAAATCCAACCCTACCCCTGACCCTTCCCTAAACCTCCCAAAGACCCACCCACTATGCAACACGCCCACCATAGGACACGCCCACTATGCAACACGCCCACCAGACCCATGAGAGCACGGTAAAATCCAACCCCTACCCTGACCCTTCCCCTAAACCTCAAGACCCACCCAATATGCAACACGCCCACCATAGGACACGCCCACTATGCAACACGCCCACCAGACCTATGAGAGCACGGTAAAATCCAACCCTACCCCTGACCCTTCCCCTAAACCGCACAAGACCCACCCACTATGCAACACGCCCACCAGACCTATGAGAGCACGGTAAATCCAACCCTACCCCTGACCCTTCCCCTAAACCCTCACAAGACCACCCCACTATGCAACACGCCCACCATAGGACACGCCCACTATGCAACACGCCCACCAGACCTATGAGAGCACGGTAAAATCCAACCCTACCCCTGGCCCCTTCCCCTAAACCGCACAAGACCCACCCACTATGCAACACGCCCACCAGACCTATGAGAGTACGGTAAAATCCAACCCTACCCCTGACCCTTCCCCTAAACCTCACAAGACCCACCCACTATGCAACATGCCCACCATAGGACACGCCCACTATGCAACACGCCCACCAGACCTATGAGAGCACGGTAAAATCCAACCCTACCCCTGACCCTTCCCCCTAAACCGCACAAGACCCACCCACTATGCAACATGCCCACCATAGAACACGCCCACTATGCAACACGCCCACCAGACCTATGAGAGTACGGTAAAATCCAACCCTACCCCTGACCCTTCCCCTAAACCTCACAAGACCCACCCACTATGCAACACGCCCACCATAGGACACGCCCACTATGCAACACGCCCACCAGACCTATGAGAGCACGGTAAAATCCAACCCTACCCCTGACCCTTCCCTAAACCGCACAAGACCCACCCACTATGCAACATGCCCACCATAGAACACGCCCACTATGCAACACGCCCACCAGACCTATGAGAGTACGGTAAAATCCAACCCTACCCCTGACCCTTCCCTAAACCTCACAAGACCCACCCACTATGCAACACGCCCACCATAGGACACGCCCACTACAGGACACGCCCCTTGGTTGCAAGCCGCAGATAGATTTGCGTAAACTACATAAACCCAGTGGATCTAAGGTAGATTTTACACATGTGCGCGGACACGGTGGAGTTCTATCACAGCACCGCCTGGCGTGCAGATCCAATCCAATTCCACACACTCTTGCATCCTTGTACGCACGCAGATTTCTTCATGATGACGCTCATGTAAACGCGGATAAAAAGATGAAGACGAGACGCCACTTTTGCATCTTCTCTTCTGATCATCGCCGTGTGAACGTAACCTAAAAAATGAAAGTACGGGAGGAGAAAAATCAGCCTGAACTGGTTTTATGTAGAACGTTACGGATTATTAATCTAAGCTGACGATCTACTTCGGTGACGTTCAGCATTTCGTCCACTGAAAGGGAATCTCACTGATGATGAGCTGATGCCGAGCAGGAGATGAAGATGGAGGAGGATGAGGATGCCAAGCAGACATTGACTTCCTGCAGAAGAGATGAAGAAGAAAATCCTCGGCCAGATTTCAGCAGCTCTTTATGTTCAAACGCAAACAAGGCAACGACTTTATCATCCAAACGCTGAAAAATATGTCCAATGCTGGTATTCAGTTGATAGAATAATCTGTGAATCGTGGCACTTTATTTCATCTCTTAAATAAGCCGTCAGTGTGCTTGTTTGTTCATTTAGACGAGTGAATTTATGATTTTGGTTGCTACAGAAAGAGCAGAGTATGTTAATAAGGATTCGCTCAACATTTTCACCATCTTGGATATTTTGATCTGGTTTTATTTTCTTTTTTATTGCAGTGATGTAAAAGTTTCTCAAAAACAGCATTGGATTGGATTTATAACACTTTTTTACAGCAAGTAACTAAAAGTAACTAAGTAACTTTGACTCAGAGTAAATTTTAAATTAAGTGCTTTTTTACTTTTACTCTTTTACTTGAGTAGAATTTAAGCAAAGTAAAGAAACTTTTACTTAATTGTGATTTTTCAGTACTTTTTCCACCTCTGACGAGTCGACGTCAGCAGACGTTTGGCTGACCTGGGGTCTGGAAGTTGAGTGCAACCAGCTGGGAGCCGCAGAGCCACATGGGCAGTGGGTCGTAGTTGGACGAGTCCAGCCGCTGTCCTCTGGGATAAACGCGGGACAGCTGGCGGCGGTTGTACTGCAGGAAGCGCTTCCCTCGACCGCGAGTTGCGAACTTCTCTGCCTTCGTCTCGGGGAAGGAGGACATGTCCCGGTAGCACGCCCGCTCCGTCCCGATCTCTGCGAGCGGGGAAGTAGAGGAGGAATGAGACGGAGGCATGAAGGAAGGACACGTTTTTAAAGCGAGAACAGAAAAGCTGATCCTCACTGTCCTCGTTGAAGGGGACGGGTCTGCAGTAAACCACCAGCTCCGACAGCTCCACCGCGATCTTCTTCCTCCTCTCCATCTGCTTCTCCTCCTGCATCTGTTACCATGGAGATCAGACAAAAGTGCAGCTGCATCAGAGGTGACAAAATACAAAACAAAACTTTTGCCACTGAAAATCTTTAATCTGGAGTCAGACCATCAGAGTTTTATCAGGCACCAGCTGCCCTGCTCGTTCATCTTCAGCAGGTTTTTACAAGTCGCATTTAGTCGTCCCTGCATCTTTCCTGTAGCTGGCAGAAAACTCATCTTGGGCAAAAACGGAAGCTTTTAAATTAATGAAGTTTTTTTTTTTATATTCATGTTAGGCATAGAGATTCTCCATAAAGTGTGAAAAATATACATTTTTATGAGAATTTGTCAGGCGAATATTACTTTTGTTGCCTTTTTGGGGATATTGGGGGTGCTAACTTAAAATAGACTTGCTGCAAAGCTCAGAATCATTTTTTCCTGCCTTCCACTATGTTTCAAGACACTCTCAGCTGAATTTAATAGTTGTATGACTGTTTATGCTGTTGTACTGCCTAATAGTTAAGTCAAAATCAATCAAATTCAATTTCTCCATGTCCCATTTATTAAACTTGGAAGGTTTCTTTGCCACTTAGGATCTAATAAAACCACTGACAATCATCCCCTGAACATAAATATTTCTCACTTTTGAAAACCCAACTGAATAGATGTGCAAATAAAAGTGCTTTTGAAAAAACAAAGTTACCACAGCTGAACTGGAATAGTATAAATGTACACAAATTCATGTGAAATCAGTAAAACACAGTAGTATAAGAGTATATGTGAAGTCGCATATGAGTGCATATGTAAAATAGACATTTCGGTCAGTGAATTATAATCTCAGACAACTGGGTGGTCTATGAAAACCTGTGCACACATTTTAACTTGTACTTTGCACTGTGTGTAAAGTTTAACCTGAACCTGCAGATGCACATAAATATCAGTGTAAAGCAGCGACTTTTCAGCATGCAGGAGAGTCGCTGCTTATCCATTACAAAATCGTGCACAATTTTGTAATAGACAGATGAAATCTTGTGATATTTCATCATAAAAAATTGTGATACTGCATTTTTTTAATATTGATATGATGTTGCAACAAAAAAAAATTGTCCCAATATTTCAGTGAATCGATATTTTGTCACAGCCTTAAACAGGATCTTGCATTTTCGTACCAGAACAACTTGATCTCACAAGATTTTATTAATTTCAGCCTGAAAAACCAACATGGATATTTACTGATATTGTATTTTAATGCTGATATTGCCCGATAATATCAGTAGGCAGATAATGTCAGACATCTCTAATAAATATATCCAGCTGAAGTTGTAAAAGTGGCCCTATTTTTCACATTATTCCAGTTTTCAATCATTCCACCTCCTGGTAAATGATTTGTGTGAAATCCTCCAGTGACTGAGGTTAAAACTGAACTAAAGTCTACGAGGAGTGTTTGCATTCGTGGGTGGGTGTTATATGGCGTCACACTGACCCGTGCATCGGCGTTCTGTGCAGCCTCGCGGATTTTGCCGACCCAGCCGGTGAGATCCTCCAGGCTGTCGGCCGCCACGTCCAGAGTCTGGACCGGATGGGAGGAGAGATGCTGGGAGTGGATGGTGAACACGAAAGCCCGCGAATTCTTCCCGTCTTTATGCACCACTGGGGGGAGTGGACGGAGGGTGATTTTAACAATAAAATCATGAAATAAGCAAATCTGTCCAGTATTAAATTGAAAGTCAATTCTTTTTATTTTGTTTTGACATTAAAGGAGCTGTATCAGCTTTTCAAATGTTCCAGAAGTCAATTACAGGCATTTATAAGCTAAATATGTTCCCATCGCTACTATAGAAACTAATCTGGTGTTCAATATTAGTTTTTTATGCGTCTAATTTCCAGCACGGAAGTAAAACGGCTGACTGCACTGAACCACCGAAGCTCTCAATTTCATGACGTCACCCCGGAACAGAAAGATTCTGAAGGGTCGTGGATTTGGTTTTAGCACCGACTTCGTTACTCACATGGACGCTGTATGTAAACATTGATTGATGATCGGACACCGATCGACGGGATAAAATGGAGCAGCATGTTATGGAGCTGTATGCGCTCAACCCAGAGTCTGATATGGAGTCTGAAGTACACGCAGTACTACAGAGACCCTGACAAGTAAGTAGATTAGCAAACAAATCAGAGGCTAACAGTTAGCATTGAGCTGGGAGGCGTTTTCACTCACCGGTGCTGTTTTCTGTCCATGAGGCGTTTTTATGGTGGGAACTGCGTCAGGTTTCAGAAGTAATCCCCAAGAAAAAACACTTTACTGCCCGAGATTCATGAAGTTGTCAGGAGTGAAGTTCACACACAAAGTTGTGTTTTTTTTCTGCTCCTGAAGATAAAATCCGGCCACTTCTGGAAAGTGGATTCATTACGGAAGAGGATTAGGGCAACTGAAGAAAAAAGAAAATTCTGAGAAAAAAAGTCAGAATTCTGACTTTTGGAAATTGAAAAAAATAAAATTCCTGAGAAGAAAAAAAAACTAAATGAAATGTTCTGTGAAAAAACTGATTCCGACTTTTCCCCAGAACATAAAAAAAAAAAAAAAATCAGGAATTTGATTTTTATAATTTCTGAAAAAGTCAGAATTCTGACTTTTTTCTCAGAAGTTTTTTCTTCAGTCGCCCTTATCCTCTTCCGTATTTCATTGTCCAGTACAACAAATAAACTCCAACACCGAACACAACCACATTTTTTCCAGCTTGCCGTCGTCTAGCGCTAAAAAAAAGAAAAATAAAATAAAGAAGCTTTTCTTCTGAACTCTGGATCAAACGTCTGTTAGCTGACGGCTGTTTGTCTCTGAGAAAATCTTCCCACAGGCTGTTTGTTTCTTCCTCAGAGTGTGAATACGTTAGGATTTCCTCGAGTTTCTCTTGAACAAAGAGAGGGCGTCTTGCTACGATGCTGCGCATACGTATTTGTCGCTTCATGATTGGTGCCACCTCGTTGCGTATACAAGTGTAAGTCAGTTATGTTAAGGAAGCTACAGCTTGGCCTGAATATTCATAAAAATTACTCAAATATGCACAAATGAAGAAAAAAATGACTTAAATGAAGTTTTTTTTATGAGGAAATAACAGTAACATGCTGAAAAGATCTTAAAAGTCCATTTTTCATGATACAGCTCCTTTAAATGGTTTTATTTTATGATCCAATTACATTTAAACTGCATTTTTACTCACCAACATGGCAGCTGGGGACGTCAATAAAGCCTTTTAGGAAGGTTCCCAAAGGACTGCTCTCTGTTGACTGAAACAACACAAAAACACGTTTTTCTAACAGTTTCTAAAAGCCTGAAAGCCGACCGATCGATGTTTAACTCACCACTTCATCAGGCTCTCTGGTGGGAGAACTGGGCATCTCCTCCACGTAGTTTGCAGGAAACCACAGCTGCTTCTTTCCTCCGTAGTCGCCTCGCCACCTGAACGCAGCACACGCGTCATGACAGGCTCACGCAGACGGAGGAAGAGGCTGCACGAGCCGCACTCACCAGCCGCCCTCCTGCTTGTCCACATTCAGGATGAGCGCTTGCTTCGGGAAACACAGCTCGTCTTCTCTCTGGGCTCGGTAGTCGTACAGAGCTTTGACCACACACTGGAACGTGAAGGCACGGAGGCGTGTTGGTGTCTGAGCTGGACAACGCTGCACCAGTAAAGCCTAAAACACCTTTTCACAGACTGCATCTGTTTCTGGGCAAAATGAAGCTAAAGTGCAGAAGTCTTTGTTTTCTTTAGTCATTTTCATCTTCTGCTGCATGATGAAGACGATTGAGAACGTAGATGTTTCTCTAGATGGTCTACATCAGCTGTGACATCACAGCATGTTTTACATGAGGCCACTAGGAGGCGCCAAAGTTTCTAATTAATTCCTCTTCCCATCTGTCATATTTGCTTTACACTTTCTTTCCAAATTTACTTCTTCCTTCATTTTTCATCCTTCTCTTAAAGGTACAGAATGTAAGAATCACTGACATCTAGTGGTAAAGAAGAGTATTTGACAGAAAAGATGTTTTCTTTCAAATGACTTCATAATTTCAAGCACTGTAGTGAATGTACGGTGGCAGTTCGTGGCAAAATTCTCCCAAACATAAAGATGTTTTCCTCTGTGAGTGGATCAGTGGTCTCAGGTGTAGCTATGACTGGACTATGAGGAGCTACTTTTAAGGCGTTACTGATCCCAAAAAGTGCTCTAACTCCCATTAAGCAAAGCTGGTACAGCAGTTTTAAAGTTCAGAGGGTTCTCACTTCACACACATTATTTTGTCCATTTAGGGACACCATAGTAAAAATGGTGGAACAAATATGGCAGCCTCCATATGTGCACCACCCAGCAAGTGGATATAAATGACTCATTCTAAGAAAATAAATACATAACAGTTATTCTAGTGCAGCGATTACACATCAATAGAAACACAGTTTTGAATTGCATATCACATTTTTCTGCCACTGACCTTTGATTTTTTACATACTGTACCTTTAAACTAAACTCATCTCAGTCCATGACATGTAAATGTGCCCCATCATCAGTTTTACTATGTTTCCAGATTCTGCAGAAAGAGTGTGAGTCAGCTTTCACCCACCCGGGCTGTCGGCATCTTATTGGCCTCCACGTAGAAATGAGGAGTTCGGACTTCGTACAGCGCACCGTAGTCAAGCTCCTGAAAAATAAATGATAAAGAAGATTTCCTGGCTTTTGGGAGTGAAAGTATCCTGCATGCTGCAGACATTCAGGGAAAAACAGATGCAGAAGAAGAGAACAATCACGTGATCCCAAAAAACTGAGAAGTTATATTAATCTTTAAAAAACTTTTTGGAAACAAAACTCTTTCAAAACTTTAAGATTTTCTTAGTATTTATTAAGAACAACTGTCCAGTATGCAGCGCAGAGGTGGATGAGAAAGCTGAGATAAACAGAATCTCACTCATATTTGTTTATACACTCATCGTCTTCTTCATCTGCTCCAACTGTTTAACTGCTCATTAAAACCAATATCTAACCAGCCAATCACATGGCAGCAGCTCAACACATGTCATGTAGATGTGGTGAAGACGACTTGTTCAAACTGAGCATCAGAATGAGGAAGAAAGGAGATTTAATGATTGTTGGTCTGAGTTTTTACTGGTATTTCCCCACACAACCATCTCTAGGGTTTCCAGAGAATCTGGACCAGAATGCAGCAGAAGACATGGATCCATCCTGCCTTGGATCAAGGCTTTCGGCCGTTGCTGGTGTAATGTTGTGGGGGAGATTTTCTCGGCCCACTTTGGGCCCCTTCGTACCAACGTGGCGGTTTAACCACCACAGCCTACCTGAGTATTGTTGCCAAGGGGCAAACTCTGCTGGAGAAGCGTGAAGCCCGGAAGTAAAGTTAAATATTTGTAATTCTTTCTTCATCCACTAGGGGCTCCAAAACAGAGCAAATCCCCAGACTCACATGTTAAAAACACCAACTTCACAGCAGAAATAAACATGTTTACAGCCTGGTTCAAAAAATCCTTTTAGCTTTAATAGGTCAAGTTTATCTTCATGTCAGCTGGAAGGGTCGTGAATTTTTTTCAAACTCATCTGTTAAGATGTTGTTTAATCCTAAAATTACACATAATTAAGGGTGTGTCATTTTGACTGACAGGCGGCAGACTGGGTGCTGATTTTAGCCGTGGAGGCTAATCGTTAGCTCCCAGCTTCTTCCCAGGAAGGCCTCAGCCTGCAGAAGAGTTGCATAACAGTGGTTTTTATCTGGTTAACAGCAAGTTTGAGCGTGTCTTACCTTTAAAGGGACTAGAGGCAGGAATTCTAAAAAACAAACAAACATGCATGTCCATTTTTTTTTATAGTAATGGGTGATGAAGCGCTAAATACCAAAAATAACGTTTCCACCCACGTTTCTCTCCGTTGCCTTGAACAGGCTGTGTGCTGCAAAATGCGCTGCAATTCAGTGTCTGAATTTCCCGCACTGCCCTGCGGACGTGACGTCAAATGATGCTACATCTGCAGTTTTGATGGAGGAAAAAGCCGGTTGCGGTAAATTCAAACACTGAAAGCGATAGTTATGGATTATTCTGCCGTCAGCAAACGATCCAGATCAACTGAAAAAAACTAAAAGTGGAACTACGAAGAAAAAGGTGAGTAAACAACATTATAACTTCAGCTTGTGACGGCTTGGCTCGTGGCTGCAGATACCTGAAGCGCCAGTTGCTGCAGTCGCGCGTTTCATTTCTTAATCTTGCCTCAAGTCCCTTTAAACCGCTCATCTTCATTCGCTCCTGTTCTCTATGGATTAGCCCTGTTAGCATTAGCACACCTAACAGGGTTCACTTCCCCCTCTTCAGATGTGACCAGACACTACGTCTATTTTTTTCTTTCTACAGTCTTTGATTGCTGCTGACCATGTCCATCCCTTTATGACCACAGTGGAGCATCTTCTGATGCTGCATCCAGCAGGATGATGCAGCATGTCACAAAGCTCACATCATCTCCAACATGACCATGAGTTCACTGGACTCCAACAGAGCAGCTTTGGGATGTGGTGGAACGGGAGATTCTCATCATGGATGCAGCATCTGTGTGATGTCATCATGTCAATATGGAGCAAAATCTCAGGAATGTTTCCAACACCTGGAATGAAGGCAGTTCTGGAGGATAAAGGGTCCAACCTGGTACTTGCAAGGTGAACCTGATAAAGTAGCTGGTGAGTGTGTATCATGTGTTCATTCTTTACTTTAAGGCTCAGGTGTAAGCTCCGGTCCTTGAAGACCACTATCCTGCAGGCTTTAGTTCTTTCCATGCTTCAAAACATCTAACTGAAATTATGGGTTATCATGAAGAAGCTGACAACAAGCTGGTGGATCCATTTGATTGAAATCTGTTGTGCTGGAGCAGAGACACATTAACCTACAGAATAGCGGCCCTTTGAGGACTGAAGTTTGACTCCCTGCTTTAAGGGATCAATCACTTTAAAGTTTTTATAGCCAGGTAATCTGCTGCAGAAGGTTCGTGAAAAGCTGTCTGGCTGAAAGGAGGATGAAGCACCTGAAGCACCAGGTGTGCTCTGAGACTCTGCCAGCTGTGTCCGACTCACCGTGGTGCCCATCCGGTCCAGAGTGTCTTCGTTGATGGGGTAGCGGAGCCTCATCTTGCGGTACAGAGGATGTTTTTCGTAGTAGCTCACCAGATCTACGAGGCTCTCAAACTCTGCCGAGCTGCCCAGCATGAAGAGGCGGCCCTCCTGCTGGATGCGGCAGTGTTTGATCTTCCCTTCCGCCCTGCAGACCCGAGTCACCGAGGAGCGAGGACAGACACGATGTCATCGGCTGTTTCAGCTGGAAACAGAGGAGCATGAGGAGAAGATGCCCTACCTGAAGGAGATGGCGTAGGAGTTGTGCTCGCTGCGTTTTCGGACCAAGAAAGCTCCGTCTCTGGGCACGCGCATCAGCATGTGTTCAGCCTGGACACGCGACAGGCTGGAGTGATACCACCTGGACACCAGCAAACTTTTCAGCTTCATCTCACACCCGCCACCATTTTTTTTTAAATGAATAAAGTCACAACCACGCAGCAAGAGATTTGTCTTTCCTTCAGAACGATGCTTTACGTTAAGTTTTAGTGTGAATACTCGCTCCTGCGGCGACGTTTCCAGACATCACTCACTCTTTGCTCTCGTGGGCGTTGGGTTGCGGCACCGGGCTGCCCAGCCGCATCTCGAACTCGTTGCAGCGCAGCGGCGTGTCTCTGTAGTGGCAGATGAGGCGGTACAGGCTGTCAAACACCAGGTTGTCCGTCAGGTAGAAGTGGGTGGAGCCGGACTCCTGGCGGGAGTGGATCCTGCAGTGCTGGACTCGACCAGACCGCCTGGAGGAGGAGGAGGAGCGAAGACGTTAGCTGGAGTGATCTCAGGATCTCAGCTTCATCTTCAGCCCTTAATACAACGTAATGTTTAGAGTCATGTAAAAACTCAAAATCTCATTCTCATTCATGAGGCAGGACATAAAATGAAAAAAGTGGGCATTACTGGGTCTAGTAATCTGGTAAATATTACATGAAAAAATACAAAACATAACTATATTGTTACTTATTCAGCAAGAATAAACCAAAATCTAACAGGAAGACTAAATCCACCTTTTCTCCTTCCAAACAAATGAAGAGGGTCAGTGCAGCTCGGTGCTGCTGACCAGATGAACCTTATTCATGATCAGTGTGAGCTGCTCCATAAAAGCAGAAAGTTGTTTCCACGCTATCTGGAATCCATCATTCCACAGAAAGAAAGATTATTCACATGTGGAAACGTTCAGGACAGCTGTCCATCTTTCCAGCAAGTTCAGCTCGACATCCGACTGTGCTGAGACCCTGAGACGGGGGGGGGGGGGGGAGGTCAGTCCTGTAAACTGTGGGTGAAATCCACAATTTAAAAAACCAACCAAACTGGCCCGGACCTCTGAAAAGTGGACCAACATCCCTGTCAGCAGGTGCAGACGTCTGATTGGACGTTACAGAAAACACCTGATTGCAGTGATTTTTCTCAGTGTTGCTCAACAACATTCTAGCTTCTGAGCCCCATCATTCATGTTTACTTGTTTTATTTTTTGTGCATCTGTTTTTAATATTTTTGTTGAACCACAACTCAAAATAAATGTGATTATTTTCTTAGAATTTTCATTTATTATTACTTTAGTCAATTTTAGTTGATTTCACTGATTTTTTTTCCATCTTTAATTGGAGGTCATGAATAATTTTGAGGATGACTGATTATTTCTTATTTATACTTTTTTGTGCTTGTGACTGACCAGAAGGAGAGGGTGTAGTCTCCGACAAACGTCTCGCTCTCCCGCACCAGGAAGGTCCCGTCCTTGCCGCCTCCTTCGCAGTACTCCTGCAGGAGCTTCTCGGCCACCTGCCGCCCGTCGCGACCTCCGCCCAGCTTCCCGTGGAACCAGCGCTCCGCACAGTGCTGCTCGTTGTTGTTGCACTCCTGACGGCGACACGACACCCCCATTACGATGTTCTAATCGGCTCCGTCCCAGCATCAGCACATCCTGCTCTCATCTCCCTACCTCCTTTCCTTCATCCTCCTCCTCTTCATCAGCTGTCTGGTAGCGGGACGTCTCCTCCGAGTAGTAAATCTTGGTGCTGGTCAGGACAAAATAATGCGGCGTCCACGTCTGTGAGTCCCAACAGAGAGACGACTCAGACACAAGCGGAGACGAAGCGCGCTGAACGTTTCACGCACACTCACGTGGTCGATGGGGTCCTCCAGATAAAGGATGCCGTTCTTCAGCGAGTTGCTGATGTCGTTTTCTGAGTAGCTGGCTGACGTCACCTCCTCATACAGCGTTCCTTCCACCAGCTTTTTGTGCTGTGACACGACAAAACGAGACACAGTGAGACACACCATCACACATTTACAGAAAAAAGGCTCATTGTCTCCATCTCTGCTGTAGACATCCTGGGAGACGAGGACACATAAAACTACAGAAATCTGCACAACGCTTTCCAAACAATTTGATTTAAACACAGAAGGGAGTTTTTTTTATTAGATGCATTCAGATTTCAGCTTGACAATAAAATTTAAGATGTAGTTTCTTCCCAATGCTGCTTTTTTATTTCATTTCTACAAAAAATCCCATCTGAAATCAGCAAAAATGATACACACAGACATGTGCAACATGACTCCGTATATATCGGAGATACAGTCGGATGGGTCATGAAGAATGAAAAAGAACTGAGATTTCCTTCTGTTTAAGCATTTAAGCTTCCTGTGACCTGGACGATGGAGCATATCTATGCATTTGTACGGCAGCGGAGACTGAAGAAGTATCTGGAGGTAGCGGATAACAACATTTGGAACACGCAGATGGAACTGCGACTTGATGAACAAAACTCATGTCAGATTGCAGATGTTTTACTTGTTCTATTGGCACATAGTTTTTACATTACAAGCAAAAAAAAAATATTTTTTACTCATTTTAAGAGGAGTAGTCAAGATTTTTTTTGCTTGCAATAATCAAAAAAAAAAAAAATTCTGCCAATAGAACAAGTGAAATTTTCTTGATAAGATTCCTAGAAATAAGATGCATTGCCTTAACGAGGTTCCTATATCTCACTGAAATGTTTCTCTTATATTGAGTGTGATGAGATATTTTGACTAGAAATGAGAAAAATACACTTGGTAAGATTTGAGTTTTTGCCGTGCAGTTTCCTGTTCTTAACTGACAGGAGTGGCACCCGGTGTGTTCTGCTGCATTCTGGTCCATCAACTGCTGCTCGCTGGAGATTTTCTCTTCTTCAGACCATTTCTGGAAACTAGACATGTTTGTGTGTGAAAATCCCAGGAAACACTCAGTTCAACAACCATTAAATCTCCTTTCTTCCTCATTCTGATGCTCAGACTGAACTTCAGCAAGTCATCTTCACCACGTCTACATGACAAGATGCGCTGAGTTGCTGCCATGTCTGAAGGCCCACTTTTATTCTCTGGCTTTTTAACACGGCATGAGTTGTGTGGTCCTTTGTGTCTTTTATTTATTTTATTTTATTTGATTCTTTTTATTGTTTTAGCTAATTTGTTCTATTGTATTTTATATATATGTATATATAAACACACACGCTTTTTTTTTATGTTTTTTTTATTTTACTGTTTTAATGAGAGCTGGTGGAGGTATACAGAGCAACACCTGTTTTACTTCTCTTATTTTATTTTTATTTCATTTTTATTGCTGGGTATTTTGTATGTGGAGACATATTCTGACTTAAATGTGCTTTATAAATAAAGTGGATTGGATTGGATGTGATTGGCTGATTAGTTAAACAGTTGGAGCTGATAAAGTGGTTGGTGTGTGTGACATAAGATCCAATCAACAGCTGCAGCCTTTTAGATCATATTTAAAACCTCTGACTCCTGGTGGTCACCTTTTTTATTTCATCCTGCATCCACGGCAATAATTTCTGAGGACGTGTACGACTGTCGCTCCGAACAGATGCGATATAGATCAGGTAGATGTTTGCATGGCAGATATCAAACCTGCCTCTGTGAGTGAGCACGTTGCAGTGATGTGACAATATGAATTCATGCACCTTGATGAGGATCTTCCTCCGGAGCTGGTAGGGTGAGGGAAGCTCGTCTGCGCTGTTGTCCACTGGCTTGGTGAGCAGCAGATCTCCAAACACCTTTTTAAAGTGTGTGGCCATGTTCCTCTGCTGGACCACGCTGCAGTGGTCCTCGATGGACAAGATGACGGGATACCTGCAGCGGGAAGGACGACTCGTAAACTCTGGCAAAGCTCATGAGGAAAACTCCTGAATACAGCAGCGGTTATTTTGTGGAGGTTTTGAAGGTACCGTGAGAGAATCCTCTCTTCATGAACTCACTCTGATGTGACGAAGGCATGATCCTTGATGGTGTGCAGGACGTCCAGGAATTTGATCTTTGAAGTTAGAGTGTGACCGTGGTAGATGATTGGAAGGTCATCAGGTCCATCCCAGCAGTCCACTGACACACACACACACACACACACACACAATCCAACATGGAGTTAAGCTTTAAAACTCTAAACTCAGCTGCAGCCAGAGACCATCAAACCAAAAGGAGAAGATCAGATCTGAGCAGCTGTTGTAGCGATTAATTCACTGGTAAGAAAAACAAATCTCCGAAACACGAAGTGAGCTCGTCTTTCTTACGTTCAATACAGCGGCAGCCCATCCTCAGACAGCGAGCGTAGGCCTCCAGAGACGACTCACTGGAAAACTGGTCACCGGTCAGGTAGCTGGAGGAATGAACCAAAGCAACCAGGAGTTATGTGGAGCAATTCTGCTTTACAGAGAACTACGAGATTATCTGTAGAAAATAAAAATAACTACCGTATTTTTTTTTTTTTTTTGTTTGTTATGAATATATTAAAAATTTTCATTTTTCTTTTTTTAATCTCTATTTTATATTTATGAGATGCGAAGGTGTAAATTTCTCCTTCTATTGTCAAAGAGGCCCTTGTAACCTTTCCCTCTCTCTCTCCCCAAACAACCCCCAAATATCCTTTTCTTGTGAGGGGAGTCTTTTTTACATCTGCCTCTTTGGGCAAATCCTCCCAAACCTATTTTTCCCTTCTTCTTCTTGTTTTTATGTTTTTTACCAGTTATTTTCTTTGTTTTCCAATTAATTTGTTTTTTTTATGAAGAACAAGAATAATATAAATACAAAAAATCCCCACCTTTTTTAAATTTAATTATTCTTATTTTTCTTCCCCACCTCTTTTTTTTTTTTTTTTTTCCTTTTTTTTTTTTTTTTTTTGTTCCATCTTTTTTTCACAAGCGACTTATATTCCAGAAAATACGTACCTAGAAGAACCCACAAACAAAATATGTATGACCCATAACAGTAATAATAATAATAACATATAATAATAATAATAATAATAATAACATATTTCATTTATATAGCACTTTTCATTAAAGCTGCTGTTCATGTCTTCAGATTTCTTACTGATGTTTGCACATGTACATGTGACGCTTTACATGTGGTTCACATGCACATGCACATTTAAACCGCATGTGTAAAACATGTATCTCACCTGCAAACATGGTTTTGGAAGATTTTCATGAGAACATATAAATTGCATGTGGCTGACTGGGTTTGATATGTTTTTCACATGTTTTGAACATATGAATCACATTTTACAAATGTGATCCTACATGTCAAGAACATGTGAAGCACACGTGGACCCATAAGTGTTCACATGTGCCACATGTGTTATATTCTCCCTTGCCTGACTACCTCCTCCTTCACATTCTCCCCACTTCCTTGTTTTTGGAACATTTTCATGTGAACAGATAATTCACATATGGTTTACTGGATTTAACATGTTTATCACATGTGAATTACACATTTCACAAATGTGATCTACATGTGAAGAACATGTGAACAACATGAGTGTTCACATGTGCCAACATATTTTTTTTTTTTAGAATATCTTGATGAGGACAAATAATTCACATGTTGTTCACTGGGTTGAACATGTTTATCACATGTGAATTACACATTTAACAAATATCATCTCCATGTGAAGAACATGTGAAGCACATGTGAACCCATAAGGGTTCACATGTGCCAACATGTGGTTTTGGAACATTTTCATGAGACCATATAATTCACATATGCTTTACTAGGTTTAATAGGTTTTTTCACAAGTAAATCACATTTTACAAATGTGATCTACATGTGAAGAACATGTGAACCACATGAGTGTTCACATGTGCCAACATGGGGTTTTTGGAATATTTTCATGAGAACAGATAATTCACATGTGGTTCACTGGGTTTAACATGTTTTTTTACATGTGAATCGCATTTTACAAATCTGATCTACCGTCAATGAAATAATTTGAAATTGAACAAAGTCCTGATAAAGAAAATCATGTGATTGAATTGTGGATTACTAAAAATATTAAGAACAAATAAACAAAAAATAAAACAAGTAAACAAGCATGATGGGGCTCCAGAGTTAAAATGTTGAGTAACCCTTTGACATAATCGCTGCAATAAAGTGTTTTCTGTAACATTCAATCAGACTTTTTCACCTGTTTACAGGTATTTTGGTCCACGGTTCATGGAAAAGGTGCTCTAATGTGTCTGGGACAGTTTCGTGTATTTGTTTTTTTAAATTATTATTTTCAACAACAATTTAAAGGCAATAATTGGTTCACTAAATTGTAATTTTTAAAATTTTTATTTATTATTACTTTTTTTAGCTTCTTATTATTTAAATAGTTATTATTAATTTAGCATTTTCTTTAATTAGCGGGTATGAATAATTTTGAGGACGACCGTTTATGAACAGCTATAACTAATGTGGATAATTTAATGGATTTGTATTAATCGGATTATAATTGAACTAGAATGAACTGGACTAAACTGCGCTGCATCTGTAACGTGCTTTGAGACGGCTGTTGAGAACTGTTCTACACAAATAAAGCTGAAATCTGAGTGTTGAAGCTCGGGAAGCAATTATGAAGAACTGGCTCAAACTAGATGCTCCACCCATGGAGGACTGGTACCAAACAATCTAAAAACCTTTACTATAGGAATAATTAGCTTCTCTTTCAGGCTTCATGAAGTTAAATTTAAGACTCAAGGAACTCTGGGAAAGGATTATATCACTAAAATGTAAAAAACGGAACTAATTTGTAGTTTTTGTCAAATAAGAATGAACTGCAATATTATCATAATAATAATTAGAAATTGTCAGAAACTGGACGTGAGCATCCAGGCAGAGGGACTTAGGACATACGTATTGTGTGATGAGGAGATCCAGTACTGGGATAACGGTCTTTTCATGTCATCAGGAATGACGGGGGAAAGTCTCGGGTCACACACCGAGTTCTCTTTGGAGAACAGGAAGGTCAGGAACTAGAAAAGCAGACGGGAGATCAGACTGCGAGCTGGGAAAACGCTTCAAACTTTTGTGCGTTTCAGCAGAGTGTCACCTCATCCAGTTGCAGCATGGGCTCAGGCTGCGGCCCCCCCCTCATGTAGCCCATGAGGAAATCTCTGACACGACTCAGATCTGACGCCCAGGACTCCTGAGACCGGCCAGAAAAAGGAAAAATGAGCACAAAGCAGTTCCACAGTGCGTTTTTTCTGTTTCGTGCTGACGAGAGCTGAATTCGTACCTTCTGGTCCATCTGCAGAAACTTCTGGAAGTCGTAGAGCGAGATCTGACAGAGCTCCGGTCGGTCAACATTTCTGAAATAAAACAATGTTAATTCAGAGGAGTGAAAGCGGAGCAAAACAAAAGGAGAATGAGAAAAGAGACGTGATTAAGCTGAAATCATGACTTTACTTATGGCAAATCTAACTGCCATCTTTTAGGTTAATGTCCCGGAACATTAAGAAAATGTCTGACATCCATCGAGCCAGCACGGAAACATTTAAGTATCATTAAAATAGTAAAAAAACACACATGGAAACAGTTTCTGAAAGCCAGAACTTTCCCAATAAAGTGTTTTATAGAGAGGCTGGACAGGTAGACGGGTGACGGTGGGGGTGGGGGGTGGGAAGGGGGAGGACTGGACACCGAGGAGGAGGAGGAGGAGATGGAGGTGAAGGTGGAGGGACTCACCGCAGGGGAAAGGAGAGCTCCAGCTGCTCAATAATCTGAGGAAAGAAAGGGGAGGAGCCAGGTGATGGACAGGTGGGAGGGAGCAGGTGAAGCATAAACGAGTGCAGAGGTGGAAACTCTCACGGTCACGGTGCATTCAATCAAACGAAGAGCAAATCTGACAGACAGAAACTTCACTTTTCCTCACTTTCAAAGAAAAAACACACAATCTGAAGATGAAAAATGTTGGTTTGAATCTCAAATATTTCCAGATGCATCCTCACTGCAGACGGTCGCCAAGTTAAAGGCATTTAAGCAGGTTTGCATCTTTTATCCTTCTTTACTGCAACAAATACTGAGCAGTTTTCAGTAGGGAAGCACGATATAATAGGCCCCAGATCAGTTCCGGCCTTTTTCGGCTTTTAAACTAGTATTGGACATCGGTCACTCCACCGATATCTAACCGATATTTAACCGATCAGCCCGCTGTTTCTAAAGTCTCAAAAACCCCCAAAACACCTTCTTCAAAAAATTCTTTTTTACAGACTTTAAAACTTCTAAAGACTAGGGGTGGGAAAAAATACAGATACACTAAAATATCGCAATATTTTCATATGCTGATATATTGACAAAAACGCGGTATCAATCTATTTAACTAAAAAAAAACTCGTAATATTTCATCGTTCTGTTACGAAATCTTGCGAAGATTCAGAAAAATTTTGTGATATTTTTATATGCTGATATGATATTGACATTTAAAAACATAGTATTGATCTATTTTACGAACAAAATCTTGCGATATTTCATCGTTCTGTTACGAAATCACGCGAGAATTCACAAAATATCATGAGATTTTTTTAACAGAACAATGAAATCTTGCAAGATTTTGTAGGTAAAATAGATCAACACCGCGTTTTTAAATATTGATGTGATATTAGCAAATGAAAATTTTGTGATATTTCAGTAGGCTATATCTATATTTTACCCACCCCTATTTTTTAAAGTGTCGGAAACGGATAACAAAACTGCTATTTGAAATGACTGCTTATTTTTTTCATCTTTAATATCAGAATCGATATCGGTTATTTGCCACAAGCTTTAAAATATTGGCAATTACAAATGCGGTATCAATCTATTCAACTAAAGGAATCTCGCGATATTTCATCGTTCTGTTACGAAATCTTGCGAAGATTCAGAAAAATTTTGATATTTTTATATGCTGATATCATATTGACATTTAAAAACATGGTATTGATCCATTTTACGAACAAAATCTTGCGATATTTCATCGTTCTGTTACAAAATCACGCGAGAATTCACAAAATATCATGGGATTTTTTTAACAGAACAATGAAATCTTCTGAGATTTTCTCGGTAAAATAGATCAAAAACGCGTTTTTAAATATTGATGTGATATTAGCAAATGAAAATTTAGGGATATTTTAGTAGGCTATATCTATATTTTACCCACCCCGATTTTTCAAAGTGTCGGAAACGGATAACAAAACTGCTATTTGAAATGACTGCTTATTTTTTCCATCTTTAATATCAGAATCGATATCAGTTATTTGCCACAAGCTTTAAAATATTGGCAATTAAAAACGCGGTATCAATCTATTCAACTAAAGGAATCTCGCGATATTTCATCGTTCTGTTACGAAATCTTGCGAAGATTCAGAAAAATGTTGTGATATTTTCATATGCCGATATCATATTGACATTTAAAAACCTGGTATTGATCTATTTTATGAACAAAATCTTGTGATATTTCATCGTTCTGTTACGAAATCACGCGAGGAATTCACAAAATATCATGGGATTTTTTTTTAACAGAACAATGAAATCTTCCGAGATTTTGTAGGTAAAATAGATAAACACCGCGTTTTTAAATATTGATGTTAATATTGGCAAATGAAAATTTAGTGATATTTCAGTAGGCTATATCAATATTTTACCCACCCCTATTTTTCAAAGTGTCGGAAACGGATAACAAAACTGCTATTTGAAATGACTGCTTATTTTTTTCATCTTTAATATCAGAATCAATATCGGTTATTTGCCACAAGCTTTAAAATATTGGCAATTAAAAATGCGGTATCAATCTATTCAACTAAAGGAATCTCGCGATATTTCATCGTTCTGTTACGAAATCTTGCGAAGATTCAGAAAAAATTTTGTGATATTTTCAAATGCTGATATCATATTGATATTTAAAAACATGGTATTGATCTATTTTACTAACAAAATCTTGCGATATTTCATCGTTCTGTTACGAAATCACGCGAGAATTCACAAAATATCATGAGATTTTTTAACAGAACAATGAAATCTTCCGAGATTTTGTAGGTAAAATAGATCAATATCACGTTTTAAAAAATTGATGTGATATTAGCAAATGAAAATTTTGTGATATTTTAGTAGGCTATATCTATATTTTTCCCACCCCTATTTTTCAAACTGTCGGAAACGGATAACAAAACTGCTATTTGAAATGACTGCTTATTTTTTCCAGCTTTATTATCGGTATCGATATCGGGTATCGGCCACATGAGTTTTAAAATATCGGCATTTTGGATATCAGCCAAAATTCCAATATCGTGCATCCCTAGTTTTCAGACCATGTCCTTTTTATTCTATTCTAAGATGAGAAATGGCTGCAGGACTTCTGAAAGCAACGGCTCCACATCTGACAGAACTATAAAGCACATCGTTGTAGAACGAGAGAAAAAAACATGTCTGACACTCACACTCCTCTGAGCATCAAACATCAGTGTTCTGTAAAGCTGTGCAAAGTTGGGGTACGACAGTTTGCTCCTGGCCTCCACCTCCTGGGAGAGAGTTAGATTAACACCGAGCTTTGCAGTTTTCCTATCTGAGAATGCAGGATTAGAAACTCACAAAGGAAAAGGAGATGCAGCAGGAAAAGTGTCAAAAATCAAAGAAGCGGACCTGCAGCTTGTCTTTGAGAAAGCGCATGTTGGGGACTCTGTAGTTGATCTGAGGCAGCAGAGCTTTAACGTCCTTCACTGTGATGCTGAGGAGAAAAAACAAAGGTCACACATGAAGACCCTGAACAGAGAGGTTTGTCTTGATGCCCTCTGGGCGGAGCCATCTGGCTCCCAGTAGGTAAACAATTCCATATGTTTTTATGTTATTTTTAAAGTTTCATTTACTTTATCTATTTATGTCTGCAGAAGCACTTGTCACTTTGTTGCTGATGGACACTGCTGCACTTACGACTGGATCCTCTGCTTTTCCTTTTGCCCTGCACATTCACAGATCCCTCTGTAACTGTGTGTGTGTGTGTGTGTGTGTGTGTGTAATGTTTTGTCCTTGCAAACCTAATTGTCCTGAGGGAATAAACAAGTGAATGTGAATCTGAAAGGTAAGGACATGGCTGACAACTGTCTGTTTCTTGCTGCTAACAGACCCTGTGTGTGCAAACAAACTTCACTCAGGTTCATAATTTATTTGACAATTTTCAAGCATTTACATTAGAAGTGTCCACTATCGGCCAACCGATATTATCGGCAGCCGTATTTGTTTACACAATAATATCGGTCTTGGATTTTTTGGGCCGAGGTTTTCACTAAGGAATTTTTTTTTATTATTAAATCTCCCCCTTCCTTTTGTGGTGCATTGAAGACATATAAAAAACCAAAACCAAAACACATTTCACTGTAAATATTGTCACAATTTACAAGAAAAAAACAGAATAAACTCTTTTCTTTGGCATTTTACTCCGTATGAGTTGTTATTTAAAAATGGCTTAATTGTTTTTATTGTTTTAATGTTGCTCTTTCTTTTATCTCATTTTTACCTGATTTTATGTCTATTATATTTTTAATGTTTTAGTTTCTTTGTTGTTCAGCACTTTGTTCAGTGAAGGCTGTTGTAAAGTGCTATAGAAATAAAGTTGGCTTGGCTTGGAGTGTGATCTTCTAAAATAATTTGATAAAATGAATAAATTCAGAATATCAAGAGAAGTGTTACATTTATAAAGCTCCCCTTAGCAAATCAAATCTGTTCAACACAACAAAGTAGCCAGGTTCATCATTCTGCTGCTACCATGCTGAGAAGAAAATCTATAAAATAAAATAAAATAAAACAAAACAAAACAAAAAAACGGGCATCTTGCAAGATCTCGTTCTGTTATGAAACCTCGCGAGATCTGGTTCCATTAGCAGCGGTCCAGCATGCAGAAAAGTCCCTGTTATGTGGAAGAACTTCATATCCCAGCATTCCTTTCAGAGTCATGTGACTACGGTGCAGCTGCTGCTGCTATAGACTGACTTGCTTTGAAGCTGCTGATTATATGTCTGGTTTTAAGTTGGTTAAGTTACCAAGTTGTCAGAAACATTAGAATTAGCCACATGTTGGCTAATACCTGCTAGTATCTGATATCTGGCAGCCAGATGTCCAAAATGAACTCCTCTGGCTGAGTTAAGGATATTTTGAGATCTTTGCTCTCAGAGCAGAGTATAGTTGTATTTCTCTGAATATGAGTGATACAACCTCACAGTTGTCTGCATATATCGGATATAGGTAAAAAGAAAAAGAAGAAGTTAATATCGATTCCTAATTTACATGCAAACCAGAATGCTTTCATGATGCTAGAGAACAAGAACTCATCTGACTCACTAACAATAGATAAGCAGACTTGATGAATGGAGGATATTTGCAGATGAGCTGCTCCTGTCGAGCGGCTGCCTCCTGGCTTCTTTTCATGGATAAACAGCACATGGACAATCACTCTGTGATTAGCATAACACATGGAACCAATAGTAGCAGAACAGGAAGGAAGCACGAAAAGCAGGTGGAGAGAAAGAATCCGGCTCGCAGCTCTGAGGTGAAGATCTTCTGGGGTCAACGACCGCCATCGCTGAGCTGCCTCCCACCTCTCCGTCTGGCTGCTGTTACTATTTTTCACAAGAGACAGGAAGTTGCCCTCTCCCTGTTCACCGCATCACTTCCTTCTCCTTATCAGGCTGGGGCAGGCTGTTTGTCCTGGAGAGGTTTCCACCCAAACAGAAGCCTGGACCTGACTGACACGAGCACCGGGATGTGAGAGAGTGCACATGCTGGGTGGAGTGGAGGGCGCGCTGACAACATCTGGATTCGGTTTCATCTGCACGTCCAACCTGCTGCAACACGTTGACCAGCGATGATCCATTACAGGCTCCGGCTGGGTTTCAAGACAGACACTCAGATGCTTTCATTAAAAACAACCCACAGGTGAGAGACAAGAGGCGGGACTCACAGCTCTCCCATCCACACCGAAAGGTGGGAACTGGTCATTCACACCGTATAGAAAGAACCAATCAGCACCTCTCTCTGTCCCCCTGTGCACCGTTCTATGCGCCGCTTACTGTAAACAAATATAGCTAACGGACTGCTAACTGCTGCTGTGCCAAAAAAAAAAGAAAAAAAAAAGATTGCAATGACATTTGCAATTTGGACTTTTTACACCACAGAAGGAGTTGGAGGTGAGCGAATTAAGGCTTTTAGAAACATGGTTCGTCAGCTGTTTACTAGCTAGCTAACAAGCTATCCACTTGGCTGTTATCGGTTATTTTTGCCAACCTGCTTGTAAACTATTGACACGCACGTTCCTGCGCTCTGAAGGCGTGGTTTCAGGCGGTGTGTTTTTTAGAATGCAGTTTGCACAAATAGTTTTTCCAAGATTGCCAACCCTAGCTTTAAAGGTGCATTGTGCAAGTTTTAATGTTAAGTACTATTCTTTTCTTTTCTCCACATGTTCTTACACCTGCCTGATGTGTAGACTGAGCTGATCTTTTTCCACTGTGGTGGTCTCTAATACTGTTTCGTAGAGGAATAGTTCACCCACAGAATGATTTAACTTTATTTTCCACTTCCCCTCATGATGAGCAAGACTCTGGAGCACTTTTTTAATATCTCAAATGCAGCCGGAGATCAGGGCGGCTTCTCGTTCCAACCCCAACTTCATATAATGGAGTTTGCAGGGGTCCGAGCCAAAAAGGTCCATAAAAGTCCACAAAAACTTGTCAATATTCCTCCATACTGCTCGTCCAATGTAATCCAAGTGTCCTGAGTGGGTAGCGTCCAGAACTGACTTAAAACAACGTCATTTAGTATATTTTTAGAGCCTAAACAGTAGTACATCTTACTTTCATGGAGCACGCATATGCGCGTTCACGAAACTACTTTTTTTGAAACTTCGGCGTTCAGACCCTACTCTGCCGATAATGCAAGCGTAGAAGAAGAAATTTGCTGTTTACATTGTGCTAAGAGCGACAGAGCTGCAGACAAACCAGGACAAACACAAGAGGGGTCCAAGAGGGGTTTGGATATTGATTAAAACAAAGAAAGAAAAAAAAAAAAGAGAACGCGTGATCTAGTCTGCCGTGGCTTCTGTAGTTTTATGAATGTGCATCGGTGTGCTTGCTAGAGATGCGATGTAGTACCGTTTAGGCTCTAAAAATATACTAAATGACGTCATTTCGAGTAAATTCTGGACGCTACCCACTCAGGACACTTGAATTACATTGGACGAGCAGTATGGAGGAATATTGAAAAGATTTTGTGCACTTTTATTGACCTTTTTGGCTCGGACCCCGGCGAACTCCATTATATGAAAGTTGGGGGAAAAAGACAATAGATTTGCCTCGGCAGAGCGCAGACTCTCACTGACTGGCTTGAGAGAAAAATTTGAGAAACACCTTTTCAGAAACCTAGATCTGAACTTGACCAGGATTCAGAGGAGGCTAGATTTACTCGAGCCTCTTTGAATGCAGCTGGAAACGTGCCGGAGGCAAATGAAGCATTTATTACAAGTCTGGATGCTTGTACAATGGAAGGAAACGTTTTTTTAAGGAAGCTAACGGGAACTGAGTCCAGCAGTCATGCAGCAGCCGGGAATTTTGGAACGTCGCTCTCAGTGAGAGCAGCAAAAGATTAATGTGGAGCTGAATACTTCCTGAATGTCAGCCGTGGTGATCTGATCAGTGTAAAAAGAAGTTATACATGTTACCCACCTGCCCTCGTGGTTCCTGTCCATGACTTCAAACTGTTTCCTCAGCCACCTGCGGAAAGGGGAGGAAGAGGATGGGAAAATAAGTAAATGTTGGCTTGCATATATTTCAGGAATAAAACCAAATCATAGACAGTCCCGAATGTGCTCAGCGTTAACTCAGAACAACGTTTTGCTTCATTAAAGTTTAACGTTTGTCACGTGGAGCCTCCAGGTTTGGCTACAAGAGTAAACGACAACTGTTTGATAAAAACCTGATTAATTAGACAAGAAACAACTTCTAGATTTCTCATATAATAAATTGTATTTTAATATGAGGAATCGTTTTACTGAAACGTCAGCAGCAACTTTAAGAGTTTACTGAAACAGAACTTTGCATTTTGCATACGTAGATCTTATTAGGTGACCAATAAAGATGTTGACGCAAAGCTACAAAAAAAAAAAAAATCACATTGTGGCCAGGACACTCCTGCAAAAGAGATTTTTTTTTATCTCAGTGAGTTTTCCTCCTGGGTAAATAAAGGTTAAACAAAAATAAATATAAATAAAAAAACACTCCTGAAACAACTTCTTTTAAAATAGTGGAAAGGCTGACCATGTCCATCCCTTTATGACCACAGTGGAGCATCTTCTGATGTTAACCGTGTGATGCTATCATGCTAATATGGAGCATAATCTCTGAGGAATGTTTCCAACACCTTGTTGGAACTATGACACCAAGAATTAAGACACTGTAGTAAAAAAAGGGTCCAACCCAGTACCAGAAGGTGGACCCAGTGGCCGGTGAGAGCAGACCTCTCCATAAATCTCCCTCTGTGGTCAGAAAGGATTAGTGAGTGTTTGATTTGGACACAGCTATATTTATGAACAGTACATCCATTTAAGCAGACAGATTTGGAACTTTCTGCCTCCTTTTCCTCCTGAACAACCTGCAGCTCTCATTAACTTCCACCACAAACTTCCTTTTACACTTATTCATCCAGCAGATACTTTTATCCCAAACGATTTACAAGAGAGGAAAAAATCAGGGGTGATGTGGGGGGAAGGTAATACCTGGAACATGTGGACTGACGGATGGATGACCGCCAAATGGACACATAAAGCGTCAAATTTCAGTTCTGAAAAGCCACGGGTCACATACAGATCATGATAATTATTAAGGGTAATTATGGCTGAGGAAGAAATCATCACATACAGTCGTCCTCTAAAATATTCATACCCTCCAATTAAAGAAAAGGCTAAATTCACAACAGTAATTCAAAGAACAAGAAACTAAATAAACTAATAATAAATAAAAATTTACAAAATTATAATTTAGTAAAATGAGATATTGCTTTGAATTGTGGTCTAAAATAATAATTATATATAAAAAAAAACAAATAAACAAAGCTGTCCCAGACACATTAGAGCACCTTTCCCATGAACAGTGGACCAACATACCTGTAAACAGGTGAAGACGTCTGATTGGATGTTACAGAAAACATCTGATTGCAGTGATTCTCAAAGTGTTGCTCAACAAAATTTTAGCTTCGGAGCCCCATCATGCTTGTTCACTTGTTTTATTTTTTGTGAGTTTGTTTTAAATATTTCTGTCGAACCACAATTCAAAATCAATGTCATGATTTTCGTAGAATTTTTATTTATTATTACTTTTGTCTATTTTAATTTTCACTGACAGCTGATTTTTTTTCTTTTTAAATGGAGGATATGAGTAATTTTGAGGACGACTGTAAAAACAACCCATTCAGCTGATGCATCTTCTCCCCCAAACGGTTTACAAAACTTCATAAACAGCCAAAATTAGCCCGCTTATTTCCTGCAACCATTCTCTGCCCGTCTGCAACAAAACCTGCTTTCTCCTGCACAACATCGCTGTTTTCACCACAGAGGCCAAAAACAGCCTTCGCACATTCAGCTGCAGTAAATATTTTCATCCCAAAACAAATATTTAGCCTCTCCTCCGGCTCTCCGTCCACATCGCCGGTTCTGTGCAGCCAGATGTTGAGAGCGGGGAGCAGTGGTATCCACACTGTTCTGTCTTCATCGTTGGGTTTTTAACTGGCTCATTTATTGAGCTCATTAATAAATAAACTGTTAACACTTCATCTGGTTTTTATCATGTCCACTTTCCCCCGGAGACATCTCAAACACTTGTTCTTGGTTATCTCAAGCTTTGTGTATTAAACCAGCAGAGACAGCAAAGTGTCATCAACACCTCCAAAGACTCTCAGCTATTTTAAAGCCCTCAAAAAGTGTGTTCACAGTTTGAGCGAATCGTCATCTGTGCCACCAAAGAAGAAAAGTATATTGATGGAAAAACCTGCTTGTTCAGTAACTTTTTTGAGGGCACAGGATGCTGCAGAGCCGAAACCCGACCAGATAAAAACAATACAAGATCACAATGCTGCTCCCAAAGGCTTGTATGGCAAGCTTCCAGGATGATGGTGCAGTGCTTCGTCCCTCCCCCCTGACCTCGCTACCCTCAACCGATGATTCAAAACGCAGGAAGACAACTCTGTGCCATCACTGCCTGATTTATCATCATTAAATAATGACAAACTTTTAAAAAATTAAAGCATTTTAAATGAACTGGAGATGGCCGATATCATTGGCCAATATCGGCAGTAAAATGTGATATTAGAAAATATTGGTATTGATTTTGTCGGACTGATATATTTACTAACGTAATCTCGTTTTATCTCCTTGTTCTGTTACAAAATTTTGTGAGATATTGTTCCATTAGCATTGGTCTAGGATGTAGAAAAGTTGCTGTTATTGTGGAAGAACTTCATTTCCCAGCATTCCTTTCAGAGTCATGTGACTACTGGTGCAGCTGCTGCTGCTACAGACTGACTTGCTTTGAAGCTGCTGATAATACGTCTGGCTTTAAGTTGTTAGTTAAGTTACCAAGTTGTCAGAAACATTAGCATTAGCCACATGTTGGCTAATATCTGCTAGTGTCTGATATCTGGCGGCCAGATGTCCAAAATGAACTCCTCTGGCTGAGTTAAGGAGATTTTGGGGTCTTTGAGTAGAATACAGCTGTATTTCTCAAAATATAAGAGATACAACCTCAGAGTTGTCTGTATAGATTGGTATCAGTTGATATTGGAATTAAAGAGTTGGACAATATTGGTGATCTGATCACCATCTACTGTACGAACCTTCCTGTTCTGATTTATGGGACAGTTTTAACCAGTTCAAGCTGTGTTGTTTGCTTCATGCAAACCAACTTTTTTTTTTTAAAAAAAAAAAACAGTTTTCCTTCAGCGATTTCTCTTTCATCGCAGCTGTACTTTTCCACTGTGCAGTTAATTTAGGAGGTGATTTCTATTATAGCCAGGCATTACATGTTTTTTTCCAGCTCAGGATACTCCACCTCTTATCAGAGATTCTTAAGAGGCTGTAGTACCTCCTGTGTTTTTGAATATGTGAAAAGCATCAACAAATTTAGTGGAAACATTCAGTTCATTAGAGTCCACCACTCCCACTGGGGCTCACATGAATCTCCATCCCCAGAGCAGAAGTCTGGGACCCACCTGTCGATCTGCTGCGGTGCTGGAGCTCTCTGCGTGTCCATCATCAGCCAGTTGAGTCCACTGATCCACATGTTGACTTCCTCTTCACTGAACGCTGCAAACACGCAGAGAAAGAGGCAGAAAAATCAACATGTTTGTCTATAAAGAACTGCTTTGACCACTAAACGCAGATAAATCCACCTCAGAAAAAAGTTCCCAGAAAACGCACGGTTTCACTTTCCTCTAACTTTACTTTTTTTCTCTTCAAGTAGTCCACACAAAACCCAATTAAAAAACACAGCTCAACCTAAAACTAGTGAATGATTAAAGGTAAACGATAGAAAAAAAAAGACATTTTTTTCCCCAAAAAGAAAAAAAAAACATTATTAAAAGCTTTGGCAATTATTCTTAAACAGATTAATGGAAGTATCTCAGCCGTACAGGTTGGTTTCTGGATAAATAATGAAACCGTGGGGGGGTTAATACAGAACAGCAGGGGCCCCCTCGATGGGTTAATCCAGCCAGGGTGAGGAAGTCTAACATGTTGTTGGTTTTGGACTTTATGCGCGATTCATACATTAAGAAAAATATGCAATAATGCGCACATGATCCTCCGAGGCCAGAGAGAAGGAGAAGCAAATAAAGAGTGAGACAAAATGAAAATAAGGATGTTATGTGACTTTTAACCTTTAGTTCTGTGGCGAGTAAAAACACACACACACACACACACAGACCTGCCACACTGAGGGTCCGGAGGCGGAACTCCAGACCGTAGAGGACGATGAAGCAGTGGGCGGAGTCCAGTTTACGAGCCTCCTCCGGGTAGCGCTCAAAGTCACGGGAGCCCTTCCCCAACCGCAGCTCTCGGATCTCCCGTATGTCGACTGGAGGAGGCAGAGGAGGAGGGAGGAAGGAAGGATAGTATTGCATGAACACAAATATGCACAACCATAAATCACACTCTGGCATGTTGTTCATTTCCCTGCCAAACACCCAGAAATCTGCTGTTGGAGAGCCGAACAAATGCTCTCTGTGTGCGCACGGGCCACAAAACAAACACACAAACGCCTGAGCGGTCAGCTGCAGGACGCTCGAGGTGTCTGCAGACGTCCTGAAGGAGGAACGCTGGGATTTACAGCTACTGTGGAAGGAAAATAAAACCTCTAACATTTCATGAACAAAGTCACTTTAAAATGGCTCAAACGACTGAATCCAGAGAAAACGTAACATTTATGGCGCCATATAAAGTTTAAAACTTTATATACTTGCTATTAAATTTGAGGTTTAACATTAACCTGAGAATTAAACACTTTTGAGCCCTTATGAATATTCTAGAAGTCATATATACAGTATACATATCATACATAGTTACCCCATAGTTACAAAAATTATATTTTTGTAAATTTTTATTTATTATTAGTTTCTGTAGTTCTTGTTATTTGAATTACTATTTTGAATTTAGCATTTTTGACTGTGTATACAGTCATATACATAGTCATCCCAAAATTATTCATACCCTCCCATTAAAGATGAAAAAAAAAAATCAGCTGACAGTGAAATAAATCAAAATTGACAAAAGTAATAATAAATAAAAATTCTATGAAAGTCATGACATTGATTCTGAGTTGTGATTTCCCAGAAATATTAAAACCAAACACATGAAAAATAAAACAAATAAACAATCATGATGGGGCTCTGAAGCTAAAATTTTGTTGAGCAACACTGTGAGACAATCTCTGCACGGTGTTTTTTAGAACGTCCAATCAGACGCCTGCACCTGTTGACAGGTATTTTGGTCCACTGTTCATGAGAAAGGTGCTCCAATTGGTCTGGGGCAGTTTTTCTTATTTTTTTCAAATTATTATTTTCAACTTCAGTTAAAAAGCAATATTTTATTTGACTAAATTATATTTTTGTAAATTTTTATTTATTATTAGTTTCTGTAGTTTCTTGTTATTTGAATTACTATTTTGAATTTAGCATTTTTGACTGTGTATACATTCATATATGCAAACACAGTCATCCTCGAAAACGAGATGTTACATCTCAAGGGGCGATCCTCTCAACATATATGTACACATATATATACATACAAGACATATATAGACAAGAAAAAAAGTAAATAGGAAAAAAATATGCAGCTGCGTTTTTATGGAACAGATTAATATGACAGATTATTATTCTATAAATACTTTTTAGAATAGCTCAAAATACATGAAATAAATAAAAAGGCAAATAAGACTGAAAGAAACAAAGCATCACATATTGTAGCAACACAAACTATTGTATGTGATAAACCTGCGGCAATGTTTTTAACCGTTCATGCAGGGTTAAAACTTTACCTTCTTTGCAAAATAATAAAAAATGTAGTTAAAATCAACATAACATCCATATAAAGACTAAAGGTTTATTTATGCAGAACATTTACAACAATCATAGTTGCCCAACTGTTCTGTGAAATTAATGTTTATGAATAATACAAATTAAATAAATAAAAACAGGATAAAGAAAAGTAAAAACTTAATAAGAATGCAATAAGAATAAGAAACCAGAGCAGAAAAAATAGTTTTCTGTTAGGATTTAAATACAGAAAGTGTCTGAAGAGCCAGATGTTTGTATAGTTTAGGCTCAGGTTCTGTCAGTCCTGGATTTGGGCCTGGAAATATGGACCCTCCAGGTTCCAGGAGCTGCTGGTAGAGGAGCTCAGAAGCTCTGGACATGCTGATGTCGCACCGAACCAACTACAGCTTTAAAAACAAGGACAAAACCTTTAAAACAGGAACTCAGCAGCGAGGTGAGGGGCTCACGTCGTCCCGTCCAAGTCATCATGTGAGAAGCAAAATGTAAATGATGCACAGACGACTGATCTAAGCACCCTTAGATGAAAACAGACACGTTTAACCACTGAGCTGATCCGCTAGTTCAGAAGAGGTGAAGATGTTTGGCGTGAGGTTGACTGTGAAAGGGAAGTTTAGAAAGAGGCCTGCAGTCAGACAGAACCGAGGGATCCAACCGGGGTTTCTTTCTCGGAGGAGGGATGCCGCTTGGTTTACTTTTCCGTCTGTAAACTACAAGTAAACACGACAATATGATGCAACTTTCACGCAAACCAGTGAGTCCAAAATGGCAAGCAAGCAACTGCTGTCAGGTTTTTAGGAGACCCAGCAAGAGACCTCTTCTGAGGGCAAGAGTTTTTACTTTGCCTGGAAAACGGCGCTGTTAACCAGCCTCTCTTCAGTAGCATTATCTTGTTTCTTTACCTCCAATTCAAGTTTATATCTTTTCACATGAGGACTTTAATGATACTCTAAAAACTGCAAGCTAACGGACACTGAACGCTGTCTCTGAAGGGTTAACAGAGTCCGGCGAGCGACCGCAGAATGTGATGTAAAGTCTGGACTCTACTTTGACACTTGCAGCAGTCGACACACCCACAAAGAAAACCCCAGCTTATTGACACAGCAGATGTGGTGTGCAAACACACACAAACATACACTCCTAGATGAGCCGCACATTCGCACACCAGACACAGAAGCACTATAACACACACAAGCATGAGCTGAATGTCCTTTTTTTAAAACCCTGGACAATATTTTCCACCACAGAGGATCCTCTTTCACATCAAACCAGCAGTCCAGAAGAAGTCCAACAGTTTTGCAACCCAAACTTCCCACTTGGACGTTATCTGTCCAGCAGAAAGACAACCGTGGACACACAACAGGAGGAAGAAACTGTTTATCGAGCCAAAGCGGCCCATCCTCAGCAGGCTGTAAATTATCCTGAATCAAAGAGCCGTGAGGAGAATCTGGCTCAGATCTGAACGTCCTGCATGTGCAGATGGCAGGGAGAAGGTCTGGCACGACATTAAGAGAAAACTCCTTTTTCCTTGAGTGGAAATGTGTCCAAACTTCACTGAGAGGGTTCAGTGCTGGCAGCAGAGAAAAAAACGATTTGATCTATACACCAACAGTCCATAAACACTGCTTAGATTCAGCTATGACCTATAAAAATCATTGATTTATTAGCCTCATTACTCATCACCTATTGTGAGTTAATATTTAACACCATGGCCACACTAAGCTGAGTACATACGTAAACTAATCTCTGTCTGTTGGTCATGGCCTTCCGGGTAGCAATAAAGCATCAAGTTTCTCCTGTAAAAGCAGATCAGACAAATCCAGAGTGTGTAAATCAGAAAAGGCTGATTTTAGTGCGAACAGGGACTAAACACATGGATGCAGTCACGCAGCATCTCATTGTTTTTGTTGAACTAGCAACACTTTGCAAGACTAATTCTTAAAAAACTCCATCTGTGATCATTAAATATTTTGTACCAAGACGAAGTCACATCTGCTAAATTTATATCCAAGTTCGTAAGAAAACTAACTGAAACTGGTTTCTAACTTTGTATCTTTCTATGCATCCGCAGGTAAAAATCTTGTGTTTAACACCCGGGCTGCAGCAAAAACAAACGTTGAGGTATTCAAATATTGAACCCACTGATCAACCGATTAACCAAACTGAACATCTTGGCCTCATTAAAGCTCTTTAGAGAAAAAAGGTCTCTTAAAATAATCCATTTAGTTTCTTTTTGAAAAAATGCAAGAAATTTAATCATTTAGCTACATGCTAAAAACATAAAACCAGTAAGCTCAGAAAGCCATACTGTACAATCACAATTTGTTAAGAAGACATTTTTCCTCAAACGTACAATAACTTAAAATAAAATCACTTCAAGGAGGGAAGTAAATGTAAACTTAGGTACACTTTATGTCTTTGTTTTTCTTACATTTGTAGGATTTGTATTAACTTACATACAATGAGGAATGGTAACAAGGCTACACCAAATATTAGCTTCCATACCAGATAGGCTATCAAGTAGTTGTCAGTTTGTTTCTCTCTACTTTTGTGTACAGTCGTCCTCAAAATTATTTATTCCCTCCCATTAAATAAGAAAAAAAAAAAAAAAAAAATCAGCTGTCAGTGAAATAAGTTGAGAATTCATGAAATCTCGTGATATTTTATAACAGAACGATGAAATCTCGCGAGATCTTGTAAGTAAAATAGATCAATACCGCGCTTTAAAATATTGATTTGATATTTGCATATGAAAATATCGCGATACTTCAGTGAATCGATATTTTTTCCCCACCCCTATTTTTCAAAGTATCAGAAATGGATAACAAAACTGCCATTTGCAATGACTGCTTATTTTTTTCAGGTTTGATATCGATATCGGTTATCAGCCACATAAGTTTTAAAATATCGGCATATCGGATATCGGCCAGAATTCCAATATCATGCATCCCTAAATAAAACTAAAGAACATTTTCCATGCATGGCAGATTATCAGCAGTAAAAGACAACAGAGCTACAGCAAAGACATTTTTTTATAACTGTCACACAAATACTTTTACAGTTTTTCACCACTTTTTCTAAATGCTACATGGTACCCTAATTACTGCAGTAGAAGCACATGGTTTTAAAGGCCTTTCCACATAAAATCCCAGTTTTCTGATTGACACCATCATGTGTTCAAAACACACAAAATCATATGATGTTCTTCAAGTTAACACAAAGCAACTGACGTCATATTTTCAAGACAGGATTAATTTTCTGGTTTTCGTTGTTCACTCACACAAACAAACGTTACTATCCAAAATTAAACCTGACAAACTGACTTACTTTGTTTCCACACACTTGCTAAAAAGATTCAAAGAGATACTGGGTGAACTGGATCATAGAGCTCTGACCATAGAGAGCAAACTGGATGAGTGATACTGAAATACGCCTGGAAATGATTGGAATTACTTTTCCAGACAGTAAAACTCGCCTTGCTGTTGACCCAAGATCAAACAGAGCCAGTATTTACTTTTCCTGTTTTCCCCACTGAGAAGAAGTGAGAGGATCACGGTGTCATCCTCGGTGCTCGACGCTTCGTACTGCAAATATCCACAAAGGATCCATTAATAAAAGAAGTTGGTGTGCAGGGTTTACGTGTGGAACTATTTTTACCTGTTTTATGAAAGCTCACGTTTGAAAAAGGTGGTGTGCTGAGGACTTAATATTTTTAGACCGCAGCTGACAGTTTCGGCAATTCTGGACAGTATTTTCTTTGTTTTGGCTCGGTGTATTTTACACGCGGTTGTTTGACGGCTGGCTGGTGCAAATAAAGAAATTTGTTGATTTGTTTTAAATAGACGTTTGGGTCTAAAATCTGCAAGAAAACAAAAAGCTACTGAAACATTTTTGTATTTGCAGTGGTTTCAATTAGCTTCAAGTCACAAAAATTGGGCAATTTTCCTCCCAAACTAGAGGAAACCCAACCAAACCCTTAACGAAAAGCAGTATATGCAAGTATGCTTGAAGTATACTAATTTTAAACTTTAAAAAGACAGTATACTTTCAGTTTATGTACTTATCAGACATATATACTTAAAGTTTACTTTCCATTTACTGATAAATATACTACAAGTCTTATTAGCCTAAACTTATGTTTAAACTTTTGAACGACCTGCTTTAAGGGAATAGTTCACCCACAGAATGATGTAACTTTATTTTCCACTTACCCTCATGGTGAGCAAGACTCTGGAGCACTTTTTATATGTCAAATGCAGCCGGAGATCAGGACGACTTCTCGTTTCCCCCCAATGGAGTTCGCCAGGTCCGAGCCAAAAGGTCCTTAAAGTCCACAAAATTTGTCAATATTCCTCCATACTGCTCATCCCATGTAATCCAAGTGTCCTGAGTGGGTATCGTCCAGAATTTACTCGAAACGACGTCATTTACTATATTTTTAGAGCCTAAAAGGGAGTATTGTTTACATCCATGAAGCGTGCACATGCACGGTCAAGAAACTATGGAAGCCTCGGCGTTCAGAGCCTACTCTGCCGATAATGCAAGTGTAGAAGAAAAAATTCACTGCTTACATTGTGGTGAGAGCGCAAGAGCTCCAAACAAACCGGGACAAACACAGGAGGGGTTGGATATTGATCTAAAAGAAAGAAAGAAAGAAAAAGAGAACGCGCGATCTCGTCTGCCGTGGCTTCCGTAGTTTCGTGAACGTGCATCGGCATGCTTGCTAGGCATACGATGTAGTACTGTTTAGCCTCTAAAAATATACTAAATGGCATAGTTTCAAGTAAATTCTGGACGCTACCCACTCAGGGCACTTGGATTACATTGGACGAGCAGTATGGAGGAATATTGACAAGTTTTTGTGGACTTTTATGGACCTTTTTGGCTCGGACCCTGGCGAACTCCACTGGGGGGGGAACGAGAAGTCGCCCTGAAGTCCGGCTGCATTTGACATATTAAAAAAGTGGTCCAGAGTCTTGCTCACCATCAGGGTACGTGGAAAATAAAGTTAAATCATTATGAGGGTGTACTATTCCTTTAATAGTACATTTTCACACATACTGGTTTCTTTGTAGCATCTGGCAAGATGTACATTCTATCATGTTTGTAAATCCTATCTTTATCCTATTTTCACACTTTGAAAACCCCCAGTTCTTATCATATTTATTACTTTTAGTCTACTTAAAAGTGTACTTCAATATACTTAAAAGTATACTTTCTAAAAGTAAAAGCTTGAAGTTTCTGTTCGGAGTAATAACAAGAACAAGAAGATTACTTTCAGTATACTTGAAAGTGTACTTTTAAGAGGGTCAATTTAATCCCAAGAGGTATAATTGTTTGTATACTGCTGGTACATTGGTATCAGTGTACCTGGTAAATAAAAGTACACTTGGGGGATATACTTTACTATACTTGAGCATACTTAGTAACATGTTCTTAAGGAATACTTCTTTTTGGTAAGGGAAAACTGCACCCCCACTGCACCGTTTATCAGTTCCTGCAGTTTTGTGTGGTTGTCGGACAGAAAAGCAAAGTTTCCAATAAGTCCGGTGACGTTGGATAAGACATGTTCTATTATCAGAGAAGCTCGGCATCCTGCTGCGTCTCTTTCTCGGTCAGCTCTGAGCGCTGGACTGAACGACAGCTCCTGAACGCAGCTGTGTGCACTGCTGACCTGAAAACACCAGCCGCTGATAATTGCAGAGCACTTCCAGTGAAACAAACTGTTCCTGGTACAGCTGATGACATCACTCCCCGCCAGATGGTACGGACGCTTTACAGCAAGTCCAGGAAAAGTGAAGGACGGAGAGCAGGAGAAAATAGATGCCAGAGATACTGGCTAAAAGCCCTGGAAGGAGGACCGGCTCCAAACCTGACGCTCGAAGCTTTTAGATGAATCCTTGAACCTTTTTTTTTTTTTTTACTTCTACTAGCAAACTTCAAAACTTTAACCAATAATATGGAGCCTGAACGATTAATCAGCCATAAATCACATCAGTGTAGGATGCTGATTGGGTCAGATTTTTGTCTTCTAGCAACAAAGGAGATCTTGGAGCCTGGTAAGATGGATTCAGATGTCCAGCTTCTTCAAAGTCACAGTCTCAAATCAAACAGAGGACTCTGCAGGACCGAACACTCAACTAAACCTCGTCTAGGCTGCCAGAGACTGTTAGGAACCAATACATGAGACGAGAGTTTGGGTTAGTATCCAACCACCCAAACAGGTTTTTTCTATTTTTTATATAATGCAACCTGACGATCGGTTTTCATTTTTAGGGCATAAAATAATCTTTGACCCAACTCTGTTCAGTCTGAGAAACAGGTTGTGGAAAATGTCCTTCGGCTTTAACTCTGCTTTTTAATCTTAAAACGAGTCAGAGATTCTCAGATAACCCCGCATTTTCACCGACTTCTCACTTGCTGTTTATTTCAGTTTAATCTCTTTCAGTTTCTTCTTAGGTTTAGGAGTAACTTGTTGGTTTGGCTTAAGAAATAAAAAAAATTTCCTTTTTTCTTTTTTGCCTTTTTAAACCCCCTTCCCCTTTCTATTTTTTTTCCATAAATAATTCCCCTTTTAGAAGACCATGTAAACCCCTAATTCTGAATAAAATGATATTTTGTTCTGAATAAATGAATTTTTTAAATTCAGAGAAAAAGTCTGAATTCTGAGATTAAAGTCAGAATTCAGATTTTTTTTCTCAGAATATTTATTTTTCTTCAGTGGTCGTAATCCTCCATCATAATCTTCCATAAATAATAACATCAACATTCATAGAATTCCATCAAACCTCACATTTTTTTCTCTTTTATGTCAAAGGCCACAACTTTTGTCTCCATCCTCTCCCTCCAGTTTTTGTCGTGCACTGTGGACTTTATCTGCTGATGACATTTAGAAATGACCAGTTTTGCAGGGTTTGGACCTGAGAACTGAGGAAACAACAGAATATGATGCAATCAGAATGAGAACAGGCTCTCTGGCCTCCGTTAGATGGAGGGATAGATGAATATAACAAAGATGGAGAGATCTGAGGGCTGACCAGTTAAAAATGAAGAAAATGTTATCATTTAGCAATAATATTACTACTAAATCCAGCTGGTTTGTAGTTATTCTAAAAACCATGTAAAAATAAAGCTGTGGACGACAGTTTTTGGCATTAAAATCCCAGATAAGCTCTGGTTAACCTTAACCATGCTTTAAATGACCATCTGGGGCCCGCAAGGCAGCTGGCGCCTCATTTGTGGTCGATGTCTCTGCTTCCTTCTGATGATTTCTGAGCTTTTGTTTTCAGGCCTTTAATCTGACACAGGAAGCGAGACACTCCCTGATAACCCAACACTTCCTGTTCCTCCAGGATTTCATGCCTCCCCTGTTTGCCAACACGCTCATCTTAAAGAAAAACAGAATCCGTGGCGTGTGCGTGAGCAGGGATGGGCTGTTTTCAAGCAACGGTAGAGGAAAGAAGAAAAGCATCAAGCAACAAAAACAAAGGGAGGAAAAGCAGGACAGCAAAGGGGGGAGGAGAGGAGACGGAGGTCAGTCGCATAAATATGAAGAAACAACCTTGAATCTCTAAAAGAAAGTGAAAGAAAGCAGAGAGGGTGAGATGGGAGGTCAGAGAAATGTGAAAATGAGCTGGGTGTTGAGGTGGATGTGTGGGAGCAGGAAATTAAGAGGACAGTTGGAGGAGGAAGACGGAGATATGAGATGGGAGGAGGAAGAAAAGGGGGGAGCTGAGAGATAGAGCTGTGGGAGATAAAGTGAAGGAGAGACCTGCTGAGTTCCTGGAATCTGCTGGAGGCTTCGTCCGGTGGGAGGTTGTTTGTAACGGGACATTTGTGGGTTATGAAAGCATGTGTGTGTGTGTTTGTGTTAAAGTGTTGCTTCCACTGTTTGAGCATGTGAAGACGGACGAGCAGAGAAGGTGTTTGCTCAGATTCAGGTTTGGTCCCGCAGATCAGCGACGGCAACGTTTAAAATCTAAATAAATAAATGCAGCTCCCACAGCTGCTGTTCATCCGTCACGTTTCGTACGCAGGTGGAGGTGAAAAAACTGCAGCAAACCACCGATAAAAAACACGATATATTCCCAACATCAGCAGACATTCACCAAGTCGGATCAGAAGCAGTTCTCTCAAAAGAAATTTGATTGGCCCAATTTACATTAACTGGTCTGACTCAACCCACGAGGGTGAGTAAAAATATAGAAACTTCTTATTGGATCGCTATGAAAGCATTTAAAGCAATATTGAATCGAATTGAAAGTGAATCAAATCGCAGCCCAAAGAATTGAAATCGAATTGAATTGTGAGATTCTTAATACCAGTTTTTGGTCTAAAAGACGTCTAATGGTCTTTAGATGCTAAAATACATTAAAATGTAAACCAATTATAGACGGGTGAATTTCTTTAGAATGAAAACAAAAACAACTGCAGCAAGAAAATGCTGCAAAACAAACTGCAACAAGAAATGCATGAAAACAAAAACAACTGCAACAAGAAGATGCAGCATAAACAAAAGCAACTGCAGCAAAAAAATGCTGCAAAACAAGAACAACTGCAGCGGGAAAATTCTGCAAAACAAAAACTGCAACAAGAAAATGCAGCATGAAAACAAAAATAAATGCTACAAGAACAGCATAAACAAAAACAACTGCAGCAAGAAAATGCTGCAAAACAAAAACTACAGCAAGAATTTGCTGCAAGACAAAAACAACTGCAGCAAGAAAATGCTGCATAAATGAAAACAACTGGATGGATGAATGACTTCATAGAATAAAGATTCTGCACAAAGATATGACTACAGATGTGAACTGGAGGAAAAGTCAGGTACATCTTACATTTTGTTTTCATCATCTGATGCCAAGAAAGTCAAAACTGCTTTGATATGAAAAATCTGGGATGGGTGGGGCAGAGATTCAGAAGGGGAGGGAACAAGCAGAAGGGGGCGGGGAATGAGCTCTGGGAGAGGGAGAGAAAAACTTAAATTCCTGGGTGTTAAATATTTATTTTCTTAGAATGAGTCATTTATATTTACTTGCTGGGGGTCCACATACATGCAGGCTGCCATATTTGTTCCACCATTTTTACTACGGTGTCTCTGAATAGACAAAATGTGTGTGAAGTCAGAACCCTCTGAATGTTCAAACTGCTGTACCAGCTTTGTTTAATGGAAGTTAGAGACTGTTTGGGATACATAAATCCTTAAAAGGCATTAAAAGTAGTTACACCTGAAACCACTGGATCCCCTCACAGATGAAAACATCTTTATGTCTGGGGGAATTTTGGCCTCTGACGGCCACCGTACATTCACAACAGTGCTTGGCATATGAAGTCGTCGCTATACCCATCTTTACCACTAGATGTCAGAAATTCTTAAACACTGTACAAATCTTATTTTCTAGTGAGTGCGGTTTGTATTCAGCTACGCTCAAAGGCAAGAGAAGAAGTCTGAACACCGAGTTTTAACAGAAAAACATCATTTAGACTGAATGTGTGCAAACATTGCAAGATCTAAGTTGGACCCGATGTGGATTAATGGAATTATACATCTAGTCTTGTATGCAGACTGATTCCAGCTTCAGCCACATTATCTGGAAGCTAGTCTGGTTCTGAGAGCTTTGATGTCATTTTTAAGTCAAATTTTGATCTAAATAAAACAATTAAGCTTCTTCTAGTTTCATGTAAACATGCTCACTGGCTACTCAAAAGTACTTCACACAACCACACTACAAAACACAAAACAGCCTTAACAGAATTTTTCTTAAAGAAATCTTAAAAAGCCTCAACATGCATCATTAAACCAGCTTGTGTCTCACAGGGACCTTTATTTCTCCCAAACTACCATAAAGTTGAAAAAGACAGATGGCAACCAGAAGGAAACTTCATCATGCCAGTTGTGAATGCTTTAAGTTTTCCTCAGCGTGAGCGTATCCTCCTTCAGGCCACAGCCTCCACGCTGCAGACAGGCCGAGCAAACAGCGCGACACGGCCGCTCGAGTCCACCGCTGCGGGCCGACGGACAGGAACAGGAGCTGGTGGAGGATCCGTGGCAGCAGCACGCCGTCCTGTCTGGAGAGCTGCTGCGAGGCCGGACCGGAGGAAGCGGAGGTCACAGGGTCGTGATCCGCCTGTCCGCTGAGGAGGCCGTGACTCGCCTCAGCTCGTGTGTTTGGGTTGGGACCGGCCCAGCCGACTGCAGCTAAACGTCAACTACTGCAGCAAGACACGCAGAGGAAGGACAACCCTGGAAGTCTGTTGTTCCAGACGGTCAGATCAACCAAATTTGAAACGCAGATATTTTGCCATCAGCTCAAGTTTTATCCCGTTGTGTAGGGAAGTCCAACTCCAACAAATCCTCAGCCTGAAAACCAAGTCTGAACTCTGCAGTGTGGGAATGCCAGTAATCTGCATGACAAAGCAGAGTAAAGCTAGAAGCTGCTCAATTAACCTGATTTCCTAAGCTTGTATGTGCAGATTTAAAGGGGCAGTTTTTCCACTTTCATTTTAGTTTCATGTACAAAATGTGACACAAACATTAAAGGATAACTTTTTTTTTACAACCTGGACCTTATTTCTAGGAGTTTATACGTGCATTTACTCACCGGTAACATTTCTGCATCAATTTGAGTCCTTTGGAAGATATTACGTTAAGTTGCCTTTCGGTGCGCGTCCGATAAAATGGGAGATACGGCGCAGCCACTATATAAGACATTATCTGCAGTAAAACTCCTTGATTTCATCAATGCTTTGAGTAGAATGAACGAACGAATGAGTACTACTGTCCTGTGAGTTCAGAGTTTCGCAAATTGTATTATTGTAGCAGGAAGCGAGCTGCTCTTATCAACTGTGTTATGGAAGCGCGCATCGTGAACGTGCTGCCCCATAAAGTGTGTAGAACGCCCTGATAACTAACGGAAAGCTAAATCTGGACCCACAGGACAATAATACTCATTCGTTTATTCATTCTACTTAAAGCATTAATGAAGTCAAGGAGTTTTACTGCAGATGATGCTTTCTGGCAACTGTCCCGTTCCTGCCATTATACTGGATGTACACCGAAGGGCAACTCAATGTAATATCTTCCGAAAGACTCAAAATGATGCAGAAAGTTTTTTACCAGTGAGAATATGCACATATATACTCCTAGAAATATGGTCCAGGTTGAAAAAAAAAAAGATTAAGTTATCCTTTAAGTCACTTGACATCAGCACTAAAGGAGCCCTGTCATGAAACATTTGCTTTTGTGAGCTTTTAACCATGTTAGTGTGATATTCCCTCATTAAAAACTGAATTTAAGTCATTATTTTTCTTCATTCATGCGTATTTGAGTAACGTATATGAATCTATAAGCCAGCTCCCCTCCAACGGCTGCCTTAGAAATACCTACGTAGACATCATTTTACCAATCATGAAGCGACAAATACGCGCGCGCAGCATCATAGCAGGACGTCCACTTTGTTCAAGAGAAACTCCAAGAATCCGATCCTCTCCACTCTGGTGTGTAAAACCATCTCCCAGCTCAATGCTAACCGTTAGCCTATGACTTGCTTGCTACAGTAATTTACTTACTTGTAGGGGTCTCTGTGGTACTGCATGTACTTCAAACTCCATACAGTATGTACTGTGAACTACGTTTGCCACTAACATGCAGACAGTAGCTTATGAGTAACTGGTTCCATATTTGCGGCATTTTGAGCCTATTTCTGGTTGAGGAAGTAAAAAAAGGCATTGTTGCCGTGGCAACTGTTTATCTGTTTCATGCCTAGCCCTTACCCTTGGCCCACATTTCAAATGCTAGGTACTGAATTATTCTCCTGAGAAATGGGACAACCCTTTGAAATCCTCATGCGTCACCAACTAATGTCCGTGGAGCAGTAATCTGACATCACGGCTGTTTCTGGAAGAGTTCGCAATGCAGCAATAATCTCCCTTTCCTGGAGGATTAGATTATTTTTTCCACTTTTGGGCTGAACAACATCAAAATGAAAGGAAAAGAAGCTTAACATTAACATTATGTTACAAAAAATGCAAAACTAACAATTTTTTTCACATTTGTAATGACACTGTCTGTAATATATTAAAGTTGTCACTTTCATGGTCATTTCATTAATATTTCTGTGTTCTCCATTATTATTGAATGCATTCTGCATCGTTTCTGTTTAAAAAAACCTTCTGGTATCTTTGTATCCAGCTGTATTTGTATACTCAGAAGAGAGGCTTGTGGTCCAACGGCAGCTTTTCCGGGTCCTTCTCATGAATTTCCGTCTGATTGGCTGCCTCCCATCAGTGTATGAAGGAAGCTCCGCCCTCCGCTCTTATTTCGTTACAGACAGGAAATAGAGCCGACAAACAAGTTTGTTCCGCCATGCTAACAAACAGTTAGCTAATTAGCTTCTCAACTCCGAAGCTACAGTCGTGCCGTCCTTTACTTCTAGTGTGTAGTGGAGGGTTACCTGCCTTCCAATGGACAGATAGAAACCCCACGTGGGATACGCTATTTGTCAATGTACGTAGAACTGCGAGGCTGTTCCCGATTCGCTCTTTTCTTCGTATTGTTTCTGTGATGAGAAAGAACAGCCGACTGGGGGGAACGCAACGCTAGCAAGTCAGCATGTGTAAGTAAACAAGGGGAAACCCTCCGTATTTCAGAAGGAGCAAGTTAAACGGGTTTTCAGTGGAAGGAGGCCTTTAAAGTGACCTTAAAATGACGATTTTCATATTCTATTTACGTTTGCAGTAGGTGGTGTATATTTGCAGTCATTAGCATATGTTTTAACCCTCATACCTCCCTAAGAAAAAGCTACGTTAAGCTTCTTAAGGGCACACACTGGCCAATGTCCATTAATGGCCTGTAAATATTATCTAAAAATGAAAAGTTGCCATTTTCTTTCATGGCTGTCATCACAGACATCTAGCCTAACCATCAATATGAAAAAATCAATGAGTTATAAAATTTTAACCCTTTAAATTCCACTTTGCATACACGCTGCTCCAACTTCCAAAAACTGAAAATGGGGTTAAAATAAATGTGATTAACCAAGAAAAAAAAATTGTGCAGGATTATCAGAGCCTGAGTATTAAAAAAAGATATAAAAATGTTTTTTAATGCATCTTTACTTTTTGTGTTACACTGGGTTTTTTTTTAAAAGTTACGTTAAGGGCACGGACTGGCCAATGGCCTGTAAATACTGTCTAAAAATTAAAAGTTGATTTTTTTTTTCATGGCTGTCATCACTGACTTCTGGCCTAACCATCAATACCAAAAAAATAAATGAGTTTCAAAATTTTAACCCTTTAAGTTCCAGTTTGTACACACAATGCTCCCATCGCCTAAAACTGAAAAGTGGGTTATAATAAGTGAAAAATAGCCTGTAGGTGGCAGACTATTATTAGGTATACAGAGCAGACCTAAGCATAGATTATAGCAACCACAATTTAAAAAGCTCAATGGGAAGTTGTTTCAAGATAAAATGCAAAAAAATATGGGAAAAATTCCAGTTTGAACAGGAATGGCAGTGCATTACAGAGAGGGAACTAAATTCCCTGCAAAAGACTGACCTAAATAATTTGCTGTTTTTTATGCATGTGATGTGACTGATCAAAATGCTTGAAAAAAAAAAAAAAAAACTCCAAAATTACAAATTTGAGACCCTTTCACGCTCAAATAACCTCACATGAAAGAAGAAAAAAGATTTTTACTTCATTGGATGTGTTAAGCATTTTTGAGTTTTTGAATGACACTGATTTGCTGAAATAATATTGAAGTCTATGGGTTTTTTCATCACTAAGGTAAAAAGCGGGGCCCCTTTTGAGTAAATGGTCTTATGTCATGGAAAACAGTTCAAACTACATCACTGAAGTGTAGAGCAAGTGTGTGAAGTGAAAAAATTGTATCCTAAAAATTTATTCTGAAATGGCATTTGATTATAGAAAGGTCATTTTCAATGCAAGTCAATGTGGCACGGATTGGCACTAAGGAGGAAATGAGGTATATTTTAGTTAAAGACCTTAGAAAATGAGTTAGGCAACCCATCTTCCAAAATATCATGAGTCAAGCCAAAATACACACCTTGACCAAGTTTTATGCTGTTTGCATTAGTAGAAAAAAAAGTTACAACATAAAAGGTTACTCACTACCCCTTCAGAAAGCTTAAGAAGCTATGAGGGTTTTAATATTCTAATCTGTCGATCAGAGTCAGATCATCCACCAGTGTTAACAAATATCCATCTATGCGAGTTACGAGGTAGTGATATACAAAAATCTGTGACTGTTTCGAGGCTATATCATGAAATATGGGTACAAACATGTTGATTGGTCGAAAGCTTCCGTGGTTCTGTCCACTCAGCCGTTTTACTTCCGTATTGGACACATAAAAAAAACTAAGACTAGTTTCTACAGTGGCGAACATATTTAGCGTATACACCTGTAGTTGACTTTTGGAACATCTGAAAATCATGATACAGCATCTTTAAGATAAACATCTCCAAACATTAGCAGCAAATCAATCAGTATCAGAAAATCCCAAAGATTTTTCTCCGTTTGTTTTCTTCTCTGTGAAATATGTCACAATGTCAGGCTCAGCAGAACCAGACTCTCCAGGTCTGAACCCAGAGAGAAAAACAGTCCGCTGCTCTGTTTCTGTCGCTGTCAGCACGTTCTCTAACATATTAACCTCGACTGGTGTTTCGGTAAATCTGTAACCTGCACGCGACATAAACGATGCAGCTCAGCCGACTGATGCACATTTTAGACTCCAGGACAGATTTGTACAAAACCTAACCAGAGACAAGTTCAGCAGGTGTTACGGTGTTTTGGTGTTTGGATGCATGTGTGTTCCTGTAGTCCAGGTCTTTCTGTTGTCCATTATCGTCTCTTTTAAGTAAATTTGTCTTTACATGGTCACTTAGTAATTTTATAAGAACTTTTAGTCTTTTTACAGTTACTCTGTGTCTCTTTTGTCTCGTTAGAGCCACAAAGTGTCTTTGTAACCATTATATGCCACTATTTGGCTAATTGAAGTCAAAATTAGTCTCCGTTAGGGATGCACGATTTTGGCCAATATCTAATATGCCGATATTTTAACACTCATGTGGCCGATAACCGATATCGATACCAATATTAAAGCTGAAAAAAAATAACCAGTCACTGAAAATAGCAGATTTGTTATCTGTTTCCAACACTTTAAAAAGTAGAGGTGGGGAAAAATATCGATACACTGAAATATCACAATATTTTCCATATGCCGATTTCAAATCGATATTTAAAAAAGCGGCATCGATCTATTTTACTTACAAAATCTCGCGAGATTTCATTGTTCTGTTACAAAATCTCATGATATTTTGTGAATTCCTGCGAGATTTTGTAACATAATGATGAAATACCGCAAGATTTCATTATTAAAATAGATGGATGATGGGTTTTTAAATGTCATTGTAATAGCATATGAAAATACCGCAAAATTTTTATGAATTCTTGTGGGATTTCATAACAGAACGATGAAATACTGCAAGATTTCTTTGTACAACAGATGGATACTGCGTTCTTAAATGTCATTATGATACCAGCATTTGAAAATATTGCGATATTTAAGTGTATCAATGTTTTTTCCCACCCTTCTAAAGGGTGTGAAGTCTTTAGAAGTTTTAAAGTCTGTAAAAAAGAAGTTTTTGAAGAAGAAATAGAGGAAGTTTTTCTTTAGTTTTTGAGGCTTTAGAAACAGTGGGCTGATCGGTTAAATATCGGTATGGTGGCCGATGTCCGATAGTTTTAAGACCGATATAGGCCGATACCAATAGGGGGCAGATTATATCGTGCATCCCTCATCTCTGTGTCTCTTTTTGGAGATACCGTCAATCATTTCTGTGTCTTTTCCCCGTCTGTGTGTCTCTGTAGCCACTTTGTGTCACTGTCCCTCACAATCCATCTATTTGTGTGCATTCTGCACCACTTTGCAGAACTGTCTTTGTGTACATAGGGCTGTCACAAACGATTAGTTTAATAATCGATTAATCGCCGATTATTTTGTCGTTTAGTCGACTAATCGGATCTTGCAAAAATTGCAGCATATTTACAGGACCAGTCAAAAGTTTGCATACTTTTTCATTGAATCTAATGGGAAAACGTGTCCAAACTTTGAACTGGTGTGTTTAATTATGTCAATAAACAATTCAAGAAAAGCTGAGGCAGACAGACAAGCCAACGGAAGCTTATTAACAATAAACAATTAGTCGATTGTGAAATTATTGAGTTAATCTTACTGGATCCATTTGGATCTCTGCCATGTGTTTGCAAGTCTTTGTCCCTGTTTGGTGTCCCTCCCTTCATGTTTATGGTCCGCTGGAGTCGTTTTGTGGTTGTTTTGTCTGCAGCTGTCAGTCTTCCTCTCCCTCCCTCCCTCCCTCCACCTGTGGCTCAGGAGTCCCTCGTGCTCCCATACTCACTTTCTCCCTCTATCTTGTCGGGGTTGCGGCTCCACACGATCTGCCTCGCGTCCTGCTTTATCTGAAACGTTCTCCTCTCGGGCCGCTGGGACTTCTTCTGATAGAAGATGGTCATCACCGTGCCCATCTCCAGGCTGTGGAGGATGCGCGGACCGGCCTCGGTCCAGTCCAGCATCCTGGAGGCCACGGCCGGAGCGGTGGCCCCGCCGGCGGCCTCCTCGGCGCAGCCGTTGACGCAGCCGCTGAACCTGGCTGCGCACATCTTCACTGCATAACCACGAGGAAACCTTGCAGGGTTACAAATCTGTTGTGGTTTCTTGAGCAGGATGCTTGTCCGTCAGTCAGAGCATGGAGGACCACGGTCATCCAGGCCCAAACCCTCTGCTGCCAGGAGGAGGTCTGGTCACGAGCCCAAACTGTGCCCTTCAGGGCAGCCAGTGTAATTAAAACAGTTTCACCAGACAGGAGCTAGAAGGCATCCTGAGCAGCCGCAGAGCTGAAACGCTGAAACGTCTGAGATGTGAATTATGCGCGGGTCCTGTGGGGGGGGAGTGTATCCCTGTCTTATCCTTTCCAGATGCTTCTGGCAGCACACCAGTGAAACCCACTCGGGGTGAGTTCTCATCACCGCTTGACTCAGGTTTCCACCCCGTATGCGAGTCCACGACAGCAAAAGGCAGCAGAGTCCGGCTTTAAATCCTGCTCGGACCGCCGCTGCCGCGGCGCCGCCTGCCGCTCGCTGCCGCCCGGGCGGCGAACGCGGTACGCCGCTTCTGGCTCCGGGAGAATGAGCGCGACGAAGACGCCGAGTTACGTAATGAGGAGTCGGACACCGGACGTGGGAACAGCAGGCCGGTGGAGAGGAGGGCGTGCAGCTCCGGGAGGCGCGTGGCGGCTTCACGGAGACGCAGGGACGCGCGTTTGGGAGAGCAAGGAGCAGCCGCGGCGACGACCGAGTGCGCTTCCATCCACCGAAGCATTCCGCTCCCTCCTCACCCACTGTCCCTCCTCTCCCAGCTCATAACACCGCCGCCAGGACGCGCGAGCCGTTTGGAGTGACCGTGCAGAGGCGTGCGGGGTTTCACAGCTCCGGTTCCTCCCCCAGGATCCCCCCCACCCCTGTCTGTGGCTGCGCGTCCCCTCTGCTCCAACTCCAGAAATCCGAGAGGAAATTGGGGCTAGCAGACCGGAAAAGCTTGATCAGATTTTTTTTCTTTAGAGTATCAGAGGGAGGATGAGGGGGGGGGGGGGGGGGGGAGGGGGGGGGCGGAGAGGAGCGACCTCCGCGGGCCTGCAGGGGATCTGCAGCCCTGATGGAGGAGGCTGGGGGGTATTCTGAGCTGAAACACACCTTAACTCGGCGGAGGGGGGGTTATCGTGTCAGCAGGTCAAGTGTGGTTCACTCACATGTCAGCCTGCTGCAGTAAATCCACACGGAGGGAAGGATGATTGTACCAAAGACTGCAGGAATAAACGAGTGAATCCTCATTTATTCAGAAACCATTTGAACTACGTCACAAATAAAAGGTGTTTATTTGATTTCGGGCCGTTTTGCGTCCCTGATGAAGTTTAAGAAAAAATCTAAATGTATCAAATCTGATTTTATTCTATTTATAAAGCACTTTTCAAACAAAAAGGAACACAAAGTGCTTTATAAAATCAATGTTATGTTGAAAACAAAGGTCATTTGTAAAGACTTAACAAAACAAAGCAAAAAAAGAAAAGAAAAATGGACATCTGATGTAGGCTATATTTATATACAATCATCCTCAAGATTATTCACACCCTCCAAAAAAAGAAAAGGCTAAATTCACAATAGTTATTCAAATAACAAGGAACTAATAATAAATAAAAATTTACAAAATTAGAATTTAATTAAACAAATTGTTGCTTTTGAATTGTGATTGAAAATAATAAAAAGAGAAAACAAATAAACACGACTGTCCCAGACACATTAGCGCACCTTTCCCATGAACATCGGACCTGTCATCAGGTGTAGACGTCTTTTTGAACATTACAGAAAACACCTGATTGCAGTGATTGCCTCGTGCTGCTCAACAAATTTTAGCTTCGGAGTCCCATCATGCTCTTTTTTTTTTGTTTTATTTATTGTGTTTGTTTTAAACCACAATTCAAAATCAATGTCATGATTTTTATAAATTTTTTATTTATTATTGCTTTTAATTTCAACTTATTTTGCTCCTAGATTATTTTTTTCCTTCTTTAATTAGAGGGTAAATTTATGTGGCAGACTAGCTGCTGTTCATGTCAAAAGAAAACAGAACAGTTAAAATATTTTTTAAAAACAAGATAGAACACGGTACGGTCCAATGATGAAAAAATAAAGTTAAAAATTAAAACCGTGGTCCAAGAACGATGATGAAAGCGGATCGAAATAGCTGAGTTTTAAGTTTTAATAGACGTTTGTTTTGAGCTCAGATCTGTCTGCCAATGAAACGTAGTTATTTAATCATTGTTACTAGGAATGCACGATATTGGAATTTTGGCCGATATTTTAAAACTCATGTGGCCGATAACCGATATTGATACCATTATTAAAGCTGAAAAAGTAAGCAGTCATTGCAAATAGCAGTTTTGTTATCCGTTATACACTGTGATAAATAGGTGTGGGAAATATGATCAATACACTGACATACCGCAATATTTTCATATGCCAATATCAAATCGATATTTAAAAAAGCGGTATCGATCTGTGTTACGTTAAAAAATCTCACAATATTTCATGACTTCTCACAAGATTTTGTAACAGAATGATGAAATATCACGAGATACTTAAATTACTTTAAGTATCGTTACTAAAATAGATTGATACCTCGTTTTAAAATGCCAATATGATATCAGCATATCAAAATATCGCAAAATGTTTGTGAATTCTCGCGAGATTTCGTAATGGAACGATGAAATATCGCAAGGTTTCGTTAGAAAAATGAATCGATACCGCATTTTTAAATGTCAATAGGATATCAGCATATGAAAATATCGCGATATTTCAGTGTATCAATATTGTTTCCCACCTCTACTCTTTAAAAGTTTTAAAATCTGTAAAAAAAAAAAAAAAAAAAAGGAGTTTTTAAAGAAGAAGAAGAAGGTTTTTTTTGTTTATTTTTAGACTTTAGAAACAGTTGGCTGATCAGTTAAATATCAGTTAAATATCGGTGTGGTGGCCGATGTCTGAATACTCAGTTTTAAAGCTGATACAGGTCGATACCGATAGGGGGGGATTATATCGTGAATCCCTCATTGTTGCATATTATTAACAATCTTTATTGGGTTTATATGAGTGAAATGTCGGGCCTGGACATCTGAAACTTCTTTGTAATGACATAACAAACTGTACTTTTGTGCCTTTTTAAAGCTGGAATTTAGATGCAGGGATTTTATTTTCTATTAATTTGTGCTTTAGCTTATCGAAAAATACCTAAACACTTATTCAAACACTGGCCATCTTTTCAGTTATTAAAAAAAAAAAAACTGTAAAAGGGTTTATATAAAGTATGAGCATCGACTGATCCACCTCAGAGGGATGAGATGGTCATGGATGATATCACAGCCTCTCCACGTCTAATCAGCTCCATATGTCTGAGGGTGGATCTGCATTTAAACTACCAGTGGTCTGCAGGCAGCCAATCAGAGCTCAAGCAAACGTTTCTCCTGTGGAGCGCAGCGGAAAGGCAGGGAGGTGGAGGATTTCATGGCAGAGCGGCTTTTACCAAGTTAAACGTTAGAGGAGAGGAGATGGGACACAAAGCTGCTGCATCCCAACAGAAGCTCAAAGGTACTAAATGAGGGTAGCGTTAGCTCAGAAATGTCACTATTATTCATTTATTTATTCATTTTTTACATTTATTTAATGAGGAATAAGATCTCCTGTTTTCCATCAGGTCCTCAAATATTATTGTAGTTTTATTACAACTCATGTGGAAAAAGTTGATAAATTAGACCAAGAATACTTGCATGAGTTAGCCATTATTACCAATAGAGGGCGCCAAAGTACAACAAAAAAGAGAGAGAGAGAGAGAGGGGTGCATTAATAGAAAACAACCCATCAGGGACAAACGGTGAAGTTGTGACCAGGTTTAATACAGTATATGGAACCAACTACAAACCTGAAAATACACAATACTTGCAAATACATTTGAGGTATGTTTACATACATAATTTGAGTTCTGAGGTATTGATGGAAAAAAAAAAACATGAACCTTCCTTTCCTCAGCAGATGGAGACGCACAGCTTTTATTTAAAGGTACAGTGCATAAGAGTTACTGCCATCTAGTGGTAGAGATGGGTATAAAAATAACTTCAAATGTAAAGCACAGTTGTGAATGGACGGCAGCTGCGAGTGGCCAAAGAAATAAATGGTTCGTTCAAAGAGAATAAAATCAAAACAGCTGTTTCAGTAAGCTGATTAGATACCAAAACAGTTTTTAAAGATGCATGAAGTTTTTTTCTGCCATTGACCTTTGATTTTGTTACATGTTGCACCTTTAAAAAGCCCATACCATATGATTTTAACAAATTATTTTTTTGATTTCTTATGTTGGGATGCAAGCAGAGACAGCATGGAAACAGCTTTATTTCCTTCCTTTTACTTAAAGGACCATTTTCTTTTTTTATTTCAACCTGGATCTTATTTCTAGGAATTTATACGTGCATTTACTGACCGGTAAAATTTCTGTATCACTCTGAGTCCTTCGGGAGATATTTCGTTAAGTTCTCCTTCCGCGTATATCCATGGGAGAGACGGGGCAGCTTCTCTATAAGATGTTATCTGCAGCAAAACTCCTTAATTTTACCAACACTTAGTAGAATGAAGGAAGGAATGAGTACTATTGTCCTGTGAGTTCAGATTTAGCTCTCCGTTAGTTATTGCGGGTTTTCTCTACACTCTACAGGCCGCACGCGCCACCACAGTTCAGCTCGCTACCCAGACAACAAACCACGAAACTCTGAACTTACAGGACAATAGTACTCTGTTCCTTCGTTCATACTACTTAGAGAATCTGGAGTTTTCCCCCAGACAATAAACGTCTCAACACCTTTGGGTCTCTGCTCTCATTGTGGCGGTGACTTTGTTTGCAACTCCCTCTCCCCGACTGTATTTCCTCTTTTTCCTTTGTTTTGTTGTATGCGGGATGTTTCAGGGTAGAGATTTGCGTATTTGTCTCCAGCCAATGACAGAGCTAAAGACGTAGCGCTCTGTGGGGATAAACTCATGGATTGGCGCAGGTACTATTCACTTGATTTCTTGGAAAAAAAAAAGGTGAACGCAGCAAAAAAAAGGAAGTAGTAGTAGAGCTTTAGATAGCGCACGCTTGAAAACCAGAGTCTGTATTGGTTTGGCTTTCACCCGCGTCCAAGCTTTGAAGGATAGGGTTTGACCGAAGAGCGATGTGGCCATTAGCTTGAGGGGAGGGGCTCTCAGTTTGAACAGTTTACAGACAGAAAACGGGGAAAAACTTCAGATTCTATCTTTAAAGTATTGGTGATATGAAGGAGTTTTGCTGCAGATAAGTCTTATAGAGAGGCTGCCCTGTCTCTCCCGTTATATGGATGCACGCTGACTCAATGAAATATCATATGAAGGAGTCAAAGTGATACAGAAATGCTACCTGTGAGTAAATTCACGCATAAACTCATAGAAATAAGGTCCAGATTAAAAAAAAAGAAAAGAAAATGACCTTTTAATGACATCATCATGAACCTTATGTGTGTCAGCAGTTTTCAGCTACTCACACCAAACGGGTTACACAGCCAGACCTCGTTATTGCCCTTATGCTTGCTAACTCATACTCCTAAAGCAACCACAGTGAAAATCCAGGATCCTGAAACTGCAGCTTCTGCAGAAATCTGCAGGATTTCTCTGATGCTCTGGTCTACGGTGAGCAAGGCTGACCGCCACTTCGTACGTACCGCAGTTTTCCTGCCATCTGCTGAAAGATTGTACCATCATTCTCGTCTAGACTCACATTCATTTATAAATTAAAACATCTGAGAATTTGGCGCCCGTCTTTGGACGCTTCTTATTAAAACCACCAAAAACAGATTGATGAGATTTTTGGTTGCAGTTTGAATTTCCTTCGCTGGCTTCCCAAAACTAAACTGAGAAGCTGTTTATTTTAACCAAGTTTAGAGCTCTTACATGTGAGTGGCTGAGGCCACTTAAAAAGCAAACTTTTAACACTGATGTGGTTCATGAGGACCGGGTTTCCACAAACCTTTTACTGCGAGGCACTTTGGAAAAGAGTGTGAATAAAAAGCTTTTAGTTGGCTAAAAGAAAGTTGTTGTTGTCACTGCTGCATTTTTGGAGCTCTTTGACCAGGTTGTGGAGTTTCTCTGACAGCGCCACCTGTTGGAAGATAAAAAGGGTTGAAATCTTTCACGTAAAGCGAGATTAAACTGAGAGTTTGCGTTTATGTCTCTGTGGAAACTGAGCTGTGGGGTGCTTTTGCATTTAATGCAGATTGGATCAAGACTCACTGTGTAGGAGTCTGGCTCCTGCAGCCTTTTATGCCGTGGGTTCAGAGTCTGGAGGGAGCTCTGGACCTTTGCCCTACTTTCTGCAGCGCTGCACAGAGGCTGCGTGACCTGAAAGGAAAAAAAATAAAAGAAGTGAAGTTCAGTCTTACATTACTGTCTTGTTTGGCATAAGGTCTAATGGCTTCCTCAACATAACATCAGTTTTGGTTGTAACCAAGTTTTCAATTTTTTTTTTTTGACACCATTCAGCAATCACAGGACCACAGTCAGGAAAGGCAGCAGGTTAGCATTATTTCTTGAAGTTTAGGTGTCAGAAGCAGAAAAACAGTCGAGTCTAAAGACGAGATGAGAACCAAACAGAAATACACTCCTTTATGAAAACAGTGCTGTAAAAAATGGTGGCAGAATGATCTGAGGAGCACGTTGAGTCCGATAGCAAGGTCACATGGACATTTTTTATCACGATTAAACTGTTCTCGAGTCTAGAAAAGGGATTAGATCCGTATTTTATGTGGCACGTGACCGCACCAAAGATTCAGAGCGGTTGTCAGAACAGAACGGTTGCAGGAGGTCGGATGCACGATTGAGAAATCCAGAACGGTTAGATGCAAAGGGTGGGGAAAGAACTGGAGATGTGCAGGGGCTTGTTATTTGCGGCTATTTATGTCATGACTAAAGATGTTTATTTTTATGATTTTATTCATATCTATTTTATCAATACACTTACTGATGCTAAAATATAATTTAGAATAAACAATAAAGACATTACAAGACGTTACACAGCAAAAACTCAAATCTTACCAAGTGTATTTTTCTAATTTCTAGTCAAAATATCTAATCACACTCAAAATTATCTGAAATTATCTAGATTTTATTTCCTTATTACAAGCACACAAATCTTTTTTTTTTTTTTTTTTTAACTTATTTTAAGAGTGACTAAGATTTTTTTGCCAATAGAACAAGCAAAATTTTTTTGATAAAATTTCATGAAATAAGCCTTAAAACAAGTTCTTATATCTCACTGAAATGTTTATCTTTAAGTAATTTGTCTTTTTTTGAGCTAGATGAGATATTTTCACTAGAAATTAGAAAAATACACTTAATAAGATTTGATTTTTTGCAGAGTAAAAGACCCAGTGGTGGAAAACATTTATTCAGATGGTGTTTAAGAGGCCTGGACGTAAATGCAGGTGGACAGCTGTGTTTGTCTTACTCCATCACCACGTTTACATGACAGTGATATAATTACGCGATGGTTAGGGACAGTCGATGTTCAAAAAGTATCGATATCAGTATCGTTTGTCCAGAATCTTAATGGTACCCCAGTATCGTCAAGATTAGGAACCGGTACCAAACGATACTGGTACTTGGTATGCATCCCTAGTTATGACATGGTCAAAACATTTCCGAAAGCAACCACGAGACTGCAGAGAGTTGCCAGACTCCTGCAGCGAGAATCCAGATCGTCCAAGTCTAGTTCGTTTGAAAAACAACATGAGGTTGTGCTCTGAGGTGTACGCCTGGCCTCTGAATTCTCCAAATCTCAATGCAATCGCACAGGTTATGGATGTGGAGACCCAGACCTGCAACTCACTGGACTTGCAGGAGCATCAGGATCACTATACACTGCTCATCCAAAAAAACAACATTTTGTTTGACCTCCTTTTGCTTTGTTTAAGCTCGTTACTCCACAAGAAGCGGGAACTTTGTTCTTGCCCTCGAGGCTGCAAGAACAAGAAAAAAAATCTTTCGTCAAGTCAACACATCCTCCATAAGCAGCTCTGCGACCAGACGCACAGCGGAATCGTATTTCCTATTTTCTCATCGCCTCGATCAGTTGTTTATTAAAGCTATCCGTTCAACCTCGCATCAGCGGTTCACACTTTTCTACGCATGAGCACCTCTAGCGTTCAGGTCAGTATTGCACCACACATGCGCGACACGTTACCTGGCATCAATGCGTGTGACCGACGTGCTGTAGGTACATTAGGGAAGCATGGTGGGCGCCATGATGCGTCCGCGGATGCGTTGCCAGCAGCAGCTATATTCCAGCCCTTTGTGAATCACCTGCAAACCGTGGTTCAGCCCCACATGCAAAATTCCACATTGCAGGTGCAAACTCAGGCTTCTTTCAGGGTCTTAAAAGGTCTAAAAATGTCTAAATTAATTTTAAGGCCTTAAAATGTCTTAAAAACAGCAAGCTTTTCATCCAAGGTCTTAAATTTGACTTAGACTGGTCTTAATTTGTTACTTTTATTCATCCCGAGATGCGTTAGCCACGTAAAATGCTGAAAAAAACACAGGAATCAGAAATTGGTTCTGTCCGACTCTACTTAAAAACAACAACTGATTTTTACAGTTTAAAGTTTTCTCTTTACCCATCATGTCTGTCAGCCTCAGTGTGACGGCAGGATATAGACAGATATTTGTGTTATGTTGGGGAAGATGCTTTGGTTAAGAAGGTACAGTTTTGATATCAGTTCGAGTACTGATTTGTTTTAGTCTCTTTTTTTAAAATGCAAAGAAACGTTTACTTACTAAATTAATAAAAAAAATAAAAGGTTTGAATTTCTGGAATCATTTGAATGTTTCTGCATCATAATGCATCATATTGATCTTAAATTTAATTCATAAAGGTCTTTAAAAGGTTTTGAATTTAACTTGCTGAAACCTGCAAGAACCCTGCAAACTACTCACAAATTTGGATCTTAGTAGATTCGGCCCTACAGTCGTCCTCAAAGTGATTCATACCCTCCAGAAAAGAAGGAAAAAATCAGCTGTCAGTGAAATAAGATGAAATTGACAAAAGCAATAATAAATAAAAATTCTATAAAAATCATGAAATTGATTTTGAATTGTATTTTAACAAAAATATTAAAAACAAACACACAAAAAATAAAACAATAAAGAAGCATGATGGGGCTATGAAGCTAAAATTTTGTTGAGCAACACTTTGAGACAATCACTGCAATCAGGTGTTTTCTGTAACGTCCAATCAGACGTCTGCACCTGTTAACAGGTATTTTCATCCACTGTTCATGGGAAAGATGCTCTGATATGTCTTGTTTTTTTTTAAATCATTATTTACAACCACATTTCAAAAGCGATATTTCATTTCACTAGATCATAATTTAGTAAATTTTTATTCATTAATAGTTTCTTTAGTTTCCTGTTATTTGAATTACTTTTGTAATTTTAGCCTTTTTTAAATTGGAGGGTATAAATAATTTTGAGGACGACTGAAGCGTAAATGTCATGATCGGTTTGGCATCCGGCAGGTGAAAGCTCTGCATCCACACCTGTCCCTTGGCGAAGACTTCCTGGCGCAGACAGGTGACCTGAGCTGGAGTGACTGAGGCAGGTGAGTTGTTGCAGCCCAGAGGGAAACATCTGAGAGGACGTCCTGCCTCTGGAGGAGGCTCCACCTCCAGACACAGCAGGTCCAGAAACGGATGACCTGCGCCGGAGAAGCAGCACACACCTTAAAGATTTATCACCGCTGGAGAAAACGAGGACGTGGAAGCTGATCCTCACCCTCAGCGTCTATTAGTCGGTACACCGCTTTTCTTCCTGGAACGGTGCTTTTCTCCGGGTCCTCGCTGATCTTCATCCTGGGTCTTCCTCTCACCTCCACCAACTGGCGCATGCACACAAAAGGCAGATAAAAGTTAAGATAAATAAAGAAAGATCTGCGAGTGTGTTTCTGTTTGAGAAATGACCTTGTAAACGCAGCCCAGCGAGGGCTGTTTGGTGCAGGTAACCAGATGAGTTCCAACACCAACCACGTCGATCTCGTTCTCCTGAAACATCCGGGACAGAAATAAGTCAGCCTCAAAGAGAAAAAGGCTTTACGGTGAACAGCGCTGCTTCTTTACCTTCCTGTTGAGCTCAGCCATGCTTTGCTCCGAGATGTTGTTGGTCCCCACGATGATCAGAGAGTCGAAGACGGGGACGGAGAAACTGCAGATGTGAGAGGAAAGAAATGTCCCGCAGACATCCAGATGAGTCAAATCAGATCAGATAGCAGACACAGCGATGCACGCGCGCAGCATGACGCCTGACTCACCACTCGCTGCAGAGTCTGAAGACGCGCCGGACTTCCACGGACTGCCCGCAGAGGTCCCCGCTGTCCAGACGGACTCCCACAGGCCTGTAGCCGAGCTCACACAGGGCCAACGCCACCGCACAGAAATTCAGCAGGCCGCTACTGAAAACACACACACGCAGAAATACGTCATCCAGCTGCAGCTTAGGATGGAATCCTGGAGGCATCTGAAGACGGGACGGGAAAGTGGGGTACCTACAGTCCTCAAAATTATTCATACCCTCCAATTAAAGAAAAGATTAAATTCACACAGTAATTCAAATGATTGGAAACGAAAGAAACTAGTAATAAATAAAAATTTATAAAATTATGATTTAGTGAAATAAAATATTGCTTTTGAATTGTGGTTGGAAATGATAATTATAAAAATAAATAAACAGAACCGTCCCAGACACATTAGAGCACCTTTCCCATGATTGGGGGACCAAAACACCCGTCAACAGGTGTGGAAGTCTTTTTAAACATTAGAGAAAACACCTTATTGCAGTGATTGACTCAATTTTTTTTCATAGAATTCTTCTTCATTATTACTTTTGTCAATTTCAACTTACACTATGTTGCCAAAAGTATTTGCTCACCCATCCAGATTATGGGAATCATGTTCCATCACTTCCATGTCCACAGGTGTATAAATGAACAGCTCGGCATGCAGACTGTTTCTACAAACATTTGTGAAAGAATGTGTCACTGTCAGGAGCTCAGTGAACTCCAGCGTGGAACTGTGATAGGATGCCACCTGTGCAACGAACCCAGTGGTGAAATTTCCTCACTCCTAAATATTCCACAGTCAACTGTCAGCTGTATGATGAGAAAATGGAAGTGTTTGGGAACGACAGCAACTCTCCCACAAAGTGGTCGGTCATGTAAAGTGACGGAGCGGGTCGTGGATGCTGAAGCACATAGTGAGAAGAGGTCACCAACTTTCTGCAGAGTCAACAGACCTCCAAACTTCATGTGGCCTTCAGATCAGCTCAGTCCTGACCTCAGCCCCATAAAACACCTTTGGGATGAATTAGAGCGGAGACTGAGAGCCAGACCTTCTGGTCCAACATCAGTGTGACCTCACAAATGTGCTTCTGGAAGATGGTCAAAAATTCCCAGAAACACTCCTAAACCTTGTGGACAACCTTCCCAGAAGAGATGAAGCTGTTCTAGCTGCAAAAGTGGACCAACGTCATACTGAACCCTTTGAATTAGGAATGAGATGTCACTGAAGCTCATATGTGAGCCAAGGTGAGCGAATACTTTTGGCAATATAGTGTATTTCACTTACAGCTGATTTTTTCCCTTCTTTAATTGAAGGGTATGAATAATTTTGAGAATGACGATACGAGTAAAAGTCCTGTTATTGGCTTTATATGTAAAGAAAAAAAACAATAGGAATGCAAAAGATGTGATATGAACGTCATCTTTCACAGGTTTCTCTGAAACTAATAAATGCCAGCTAACTTTACTTTTTAGTTAGACATTGAGGAGGAAGAGGCACCAAATACAGCAAAAATCCATTTAGAGGATGTAAAACTGCGTCAGGAGTTACCAGCCAACGCTATAGCTGTCAATCACAGGGAGGAAGTTGTGCGGGTAGGCGATGGCGTAAGACAAGAACGCAGCCAACTCGCCCTCCCGGATCTTCCCGGACTCCGCCGCCAGGAGCTCACACACTCGACTCAGCCAGCCTTTCGTTAGAGAAATGACGTCGACTGGATCGGCGTTGCTGTCTGCGGCCACGAGGGTCTGAGAGGAGAGAAAAGTCTGAGACACCGGGAACGCTGCAGGGCTTCCCAATCACATCCAAGACCTGTCTGTTACTGTTACTGCTGCTGCTCAGACATCAGCAGAAACATTTCCATCGGTGTTTAAGTGGAACGTATTTAATTTGAACTATTTACACGCTTTGTTCATATTATTTCTGTTTTTAAATATGATTTAATCAGCAAGCACAGCAGTCAGAGAAGGACAGAAAACCATCTGATGTCTGAGCTGAGACAAAAAAAAACCTCAAAGAAATAAGAAAAAGTAAACTTATATTTAAAAAAAAAACCTGATAAATGTAATGAGATAATACTTTATTAACTGCTGAAAGGAAATTGTAGTAAAATAATAAACTTTGAAATTTCCTTGTAACCTTTTCCTGTGACACAGATGGTACTTCTCAAATTAAAGAGGGATCTTTAACAGTTATCACTCCAACTCGCCTCAACATAAAACCTCAGTAAAAACGTTTCTCATGTCTTTGATCCTTTCAAGGATTTTTTTTGTCATTTGTTCTCAGCACTTGCTCTGTCTTTTCTTTGTGCAAAGTCAGCCTTGTGCAAATAAAAGATGGACCAAGTTTGGCACAATACTTGGACAAATTGAAACAATAAAGTTTTTTTTTAATATATATAAAAATAATCTTATTAAATCAGAAAATCCCTTTTTTTAAGTCTGTCAGAAAAACGGAGCATTTTTATTTATTTTTCTTAGAATTATCTTGTAAATTCCTATTTTTTTTATTATTATTTCACTAATTCAGAACAGAGCATTTTAATTTATTCATTTTTTTAATTACCTTGTTATTTCAGAAAAACAGAAAATATGTATTTGTTTATTTTTTTATATTATGTCATTAATTCAGAAAAACCTTACTTATCCTTTTTTATCTCATCAATTCAGAAAAACAGAACATTTTTATTGATTTTTTTTAAAGAATTTTTTCGTAAATTCAGAAAAAAAGATTTCTTTTGTTGTTGTTGTTTTTTTTAATATTACACCAATTCAGAAAAACAGAACATTTTAATTTCTTCATTTTTTAAATGACCCTGTTATTTCAGAAAAACAGAATTTTTTTTATTTACTACCTAAGAATTATCTTGTAAATTCAGAAAAACAGAACATTTTTTTCAGGTGAATGCAATTTGATTCTGAACAAATATGGAAAAAAATATTTATATATTTTTTCTTAGCCTGAAGCAACTTTAGAGGTGCAGTTTTAACCTGAAGGCATCTTTGACTTTAAGAAGCACTTATGCTCAGGAAAAGATGCTCATTCAAGAAAGAGAAGCTGGGATTTATTTAGCGTTTTCTAGCTAATGTACTTGTATTTAAATAAAACCTGATTAAACCTCTGTAATATTATTTGTGGAATATTCAGAGTATTTGCTGTCAAATTAAAAACAACAAAAAAAATCTCAATGATGGCACATTAGAAATAACCTCATTAATAACAGCAGCTTTTAACCCCTTAATGTAAAAACAATATAAATACAGTAGGAAAACCAGAAAAACAACAAAAAGAAAAAGTATTTAAAAAATGGCTAAAATAAACTATAATTCAATATTTCATAAATGAGCAGCAATTCATGCTAAAAATTTAATTAAATTGTCAACAACTCTCAATGGCTTCAGCCTTTAAGTTGTATTAGTCACAATTTCATAGTTACTTTGCTGCTGCACAAATTTTCTTTGGCTGTGTTATCGTCTCAAATGAATAATTAAAATAAATAACCAGAAAATTCCTAAAAAGTCTTTCAGTATCACAGATCTCAGATCATGTTGCGGTTTGTTTAATCCCTGTGATGATGTGAGAGGTGCATAAACTCACCTGTGGCCACACCTCCTCCAGGGAGGTGAAGGAGGTGACGTATGAGTGAGCCATGGTCCCTGCGACGGGGATGCCGAACAGGAACCCAGCCTGGACGTTACTGGTGAGATCGAACCCTGACAGACAGAATCCGTCGTGAGTTAGTGGAAAATCCAGCAGAATCTGGATGCAGTGGAAGTCAGAGCACTGCACAGCGTTCACCTCCGATGTGGGTGTATCGTGAGGCGGTGAGTCCTCCATCTGGTCCCTGAGCCCTGCGGAGGCCCATCTCCAGCAGCTTCCTCCTGGGTCCGGCCGCCAGGCGGAAACGGGCGGCGTTGCTGCACACAAGGCTGAAAACGGGGAAGACTGAGGTCAAGACGCAACAAGCAGCATGAATCTGCTTGTTGCATCCCTGTAATATTTATTATATGGAAAGTAATTCAGTTGTGTTTTTTTATGAATAAGTCAGCAATAAAACATTCAAACTGGCATTCAAAGGGTTAAAATCCTAAAAACACTTGAATGGCTGGTAGTTTTGAGTCAAACAGAAGTTATTTAAGTGATTTGTGAAAAAGAAAGCTGAGAAAATATGAATGTATTGTATGATTTTATGACAGTTTAAGTGCGTGGACAGTTTTGTCACCAACTTTGCAAAATTTGAGGAAGTTTGTAAAAGCTGCATTAAGGTTAATCATTTTGTTTCATCATTTTTTGACTCTGACTGCAACAACTACTCTGCTAACAGCTGCCTCTGTCATCAGACTGTTGACATGCAGGAAGTCAGAGAAGTTTCGCTCATCAGCGTCACTTTGCTGCACCAACTTAAAAAACTTTCCGGCTTGAAACCAGTGCAGGTAAAACGTCCTGCAAAGTAGCAAAAACACCCGTGTGGGAGTTGTTACCTGGCGTAGTTCACCAGACACAGAAGGCTGGTCTCCAGCAGCTGAACCACAGCCAGCGGACCCTCCACCTCCATCAGAGGCATCTGCAGGGGTGAGACACGCAGCACCCGTTACTCCCCCCCTCCCACACACACCTGTACACCCTCACCAAGCAACTCACCCTGGCAAACACCACCGTGCCCTCCGGGACGGAGCGGACCGTTACGCCCGAACAGTCCAGGCCTCGCAGAAACTGGAAGAAGGCGGGGTCAGTGGTGGGGGGCAGGACGGAGCGCAGGAACGCCACATCTGTATCCACAAACACAGTGTTAACGCGACAGCTGGAGCAGCCAGACCAAGAACAGAGGAGTGCTCCCGGTTATTCAGAAACACGAGTTCCTGCAGCCTCACATGCCCTCACACACACACACACACACACACACCACACGCACACACACACACACACACGCACACACACACACACACACACACACACACACACACACACACACACACACACACACACACACACACACACACACACACACACACACACACACACACACACACACACACACACACACACACACACGCGCACACACAGTAACAAGACAAATCTAATGTACAGCTAATCTAATCCAGCAGGCTTCAGCGGTGTGACTGGAAGGAAACTAAGACCAACATGTTCGTAGCTCCGCTATGAAACACAAACATCACGTATAAGCATGACTACTTCAGTAACTTATAAGTACTTGTACTTTGTGTATTAGTTGTACTTAACTGAACGGTTTAAGCTAGTTACAAAGTCTGGACTGGACAGAGGAGCAACTTTTCTCTCAAGTTCGAGCACCAACTATCTGATATTTTTAAAAATAATAATTTCAGCATCCATCTCTGCATCAATGGTAGCTTCACATGTTTAAAGTCTTCCTTGAACACTGATTCAGAGAACTCATCGTTTCTAGGGCTGTCTTGACCCGATACCAGTATCAGATATTGGGCCGATATTGGTATATATATATATATATATATATATATATATATATATATATATATATATATATATATATATATATATATATATATGTATGTGTGAATATATAAATAAATGTGTATAAATATATAAATATATATATATAAATAAATGTGTATATATATATATATATATATATATTAGGGCTGGACGACAATTCAATATCAATATATATCGATCGATAGAGGTTTTTTCAATATAAAAAAAAAAAGAGGGTCAATGAAAGTTCAATATAGAAACAGAGTTTTCCGCTGTAGCCTATCAGGTAGCATGATACTACAGTGACTCCTTCCGCCACACCAATCACAAGCGCAGACCCAGGCAAAGCCTGAATTGGAATTCAGTGTTATGCTACTTTCAGACTTCCACTAGAAAACAGTAATATTGTGAACTCTGTCCTTTATAACGCTGCATTCAGACATGCGTACCGCTCTTTTACCTCAGAGATGTAGCGGACATGTACCGGCTGGTCTACATGTCACAAAAGCAGAAATGTTGCGGCACGTCGTTTTGGCTGAAAGCACAAGAAAATGTTCTGGACAGAGTTGAAGGGAGAGCGGGGGGGGGGGGGGGGGCTGTGCTGACTTTTCTGCAACGTTTCGTGATGTCTGAAAGCGCCGGAACACGCAACGAAGTGGCATCTTTGAAAAGACGAGTCTGTTTAAAGAGCGGATGGACTTTACCGCTCATGTTCCACAATGCAAGTCTGAAAACGGCTTTAGTTTGATCTTTTTTATGAGTAGGTCATTCAGCAAAAGCATAAATGTTCAGGGCTGCACCTAAAATAGCTTTTAACTTAATAATGGCATTTTTTCCTTTTTTTTAATAAATATTGATATCGATCGATACAGATTTTTTTTTTTATCGGTAATCTTTTTTTCTATATCGTCCAGCCCTAATATATATATATATATATATATATATATATATATATATAAAGAAAGCGGATCAGACCGGAATGCGTCAAAATTTGCAGATCCATGAAATCCATTCCAGCTTTTCTTTCAAGCACTTCTTGAAAAAAAGAGAGCTTTTTAACATTGTCGAATTTCCCTTCTAGGATAAATAAAGTAAATACAGTATTTTTCATTTCATTTCATTTCTTCCTGAGTCTTAATTTATTTGTAATTATTTAATATATCATGTTTGTAAGTGTAAAATTCATTGTACTGATGGTAAATAAATGGGCCAATTTTTCCTCATACTTACTTTTATGAATAAGGATGCATGATATAATCGGCCCCTGTCAGTTTCAGCCTAGTTATCGGCCTTAAAACTGATTATCAAACATCGGCCACCCCACCAACATTTAACCAATCAGGCCGCGGTTTGGTGATGATTCGACAGTGCCCCCCCGGCATAAGAAACGTCGCGGCATAATAAGGCCGTGCCCACCGCACAGCTTTATCACATCTCGGCAACTACCTGGACTGCAGCACACAGATTAACACAAAATGTCGGCGGTGTGGATGTTTTTCAATAGAGGTGGGAAAAGATATCGATACACTGAACAATCACGATATTTTCATATACTAATAACATATTGACATTTAAAAATGCAGTTTTGATTTATTTTACTAACTGAATCTCGCGATATTTCATTGTTCTGTAACAATATCTTGCGAGAAATCACAAAATATCGCAAGATTTCATTTGTAAAATAGATCAATACCACGTCTTTAAATATTGATTTGATATCTGCATATGAAAATATCATGATATTTCAGTGTTTTTTCCCACCCCTATTTTTCAAGGTGTTGGAAACGGATAACAAAACTGCTATTTGCAATGACTGCTAATTTTTTCAGCTTTAATATCAGTATCCATATCGGTTACCGGCCACATGAGTTTTAAAATATCGGCATATCAGATATCGGCCAAAATTCCAAAATCGTGCATCCCTAGTTATGAACTTATTTTATTAGCCTGTTAAACCAGGTTTTTAGAGCTGAGGTTCCACAAAACAGAGACACCTAACATAAACCAAGAATAAAATCAATTATCAGATCAATATTAATAATCTTTGACCCAAAACACAGCTAAGTATTTTTATCGGGCATCGGCCAATACTTGACCTGTGGAATAACAGTATCGGTATCGGTAGTGACAAAGTGGGATCGGGACAGCCCTTGCTGTTATTCCAGAGTTCATATATGCCATCCTGCTTGTGTGATCCAGTTTCAGGTTACATTTCTGGACCACTAATGGCTCTCCAAGGTCCTCCTGAGTCCCTGAGGCTGTATTGATTATGGTGTCAAGATTGTTTCTCTGGCAATGCTTCCTGAAGGCTGAAAGGTTACCATCCAGCAGTGGCTTCTGTCTTTGTCTTCCTCTAGATTCCTCAAATCCTCTGAATCTTTTCCCAATAATCTGCTCTATAGATGCTGAAAAACCGAAGTGCAAATGCATATATATATATATATATATATATATATATATATATATATATATATATATATATATATATATATATATATATATATGCAGTTTGAAGCCTTCTTTGTTCCTTCTCTGTTGCTTTGCTGTTTAACGTTATTTCTGTTTCTTCCCAGTATTTCATTTTCACTCATGGATTGTGACAAAAATCAAAACTGAATCAGGGTCAGAAAGTTGTTTTAACAACCACTAAAAGCAAATTAATTGATTACCAATCAGGTGTCTCACGGCATACACACACACACACACGCGTAACAACAACAACAAAAAACAGACGTAAGAAAACTGCTGCTCCTGTAGTGTGTCAGTTTAATTAAAAAACACACAAAAAAACAGACTATGTCTTAGTTCAGGGACACGCTCATGTCGGCTGATTAAAATCATAAAACACACCAATGATAAATCGGACTAAGGTCAGCCATATTTATCAGCCTGTCAGTACCTGGCCTGTGCTTTAAAACTGTCTTTATTACAGTTTTCCACGGTAACAAACTTGCTACTTACCCATTCAATTACAATTTTACAGAAAGAAAATGAGAAATAGTCTCAAATAGTCAAGAATTGTGCTTACGAAATTTATTGTAATTAATAAATATGCATTGCTGACAAATTAGTGCTCTTCTTTTCATGTAAAAAAAAATCATCAGGAATCTTATGGAAAATAAATAAACCTGAAAGTGGACTATTTTTCAGTCTTTTCAGATGAGCTCACTTCCTTTTAAGGCTCAACTCCCCTCTAACTTGAAAAATGATTGAACATATTGGTGATTTTCTGATGGAGTTTGACACACAGTGCTGAGCCACCACCCATCCTTGCTTGGAAAGACTAAACCTCTGATGGATGCTTCTTGTATATCTAGTCTTGGCACCCTCACCCATTAATCTGCTAATTGATAGTCTACATTCTGTTTTTCTTTGTGTCCACCTCTTTTCAGGTGAAGCTGGTATCAAATGTTAATTCAATAAATACATTTTTGAATAAAATAAAATTGGTCAGTCAAGATATTAAAATTTTTTGTCTTGAGTTGGATAAATAAGTTAAAACAAAATAACTTCCAGATTTGTGATTTTTTTTTTTTTTTAAGTTAGCTTATTACAATCAAAGTATTCATGTGTGATCATGCTGTTACATCATTAATAATCTTGTAATCAGGGACCATGATATCTATATCCTGAAAATTTCTTTTCTAAACACTTTTCTGAGAGCTTTCTGGTGTTTTTGTTCAGGTAAAAGTCTGGAAGCAGCTTTTTCTCCACTTGGTGTATATAAACTTTTAGGAAAACCAAACAATCTTCTGTCAGGATAAAGTTTCACCACACTGAACTTTCATTGCATGTCGCGCGCAGCTCTACTTTAGGTGGGCCTCTTGATCTTAAAAGCACACAGTCATTTACGGATTATTCTAGCAGCTCAGGTTCAAAGTTAAAGGTCGAGGTTTGCAGCCGGCTTGCTCTCACGTTTTCTCAATGACAGCGCTGCCAGGTCTCACGGTGAACGGTTGCGCAACCGGCTCGGTATGCGCAAAAAACTCCTGATCCGCAACAACCGAGGCTGCTTTTACCCTGAAGTTTCTCTATTAATGAAATGAAATCAATGCGACAGACTCGCTCTCACCTTCGTCCGTGAAGCGAAAGCTGCGCAGGAACAGCAGGCAGTCGTGCAGACCGACGAACAGCGAGAAGCCGCCGCCGAACGGGTTGTCCCTGAAGAAGAGCTCGAACACGGCGGGCTCCTGGTGCCGGCCCGCCCGCCAGTACGCGTACGCCATGGTGAACTGGTACAGGTCGGTGAGCAGCGGGGGGACCCGGTCCCGGATGGACCGCTCCAGGAGCCCGCGTGTGTTCGTGCACGGCGCTGCCATCTTTCTGAAGCGCTGGTTCCAGGATCGCTGATGCTGCTGGGATCTCTGGGACTTGCAGTTCCACAAAGACCCACTGAGTCCTTCACCAACGTGCCGAAGCGGCTTCTGTCCCGCAGACACCCACCGATCACCTGCAGATTTGCTGGACATTTATTGGTTTGTCATAGTTAGCATTACCAAATATTTCTAACTGGTGCACGTGCTTCCAGTTATATCAAAATTCAGGCGACTGGTGGAGGTTTGAAGTTCAAACAGGCTCCTTACTGAGACTGTCAGTGATTTGTATTTTTAACTATCTATTTAGTTTGATTCTATTTAGCTAACTATTATCTCTGCAGTGGAAATTAAATAAAGAGTAAAAATCTAATGCAGTTTATTTGTAAAGCACTTTTAAGTTAAAACACATCCCCTAAGCTCTGCAATAAAAAAATTAAATAAATAAAAGCCACCAGTTTTAAAATAAAAGGAACAAGACCAACAAATAGAAAATGGCCAAAATGTGTTATTTTCCTTCTTACTGTGGGAAAGTGCAACCATCCACCCACCACACTTTTGGGGGGTCCTATCCACACATTTAGCTATGTTGCTCAATCCACAAAGTCAAGATCCACAAGTTATAAATGGACTAATCAGGCTTTCCAACGATGTTTAACACAACAGCGGCCTGCTATTAAGGGGAGAATGATAAAACTCACATTCCATTAGTTCTGTGCTCAGTTTTAACAATTTATGTTTTCTCCTAAGAATAAAACCTGCAAAAACCTACTTTTCTTTATTTCTCTTGCTGCCAGACTTTCTTGTCATTTATAAATTTCATAGTTTCATAGTTCGGGCTTGAGCAGAGATAAAAATCAGCAGATAAAACTTTTAGTGAGATCATCTGAGTGATGGTGGAGGCATATCGAAAGGAAACGCCTAGGATTGTCTGGAGGTGGGAATCTGCAAGTTGTGATGGGAAAATTGGAGACAGAGTTGAATATTCCACTATAGAAAGACTGTTTCCATACGTGTCAGATGCAGCGCACATCCACCAGCTCACCAGGATATCCAGCTGGAAAAATTAGGCTTTTCATAACACCCAAAATAAAAAGCAGACAACTTGTTCAGCATGGCTGCTGGAGACGATGGGAGAGTCGCTGTGCTGAGATGAAACCGTACTGGGAAAGTGTAAATGGCATAAAAAATATCAGGAAATTAAATCCCAAATACTCGCCCAGTAATGCATCTCAGAAACCTCTGATGCTGAGAGGAATGATCTCGCAGCGAGCAGGAAAACTGTCTCCACACGCTGAATAAATATTCCAAAATCAAGAACAGCTGCTGGAAATGCTTCATGATATCCTGACATCCTGATTAGGAGGAGGGATGTTCAATATTGTTTTTCTTTTAACCGGTATCAGATATACCGATATTATCCAACTACTAATTTCCAATATTAGCCAATACCAATTTCTGCAGACAGTTGTGAAGTTGGATCTCTCATATTTTGAGAGCTATTTTTGAGGTATTATCCGACATGTGGCTAATTATGTTTTATTATAATTGTAGAGTCACATGACTCTAAAAGGAATTCTGGGATATGAAGTTCTTCCAGAATAACAGGGACTTTTCCACATGCTGGATCGGCGCTGATGGAACTGATATTTTTAATAATATCAGTTCCAATATCAGTTTCTAAAAATATGGGTCCAAAACAAACAATACCGATATTTCTCTGTATCACATTCTTAATTCTGATATCGGCCAATAATATCGGGATTTTGCTGGTAAAAATATGGTCTGAAAAAATTACATTTTTAGATGTCATATTTTCATGCTAATATCGACATACAATATCGGTAAGCCAATAATATCTGACATCTCTAGATTAGGAGTCAATGACATTTCAAATAAAACTGGAAGAAAGGAAATATTTAAGGAAATGTTACCAAGTAAATTAAAATCTAAACAGTGCATTGATATGAAATATCCAAACTCCAACACAACTGTTGTTCCTGATTTGTAAAATTTGCATGAAAGCACATCTGAGCAAGTGTGTTAACACACACACACACACACACACATGTACTTTGCACTTCACAGTTTGATATTAATCTGCTAGGATGTTTATGTAGGTTTACCTGCATACAGGTGTGTGTACGCATGTGTAGATGTAGGGAAATATTCTGCAGCTCTGCTGAGTAATGAACACTTCTACTCAAAAATGTGAGATCACATCCCCATTGCATTTAATGGGAGAATGATCCCAACCTTTGGGGCGCTCGTGTGTATAACCTGGATGTTTATTTCTCAGTTTGTCTTCATACAATCCCGAAAATGCAATAAAAAATCAGTCTAAACGAGAAAAAAGGTGATCTTTAGCAACAGTTCGGGTAGCAGCTGTCTTTTCACTCATCATCAGTTTAGTTCTTGAGGATTTTGAGAGGAATGACTCAAAATTATTTATTCGTTTCATTTTTAAATTCAAAATCACAGATACAGTATTTTTCAGCAGGAAATATGACTGAAACTGAATATATTATTTATTTATAAGAGAAAACACGTGATGGCTGTTGTGGTCCTCACTCAGCATCCACGACACCACCTCCTCTGAGGACTGAACACAATGTTGTCTCCAAAATATATGTATTTTTCTGTCTTTTTCTTCTTGTTGAGAGAAAAGTGCTGCTGCAGTTTCAAACCTCTCCACTGTTTGCCAGAGTTTTGTTTTTTCTGTGTCATTTATCAAAAAACAGAAAAAGAAAAAGCATCTTTTAAGTAACAATAAGTCACAACTTTAAGTCATGTTGTGTCCTCTGGGAATTTAATCCTAAAAGACTGTTGAACCGCATGCATTCTTCTACTCTTCACCACAAACCGAGTGCTTCATCTCCGGTTCTGACCACTCCAGACAGCGCACTGGTGTTGTGTCCTTTTTTAACTCCCTCGCAGAAATAGTTTGCTTGATGTTTACTTTGAATTTCTGGGGAAATCTACCTGAAATATGATTTAAATCAACATAATTATTGTAAAATGCTCCAAGCTGAAATAAAGAAGCAGACGGCTAAATCTGGAGGAAGCAAAAGAGTTCGTGGAAACCGAGTCGGGGCTGAATTTGATGGTCCTGCGCCAGCTTGGACCAGAATTACAGCCGTTATTTAAAATGAAGCTGTTGGTGCTCCATGAGCATCCCAGCACGCATCTACGAGCCGTTGTGGTCGCTATCCCAGCTCCCCATGCTGCTCGCCTCCCTCCTCTGCAGCAGGGAAGCATCCTGCAAGCTCATTGGTCAGCGTGTGCTCCTGTCCTCCCCAGAGAAAGTGAGTGGGCTGTGCTGATTGGACGCCCTCTGGTGGATAAACGAAGAAGGGGCTGAGCTCGATGGCCAAAGCGGACCTGACCAAGCCGACGCCCCCCCGCGCTCCCCGCAGGGGTGGTAAACCCGGCCGCTGAGCGGGTGCATGTAGAGCGCCTCCGGGCGGAAGGGCAGGGAGAGTTTCTCTGCACCGCCGCAGTAGGACAGCAGCTCCGGGTCGTCTCCCCGCTGCCCGCCGCTGCCCGGCAGCAGGTGGGTGAAGACCACGGGCCGGTCATCGCAGCGCAGGAAGTTCCTCTCACGCCCGCACAGGGACAGGAAGGGGAAGTCCTCCTCGTAGCGCCCGCTCTGGTTGGAACGCAGCCGGCTGAAGAAGAAGACCAGGAACTGTTTGTCTGGGGAAATGAAACAAATAAGGGAGAGGTGCTGAGCATCAGGGCGCGGTCTCATGGGTTTCCTCAAACCAACTAGACTTTAACGATCTGGATTCTCGCAGCAGGGGCCCGACAACTCTGCACTAGTGATGTAAAAAATAGATTCTCAGATACTAATCAATTCTAAAAATTAGTATCTAGTTAGATACAAATTAGCACAGGTATTGATACTTAAAGGATAATTTCCTTTTTTTCAACCTGGACCTTATTTCTAGGAGTTTATACGTGCATTTACTCACCGGTCAAGTTTCTGTATCACTTTGAGTCCTTCGGAAGATATTACGCTGAGTCACCCTTCGGTTAACGTCCGGTATCATGGCGGAGACGGGGAAGCCTCTCGATCAGACATTATCTGCAGTAAAACTCCTTCATTTCATCAATGCTTTAAGTAGAATGAACGGATGAATGAGTACTATTGTCCTGTGAGTTCAGAGTTTTGCAAATTGTGTTTTTGTTGTCTGGGTAGCAGCTGCTCTTCTCAGCTGTACTATGAAAGCGCGCATCATGAACGCGCAGCCCCGAAAAGTGTGTTGAACACCCCGATAACGAACAGAAAGCTAAATCTGGACTCACATGACAATAGTACTCATTCATTCGTTCATTCTACTTAAAGTATTGGTGAAAATCAAGGAGTTTTGCAGCAGATAATGTCTTCTATAGAGGCTGCCCCATATCTCCCATTTTACTGGAAGAAGACCAAAGGCGATTCAGCGTAATATCTCCCGAAAGACTCAAAGTGACGCAGAAAACTGGTGAGTAAATACACGTATAGACTCCTATAAATAAGGTCCAGGTTGGAAAAAAAGAAACTTATCCTTTAAATACCACTTTAGCGTCTGCTGAGTCGCTGAAAGTATCAGCCGCTTCTGCCCTTTTCAATGGGCACTGCTGTGGGCAGCCCCTCCCCTACAGCATCTCCCTGGAGGACCCATGGCTAACTTGGAAACTTAGACCGCTCTATTAACTTTTTTGTTTTAAAAAGTGACAAGTGATGAATCCCTGCCCCCATGTTCGCTCACACGAGCCTCGTGCTTGTACAGCAGCATCTCAGACTATTATTGTTCTCTGCGCCATAAATACCCTGAAACTGCCACATATAACAGTCACATATTGATGCATTTTAATATAGATTGTAGACAAAAACATTTTTTAAAAGTTGATCTTTTAAAATGTTTAATTGATCTAATTTAAAATTGGTTCACCCTTACTCATTTGTCTGTTCTACTGTTTACTTGATTTGGTCTTAAGTATTGTGAAGAAAAGGACAGTAAATAAGTCCATTAACTAGTGGTTGAAGGTTTTCGTCTGTTTCTCCTGAATCACAGCAGTTGGAGAAGATGATGGAGACTGTATCTCTGCACAAACTAGATCTTTAAAATCTATTTATTTTACAGTACTACGTGTAGCGAAGTACGAAGCACACCCCTGCGAGTTCACGACACTACAGAAGCCGCGGCAGACGAGATCGCTCGTTCTCTTTTTCTTTCTTTCTTTGTTTTAAATTAATATCCAATCCCTTTTGTGTTTGTCTGCAGCTCGTTCGCTCTTAGCACAATGTAACAGGGAATTTCTTCTTCTACACGTGCATTATCGGCAGAGTAGGTGCTGAATGCCGCAGCTTCCGTAGAGTCGTGAACTCGCAAGAACGCGCTAATAGGAAGTGCAATGTTCTACGGTTTAGGCTTTAAAAATATACTAAATGATGTGGTTTCCAATAAATGCCCCTCTGGACGCTTGGATTACATTGGACGAGCAGTATGGAGGAATATTGACAAGTTTTTGTGGACTTTTATGGACCTTTTTGGTTTAGTCACTGGAGAACTCCATTATATGAAAGTTGGGGGAAAATGAAAACCTGTCCGATCTCCGGCTGCATTTGAGATATTAAAAAGTGCTCCAGAGTCTTGCTCAGCATGAAGGTGAGTAGAAAATGAACGCACATCATTCTGTGGGTGTACTATTCCTTTAATCTAATAATCGTGGCAGCCTAATTTAATACCCAATCCAAATTTTCCTACTTGGCCAACACCCTCCTTTTTTCTTGTTTGTGTATTCAATCTTTTCATTTGGAAATGGAGTTAGTGGCCGTCTAGCCCTCCATGACTCTCCACACCTCATCACAAGACTTATACAATACAAGGGCTTCTAGATGTGTTTAAAATGAAAGTTGGCCTTTAAACGTTGAAGAGACATCAGCACTGAAATATGGCTAAATTTGCCCGGTAAAATGTCAGCAGGCTGAAAGCGGAGCGTGCAGACGAAAGTTTATCAATGTTCACTCAGCATCAGCTGGAGCTGAAAATCTGACCTTCATTCAACATAAATCAGCGTCTCTATATTGTCTGACATTTATAACTATAAGGCCGCATTTGTTTTTTGTCTAATTTACAGCCAAATATTACAAATATTCCTAATAATGCACATGAATGGAAGAAGACTGCAGGGAGAAAAGGCTGGTTAGAAGGGATTTAAGCAAGGATAGACTGCTGCATCATTTCTGCACAATTAGTTGATTAATCGACTACTTGTTAACTATCAAAATATTTGGCGACTTATTTCATTATCAACTAATCGTTTATTATTTATAAGCTTTGTTTTCCCTCTCAAAATTGCAGCTGTACCTTCCACTGACATAAACACACACTACCAGTTAAAATCTGGAAAAGTTTTCCCTTTAGATTCAATGAGAAAGTGTTCAAACCTTTGACTCGTACTTTTTACAAGATCCAATTAGCAGAGTAATTGATTATCAAAATAATCGTTTGTGACAGCCCTCATCTTTTTTTTTTTTTTATTTTTGCCCTCCCCTTGCATCTGGAGGAGGAACTATGATGCAAGGAGAGGAATTGAATGTCTGTAAACCGAGAAATGGGATAAGAACGAACTTCTGGATGTGACATCATCAGAAAAAGAGAAAGGACACAATTTACCATTGATTTAAATCTGAGTACACTTTCCATAGTGATACAGACCAGTTTAAAGCCGGCATCATGACATTGAAGGCTGGCAACAAGTAGGCTAAAGGTTATTTTATGTAATCTGTGACAACTCAGTGTCGATCTGATCTTTAAATTGGCCATTAATGAGAAATCTGCATTTAAACTGTATATTTTCATCAATGTGAGAAAGTAGTTTAAACCAAATAAAGCTCCTTACCTTTGAAGCAGGTGACAAAGTTTTTCATTTTAGTGTCATCGAGGAAAAGCTGCAAAAAGCACAGAAGTTTTTAACTAGCAGAAGCAATGACGTCATGTTTGCGTGTGCAGAGTTTTCTTAGTTTATATCCCCACCTGTCCTTGATGGTCAATGTAGTAGAAATACTCCCGAATGCGAGGTTCTGGACTCTGGCCCTGGACATAAGCAGCGGTGCATCTGGAGGCGGTGTAGCCGGGGGACAGGCAGCGCAGAGCGGCCACAGCTCCGCGGCTGAGAGCCGGAGTCCGGAGGAACCGCATGGCCGCGGAGAGAATATCTGTTCCGGTTAAACGTGGAACATCAAGAAAGACGAGTCGCGTGTTTCTGCTGTTAGAGGACGTTACCAAACTCTGCTCGTGTCCTCATGTTTTTGTTTACAGAATCAGAGCCGCGACCCGGAAGAGTTTCCCCGCAGCAACGTCTTCATGCGTCACGTGCTGCCACCTGCTGGACAAACTGATTACTGCAGTATGTGGTTTACAGTCGTCCTCAAAATTATTCACACACTCCAATTACAGAAGGAAAAATCAGCTGTCAGTGACAAATGTGATAAAAAATTAAAATTCTATTAAAATAATTATGGTTCAACAGAAATATTAAAAGCAAACACACAAAAAATAAAACAAGTAAACAAGCATGATGGGGCTCCAAAGCTAAACTTTTGTTAACCCGATAAAGCTGTATGTATCATACTTGATACATGTAATTTCCAAAAACCTTAGCATCTGAGACCTTTTGCATTACTTTATGGTAAAAACTTTGCTCAAAACTCTGATAACTGGAGGCAGAAGACAACGCTACAATAATTTTTTGACATGTTGAACAGCAAATAAATAATGCATAAACAAAAATTATTTTTGTTCATTTTTTTCTATATTTTGTTAAAGCGCCTAATATAGACTTCAGATTTTAAAAATGAGAATTTTTCCCATTTTTTCTTGGTTTGGGCTTTAAACGGTTAAGCAACACTTTTCTAATGTTCAAAAACACTTCTGCACCTGTTGACAGGTATGTTGGTCCACTGTTCATGGGAAAAGTGCTGTAATGAGTCTGGTATAGTTTTGCTTGTTTGTTTTTATTAAATTATTATTTTCAATCATAACTCAAAAGCAATATTTTATTTAATCAAATAATATTTTTGTAAAATTTTATTTATTATTAGTTTACTGTTATGTGAATTACTCTTGTGAATTTGCCTTTCTTTAATTGGAGGGTATAAATAATTTTGAGGATGACTGCACGTGCCTAATCAATGAGAAAGTCAATATGCATTTCCAGCAAAGATCCAGTTAATCTGGATATTTATAGAGTTTTGTTCTTTTTAAAAACAATTCTATGAGATAAATAATTGCTAAAAAAAAAAAAATACTTTGACCCTAAAGTGAAAGGAAAACAGTAACTGTGCCACTAGCTCATGTTTCCCTGAATCCTTTGACTCCAGGGGACGATTCATAATCTATACATGGATACAAAATCCTTTTCTAAAAAAGACAAAGGGTTTAGTTTTTGCAAAATACTGTAAACTGAATATAAAATTGCAACAGAAAGTACTTCTACTACCTTAATAAATATTCATCTATACAGTTAAAAACATTTTTTCCCCTGCACAATTAGTACTGTGAAAAAGTCTTGAGCCAGACACTTATTTAGTCTCTTAAAGTGGTCTTGATCTGTAGTTCTTCATACTTTTTCAAGATCTTTCAAAGTTTTTCTTTGGACATTTTCTATCTTTTACTCGTCCTCGTCGTCCCCAAGCATTTTCAGAAAAATATGTTTTTGTTTTTTGTTAAGCTACTTAACATCAACCTATGATGCATTCAAAGATTAAAAAGGCTCTTAACTCAAGGGATGAACCAGATTTACGCTGGCACATGACGGATGATGTTGAAAAGAGCCTTTTATAAGCTGGATCTTACGCTCTTTGTTTGCAGCCTTTCACAAAGACGCATCATTTGTTCCCATTTCTGCAGTTGCATCTCTGAAATACAGCAAAGATCGGACAGTCTGACAGACAGAAAGCAGTATGTGTGCAGAGACAAGGTGATTCCCAAAGAGCTGTTCACTGGAATCTTAGAATATCTGTGCGGAAACTGGACACGTAGAAGAGAAAAGAGGAATCAGGACTAAAAAAAAACTACAGAGGATCAACAGGATCTGAAAGTGATGTCCTAAAAGAAATATGGATAAATTCAGCAAAGATCTGAACCAGGACCTGCGAGACGCAACTACCTACTGATAGCCTCATCAGGAATGGTTTCCACGGAAACGTAGTGGTCAAGAAGCCATTCATAAGGAAGCAAAATACTTAGAAATGGCTGAGGTATGTTACATGAGCTGGACTGAAAGGCAGTAGCAACAGGTCCGATGGAGGGACGGGTCCTCCCCAGAACCTGGACTATAACGGGTCCAATGGAGGGACGGGTCCTCCCCAGAACCTGGACTATAACGGGTCCGATGGAGGGACGGGTCCTCCCCAAAACCTGGACCTCAACAGGTCTGATGGAGGGACGGATCCTCCCCAGAACCTGGACTATAACGGGTCTGATGGAGGGACGAATCCTCCCCAGAACCTGGACTATAACGGGTCTGATGGAGGGACGAATCCTCCCCAGAACCTGGACTATAACAGGTCTGATGGAGGGACGGGTCTTCCCCAGAACCTGGACTATAACAGGTCTGATGGAGGGACGGATCCTCCCCAGAACCTGGACTATAATGGGTCTGATGGAGGGACGGATCCTCCCCAGAACCTGAACTATAACGGGTCTGATGGAGGGACGGATCCTCCCCAGAACCTGGACTATAACGAGTCTGATGGAGGGATGCATCCTCCCCAGAACTGGACCTCAACAATCCGATGGAGGGACTGATTCCCCCCAGAACTTGGACTATAACGGGTCTGATGGAGGGACAGATCCTCCCCAGAACCTGGACTATAACAGGTCCGATGGAGGGACGAGATCCTCCCCAGAACCTGGACCTCAACAGGTCCGATGGAGGGAAGGATCCTCCCCAGAACCTGGACTATAACAGGTCTGATGGAGGGACGGATCCTCTCCAGAACATGGACCTTAACATTACTTAAGGAGTGTGGGATCATCTGGACAGAGAACAGAATATGATGCTGCAATCTATCAAAAAGATAGATTTGGATGACATGGAATCATCAAAATTTCACACTAGAGAAGCAGAAGCTGCACATCTACCCACAAATAAAATTACCAAGCATTTTCCATTATTTGTGCTCTTTGAAAGTTTGTTGTCTTCATGTTGCAGACTCAGATCAAAATTCCTCCACATAAACTGTGCATGCAGCCTGCGCAGTGTAGGCTTTAACTGGTGGGTGAGGACAAAAAGGCTCTTCAGGGAGCCTCAATAAAAGCAGCACATAAATAAAATGCCTCTGAGACACTGCTGCTCATGTTAAAGGCCAACACCCCCTAAAAACCGAGTGTAAAACAGAGGCTTCTTTGGCCTCACAGCTGGGACTGACATCACACAAAGCGGCTGATTCACACAAGCTGGTAGAGACTTGAAGTCCATCCAGAAACCTCTGCACTGAAGCGGCTGTGGTGACAACAGGCCCTCCGCGGCTTACCTGCAGCTTTCTCTTCCGCCTTCCTCTTTTACTCCTCCTCCTCCTCCTCTTCCTCTTGGTAGGGTGGAGTTGTTTCTACCTGAAAACACAAAGCACGGTGGTTCAAGGAGCCAAAAATGACTGCTGTTGTGTGACTTTAGACTGTTCACACCGACCTCACAGTAAGTTTATCTTTGATAACGCTGGTGTTGGAGATGATTAGCTAACGTAAACCACAACACCTACAGCGCTGTTTTAGTTGTCAAACCAGAACCTGTTACTCGATGGTTTAATGCGGACCAATACGTTAAAAGTCAAATTTGGAAAAATTCTGTTATAAGAACAATATTGTGTGTTCTTGAAATCATTTTTACATTGTGTTTTAAACCCTTTTATGGTCTCTGAGGAGTTTGTTTTTGGGTATTTCTTTTACGTTTTCTGCGTTCTGACGTAACCTGCGTGAGTACCTAATTTTTGCGTCAACGGTTGCTGAAACGTTCGAGTTTCTTATTTTATTTTATGTGGCAGAATAATGTAGAAAGAACACATTAAGCTTATTTTCCTTTCTTGTTACCTGGTTTAGTTTCGTGTTCAAAGGTCATGTGTCACTTTCGGTCAGCAGGTATGAGCCAGCCGCCCCGTTCAAACCGGGGACACCGGGAGAGGAACGGAGACCACCGGCCGAGGAACGACGACCACCGGGAGAGGCACGGAGACCACCGGCCGAGAAACGGAGACTACCGGCCGAGGAGCGGCGACCACCGCGATGACCGCCGTTCATCTCCCGACAGGTGTGCTTTTTGCTAAAAACTGAAATGAAACCAACAAAGGTGACAACTAAGCAGCTAATATATTAAAATGAAAAACATTCGGATATAAGAGAAAGTTTTAATGTAAAGTTGAAAAGTTAAAGTTTCAATAACGTAATATATATATATATATATATATATATATATATAAAGAAACCAATGTTTATTGGTTTCACATGTTTAATAAATGAAGCCCCCTTTCTCCCCCCTTTTCTTTCTTTCTTTCTTTTTTTTAAAAAAAGAATTGCACTATTTTATTTGCTTATATTTGTCCTTTTCAAGGGTTTTCGTAAAAGGTTATGATCAGATAAAAATGGTGGGTTCCTTATCAGTTCTTAGACAGAGGCAAAGAAACCACATGAAAACTTGAACAAATAAACCACAACATTGTGTCATCATTTATTACACATTATGCAGAGGCAGATGATCAAATGCACTTGATTAATTGATGGGCTGTAAACACAAGCACATAAAATCTAAATTAATGATGGGAATGCTGGAAAAATACACATAAACAAATGCTGCAAACATCAATGGTTTAATGCAACAATGTAAAGAAGAATGACAGAAAACCATGTGAGACATGTTATTATCCAGAAGTAGTTGCTGCTGTTGAGTCAGAGGGTGTACTCAGTCTTTTACTCCCTGGTTTGTTCATCTGAGGTTTTACTTGCCTAATTTATGAGATCAGACCAGATTAGGATCAGATGATTTGTTGTTTTACTGTATACAAGTTGTTATTTTAATATGCTGTAATATTTTGGGTTTTTGGAGGGTTGGCTGAGGAGGAATGTTTTTACAGTTGCAATTTGCTCGAAAAATACTTCATAATTAAAGATTTATTGTTTTATTGAACATCAGGAATCCAAAATGATATATTTTCCCTCCATCGTAGCAAACTAGGAAAGAAGCTCATTTTAAACTGTGACTTTAACATAATATTAGAATTTTATAGAAAACTAATGTTCAATTCAAAAGTAACATCATGTTGAAAAGGAGCTATGCACACTGAAAAAGTATACATATATGAATTATTTTGACCTATATTTGCAGGTGTCTGTTTGTAGCTGATTACAGGATTTTACTCAAAGAAACAGCTGACATTAATGTCTCTCATGGTCTATTATGTGATTGAATAAATTTAATTTGAACATTGAGCTGTTCAAAATCATTAAAAAGACTAAAAATAGTTTTTTTTATTTGTCTAAACATACCATTAACCCTTATCCCATCACACCATGCTGTAACTAGAAATTGGCTCATTTTTATTTCTACATCATTGTGGAAACAAACAAGTGGCATAAAAGACTTGTTCATCATGCATTCCTCTGTTCCAGCTCCTCCTCTCGACCTCCGTACTATCCCCGAGAGGCTGACCCCTCTTCCAAACATGTGCACGATATTCCACGGATGGAGCACCGCGACTCCAGCTGTACGCACGTATGTTCCAGGAGAGGTATGTTTGCTTCGCAGCCGCAGTATCTGCTGTGTTTAAGGCTCGACTTTGGTTTCAGTGCCGTTCACCGCTTCCTCCTCCTGGGACGACTGGACAGGCCGGTTTTTCTGGTCTCCGTTTAGTCAGAAGAATGTCGTCCTCTGAGCTGGGAAGAAGCCAATAACTTAATCTCATAGTCTATCAAAACTAATGGCACTTATATGATGCTAGTCAAGGTGTAAACCGTCAGACCAGCTGATGAAAAAGGAATGTAAACGAAGCAACTTTGGTAAATCAGTAGTTTCAGTATACTTTTTTTCAGCTTCTTAAAGTGAAGGTGATTTTGATCCTTTATTGCAGCGGTTCCCAATCTATTTTCCCTGAGGGCCCCCTTCACCTCCCTTCACTGAATCCATGCTTGGTTTTATGCTTTCATTAGTTCAGTTCTCCCCACAAATGATGCCTCTGACTGACTCCTTTCCTTTGATTAAACCACAATGTAACCAAACCCAAATGATGAAAAACTTATCCTGATACACCTCCACTCATCTCTGTGTGGACATGACCTTAATTTATCACATCGACTCTAAACAGTCACAGCTTTTACTGTTTTATCGTATAGTAAATATACTCTTGACATTTAAAGACATCTTGTATTTTCTCCTGAGGAGCATTTAAATGATTTAGCTATTATTCCCACACAGAAGTAAATAACCATTACTGCCACCTGAACTGCAAAAGCAGCCGTGTTCTGCTTCAAGGCCCAGAGCTGCAGATAAATGATTCATTTTAATGGCTTATTTTGGTCAAGCACAGTCTCCAAAAGTACTAAATGTTCTTATGAAAAAGGATTACCCTGTAAAACTCTGCTGGATTGCTAACATCTCCGAGTGGTAGTGTGTAACTCTGTGAGGTAAATTGTGATGGATGGTGTACACTTTAGGTCATCTACTGAAGTTTTCTAGGCATTTATGTTTTTAAAACAATTTAAAAACATGTTTTAAAGGGCTTTATAAATAAAGTTTTGTTGAGATTTATATCCTGTCCAGGTTTACAATCCAGCCACATGTATGATTTATTCAGACTCTATATGGTAAATCCACAATGATCCATGATGACACCATTAAAAACAATGTTTTTGAGGCACAGCGGCACCAAAAATCAACTGCGTTGTTTTGTGAGGCTAGTTGGTACGTAAATAGTAGCATAAATAGCCGGAAGAGTAAATTTTGTGTTATTTTGGTTTCAATGCCATGATTTGTATCTGACAGCCAAGACTTGAGAGAATGACATGCAGATGAGAAAAGACTTAGTACTTTGTAGAAATAACACACAGATCAGTGACCATTAGTAATAAATTCAGGTTTTTCTTGTTTTGGTTGGCCTTTATGGTGCTATATCTGTTAATACAATGATTTTACATTATTTTAACCTCATAATCTGACAACTGAGGCTGTTCTCAAAGAAAATTGTATTAGGATGTTGCCAGGGATTAAAAGCTTATACGTGTGTATTTTTACATAACAAAAATACTAAACTAAAAGTAAGACAAGTGGTCCAAAAATGAGCTGAGTTTAATGCAACGCAGGTTCATTTGTGAAACAGTTAATGGAAAAGACGAGTGGAAGTGCTTTAGATAAAAGATGAAAGATGACTGGATTAGATTTATCAGGAATGAAAACGGTACCAGATTTTTCATTTGTGTTTGGTTACCAGGCATCGTGCTGATCTGCGCTGTGCTGACCAACGCCCTGGTGCTGATCTGCGTGGTGGCAGCTCAGATGGTCACCTCGGGCATGACCTCCATGGGGGGGATGGGCGGCTTCAACGTCAACACCAACCTCAACCTGCAGGGCACGGAGCTGCAGAAGGTGCGAGACCTGGACATGCAGTACAGCCAGATGAGGGCGCCGGGCATCTACGGCGGCATCGCCTTCAGCCTGACGTTCGGCGTCGTCTCGCTCCTCTTCGTGGTCGCCGGGAACAAGCCCCCCCACCTGATGTCGCGCAAGCTCCTGGTTGGAGCGCTGGTGTTTCAGGGGGTGGGCGCGGTGGTCTACGTGGTGGCAGTCGGCCTCTATCTGCACTTCGTGATCCGGGTCAACTCCACAGACGTGTGCCAACAGCGCGAGAGGATTTACGCGCGAAACGGCTACACCTGGATGAACTGCGACGTGGGCGGGGCGGACGCAGCCGTGGCCCTGTTTGGGCTCATCACCGCCATCCTGTACGCAGCGGGTACGGTCCTCACAGTCCAGACCATCAGAGGGGTGAGGCGCTACCTCCAAGAGCGAAAGAGGCGGGAGGCTGAGAAGCAGCAGGCCCGAGCCAACCCTCAGAGAGCCCCGCTGAGGGCCGAAACCACCTCTGTGTGACACGTCGGCTCAATTTGGATTTGTTCCTGATACCAGGAAGCTGGATTACATCCCGGGTACACGTGGAGTTGCTCCAGAGAACTGAAGACAGACAATTGATCAGTAAGATTGAGAAGAAAAATGACTCCCAGCTTTTCTCCCACATGGATGCAGATGCATGTTTACGGTGAGGGGACAGGCTGTAATTTTTCATGCTGCAAAGCCACCAAGAGCTCCCAGCTGGATGAGGGATCAGGAACTTATGTTGCTCTTTGCAGTGGAGTCCACGTTCAGTGTAAATAATGCAGTTTTTTCTCGTTTACTGCAGATCCATCGTGTGTAATCCAAACCTACACCATGACTGCATACAGCAGCAGTCAGGCAGGTGAACAATGGCCGGAAATGAATTTTTAAAAGAGACCAGAGAGAATACAAAAATGAGATGCAGCTCGGTGGCTCCATCCATTAAATGCTTTTAAAGGTGTACGACTGTAATATTAAAGTAGAAAATTTAACACAAACGCTGTAATGAGTTAAAACTAGCTACCTATGACGTGTAGTCTTCATCAGGCCTCTGCAGAATCTCAGGTCTGAGAGTTTAGGAATGAATCCAGTAAGTTGGGATTCATAATTAGGCCCTTTGAGTAAACTTCTCATTTGTTTTGATATTTTGGAGTTAAAATTCTGTTTATCTACCATTAGTTCTGTAACTTTTTTAGTTTTTTTTTAAATAGTTTGAGCCACTTGAACTTTGTGACACTAATCATCCTCAGAGAAAGATTGTGGTGAATAAACTAATCAGTTTTATATGAGGGATGAGACGTGTATGTGAATGTTTAACATAAATGGAAGTATATTTTGACTTTTTTGTATATTTGACATGATGATGCAACTTTTTGTAATCTCTGATTAAAATGAAGTGATTTCAAAGTGAAGCGTCAGTTTTGTGGATGTTCTTGTAATAAAGTAACCCAGCAGCAGGGGGCGGCAGGAGCCGTCCCAGCACTGCCCCGTCCTGCTGTCCCGGTGGTCCTCCGTCCTCTGCAGTGGCGTCCTGCCAGCGATGACTGTGCTGCTGTCACACGATGGACCGGGGACACACACGGAGGACGCAGCGGTGATGTAACTGCTCAGTCAAGACTTGATTACAAACAAAAGAAATTCTCTGATCCAGAGAGACGCAATTACCCAACTTCCAGATTTACCATTTCACGTAACAAAGCTGTGATTGTACCACAGCCGCACAAACACAATCGCACAACTGCTCGCTTGTTGTGCCACTCTGAAGGTCGAACATTTCACTTTTTGGGATCTTAAAGGGCAAGTTGAGTTTCTGCAGCCAAATTTTTCAAATATTTGGGTACTTACATTTTACATACACATATAAGGACTTCTCTGAAGCTAGGGCTGTGCAATTAATCAAAATTTTAATTTCAAACAATCTCCAAACTAATATATTAGAGTTGAAATGATTAATTTGCCATTTTTATTTCCACAATTTATATGTGCGATACATTCCCTTCCATGCTGTCCTGCTACAACCTACTCAGCAGCTGAAGCATTGCACTAAAGCTTAGTATATTTTTGGTGTTTTCATATAAACAAGTACATTTATTTTATTCTTCAGATAAGGAGAGAACAGCTGGATATAGTTTATTTTGGATACATTTATGTTTTTCTATTCCTTATTTATTTTATTCAATGTTTCATACATTGCTTAACAGCTGCAATGTTCTAAAAAAACTCTTGATAATTTTACAGAGAGAAATGCTGAATAAATGCATCATGTAACTAAAAGTTAATCATTTAAATAATCGTGCAGCTTTATATTAAACTGAATTCTTCATTCATTCTTAAAAATATTAATTTTTTGTTGATTATAAATTCCACAGGAGAGCAAACTTGAGAAGCAGGAACAAGAAAACAGCTGCAATATCGTTAACTTTGGACTCTTTTCATGTGAGCTTACAGCTAACTGTCAGCTGTGAGCTAAAACCAAAGCCCCCCCCCCCAATACCAAGAACTCCAAGCAAAAACATTGTGGTTATCTGAAAACTTTAATTTATTACATAGCAAAAGTAGCTCTGTTGTGCAGTTTGCTTTTGTCAAGAAGTCTGTAACACTGTTCTGAGAACATTCATTGAGCTGGTAGTAACTACGATCAGCATTTACTCACCACTGCAGCACCACTCTGGACTCGTCGCACCCAGAGAACACAAACTTGGAATATCAGCCTTCGGAAATAATCGTTTCTCTCAGAGAATATTAGTACGCCTCAGTGACCGGGTCACTTTAAAGTATTAAACTCCTAGGAGTTAGTTAAACAGTTACTAACTCCCACAACTGTAAGGCCTTCAGCCACAACTGACAGGGGAAATCTCTGCTAGCACACAAAAACAGAGTGGTCCGAATCTCAAAGTACCGTTCGACATACGACTGATCTCAAAAGTCTAATAAGCAAAGTGCTCCTTCGATGATCGATAAGGTAAAAATGAATCACGTGAAGATTTAAGCAACATAAAGTGTTATAAAAATTGCATCGCGCTTCATTGAGTTGCCAGTAAAAAATAAGGTGAGTAACAAAACCATAAGGAGAGTTCGTGGTCTGAGTACTGGGACCCCGCCCCCCCCAGTCCCCCCCTCTGAAGCCCAAACCTGATGGCGGCGGCGGTCAGAGCGGCGTGACGAAGTAATCTGCAGGTTTCTGGAAGGCGTGTGCTTGCTGGTTGTGCGTCTGCATCTGCTCCTGCTGCTGCTGCTGGATGATCTGCCGGACTTCCTCCTCCAGCTCAGGCGGGATGATGAGCTGGTCGTCCGGGTCCGGCTGGGCGGGGGCGTTAAAATAGCCCCCCTGCTTCCTGACGGGGGCGTCTGCTGCTTCCTCGATGAGGTCCTGGCTCCGGCCGTGGCAGGCGACGGAGCCGTTGGCTCGGGCCCGGCGGCCCAGAGTTCCCGTCCTGGCCTCCCCGTTGAGAGATGGTGACGGGGGAGGGACGGGGGAGGGGGAGGTCAGGGCGGGAGGAGGGGGCTCGTTCCCGGACGTGACGGGAGGATTGTTTCCGCTCAGCGTGTGACTGTGCGTGCAGTCGTGGCGGAGCAGGCAGTGGACGTCGGCCTCCACCTCCACCCGGCTGCCGTTGGAGAACACGCCGGCGATGGGCTCCTCGTCCTCGCTGTCCAGCCCGTTGTCAGACAGCGCTCCGGAGAACTGTCGATGGAAGCTGCCCCCCCCGCAGGCCGGTCTGCGCACGCAAGCTCGGCCTTGGGGGTTCAGGTGAGAGGCGAGCGGCTCGGTCTGCGGCGGCGGCTCCTCGGAGGACGCCGTGGATCCCACCTCGCTGCTCATCTCAGACGTGCTGAACTCGCTGCTCAGCTCGCTCATGGTTCCGGAGGAGGCCGGCGGCAGCGGTATGCCGTCGCCGCCGGAGAACGGGTGCGCGCCGGGTTGAGCGGCCGGGCCGGGGCTGGGCGGCGGAGGCGGCGGCTCGCAGAAGCAGCAGCAGTCTTCGGTGATGCTGAGCTGCACCACGACGGCGCTGAGGCTGTCGGAGCAGCCGTAGCTCTGAGCCAACGTCACCAGCTTCTTAGCTGCAGCGAGGGCGTCCGGAACGTTCCTGACTGCCTCGATCGCCTCGCTGGGAGACAGCAGGTCCCACAGCCCCCGACTGCCCAGGAGGAAAAACTCATCCTGTGGGGTGAGCGTTACCGTGGAGACGTGGGGACGGGGCGTCACAGACGGACAGAGGAAGGAGTAGCCCATAATTCTGGTGGAGTCCGTTACACCGCTGACTTTGTTGTCCTGCAGAGGAAGAAAATAAATCTTTCAGTTAATAACTTCTTATGGAAAACGATAATGGCAACTGAAGAAAAAAAACTGAATTTGGAGGAAAAAGTCTGAATTATGACTTTTTCCCCAGAACTTTAAAAAGAAAGGTACATTTTTTATTTCTGAAAAGTCAGAATTCTGACTGACTGAAATTGGGGCCCAAAAAAATTCAATTCCATGTTATAGAGAAAAGTCAGATTTATAACTTTTCAAGAAACTGAAAAAAAAAGAAGAAAAAAAAACTTCCTAGAGATTTCTTTTTTCAACTTCTGAAAAAAGTCCAAATCTGAGAAAAAAAAAAAAGTCAGATTTTTTTTTTTTTTTGTAGAATTTTAATAAAATAAAATTCTGACTGACATTTTTTTTCTGAAAAGTCACAATTCTCACTTTCTAAGAAATTGGGGACAAAAATAAATAAATTAAATTCCATGTTATCGGGGGGAAAAAAAGTCAGATTTATGACTTTTCCAGAACTTGACCATAAAAAAGAGAAAAGAAAAATCTTTTTCAGGAGATACTTTTTTTTAACTCCTGAAAAAAGTCAGAAATCTGAGAAAAAAAGTCAGAATTTTGACTTTTATCTAGAATTTTAAGAGAAAAATAATTCAGACTTTAATCTCAGAATTCTGTCTTTTTTTCCAGAACATTAAAAAGACATTTATTTTTATTTTTAAAAAGTCAGAATTCTGACTCTTTTTTTTTTCCAGAAAATGAAAAAAACAAAAATCTCTTAAACCTTTTTTTAATGTTCTGGATAAAAAGCCAGAATTCTGAATTTTTTTCCAGAAATGGGGTTTGTTATTAGCTAATCTCATAGAAGCATGAATGGTTGAATAAACAGATAACTAATACGTTTAGTAGCACTTAAACCTTAACACTTCAAACTTAAAGGACTTTTTTTTCTTCGCCATTTTTTGCCAGCCTGTTTTTTATCCTTTGCTTAAAAATGCAAGTTTTGCTCAACTCTGAATGCCAGTCAACATGCACATTATTCTAATACGCATTAAAATGATTTGTTTTGTTCAAACAACCATCCACAAACTTCACATTTAAAAGTCTGAAACATAAAAGTTTGGAATATTTGTTCATTCATACAATTTATAACAAAATAAAACTCCATCTAATTGTTTATGACTGTGGGTGGAGCCCCTCCGGTCAGGAGGCTCAGCAGTCTGTCGTTACCTCAGTGATGATGGCGTTATGCTGTCGGACCCTCTGGTACTCCAGCTCCTCTCTAACTGTGTGGATGCTGGACAGCAGCATAGCTTTGCCATCCCGGCACAGGACGGCCTGGCACCTGCCCACGTTGGCGGCCTTCAGCGTGAAGCAGCCGCCATGCTCACCGGGAGCCACCGGGTCGTGTTTGATGTGACACAAAGCTGCCGAGCCGCCCATCCTCTGGCCCGCGGTGCCCAGTTTCCTGCAGCGGAGCAGCAGACGTGCGCGTTAGCAGGAGCGTCCGGCTGCAGCGGCGCGTCTGCGATGGTGTAAGGTGTGCGTTTACCTTTGCATGGTGAGGAAAGTGTTTGTCATGTAGTCCTCCTGCCTCTGGCCTCGGTGAAGCTCCTCTGCCAGCACGTCTCCCATGGTGCACTGCAGCAGGTAAGGAACCTCCACGTTCCTGTCTCCGTCGAAGACTCCATAAATAGCTTCACGGATCCCACAGAAACTGTCCTGGGCCAGAGCCGCCACGCACAACCTGCCAGCAAACGTAGAGCAAATGAATCCTGCACGCATTCGTTCTCATCCGTGTTCCTGCTCCGCTCTGACAACGCCACGCGTGACCTGCTAGAACATGACCGTGCAGCTGCATGTCCTCCAGGGACAAACAGTCCTGCATGACATGTTGTTGATGTCCCACACAGACAGCTGGATCAGGCTGGGCTGCTGCAGTGTTTATCAGCTCCACGAACAAAATCATTCAGTCCAGGATAAACAACAAGAACCGCGACGCTTTTACATTTTTATTTCACTACAAACTGTATTTTAGGATAAACTTTAGAAAACTGCTACGTAATCTAAATGAAATCTATTTCTATATGTAAGACTTTAGATGAAGTTATCTCCAGTTAATAATGATACAAAAAGGGAAAGACTGACTTGTTTTTGACTCCGGACGCCTCCGTGTAGCCGTGACTCCAGACTGCGGGGGCCCCGTGGCCCTCACTGGCACATGGAGCTGACGGAGACGGATCCACCCTGAAACAGCGGATGTTACTGCGGAGAGGAGGGAAAAAGTTCAGACAGCTGCTTTTGTGTTTGAAACTTCCCACTGAAGCCTGTTTATTCTTGCGGTCCGTACTTTAAGAGTTCCAAGCTTTTGTGGTCCAGGTTGAGTCGAGGATTTCCTGTGAGGTCGAGCTCCTGAAGTTTTGGAGGAAGCGTCTCCGGCAGGGTCACTTCGGTCAGCTCGTTGCAGCTCAGATCAACACACTGATAACACAGAAAGTCAGCCGAGGATCTCTTAAAGACTGAAAATACTCGGATTTCACAGCGAGTTCACATTTGGCCACATAGATATTCAGTATTAATACATTTCCATTTAGGGGTGTGAACTGGCCACAATCTGGCGATATGATATGCATTACAATATATTGCGATACTATAAACAAGACGATATTTAGTTTTCCTTACCAGAGTTTAATGGCAAGAAAGTTGACAGCACATTCAACACTAAAGGCTAATTCATGCATATGAAAAAGAACAGAGATTAAATTTCACAACAGAATAAAAAACCCTGTACTGAATGAGCAAGATAGATAAATTAACATTTGCCTTAAAGACACACAACGGAACTTTCAGCAGTTTTCTAAGTGACGCGCCCCCTATCGGCAGCTAAACTAGCATCCATCTTGTTCGTACCTGTACTGTAAGCTCACTCCAGCCAGTAAAAGACAGTCTTATCTTGACTCTTGTTCTGTCCCTTCCTCTGTTTCTTTTCCTCTCTTCCTCCGGTGATGTTTCTTGTGTTTCTTTACCGAATTCGACATGATGCGCATTCAAAACACCCGCGATGTTGATACCTGGCTTACATCCGGGTGCTAGTGAGTGACGCGGTGCTGCAACCAATAGTTGGCTGCAACGTCACGGTCGCGTCCCGGATGGGAATCTTACATAGTGCTGTTTCTGAGCCCCGGGACGGCTCTGGGCACTGACAGCTCGAAAATGCGCATAATGAATGTTGGTGTGACATCAAAACGAGTCAGAAACACAGATTTTTAAGGTCTAAAAGTTACGTTGTGTGTCTTTAAAGCCAAGCCTTTTTTGGGAAAAAAAAAGCCAAAAAAGGCTTTTTTCCAGCCTTTTTTGTCTGAAAAAAGGCAAAAAGATTTTTGCCTTTTCTGCTTAAAGGCAAAAATCTAAAAAAAAAAAAAAAAGTAAAGAAAAAGAATATGCAGTCCCTGGTAAACATACCACCACTTTGGTGCAACAAAAACTTACTGATGAAATGTAACATGTAAACAACGTACCATTCAGACAGCGTACGAGTAAATCAGTTTTTTTTATTTCCAAGTATTTATCAGAAGATGATGCTCACAGCTAATTCAAAACACTTTTACTTTATACTTTTAGCATTTAGGTTTGTTTAAGTAATTAAAGTGCTTGTAGGATTTCTCAAGTAAATAATGTAAAATGTAAATGTTGGCATGTACACGAGTTTGTTTATGGAAATAGTGATACTTTGAATTTGAATATCGATGCATTAATACAAAACAAAGTATCGCGATGTCTCAGTGTATCGTTTTATTGTTGCACCCCCATTTCCAATGATTTCACACAGAAACATTGTTTGTGTCGCAACAATGCGTTGCATATCCGACCAAAATGGTCGCAGTCTGGAACCCTGGTGAATGTTTTCCATGAGTTAGTTAATGTAAGGAGGCTTTGACCAACCATTTCTAAAAAAATGATTAAATAAAGAGCAAAACCATTTTTCTTTAAAATTTCTCGTAGTTTGGACCTTAAATCTCATGGTAGAGATGTCTTTAGAAAAGGTGTTCAGGCTCCCCTGAACCAGTAAAGATAACTGCCTGCATAAATCTGACGGACCTTAATCTCAGGCAGCTGCAGGACCTCTGGGAAGGTGTTGATACAGTTGGAGTGGGCGGACAGCGTGTGCAGGCGCAGACAGTTGAGGATGGTGGTGGGCACAGCTCTCAGTCTGTTGCCGCTCAGATCCAGCTCCTCCAGCTGCTCCAGTCGAGCCAGTTTACTGCAGGATGTAAAGGTGCACAAAGTCAAAACCTGCAGAACTTGGTCTGGGTCTGGAAACCCGACATGTTTGGAAGTGAAGTTCAGATTAACCTGGCAGTGAAGGTTTGCAGCTGGTTGTAGGCGAGGTGGAGCACCCTGAGGCGGCCGTGTCCAGTCAGGAGAGGAACGCACTTGTCTGTCAGACTGTTATTGGTCACATAAAGCTCCTCCAGGTTGGTGACAGTGTCCTCTGATAGGCTGGCTGCAGGGAGGTCCTCCAGCTTATTGGCCGACACATTCAGGTAGCGCAAGCTGTGATGAAAACCCGACAGATGATCTTCATACTTCACAATTAGAACTCAGTCATGGAGAGAAGCATGTTAGAACCACATAAGGAAAGCAGAACGAGCAGAGAACAGGATGCGTGCGAACCTCTGAGCTTTGATGAACAGGTTGTGTGGGAGCTCTGTCAGGTGGTTGTGTTGGAGGTCCAAAACTTCAAGCTGAGATACGTCCACCCTCTCAGCCAGCCGGCACACATCATTCCAGCCTGCCAGCAGTTTTCTCAGGCTTCCACTGGACAGCAGCCTGCAACACAAGCAACATAAACACGGCCGGCTCAGTCTGTGCTGTTAATCTGTCAGCGGGCCCGACGGGCCCAGAGAGGACACGGCCCTGCGTACCCAACGCCCTCTGATGTCCACCGAGGTTCAACAAGTTCGCCAAACATGGAAGCAACTCACCATGGAGCAGGACAGAAGAGAGAAATACTTCACATGGAGCTGGAAGTACACGTATGGCCCGAAGCTGGACAGTTATCAGACGAGTGGGCCCATAAAGAAGTCGGAGACATTACTCCCCCGTTGCCATGGTTATTGGCATGGTCGGGGCTGCCTGAGGCTGTGCATGTACTGACAGTAACATAGCACTGCTGTGTGTGTGTGTGTGTGTGTTGCTAAAGTGGCCGATCAAAATGCGTTATAACATCTGACTTAGAGGCGATAAAGTAGCTACAACTTTCTCATCAAAACAGTTAATTTTTCAAAGACAACACATCCACAGAACATCTTAGAGAAAGTATTCATTTTACTAAAAAAATCATAGCATACAAGTTATTGTTTTAATCATTTTGATGCGCCCAAAATATATAAATATTTCTATCTGGTTACCATGCCAACGTCTACCCTGAAGCATTTCTATACCATTAAACTTGATTATTCTGTGTAGAAATAGCAAACTTTCTTATGTTACGTTTCACAAATTCAAGCCAACAAAAAACGAAGCAGGATGAGGGTGAAGGTGGCAAAAAGCCTTGCGGACGTTACCACTTTATTCCAGGACATGCAAGTTAAACATTTGCTAATGCTAATTAAAAGTTAGCTGGTTCATTAATGTTGCTAATGCTAATTGATCGAATGTTAGTGCCCTACCTACTGGCGGGAAGGAATTAAACTTGTAGTTATCTCCTGTAAGTCCAAATACTAACAAAACCTCAGACAATGTTCCTTGTATTAAAATATTACTGTATTGTATTTGCTCTTTCATGTTTTTAAGGACATCCTTTTTTGATTCATCTTATTGCTTCAAGATGGTACAATAAGCAAGTTTAAATGCAGATTTATGACTGATTTTGGATCCCTGTAGACACACATTCACTTGCACACCATCTGTCTATTCATATTTTTGCAATTTTAAACAAGAAATTGTGGATTAAAGGCAGTCATTGCATATAGTTTGTATGTAGCCGTTACGCTGTGTGTACTTTATCCGTAAATGTATTTACTCGATATGTACTGTACTGTATTGCAAGATAAAGTCTTATCTTATTATAAGACAGGATGGTAAAATCCCCATTTTAATACCTGAGCTCATTTAGATTCTTTTGCTGCAATAAATGCTGTAAATTAAAGATCCAGCGGGAGTCCTAGAGGTGAAATTGCAAACTGGGGTCTTGGAAAATGAAAGCAGGTCTCTCTACAGCAGATATTTGCATTGCATGTTCTGCTCTGCTGCAGCAACGTGACCTGCTTTTAGAGCACAAGAACCTTTTTATAGATGTCATAATTATTACAGCAAGTTCCCTCTGTTGTTTTGTGTTGGTCGATTGTTGTTCACAGAACTGCTGTAATGTCTTTTTTTTTTAGCTTCTGAAACAGTAAGAACTTTCATAGCATGAGGGGGACCATCTGAAAAACAGCCGCACAGGGAAAGCCATTTATCCAGGCTTGATAAGTGTACGATGATTAGCTGAATGTATGAATGTGAAACTGGAACATGAAGAACAACAACTATCAAACAGTTTTTAATCTTAAAAACTACCAGGCCATGTTTGGTCTGCCGTTTTAAAATGTAAACCTGCCTATAGAAGCTAAACATTTAATCCCTGTCAGCATCCATACATGTTCCAGTTCAGCCTCAGTTGTCAGATTATGAGGCTAAAATGATGTAAAATCAATACATCAACAGATATAGCAGCATAAAGACCAACCAGAACCAGAATTTATCACTAACAGAACCTTGTAGAAATAACACACAGATCAACAGTGACCAAGCCTTTTCTCATCTGCATATCAGAAAAAAAAAAATCAGCATTGAAACAAACACACAAAAAAACTATTTCCATGTCTCCACTTTTTCCTCATTTCCAGTGATTTCTGCTACTTTCTACCTTCTATCCTCACAAACCAACTCCACCTCAGCTTCATCAGAAAGCTCTTCTTTCTTTATTCCAGCCATAGAGGACCATTATTTTTCTTCTTTTCAGACAAACAGAGAACTTTCTGCTCACTTGTTGATCTTTGGCTGCTCCTGATTGGACATTACCATCGATTTAAGCTCTCTGATTGGTGGAAAGGTGACAGGAAGTGTCTTCATCATCATTTCCAGGTCTAAATAGACATCTCTTAGCAACATAGTAGTGATAGTGATGTTTTTATGATGAAAATGGGATAAATAATGGTGTTATCAGGGATAATTCATTTGAATTTACCAGCTTGAGTCTGAATAAACACTCCATTTAGTGGCTGGATAAACCTGGACAGGATAGAAATGCTGGACAACTTTTATAGATCACATAAAGGGTAAACTATCCATCATAATTTACCCCACAGAGTCACACACTGTCCCTGAGGGATTATTAACAATATAAACCAGTGTTGAGAGGAACAGAGTGAAGAGTGAAGCTTGGGTTTGTCCAACACGTATGTGAAAGAGGCATTACATATTGATTTATGCTCTCTTACGACCCATCGGCCTTCTTATCGACACTGCACATGCAACTAGAGATAACATCCACATTCCTCTGAAATTAGAAACCCTCGGTTCTCTGATGGGGATTCTTACCAAACAGGAAGCTCGGTGACACAGTTATGGTTGATGTCCAACACCTCCAGTCTGCTGCTCTCGCTCACCCAATCTGGGACACATCCCAGTTTGTTCCTTTAAGAAAACAACCAGTCAGCAAACAGCTTAGAAAACAACCCGTTCTGCTCTTTAACATGATAAATGGGACAGTGAAGTGTTCACGGATACCTGGACAGATCCAGAACAGTCAGGTTCTCTGGCACAGGCTGCACGTCCAGCTCCTTCAGCTCTAAAAACACAACCACAGCATGTGTAAATGTGCACCGTCACGCTTCTCCACTGCGACGCTTCTACAAAACCTGAGACGTGCTGGTACCGTTCCGTGCAGCATGCAGGCTTTTGAGGGCGTGGCCGCTGACTCTGAGGAAGGAGAGCGAGTTTCTGTCGCAGCGAAGCAGCTCCAGCTCACACAGCGACCGGAGGTCCAGCTCCCGCAGACCAGTATCCCTCAGGTCCAGCTGGATGATGTGGAGCAGCTGCTCTGCATCTGCAGTCTTCACTGCCTGAAGCCGGTTCAGCCTGAACACGGTGGACAGAGCAGACGACATGATCAGACACAAATGTAAACCATAACAGAACCTCACATTTAATGAGGGAACACAAGCACGTGTCCTGGTTACAGACGCACCGATCCAATCCGATACGATACCTGGGCTGAGCATATCGGCCGATACCGACCCGATACTACTGCTGAATGAATGAACTGCAATCTTGAAGGCATCAGGCTCGACATAAACATTTAGCATTGTTAAAAAAAGGTAAGAAATTAACACAGATTTAAATGTGCTTAACATTATTTATTAACAAAGAAAGTGTACAATTATTATATCAATAATAAAAACAGAAAAAAACAAACAGAAATGACTGGATGAGAATGCTGGACCGGCCGCATTCATCCGATATCCCAGCTAATCCAGCTAATTTGTCAGTATCGGAGCCGATATCTGATCCGGGTATCGGAGGATCTCTAGTCCTGGTGCTGATTCTGAGTCGGATAAAGGCAGAGCGTTGTTGGACGTTAACCTATCCTTAATCAATACGCAAATCCGTTCAAGTCTGTGAGGACCCCCGAAGCGAACAGCCGAAAGGAAAAGACAAAAAAACTTAAATTCTAGAGCAGAAAATTGCAGCTGATAGAAATTTTCAAGCATGTCAGATTAATTAAATGGTCAAAAAATACTTTTACTTCTTTAATCAAAAGTCAATAATTAATCAGGTCTACTTTCCACAGCTGCATGTTTGAAGTTTTACTCTAAAGATCCCCAAATCTAATTACAAAAAAATAAGCAGTGATGCAGAGACAATAAAATGTTCCAGCCTGTGTGGATTTTCTTTACCTGAGATCTACGTAGCGAGCGGGCAGCCACTGCAGCCCGGCCAGATCCAGGACAGAGAGCTGGTTCCCTGCCAGGCAGAGCCTCTCCATGCCTCTGAGCTTCTCCAGGACGGGGGGGACGCAGCTGAAGGAGTTGAAGGATAAACCAAGGTAGGTCAGGCCCTCCAGAGAGCCCAGCTCCACAGGCAGTGAGCTCAGAAAGTTTCCATCCAGGAGGAGAGTCTGCAGGCTGGGCAGAACAGGAATTTAATGAGAACGCAGGCCATTTTTCCAGTAGTACACGGACTGTGTACTCTGCTGCAAACAGCCAAGGCTGTAGATTATTTTGTTATCAGACCCTAAACAAATATAAGAAAACAAACTCTGGCTGACCTGCTTGTTTAACAGAGAATCATGAAAGACAGCAAGGTGGCTTAAATAAAATTTAGGAGACAGATTAACTGAATTTCCACACGCATCACTAATTTCTTTATCGTCATCTACGCTGAGGGGAGCCATTCTAACTCAACCCTCCCTGCTTCAATTCCCAGCTGCAGCTGTGGATCTGCACATGCTTGGAAATGTTTAAAAGCCTCTTTGAGCCTCCATGATCTTATTACTGAGGCTCATTATCGTTTAGAGAGAGGTAGGTGAGAGTTTCTGCACCTCATGTGATCAGTCTGTCATTATAAACATTAGCTTCAAAGAGTCCCTTATTAAGAGAAGTCACATGATTCACTACTTTATCAACTTAAACAATAATCATAATAAGTGGAATCAACAGGAGGAGCAGCTGTTGGGGTTTTAACACTTCAGCACAGGAGGAATGTTCAGGTACATTCAAAAGAATTGAAGCTCTTGACAAGTTTCTTAAATCATAATGTGAAATACTGCATGTTTTTGGTTGCAGGTACTTGTAACTACGATCACTGACCGAGAAGAAAGCAACTGTTTTGAGATTTTTGCAGATCTTGTGTAAGGCTGTAAGGCTGGACAGACGCTGTACAACTTTCTCAATCATGTCTTGCAGGTCCACCTCAAACTGCACGAGTAAACCGCAGGGTTCAAACATTCATCACGCACGATTTATGCTCTCTAGGGATGTAACGATGCTTTGAGAATCGGTTTAAAATCTGTTTAAGCTGGTTGCTGCAACAGCAACAAAAGTTGAACATTCCTCAACTTTCTTTTGATGCGTCGCAAGCCCCCATGTGCACGTCTATGTGAACAAGCGCAGAATTTCACTTGCATGAATGTCGCCTGTCGCTTGGCTGGAAGGAGCAAGCGATTTTCGCCTCATCGTGCACGTTCCGTAAGAAACTAACAGAGAAGGAGCAACGTCGCCTCCTGTGAGTCGAGGCCTTTATGCAACACTGCATCCTGGGTGGTCCTTTTGCTTTCACACTGCAAGCGAATCAAAATCTCTGGTCTTCAAGCTGACCAAAGTTGTCGTTTTTTGTCCGTACTAGAGTGAGAATGAGCTCCAAATGATTATCCGTGGAAGCAGATCAAACAGTGCCAATGTGAATGTGCCCTAAATGGAAATCTTGATGTGTACTTTTACTTCTTTGGGCTAAACTGAAGGAAAAAAATTGAAGTTTTTAACATTTATGGATTGTTATACTGCGATTTTACTGGTCCAGTCTAATTAAACAGCACCTCACATGACCCCTGAATTAGAATGAGTGTGACCTTCCTGATGTAAAACTACAGACCTACCATGAAAAGATGTTAGAGCCAGATTCTGATTGGTCAATGGTAATGAGATTTATACACATAAACAATCATGAAGAACTATGGCCAAAGTTCACCCTGAGTGGGGTTTTTAGCCTTAAAACCCAGATCAGGATTTGCAGTTTCTGGTTAATAAAGTGCTGAACTGCCCTGAGAATAACTCTCACCTCAGAGATTTTTACCATGTTTAACATGCCGGTCTCTTAAAAGCAGACGTTTTCTGAACATTTAAAATGTCTGAAGAGTAGATCTGCACAGTATATCATTTGAGCAATGCAATTGCAATGTACATGTGCGCAATAGTCACATTGCAGGTCCTGCAATGCAGGAGGCAAATTCTAACTTAATGTGTTATCATCCAATTTCAAGGGTATCAAACACCCACTGCTCACAGCAATCCTCCAATCACCATCGTTCTTAATCAGTTTGCCAAAGAACAAACCTTTTGTGGTAAAAAAGCAATTCATATTTGTACATAAATAAAAATTAAACATGCACTCAGGTCCTGGCACAATAACAGCAACTGGTAAAAGATAACAATAAGAATAACTCGCATAAAGACAAAAGCCATTTTGCAAGATCATGATAGGTTAATTGTCAATAGGATGGTATAAATTAAAATGCTATTCAAGTCATTTGTTGAATTCCCTGGATTTTTTCACATCGCAATATATATATCGCAGGGTTAGAAAAAAATTGCAGTGTCAGTTTTTATTGTGCAGTCCTACTGAAAAGACCGAGTCTTTAAAAATCTTTGCACTCAAGTCCTGCATTCAGGAAGAAACAGTGACTAAGCATCTCAGCCCTCCATGCAGGGACAGTGTCGGCATGACTCTGCACCAGTCACCTGGATAAAACCTCTGCATCGTCAGGACACATGTCTGGTACTCAGCCAGTTGTTCATTTAATACAAAGCGGGATTAATCTGTACTGATGCTTCCGCAGTGATGACACCACCTGACTGAGCTCTGAGTCTGCGACGGGCAGGTCAGCGGCGATACGTTCTGCTCTCAGGCAGATACCAGATAAATGATCATTGCCATTATCATAGTTAATATCATCATTAATCACTGCAGCCCGCAGGCTGTCGTGTTCTTTCAGCCCACTTACTTTTGCATAGCTCCCACTTCTGCAGGCAGACAGCAGAGACGGTTTCCAGAGAGGTTCAGCTCTGTGAGCGAGGTGATGTTGCACAAGGCCAGAGGAAACTCAGACAGAGCGTTATTTGACAGACTGAGGCTTCTCAGTTTACAAAACCTGAAGAGAAAGAGAGACAGAGAGATGCTCATTGTGAGAGTGACAAGGGAGAGAGGGGAGGAAGAGGGCGGACAAAGAGCGACACAGATACTCATCTCTGGACTATAATCAAATCCTGGCCTTTTCTAAATTAGGCACAAACACTGAGAAAAACTTTCTAAATTACATAACACCTCTTTGGTAAACAAGGAAAACAGCCCACAGCTAAAGGTTTAGACTGGAACAATGCTTCAGGTGGGAACTTGAATGAGTGTGCATGCTTTCCTGGCCTAAACTAATCCAGTTCACAAGGGGGTCAGGGTGAGAGGCTGAGCTGGACCCACGTCCTTCCGAGGGAAAGTCGTAGGCCGACTACAGGAAAAACACACTGGAGAAGGCTGCCTGGAAACGTCTGTTTATGCAGAAACAATGGCTGTGTATACACAGTATATATGTGTATGTTTCCATCATGTAATTTCCAGCCTTCAATCTGACTGTCTTAGTAAAAGTCGCTGCCAAGAAGTCAAAAACATAAGAGATAGAAATGAAAGATGTGAACAAATAAAACAATCTGCATGTTTGTTGTTGATAACAGAGCTATCAGTTAATCTTTAAGTGCAGCCACCGATAAGAACTGACCATGCAGATCAGCGAACAGGAATATCAGACACCCAGAGAAGTGGGGACCAGTACAAATACTGCCAGTTTTGCACTAAACAAGTGGCTGAGGACATATTGTACTGGACTCGGCAGCTGTTAACACAAACTGTAAGACGATGCCAACAGCTCCACTCAGGGAGCAGCCCCATCGTTGTTTCAAGTCCAAACACAACATGCAAATTTCTGTTTGCATGACAGACGACGATGTTTGGAAACTGTTGATCAGCTCATCACCGTTGAACTATGACTCAGCTGTAGCAAAACAGAGTCACATATCTCACAACTTCACACGGTGTCTCCAAGTCTAAAAATGTGCTCAAAACCACAGTAAAAGCCACAAAGGAGGGGTAGCGATTAGCGAACGTAGCCTTCCTTCCTCTGTCAGCAAACACCAAAACTGTGCTTTACACTCAGCATGTGGTCTGAGGTTGTCAAGATACAAGACAAGTCAAGTCTTGTTAAGACCATTTAATGCCTTTTTGCGAGCTGAATCTATTGCTTTTTAAGACTTTAAGACCTGCGGTGCCGCCCTTTCTGTAGATAAACTAAACAGGTTTCCTAATGAAGATTTTAAAGCTCACTTTCTGCTTATAAAACGCCGCTTCACTGTGGACCTCACAAGACATGACGTCAGCGACTAGAAAAGCCCTCTGCCCCAGAGGTCAGGTGATGTCAACTCTCTCATCATCACTGCAGCTCTTGTTTAATCATTCAAAGCTCACGCCCACACACACAAACACGTCATGTGTAATTTGATCAAAACTGCCTCCCTTTAAGACCATATGGTAGCTACCCAAGACTGGGGGACAGCCCCAACACGAAAACACAGCAACATCTGAAGACACAGAAGACGGAAGGACGTGAGGGACACGTTCTCACCTGGTGAGTGCTGTGATGCCTTTGTGCGGGGACATGAAGTTGTTTTTAAGGTTGAGGTGGGTGAGGTCCTGGCTGTAAAACAGCTGAGCAGGCAGCTCCTCCAGGCTGCAGCACGACAGGTCCACAGAGTTCACCCTCTGAGAGGCGATCTGAAGCGGACATCACAGCACGATGAGCCAATAATCGTAGGACAGCAAGTCAATCATCACTCAGTCATCCTGTCTTCATGTACACGAGCCCCGTTTTAAAAAGCAGGTTCAAAATTCAACACAAGTCAGAACCCATATGAACACACAAATATGTACAGTCGTCCTCAAAATTATTCATACCCTCCAATGAAAGAAAAGGCTAAATTCACAATAGTGATTCATATAACAAAAAACTAATAATTTAAAATTTAAAAAATTACAAATCAGTGAAACAAAATATTGCTTTTGAGTTGTGGTTGGAAATAATCATTTAAAAATAAATAAATAAACAAAACTGTCCCAGACACATTAGAGCATCTTTCCCATGAACAGTTGACCAAAATACCTGTCAGCAGGTGTAGAAGTATGATTGAACCTTACAGAAAACATCGGATTGCAGTAGGGATGGGCGATATTTTATCGTGTGCGATATATCGTCAAAGAAATTTCCCACAATAACAATTGTGGGAGATGACACAATCGTGAGATGACAATTTATCAGGTTGTGTTTGCAGTTGCACTACTTTGTTTTTTTTTTAATAAGCCAAGTTAGTTTTGCTGTTTGCATAGTTTGAATAAAAGTGGAATTTAGTCTCTCATATTTCAGACTTGTTTGCTTGGTCTCACTGCAGTTTTGCAATACAAGTGCACTACTTGAACTTAATTGATATAGTTTAGTGGCTTCTAGTATTTTATGGGGCTTTCAAGACAGAATTTAGTTATCATACAAAATATTTTGCTGATAGTTTTTATCGTCACTTATCGTTACCGTGATAAATAAGAGAAATTATCGTGATACATTTTTTTAGTCCATATCGCCCATCCCTAGATTGCAGTGATTGCCTCAAAGCGTTGCTCAACAAAATTTAGCTTCGGAGCCACATAATGGTTGTTTACTTGTTTTGTTTTTTGTGCGTTTGTTTTTAATATTTCTTATAAACCACAATTCAAAATTGATGTAATGACTTTCATAGAATTTTTATCTATTATTACTTTTGTCAATTTAAACCTATTTCATTGACAGCTGATTTTTTTCCTTCTTTAATTGGAGGGTATGAACAACTTTGAGGACGACTGTTCGGCTGATAACAGGAAATTATTACATCATTCCAATAAGTCCGATATCATGACGACTTACCCCGATAACACATCATCTTTTTCAGCACGACAGTGCTCCGCTCACATTATGAGACCTGAATTATTGTTGTTTAAAGATGCTCTATTTACATAGAGAAGTCTGACCTATCAGTCATTATTATTGTTTAAAAATAAACTTTTTCAGATTGTGTTAACATACAATAAATGTTTTAATCTAATTTGTCAGTGCATCATTTTATGTTTTTTCTTATTTCTCGATTGCACTTTTTCAGTTTGTGATCCCGATGCATGTATTTGCATCAGTTAAGGAGCCTTTGTTTTTGTATTTATTTAAGTTGATGTACATTTGAGATATCAACAAATTTTTGTTTCATCTTTTCATCCGTTGTATCTTTTAGAAAATGTTTGAGAGGCTTGCTGATAGCTTTTCAATGGGAAAAAAACAAATATTTCTTCATTTAAAGAGTAAAAAATCTTTTTGGTTTTGTTCATAGTATTGATGTCATGATTAGGTATGCATATTGTATCAGTTATCAGTTATCTGTATCGGCCTTTAGGAGCTGAAACTGATCATTTATCGTATTGGTTTTCAAAATTGTGCATCCCTAAAAATATGTCAACAATACTTCACTGATACTTGTATAAAAATATATCTACATACAATCTAAAACAGGGTGTAACTTATTGGTGTTTTAACCATTTTAAACATCACATCCTGTCACTACTACATACTTTTGGCAAAGAGCACTAAAGGAGATTAAAGGTTAAATTACTGTTGCAGTTTTTGTAGACGTGATAAAAGAGAAACATCACAATACCAGCTCTTTAAAAAGCTCAAGCCTTTCCAAAAGTTAGCCGGAGGATTCAGCAAAACAAACAGCGTAATGGAAGAAATTCTGTCTTTAAAAAAAAGAAACAAAAAAAAACAAACAGTGGAAACTGTGAATTTTGTTTCTCATCTCTTAAGCCTGAGAACTATTAATGCAAAGCTGAAATGAGATGGGGGATCCAGATTTTGGCCATTTATGTGCATTTCACAGCTATTTTTAGAAACCGTATGACTAAATTGTGTAACTGGAAACAGCTACGTTCACACCCAGATATCACATGAAACACCAGAGGGGAGAAGAAACTGATGTGTCAGTGCAAGTGTCAGTGTGTGTGGACAAAAAGCTAACGGGAGGCTGTTGTCATCAGAATAAAGAGACACATGGGAATCGTGCATGGGCCATCTAACCACATCTGGGCAGTAATCTGCTTACTGCTTACATTCACTGTTGGTTTCATTTTCCCCCAGTGACTGATCTTTCATATTCTGCTGTTACACCTGACACCGAAATTTATGATAAAGATGACTGATCAGCCGGTGATTTCATGCAGAGGACAGAAATCTGCTTTTTCAGGAACAGGACACTTGGTTGCTGTGATTGAAGTGATTTACAATTTGTTAAAATAATAATGTGCTGCTTATTATAAAGGAGTGATGTAATTGGCTATTTCATGACATTTTTCTCTTAAAAAGGTACTTTAATATCCTACTTTTTTCCTCTAAAATAAACAGTTTGGCATTTCTGTCAATTTCTTTTTATTTACAAACAAAGCATGTCATTTGTACAAGTAACATTGTAAAAAAAAATTATGGCAAACTGTATTTTTTATTCAAGTGGATCTCCTAATACTGGCGCTAAAATCTTTAGGAATCAGAAAGCTTATGTAAATGTTCATACAGGCACCTGACATCGCTTCCAGGACAAATGTAGAACACTGTGAGCTCAGCTTTTCATACAAAGACCATCATTTTCTCTAAAAGCGCAGCCCCAAACTGGGAGTGTGTACCTTGGAGGCCATCCTGTGCCAGCGCAGGTGCTCGGTGTAGGAGTCATAGCTGATGTAGTAGGTCTGGCTCTGAGGACCAGCGGAGCTGAAAGCCAGACAGTGGCTGTGCCTCTTCACTTCTTCCACCTGCAGCAAAGAACAGCTTGCTTTCTTCAGTCTGTACTAATCCAGCTTCTTATGTTTCCCTCAGCCATGAATGCCTCATACAAGATAACTTCTAATCAAATCTAATGTTATCTTTAGAAGCTAAATACAGAAAAGTAGGAGCTTTATTTAAGACCATTTCAATAAAAAATGCAAACAGAAGGGGTAGACTTTATGAATGAATACTGAAATACTGAAAAAAGGAAGTGTGAAATTACAATGAACGCGATAATTGAAACTGAAAGTACCTGTGAGACACAATTCTGTGAATGTGATGTTGAATAACACAGAAATCACACAGAAAGGAAGGAGGAGGCATCGTGGTGCAGCAGGAGCTTAAAAACACACATCTATGCCTGAAGAAGAGCTTCCCTGCCAGAGCGTTAGCTTTGGATTAGGCATGTAACGTCACCAAACATGAAAATTTCATGTCACGGTTAGGGATGCACGATATATTCGGCCCCCTATCGGTATCGGCCTATATTGGCCTTAAAACTAAATATCGGACATCGGCCACCCCACCGGTATTTATCCGATCAGCCCACTGTTTCTAAAGTCTAAGCAAAACCAGACTTCTTCAAAAATGTCTTTTTTTACAGACTTTAAAACTTCTAAAGACTAGAGGTGGGAAAGAATATCGATACACTGAAATATCAGGAAATCCTCGTATGCTGATATTATATTGACATTTAAAAACGCAGTATCTATCCATTTCACTAATGAAATCTTACGATATTTCATCATTCAGTTGAGAAATCTCACGAGAATTAACAGAACTTTTGCGATATTTTGCATTTTCATATGCATATCTATTTTACAAACGAAATCTTGCGATAATTCAGGAAATATCGTGAGATTTTGTAACCGAACAATGAAATCTCCTGATATTTTGTAAGTAAAATAGATCGATGCCGCATTTTGATACATCGATTTGATATCAGAATATAAAACTATCCCGATATTTAATTGCATCAATATTTTTCCCACCCCTATTTTTCAAAGCGGATGACGGATGAGAAAACTGCTATTTGCAATGACGGCTTTTTTTTCCCCAGCTTTAATATCGGTATCGATATCGGTTATCGGCCACATGAGTTTTAACACATTGGCATATCAGATATTGGCCAAAATTCCAATATGGTGCATCCCAAGTCACGGCTATTGTGATCAAAATTCGCAGTATTATCGTAGTACTGTTGAAATGTGTTCAAAATGTTCAAAACTTACATAAACACACACTGAAATCATTCCACCAAGTTTTATTAAAAAAAAACAAATTAACAAGCATAATATGTAATAAATAAATAAATAATTTAATATATAAACTTTCCTCCCAGAATCCATGAAAAAAAAAAAAAATCCAAAATGCATCCAGATTTTGTCCTTTCTGTCCAAACATTGCAGACTGTATCTGAGGGAATACTGCTGCTTTTCCAGGCAAAGAGCAGCATCTCTGAGTTTTTCTAGTGTGATAATTACAATTTTCCAATAATTGACATCTGAAACAATTATATCGCGATATCTCTAATCAGTAATTGTTACTAGGGCTGTCACAAACGACTGTTTTGATAATTGATTGGTCACCGATTATTTTGTCGATTAGTCGACTAATCGGATCATGTGAACACTGATATTTACAGAACCAGTCAAAAGTTTGGCACTTTCTCATTGAATCTAATGGAAAATCGTGTCCAAACTTTTGACTGGTAGTGTGTGCTTATTTATGTCAAAAAACTATTCAAGAAAAACTGACCAGACAGAAAGACGGACAAGGATGTGGAAGGTACAGCGGCAATCTTGAGAGGAAAAACAAAGCTTATAAACAATAAACGATTAGTCGATTACGAAATTGGTCACCGACTATTTTGATAGTCGATGATTAGTCGATTAATTGATTAATCGTGGCAGCCCTAATTTTTAAATCCCTACTTTGCATGTTTCAGGCGTGATGGTGTGAGAGTACCTTTCCTCCGATGAGGGGGAGGATGTGCATCTTGCCGGTGTGGACATGTTTCACAGACGAGACGATGAGGCAGGTTCCACTCAGAGTGACCTGACGCTTTGACCAGCGGTTCACCGGCAGGGCCAGCTTCCCTTTCCGCACGTTGAACACCCCAGAGAGCTGCACGCGCTCAGAACCCCCCACGCTGCGAGGCTTACCTGTGGGGGTAAACAAACAGGAATGTTACTTCACAGCAAGACATGTTTGATGATTATTTGATTGTATGTTATTTCTTTTCATGGTGAATTTGTGGAGAGCTGACAGCTTCATTTTTAGCTCTGTGGGGTTTTGTGAATCAACTCTCTCTCCATGGGTTTCTCTTTCAGAAAGGGAGAGCTGTGTGGTTATGTAAGCGAACTGTAGCCTGTGGGTTGCCAGAATGAGCATTCATTCAGGCGTGATTTGTTACATTATTAACCCCTCGCTAACACAAAAAAATTAACTGCAGCTGAGTTACGAGCCAGAAAACATTCCTGCTGTTTCTGGCCCGCGTCCTGCGCTGCCCTCCCGTTTAAACTGCTCAGAACTCACAGTCACTGTGTATTCTCCACCAAACTGTCAGATCACATTCACCAGGGAACAAGAGAAAGGGAGACACATGAAGAGTCTGAACCACAAAGAGGCCTGAAATCAGATTAGCTTGTTACGTAACGTCTTACAACACCAGCACCTCCGTCCTCCCTGCTGCCTCGTCCAGTCACTTACACGCAACTTCACTTTGCTCTCTCTTCCATAGCCCCGGTGGGGGGGCGCTGCCCCGACGAGACCCCTTCAACGAACTTTGGGGCCCTTTGATAGCTGTCTGTAGCACTGAGTAGTTAAAGCTGAAAATCAGATTTAGAGATTATCTGAAATCCAGATTTTGAGGCTAATATGTTGAATCATTTTTGTGTTTAATTTGCATAGTTATGTATGCAGATGGGGTTTTTTCTACTTTAACTCACTGTATAAATGACAAAGAAAGACCTGAAAACATATTAGAAAAATAGAGGAAAACCATCCTTTCAACCAGCATTCAGCTATAAATTCAGTCGTAGTGGTTTAAAAAAATTTTGCCTGGCTGTCATCCATAACTTAAGCGTTTTTTTTTTTTTTTTTTTTTTTTATCTCAATCTGCCCACATGAAAGCTCCTTTTCTGAGTGTTGGTACACACAGGAACAACCACGCTCCTGCTCATAACACGGCTGATGCAACTTCTGTAAATCCAGATCATCTTGCTTTAAACTCAGACCTGCTGGTTAAAAGACAGCAAAGAGTTGGTAATACTTCTGCAAGCAACTTAAAGGATAACTTTCTTTTCCTTTTTCAACCCGGACCTTATTTCTAGGAGTTTATACGTGCATTTACTCACTGGTAAAATTTCTGTATCACTTTGACTCCTACAGAAGATATTTCTTTGAGTTGCCCTTCGGTGTACATCCATATAAACTAGCAGTTTATATGGACGGGGCAGCCTCAAGACATTATCTGCAACAAAACTCATTCATTTCACCAATACTTTAAGTAGAATGAACGAACAAGCAAGTACTACAGTATTGTCCTGTGAGTAGGGGTGGGCGATATGTTATCGTGGGCGATATATCATCAAAGAAATTCCCCATGGTAATGATTTATCTCAGGATAAAAATGATGAATTCATTTTATCAGGTTGCATTTACAGTTATTTATATATAGTTGCTTTTTTATTTATATATAGTTAGCTGTTTGCACCATTTAGATAAATGTTAAATTTGTTCTCATATTTCATACATGTTTGTTTGATGTCACTAAAGTTTTACAACAGGTGGTGTACTTGAATATAGTTGATGTAGTCTTATATCATTATTTCATGATCATTTTTTATTGTCTGTTATTGTTACCATAATAAAAAAAATTTAAAAAAAAATTATCGTGATACATTTTTTAGTCCATATCGTCCATCCCCACCTGTGAGTTATAAAAGTTTTATAAAAACGTCAAAGTTAATCCCCACTAACTGCTCCCCAGGCACGTTAATTAGCTCCCCACTGCTCTCAGGTTCAACCTGAAATGGTTAAAATGCAGAGAATGAATTTCCTAATTGGCTCTCTAATTGGGATTAAAAAAGTATATTATTATTATTATTATTATAAGGCGACAAGTATGACGACTTTTTCTGGCATTATTGGAGACTTTTAGAGACAGACGTGAAAGAATGTATCGTTTACTTCCTTCCATTACCTGCTGCAGCAAATGTAGAGGAAATACTGACAGTTTTAAACACACAGGTGGCTGATTTTTAAAAGAAACACAAGAAAACAGTATCAGAGGAAAAGAAAGAGGGACAACAGAAGAAAAAAGATGAGCCAACATCAGACTGACTTTTATGTCTGGAGAGAGCTCAGAGTACAGGCAGGATGCAAGATGGAAAATCTGCCAAAATCCAGTCCTGCTTCTTTAAGCTGTATGAATATCAGTACATGTGTTATTGGTGAATTATAAATGAGGATGGCACGTAGCAAAAATTAAAAAAGTTTCAGGCTCGCCAAAAAAACAAAAAGCAAAAAGTAAAAGAAACAGTGGATATGAAGTTTCCTTTGGAATCGTGCAGCTGTAGTTTTGAAATCTACCAAATCATATATGAACATCATCTCTGCAAACAGCTCAGATAAAGTGAGGGAGTAAATTAAAGAGGTTTTAGAACAAACGGTTCTGGTAAAGTCTCCAAAATGGCCATTTTGACACAATCCTCAGGTTTTAAAATGTTGAAGTGCCGGGCACATAAACGTGTAACAATGCAGAAACACCAACAATTATTTTATTGTGTGTTGATTTAGTTTTTCCTAAATCTGTTGCTTCATGGCTCTAAATACACATTCAGGCATTGCCATCGTATGTTTCATCCATTAGGAGCATTTGGGGTGAGCGGGACTGACATGAATCAGAGTTTTTCCTCCGAATCTCCACATGCAGAAAGAAGCACACGCTACGTAAACTTGAACCCAAAAGTTCTGTTAACATTTTTCTATTTTGACATTATTTAAAGTAACTAAGAAACATTTTTTTCCCCTCATAATATATCTATGCTAAGATTCTTAATCTGCTTTTTATCTGTAACAGCAGGAAAACACGCCTGCTGGCAAGAAATTCTTTAGATGTGTTTAGCAGGAGAGCAGCTTCACACAGCTTTGAAATTCATCCTGCTGACATGTCATGTGATCTTTTAAAAAATAGATCATGAAATTTTCATCCCTGTCTGTTTGTTATATTTGATTAAATTACATTGATGTTTAAGTCGACAATGCAAGAAATATTTTATTAGCTTACTGTTTATTTATTTGAGCCATTACTCCACTAAATAATCCAACAATTTGATAATTGATCAATGCAAGAAGTCAGTTAGCAGCGCTGCTTGGTTATGGAAAAAGTCATCATCACGATTATTTTGGTTAATATTGAAACCACTATTTTTAAAACAATTATTTTTTAGTTATACGTTGCATTTATTTAGCATTTCACTCTTATTAATAAAGTGTTTTAGATTAATGAAGGAAAAATGGATAATATCTATTTTTATATTGATAATATTTTTTTGATATTTATTGGAGAACAACAAATTCCCCCCTTCTTCTTTTTATATATATTTTTTTTTACAAATATTAAAACCCAAAATAATTTTTTTCGAAAACACCTCCCCTTTTTTTTTTTTATTTCCCCAATAATTCCAGGGGAGAACCCTAAATTTTTTTCTTATATTATTTTTCAGAAATTGTGTAAAGAAAAATGAAAATAATTATTTTATTTTTTTTTATTTTTTGGGGGTTTTTTATATTAACTTAATACCATATTATTTTCATTATTTTTTAATCATCTCCCCCTTCCTTTTTTATTTTAAAAAAACCCAAAAAAAAAATATCTTCCTTTTCTTCAAAATCTTTTTTTACAGAACTGAAGACTTCTAAAGACTAGGGATGGTGAAAAAATATCGATACACTGAAATATCGCAATATTTTCATATGCTTATATCATACTAACATTTAAAAAATCCATCTATCTTACTAACAAAATCTTGCAATATTTCATCGTTCTGTTATGAAATCTCACTATAATTCAAGAAAATTTCGCGATATTTTCATATGCTTATATCATATTGACATTTAAAAACACAGTATTGATCTATTTTGCGAACAAAATCTCGCGAGAATTCACTCAATATTGGAAGAGTTTTTAACAGAACGATGAAATCTCGCAAGATTTTGTAAGTAAAATAGATCAATACTGCATTTTTAAATATCAATTTGATATTGGCATATGGAAATATCACGATATTTCAGCGTACCGATATTTTTTCCCATCCCTATTTTTCAAAGTGTTGGAAACACATAACAAAACTGCTTTAATGACTGATTACTTTTTTCCAGCTTTAATATCAGTATCAATATCGGTTATAGGCCACGAGTTTCAAAATATCGGCATATCGGATATCGGACAAAATTCCAATATCGTGCATCCCTACCTAGTAGTTAGCAAAACATAGTTAAGCATAAAGGCATCGATCCAAGTTCTTTATTTGACAGTCAAAACCAAACTGTGACCTGTAGCTGACAGCGTTGGTACAACTGTCTTGTTTTAGTCTACACAATAATGTGGAATGTGTGTTGTGAGCTCCCACCCTTCCCAGGGCAGTGCAGGCGAGATGTGTGTTAGCATACATGCCCTTTCCTTCCGTCTGTTTCTCTCAATGGGGAACATCCTGTCTCATCAAGCAGCTGATTGCCACACCCTGCTCATTCTTCAACTAAACCTTTTTTTTCAAACAAATCCTGCCTGAAAAAGCACACGTGTCCTAAAAATGAACCAATCATCCGACATCCTCCTCCACCTCTCACAGTTAAAAGTGTCACTGGGTGAGAATTCAACCTTGTAGAGTGAAGCGGTGACCCTCCGGGTGCTGCAGTTTCAGGCTGAGGCGGAGTCTGCAGCTCAGACCGACTCAAAGATCCAAAACACTGAGGAGGTGAAATCCGAGTTCCACTAAGGTCACTTTTCTCTTATCGTCAGCACGCAGTGAGACTGTGTGATACAGAGAATATGTGCACGTGGCAGTGAGCGTTTAGCTGGTGGGATTTCTGCTGTGTCAAACTCCCTCTGGCCAGACATCGGCGTTATCAAACAAGTCATGCTGTACGCTCCAGGAGGAGTAAACAGCCGTGAATTTATGGGGAATTTTAATCCCTCTGGTCTTAAAAGTTTTTCATAACAGTGATTAGAGAAGCAAATAAATCAGTAAATGAGGAAGTGTAAAGAGTGGCGGTAAATTGGTTGTCATCTCACATCACGGCATCATATCTCCTCATGTCAGTCACATGAGCCAGCCTCTCACTGCCTGTTTCATGGCTGTATGTTAGTCTGCAGCATCTGGAAGGCCCCCTGCTTTCACCAGAATAACTCTACGTCACGCTTTGTTCCTCTGTCATGCTATGGAGGAAATCTGTGGCGTACATCCCAGGACAAACGGTAATAATACGTATGTTGTTTTATTAATTATGCATGAAATAAAAGAAAAAAGTGAAAGAATAAAAAGTTTTCTAGTTCTTGTAATGTGGCTGAATGACATCAAACAGGATGAGAATCTATATAAATGTGATAATTCAAGCCCAAATCTAAGCCAAGCCGTTACATCCCAACTCTTTATCCCCTCTGTCTTTGCTGATGGGGTACAAAACAAGGTCAAAAACAATATCCAGTTGTGCTAATCCCAAAAGAGATCATGGGTGTTTTTTCATCCTCTTACCCTGGCTTGTCAGCAAAACAGGATCATTATCAATAACAACAAAACAACAGCAGCTCAGGAGGAGAATCTGACTATGGAAAGCCTCAGGATTTGGTCTGTAGCGTACTAAAAGAGCACACCTGTTACCTCCTGATGTGTCGTCTTACTGGCCTACACACAGAGGGGCTGGAGTGGGTTTGCAGGGACAACACCGTGTATTGTGCAGGCAGGACAATTGAATACACTAGTTTAACAGTCCGACTGACCAAACACAATGACGGCACTCACGGTACACCGAGAATGGACAAACAATGACTGAGCAGAGACGAGCCAAGCACTGCTGAAGTGGCCTGCAACAGCTTGTGGCTCTCACAGCTCAACAACACAATAAGAATTGTGTTGACTCTTGTCTAAACCAGCTCAGGTTTGGAGCTTTTTGCAACTTAAAGTACTCACCAAAGTAGAAGCGTATCAGGCAGCCGATTTCTGGATTCATCCCCTCCTCCTGCACCCTCCATTCATCCTCAAACCCCAGATTAGTGAGGTACTCGTTAAGGATCTGAAGAGGACGTTCATCATCTGCAAGGCGCCGCACAGCGCCTCCATGCAGCTGGATGAAGAGGGCCGGGGTGGGACTGGTATTGATGGGCTCGGGCCAGACTGCGCCACCCCTGGGGATCTCCAGGTCAGGCTGGGCGGGGGCTTGGCTCGTCAGGGGCCGAGCCAGAGAGCTGCTGGGGCATTTAGAGGGAGGTTTGATTAATTTGGGGACATCTGTAGGATCACAATGTCCAGCTTCACCGTCTTCATCTGGTCTTGTGGCTTGTTTGGAAGCACCGGAGGTGTCTGAGGGAGGCAGATCCACTTGCTCTGCGGCAGAGTTGTCAGATAGATGAGTTGGAGAAGAGGTGAGCTCTACTTCATCTGAGGAGCTCTCAAATGGGTCAGGTCCCTCTGTGGCACTGTCACAATTTGCACTCATTACTGATGAGTCGGTACCCAAACCCGCCCCATCACTGAGCGAGTCTCTGTGTTCTGTGCTTCTGGGTCCACCCGGGCTGAAGTCATCACAGGTGCTGCTCTCCATGTCTGAACCTGAATACAGCCCATAACAGTCTGCCACACTCAGGCTCAAATCCATGCCAATGTCACTCAGATAGATCTCAGATGAGGAGTTACTAGCCGTTTTGTCATCATGTAGTAAGTTACAGCTCAGTTTAGCATCAGAATAAGACTGCTTTGCCTGTTCATCCTCCTCTGATTTAGGATTTTTGACATCTACATTACCATTAAGACATTTGATGTCATCAGAATGTCCATTAATATCATTACAAACATCATTTAAGTCAGTTACAGCAGCAGGTTTGCAGTTTATTCTCAGTACAGCCCCAGCTTTGCTCCCTTCCAGCTTACAGGCGACCTCCTGAGCAGTGGTGTCCGCGGTGCACAGCACTGGGCGCGGATAAGAGGGCGTGAGCCAGTCGTGGACGTGAATGCAGCCCCGCCGGAGGTCGGATCTCACCCATGATTTGTCCGAGGCCTGGAGCTGCTTCGTCTGCTTCTGCCGGAGGAAAGTTTTCCTGTCCAGGCTGAGAGTGCTGAGCGGCGAGGCGGAGTGAGCGGGGCTGGCCGCCTCAGCAGGGGACCCCCCCGGCGAGCCGGAGCTCGGCTGAGCCCCCAGAGACAGGTTCCTCTTGTGTCTGTGCCGCCTCCTGTTCAGCAAAGAGTTGACCGAAGTGGTGCTGCTGACTGATGTCAAACTGTAAATGTTGGCGGTTTTCACGGCAGGAATGTTCATATTTTTTGCCGCGCCGCCGATTGCATTGGCAACTTGGTTTTGATAGATCCCGTTTCTTATCGCAATCTGAAGAAGGGAGGTGGCTGCAAGTCCCTTCCCAAAGAGTTTAGCCTCTGCGCCTCCACCCTCATCCTCCCCGATGGAGGGTCTCTTTCCAGCAGGCAGCGGCGATAATCCACTTGGCTTCGCGGAGTTACCGTCACCGCTAGTGTCAAGTATCCCCTGCGGTGCTGATGAAGTCGAAAGCGCCCCGGACTCGTTTTCCCTCACACTTTCCATCCTATTAGCGAGCAACGGCGACGCCAGTTGATTAGGAACAGCCCGCAGGTGAATGCTAGCCTGCGCTAGCTTGGAGCCGTTAGCTCGGTCTAGTTACAGGCTATGGGATAGCTTAGCATGCTAAAGTACTGCGCAGTTCTTCCATGGAGTTATCCCGCTACATCATCCCATTTCATTGGACGCCCGTTAGCTCTCTAATAGGAGCTAACCGGCCGGTCGAGGGAAAGAAAAATGGGTTTCTAGCTGGTCGCCATAGAAGCTAACGCGAGAAGGCGCGACTGTACAGCCGTGAGAGACCGACGGTCAGCGGTACATTGGACAGGGCGGGGTCTCATTGGATATGAATTATGACACATTCATGAGCTACCAGAAGGCTCGGGATTTTCAAACGCAATCACATGACAGGTTTTTTTCCAGCGGGGTAAACGGGGAAAGTACCAATGAGTTTCCCAACCTGTTTCTGAAGCCGAAAACGATTTTTGAAGTTTGTTTTATTTGAATTAGAAGCAGCATTTTTCTCCTGTCACACATGTTTATCGGTTATTCAGACCATTTATTGTTTTTTAAACAAAAAGAGAGAGAGAAAAAAGTTATTTTTCAGCAAATCAGCAAACTTATTTATTCGCTTAATCACTGCTATTTTCAGATCTCGCGTGATTTCTGTGGCGATGTGTCTAATATTTCGATATCCTAATGAGCAAAGGTTTTTAAAACGCCGGTATAAAGTTAAGCAGCATCTTCTGAAAACGTACTTGAATCTACGAGCTTGAATGAGTTAGTGAAGGCAACATATCTTCCAGTCACAGCATCTGTTTTCATCTCACTGCTGTCAGTTTACGTAGAAATCAGTTTTATTTTGTTTTTGGTTTTAATTATCTGGGATTCTCCAAAACATTCACACACTTAGACACATTTATGATTAAACTGATTAGTTTATTGCCCCACAATTCTCATTAACCAGTAGAAACAGATGAAATTTAGCTCATATTCTGCCGCCATCTGGTGGAAAAACATAATATCACTACTTTTTGTACTTTAAATAGCATTTCAAATAAACATATAGTTTTATTGAACATTATTTAGGATCAGTAATTTATTATATCATAAATTTAATTTGACTTATATATTATTCATATTGTCTTTTGTAATGCTTATTATTTATCTTTAACTTGAATATTCACTTGAATCATTTGATTTTTCGTGTCTATTATTTTTCTAATGCAACAAAGTGTTTTTTTCAATTTGTTTTTCACACATTAAATACTGTGACTTACACTTTTACCTGTATGAATTACTACAACTTTAATAATAAATCATATATTGTAGTTAGTAGAGCTCAATTTCTTTTTTTAATATCTAATTTCCAGGAATTTATGGAAAATTTATGTCAGTCAGTCATTTTCTGTAACGCTTATCCAGTCTGGGTTGCAGGGGTTGCTGAAGCCTACATCACAAATCTTTTTCAAACATTTCTCTGCAATTTTTTTAAATATATATTTTGTCTACAAGTTGGCAGACTTAAATCTTTTAATGTAATATTTGAATGTGGTATTGTGAAATAGCTTTCTGGACTTTCTGCACATCTGTCAAAGTTGTACTTGGACATTGGGTGCCTTTCCTCTCATTTTTAGTCCAGTCATTGTTTCTGACCATTTCAGCTTGTTATTGTTGTCACATAACACTGACAAGCAAAATAAAAAGGCTCTGAGGGTATGAACCAGTGTTGTGTTGAACTTTTTTTATTGGATCTCTTTGCAGCCTGACATGAAGACATCATTTGTTCTCATTTCTGAGTTGCATCTCCGAAAATCACCAGAGATCAGACAGTTTGAGAGACAGATCAAAGGGTTCTCGTAGCAACAATGTGATTCTCAAAAAGCTGTTTGCGGTGAACTTGGTATGACTCAGCATGGAGCCAAAACTGGACACATAGAGGACAAAAGAAGAAGAGACAGGACCATAAGAGATTTTAGCCCATTTTCTAAATGGAATCCCAGCATCCTAAGATTTGAGAGATTTTTTTAAGATAAAAAAAAAAAAACTTGAAGTGTAAAAAATGATACCATATTTAATATACTATATAGACATATACTGTATATAGATATACAGTAGTCCTCAAAATTATTCATACCTTCCAATTAAAGAAAAGGCTAAATTCGCAATAGTAATTCAAATAACAAGAAACTAATGATAAATAAAATTTACAAAATTATAGTTAAGTAAAATGAAATATTGTTTTTGAATTGTGGTTGAAAATAATAATTAAACAAACAAACAAAAGTGTCCCAGACACATTAGAGCACCTTTCCCATGAACAGTGGACCAACACACCTGTCAACAGGTGCAGACGTCTTTTTGAACATTAGAGAAAACACCTGATTGCAGTGATTGTCTCAAAGTGTTGCTCAACAAAATTTTAGCTTCGGAGCCCCATCATGCTTGTTTACTTGTTTTATTTTTTCCTTTTTAATATTTCTGTTGAACCACAATTCAAAATCAATGTCGTGATTTTCATAGAAGCTTTGATTTTGTTACATACTGTTCCTTTAAAGCTCCTTAAAATCCCACAGTTTTTATCTTACATGTTTCGTGTCTCAGTGTTGCTGCTCCTATTTTCTGTTTCCTGATTTAATAAATCATGTTTATCTTATGTTAAATAAAAGCATATAAATCTGTTTTCTTTTTATGATCACCAGTTAAATGTGGAGTCAAATTTAATGTATTTAAATGCAGCACAGATAACAGGATAAAACTTTTATCAGCGCCTCTGTGAGTGTGTGTTTTCAGAGAGGTGTAATTGGATTGTTTTAGTTGTTTTACACAGGCAGGAGTGGACTGTTGTCACACAGCAGTCCAACAGAGGGCAAAGTGCAGGCAGAGCTGGAACTTTATAGTATATCATGCTATTCCTCCTTCAGTTTGCTTCCTCTTCCTCCGCCTCCTGTCAAGTCTCCTCCTTGTTTTTTTTTTAATACCGGTTACTCACAGACTTTCACTCATCTGGCTGTGAATCTGACGTCCTGCTCATTGCAGCCAAGGTAAGCTTCTTTTCTCTCGTCTCTAAACATGAAGTCTGGATGCTGCTTGCTGAGCGTTAATGGCCACTGAGGTGAGAACATGTGATGGATGGTAAATCTCTGGGGAGGAGGAGGGGGTGAGAGGGGGATTATATGAAAAATGACTCCCCCACAGATGCAGAGATTAGCCTACTGACATATTAAGACTCTCAGCCCTCAAAAACATGTTTACACTGGGATTCAGCCCATCTTAAGAGGTCATTTAATCTCGTATTACGCTTTAAAAGCCTGCTTGTCTTGGAAGAAAAGCAAACCTGCCAGTGGGAGTGGGATAATTACACTATTAGCAATGCTAATGAGCCAGATTTGACAATAACCACTGAATGAAGTGATGTAGACTTTAATCTAAAGTTAAATTAACAGAATTTCATTGAAATTCTGTTTTAAAAAGTTAAGTTTTATAGCAGAATAAGAAATTTCTTCAGAGATCAGCTGGATTAAAGGGAGATTAGTGCATGCCTCCATAAAAAATGTGTTCAAAGAAAGCAAAAGAGACAAAGCAATGGTTTGAGGGGATGAAGAAAGATGCTGCAATCACTTTCATTACTGGTGTTTTGCACACTTTCAGTTTTAAATCTGTCAGATGAATAAACAGCAGCTTTAATCCATAAAGGAGGCTTTCCTGCCAACTTCCCGAGAAAGAAAGAAAGAAACAAAGATGGCTAATCCATTTTGGAATGCCCTCCTTTAAATGGGAAATACAGACTATAATTAGATGTGGCAAGTTTAGGGCTCAAGGACTGTGCCGAGCAGCTCTCCCACGAGCGCGAGTGTGTGCATGTGTGTGGTTAAGTCGCACACTTCCGTTTGTTTTGGTCTCTCAGGCGGAGTTCTGACAAATTTAGACGTGCAGTCGTTGGAAAAGCAGCCCAGAAATACATAATTGGAGAGAAGTCAGTGATTAGGATGGTTGGCCCGGCCCAGTCGGCCCAGTCGGCCCAGTCGGCCCAGTCGGCCGTGTCTGCGAGGACCGGTTCAGAGGTGTTCAGACCCAAAAACTGTGATTTTTCACAGATGCAAGTCAAGCAGATTCGTCCTGATTCAGCCACAGTGACTGCAGATTTACAGAGATGATGGGCCCACACAGAAAAACCCCACATCTCTCTGGTTTTTCTCCCCTCTTGTGGTGTTTTGCATGTTTTTGCGTCCCTCTCAGATTGTCCTCCCTTTGCCTCTCTTGTCTTGTTTATTTATTTTCTATGATCTCGTCATGATTTTGCTTCTCTTTGTCTCATTTGGCATTTTGATTTTCATTTGTAGTTTTTGCAGTTTTCTTTTTTAAAGTATCTTTTTAAAAATCTTTTTGTAAATGTTTTGTGCCCTAAATAGCATTTCTCCAGCTTGTTTGCTTTCATTTTCTTGTCTGCTGGTTGTTTGTGTCTCTGTAGTTTGTGTATTTAGTTTAAATGTCTCTGTAACTTTTGTTCTGTTGTGGTCTTTTTGTCTCTACTTGCTTCTTTCAGGTCTTCTGGAGTTGATGTGACTTTTTAAACTCAGCCAAAGAGACGTGTCTAAGTTAAGACCAAAATTTGCCTGTCTATAATTGATCTATATTTTAGCCCGAATCTAGACAATAGAATTTAATCGATTAATCATCAAATATATAATAAAAAAACAACTGTAAGCTGTAATAATGATGGCCAAATGTTAGATTAAATCATTTTTAACAGTCATTGATAAATGTACAGTGTAGATTAGAGTTAGCCTTAGCCTAAACGGCTAAAAAACTTTCACTCTTAGACCACTGCTAGACCGATTTTAGCCTAATAGATGTCTTTTAGATCAAAAAATGTTCAGTTGGGAGTCTTTTCTGTTGATTATTGTTACTTTTTTGTTTTTCGTTGCTGTTCTTGGCTCACCTTTTTGTTTCTCTGTGGTTGTTTTGTTGGATCTTTTATATTAAATCTGTAAACATTTGCTCTTTATTTGATTTCTAGTTTTTCTTTAGATGTTTTACTTTCTCTTCTGTTGTGCTGTTAGCTGTTGTTTTTCCTGTTATTTTATTTAACGTGTTACTTTGTGTGTTGTTTTTTATTCAGATAAGTTGTGTTTATTTGTGATTGTTTTGTCTGTCTTTAATCTCCTCCGAGTCTCTTTGCACACGTTGAAGTTCGACTGTGACCATTTTGTGTTTCTGGCATTCGGAGGTGTTTTTCTGGCCACTCTCCATCTTTCTCAGGTGTTATCTTATTAGTTTTTTTTTTCTGTTTGAAGTAGGTGTGGGTTTTAGCAGCCGCAGATCTCCCAACAAGAAATACAAACAACCAGTTTAAGCACAGGATCTGTTTGACCTCTGACCCTGAGGATCATGCAGTAAAACGTATAATAACTTATAGTTTAAATCATAAAACGTTTCCGGTTCAACTAAAGCTTAAACATGATAGTCTTTTGGGGAAGATGGAGGTTGGTGATGTGAAAGAAGAGAGACAGAAAAAACAAAAACAGATATTTATCAAAGAAACCAGCGGCTGATTTAGGTGACAACCTTTATCTGCAGCTTTAAAGGTAGAAACTGGACTTTTAACAAAACAACTCAGCAACCGGTCTTATACTCCAAAATCTACAGTACTTTAAATGCTTTTTTACATGTAGCAGAATAAGTGAAGTTTATTGTAATTGTTATAAATCATCAGTTAGGAACTCAACTTAATGAAATAATGCTGTCTACAACAGAAATAATCGTGCCTCACATCTTTGCACATTAACAATAAATCTCATGTAAAGAAAGTCCAAGATGTAGGAAGCCACTGTAATCTAAAGCAAACAAAAGGAACAAGGATATTTAGAAAAGTCTAACAACTGTGATTTATACGCTGTTCAGTCAGGATTTTGGATTTTGCTACAATGATTTCATGTAATGTTATAATAATATAATATAATGTAATATAATATAATATAATATAATATAATATAATATAATATAATATAATATAATATAATATAATATAATATAATATAATTAATTCAATATGATATAATATAACACAATACAATACAATATAATGTATAACATTTTTATGATGTTATAATAACATAATTTTGTTATCATGATTTCTTGTGTCTATGCTTTTCAAATATATCCATGTAGTTTATTTGTGCCGTTTTGGTACTTTTTGATCTATTTTTATTTTCTAATCTCTTTGTAGTTTTCACATATTAACTGCACTTAAACAGAGGATACTATTTGAAGCTCTAATCTGTGACAGACTGGAAATAAAGTTAGTCTGAGCACAGAGTGTACGACTGTCTTTTCCCCGAATAAGCATCATTAAAAGATCAGAAAATATGTTTTAATCAGTTTTTGTATGTATATTATCAGCATGATTCTCAGGGACACTTTCTAAGACAGAACACTGTCCAGTTCTTGGAATGAAGCGGTGATTTCCAGCAGGTTATGGCAGCCTGTGGACATGGATGCATGAGCGTTTACCCCGCCGTGGTCACATGGTCCGGGTGAAGGCGAGGTTAACCGCCCCTCTCCGCTCCACTGTGTGCCTGTCTCACTCCCAAACATGCATGTAATTTCCCCGCTCCAAACGCTGACATAGAGCCCATTCACCACAGAATTGATGGTTTACACAAGAATGTGGGAGGAAGTTGCATTCTTTGGGATCAGATTAGATTCACAGAAAAAAGAAAGAAAACGAGAAAAAGAAGAAATAGCACACAGATGTCATCTAGAATGAAAAATAAATACTATTTTTAATTTAAAAATTGTAAGAAGTAAGATTTACATTTTGAAAAGCAAAATATTTAGTTAATTCTTGAAACAGATAGATACTGTAGATAGATAGATAGATAGATAGATAGATAGATAGATAGATAGATAGATAGATAGATAGATAGATAGATAGATAGATAGATAGATACTTGTAGGTGCTCCTGATGATAACCTGCTTTGTTTTCTTACACAAACTACATCTTTTTTTTGTTTCCAGGTGTAGCACTTGTATCTGTCCTCAAAATCACTTGATTAAAGAAAAGGTTAAATTCACAATAGTAATTCAAATAACAAGAAACAAAAGAAACTCATAATAAATAAAAATTTACAAAAATATAATTGAGCGAAATGATGTGTTGGTTTTTTTTAATTGTGTTTGAAAATAATAATTAAAAAACAAACAAACAAACAAACCACATTGCCCCCTCCTATAATCGTGAACAAAATTCCCTGCAGGGTGAGCTGGTTTGTGATAAAAAACTGCCTTCCCTATAGTCCCTAAATAAATTTATCAGCCAGCCTTCTTTTTATTTTTTTTTTTTTTTGTTTTTTTTTTTTTTCCCCCATTCCATTTCAGATGAGTTTTCTTATTTTTCTTATTACTTGCTTTTTTTTTTGGTTTTTTTTTTCTCCCTCCTTCTTTCTCTCTCTTTTTTTTAAAAATTTTTTTGGCTGTTTCTTATATTTTCCCCCCCGTGTGTCTCTCCCTATGATCCTTTTTATTTTTGGGGGGCGCTCACTCCTTCTTCTTCAGGATTTTTTTGATGGATTCTTTTTCATTGTGAGGCCGTTGTTTGGTGTGGTTTTGGTGGGGGCTCCCTTTCCCCTTTTGGGGAAGTTGCGGTTCGGGCTGGGTTTCATGTTGGATGGAAATTGATCTTTTGCGCAGCATGGAGGATGAGGAGAGTTGTTGTTGGACTTCTTCTGGATTGTTATTGTGTCTTTTTGGGGTGTGGAATTGAAGTTTTTTTTTTCCTTCTTCCGATTTATTTTCTTTATTTTTATTTTTTTTATTTGTTTTTTTTATTTGTCTCCTTTCCCTTTCCCTTTTTTTTTTTTTTATTTACTTTCCCTGTTCCTTCCCATTTCTGGATTTGTTTTCCTTGAATCTTTTTTTTTTTGTTCCTCTCTAAATGGATTTATTTATTATTTTTTATTTTTATTTGTTTTTTTTTTTTCGTTGCGGGGCGTTTGTTTTTTGTTTATTTCCATCTCGATCCCCCCCTCCCCCACTTAAGTAGAAAATTTTTTTTTTATAACAAAAAAAACTAATATTTTTTATTTTTTTTTTCACCATTTTTGTCATTATTGGATTAAAGCAAGGTTAAAATGGTAAACAAAGAAAAAAAAAAAATACAAACAAAAAAAAAAAAAAAAAATAAAAGATATGAATGTTTTCTTTTTTTTTTTTATTCATTTATATACATCTTCCTTTTTTTATTTCCTCCCTTTCTTTAATTAAAGATAAATTTTCTGTGAATGAAGTTTAATTTGAAAACAAATAATAATTATAAATAATATTATTAATATTTTGATTTTTATTTATTAAATTAAAACCCCCCCCCATAAATAAATAAAAAAGAAGATTTTTTGATTTTTTCCCTCTATAATTTTTTTGTGAAACACTTTGTAAATAACTCCCTCCTTTTTTTTTTCCCCATTCAGTCTTCTTCCTCTTTTCGGTATTTTTTTCCCTGTTTATTTCGATTCGCTCTTTTCTCTCCCCCTTTTTTTTTTTTTTTTTTTTTTTCTTTTCCCCATTTTAATTAAATTTTTTTTTTTTTTATTATATTATTTTTTATTTTTTTTTTTTTTTTATTTTTTTTTTTTTTTTTTTTTTTTTATTTAATTTTTTTTTTTAATTTTTTTTTTTATTTGAGGGATGGAATAATTTTTTTTTGTGATTTTTTTTTAAAAAAAAGAAAAAAAATCCCCCTCCCCATTTTTTTTTTTTAAAAAAAAAAATATTATTTTTTTTTTTTTTTTTTTTTTTATTTTTTCTTTTTTTTTAAATTTTTTTTTATTTTTATCTCTTTTTTTATTCCCCATATTCCTTTCTTTTCATAGAATCCACCAAATACAAAAACTAATATATCATCCTCCAATAGAAATAGAAAAAAAAATAAAAATTTAAAAAAAAAATATTAAAATAAAAATTATTTTAATATTATAACAAAATAAAATAAAAAATAAAATATTATTAAATTTTCCCCACACTTTCAAATTTTTTTTCTTCTCCAAAAGTCTGACAAAGCTTTAACTCTTTCCACAAAAGGTTAATCCACATAGTTTTGTTTCCATCATATCTTGGCAAAACAATTCATGACTCTTCCATCATGATGCTGGAAAGGTTAAGTTAAAATAAAAAAAAGGACTCATGTGTAAGTGTTTGTGCTGACGAGTCGCATGTTTGTGATTCAGCATCATTATTTCTCCTCTCGTCACAAGTTCAGCAGGGTTTCCTGTGATTAAGCGCTTTGACCTCAGTTTGTGTCAGAATCACATCCAGTAAAAATATTTTTGGACATTTAAGGTGGACTATATTTGATCTTTGACATTTAAGCATAAAGTTCAGATACATGCTGCGTTTGTCTCAAAGTTTCACTTCCCCCAAAGTTTCCTGAACTTTGTTCTCACATCCTGCATCATCTCCCGACTCTTCACAGGCGGCCATGTTACTCCGACCCATCATGGAGGAACAACGTCATATCGATCTGACGTACATCACTGAGCGCATCATCACCATCCTCTGCCCTCCCGGGAGTCCGGAGGTGGTCTACCTGAGGAACCTGCAGGAGATTGTTTCCATGCTGCAGTCCAAGCATGGACACAACTACATGGTGAGTTGAGATGGATGATTCACGACATTCTGCTGCTTTATTTGCATATTTCACAGCACAAATCAAACACTCAGGCACACCCACTCCTGCAAAGGTTCAACACTGTGCTCGCATCCTCCACAGTATCTTGCAACTTTGTGATGTTAAAATCGAACCAGAAATTACGTATATTCCTAATATGACACATTAATCTTGTATGGAACAAATATAAAAGATGAATAAATATTATCCTTTGCATTTTCAGTTCATCAACCTTTCCCAGAAGCATGAAGCTCTCGTGCGAATGAACCACAAGGTAACTGCGGCAGTTTGTAAGGTTTGATTTTCCAGTGTGGCATGGCTGCATCATGCATGTGTGGCTTTTCTAGGTTCTGGACACAGGTTGGAGGGATTCTTTGGCTCCCAGCTTGGATCAGATCTTCAGTGTCTGCACGATGATGGAGAACTGGCTGCAGACTCACCCCAAGCACGTTTTGGTGTTACACTGCAGGGTAAACACTGCACACCGCTGCTGCACACATACACGGCCTTTAAAGTGATCCACGAGTACACGAAATTCATTCATGCTGAGCTTGTGATCGTCCTACACAGGGAGGGAAAGGCCAGCTCGGAGTCCTGGTGGCATCGTACATCCACTTCAGCAACATGTCAGCCAGGTAACTGTGACAAACACTGAAAAGCTGATTTTTCATCCTGATAGAGACTAAATAATGGCTTTTTTCAGATTTATTGAAATATATTATTTCTTGTGCACTAAATATCTAAAGAGCACATTTCAGTAAAATTGTGTTAATCTACCTGATACAAAAAAGCCTTTGAATTGAGAATTTAAGGAAAAGCTGAATTTGTTGTAACCATTAGTTTAAACACTCAAAATCAATTTCAGTGTCTCCACAGACTGACTGGCTTTATCTCCTCTATTTAGATTCATCAGATTCATAACTGTTTCATTACTTTATAATTTGATAGTTCTGTATTTAATCATTTCAGGGAACCTTTTAAGATCTGGCTGGGGACAACTAGAGGTTTTTTCTTAGTTTTTATGTGGTCTGCCCGTGTCACGTAAACAAATGAAATAAAATAAATAGATAAGCAGGAATACACTTAAAAAGCGGGGGAAGAGGCAAAGAGAAGCAGAAAAGTTTGCAGAATTTACAGCATTTTCAAGGATTTGGGGATCAGCAGGTTATTTGGAGTCAAGTGAGGGTGCCAGGATTGGGTATAAAAGAAGCATGCACCAAAGTTTTAGTCTCTCTAAGCAAAGGATGTGCTATTTATTACCATTTTGTGCTGAACTCTGCGGGAAAGAATAAAATAAATTCTAAATAAATTAGAATAAATTTCTAAAGAACTCTTAGCATACAGAACAGGGAGTGAGGGAAAAAAATCCCACCGTGTATAGGCAAGGCAGATTTATTTGTGTGGCACATTTAATGTACAGGACAACTCTTTACATCAGATATTATAAGCTTTACAGCAAGGTAAAAGAATAAGTGTTTAATAATAGGATTAAAACTAACTGGAAAAGAATAAAAATAAAATAGAAACAAAACAAGCTGAAATAGAAACAGACAATGGGATACATACAGTGAAATACATGCAATAGGGATGTTAGATATTGGCTTTTTTACAGATATCCGATGTTGTCCAACTCTTAAATTCCGATATCCGATATCAACTGATACCTATATATACAGAAAACTGTGAGGTTGTATCTCTCATATTTTGAGAAATGCAACTATATTCTGCTCAAACATCCCAAAATCTCCTTAACTCAGCCAGAGGAGTTCATTTTGGACATCTGGCTACCAGATATCAGATACTAGCATGTATTAGCCAACATGTGGCTAATTATTGTGTTTCTGACAACTTGGTAACTTAACCAACAACTTAAAACCAGACATATTATCAGCAGCTTCAAAGCAAGTCAGTCTGTAGCAGCAGCAGCTGCACTGATGTCACATGACTCTGAAAGGAATGCTGGGATATGAAGTTCTTCCAGGATAACAGGGACTTTTCTACATGCTGGACCGTTGCTAATGGAACAAGATTTGTTACTTAACAACAAAATCTCACGAGATTTAGCTTTTTAAAAAAAAATTATCTGTCAAAAAAAAACAAAACAAAAAAAAATAATACCAATATTTTCTGATGTGACATTTTCATGCCAATATCGGTCAATAATATTGGTAGCCCAATTATATTGGACATCCCTATGTGATACAAACTGAGATCAACGGGAAATACATCATCATCATCATCACTGTATGTATGAAAAAAGGGAAAGACTCTACTTCCATCAAAAACTGTGGCAAATAAAAAGTTCTTAGAGCTGATTTGAAAGAGCTCATGTTCTCATCAGACTCCAGGTTTTTCGGTAGTTTGCTCCCGATATTAGGAGCATAAAACTGATTCTCCTTGTTTAGTTTGAGCTTTCAGGATGGAAAGCAAAGTTGAGCCAGATGATCATAGTGTCGGTGGCTCATATGGCACCGGTGGATCAGATATATAGATATACCAGAACCATGCAGAGCCTGTACACCAACACCAAAATCACAAGATCAGTTCTTGTCTCACAGGAAGTGAATATAGAGATGTGAAAACCAGAGGGAGATGTTTCTGGTCTTTGTGAGGACAGAAGGACAGAAACCAGTGTTGAATGGTTGTGACCTTTGACCCCCCCAGGCATCACTGCCTTTATAGACAACACAGTCCAGAGATATACCCTGAACCGGATTACAGAAGGAGGAAGTCATATAAGAAGCACTACTGAGTTCTCTGGACACCAGCTCATCTCAGGTGGACAGGGACAGTGGACATGTTTTCTGTGGTCAGATGAGTCCATGTTTCACCTGCCTCTATGTGCTGATAATGAAAACTGATAGTCTAGAACAGTGGTTCTCAACCTTTTTTCTACAAAGTACCCCTTGTGAAATGTACAGTATATTGCCAAAAGTATTTGCTCACCCATCCAAATGATGGAATCAGGTGTTCCAATCACTTCCATGTCCACAGGTGTATAAATGAAGCAGCTCGGCATGCAGACTGTTTTTACAAACATTAGTGAGAGAATGTGTCGCTCTCAGGAGCTCAGTGAATTCCAGCGTGGAACTGTGATAGGATGCCACCTGTGCAACAAATCCAGTGGTGAAATTTCCTCACTCCTAAATATTCCACAGTCAACTGTCAGCTGTTTTATAAGAAAATGGAAGAGTTTGGGAACAACAGCAACTCAGCCACGAAGTGGTCGTCCACGCAAACTGACGGAGTGGGTCAGCGAAGAGGTCGCCAACTTTCTGCAGACAATCACTACAAACCTCCAAACTTCATGTGGCCTTCAGATCAGCTCGAGAACAGTAGCAGAGAGCTTTATCGAATGGGTTTCCATGGCGATCAGCTGCATCCATCCATACATCACCAAGTGCAATGCAAAGCGTGGATGCAGTGGTGGAAAGCAGCCGCCACTGGACTCTAGAGCAGTGGAGGCGTTCTCTGGAGGGACCAATCACGCTTCTCCATCTGGCTATCTGATGGAGGAGTCTGGGTTTTGCGGTTGCCAGGACAACGGTACTTGTCTGAATGTACTGTGGCAAGTGTAAAGTTTGGTGGAGGGGGGATTATGGTGTGGGGTTGTTTTTCAGGATCTGGGCTTGGCCCCTTAGTTCCAGTGAAAGGAACTCTGAATGCTTCAGCATACCAAGACATTCTGGACAATTCCATGTCCCAACTTTGTGGGACGAGTTTGGAGCTGGCCCCTTCCTCTTCCAACATGGCTGTGCACCAGTGCACAAAGCAGGTCCATAAAGACCTGGATGCAGAGTCTGGTGTGGAGGAACTGGACTGGCCTGCGCAGAGTCCTGACCTCAGCCCCACAGAACACTTTTGGGATGAATTAGAGCGGAAACTGAGAGCCAGGACTTCTGGTCCAACATCAGTGTGACCTCACAAATGTGCTTCTGGAAGAGTGGTCAAAAATTCCCATAAACACACTCTTAAACCTTGTGGACAGCCTTCCCAGAAGAGTTGAAGCTGTTCTATCTGCAAAGGTGGACCAACGTCATACTGAACCCTCTGGATCAGGAATGGGATGTTACTGAAGCTCATATGTGAGTCAAGGCAGGTGAACGAATACTTTTGGCGATATAGTGTATTTTCGGCCTTGTACCTACTGCAAAGTATCTCTGATTGGGAAAAAGGATTAAAAAAACTACTGCACTTCTTTCATTTGTGTTGGTTTATTAAACTGGAACCGCGTAAAACAATGGTAATTTTGCTTTCTTTGGTCCTTAACACTTTCTTTTCAGTCTGATTTCTACAACACTTCAACCATGGCTTCATTGTTTGTGTTGTCAAGGTGACAGTTTGATGCCATTTGGCTAGGAACAGGTTGGGTCAAACCATGTTGGAATGTGGAAGAGAGTGTGAAACTAACGTTAAACTTAGTTTAGGAACGGACTCTTACATTTACTGAAATCTTTATTAGACAATTTTTATTGAAGGATATTTTTTTAATTTATTAAAAAACATACATAGATATGAAAGACTTTCATGTATCCCTTGGAATGCCTTAAGTAACCCCAGGGGTACACAAACCCCAATTTGAGAAACAGTGGTCTAGAGGAGCATGTGTCCATGAAGAACTTCATACACTGTAAGGTAGCTCTAATGCAGAGGTGGAGGTGGGAACTTGGTTCTGTGAAAGTGGGAATCAGGAAACAACCACAGACTGTTGAGCAGCTGTCACTTAGATTCATCAAAAACAGACAGGCTCAGAAAAACTGCAACAACCAGAATCCTCAGTCCCCAAACCATTAAAAAGCCTCATTAAACAGAAGCTGATGGACCCCAACAGAAACAAAACCCAACTCTTTTTGAGTGGCATCACATTTCTAATAAGATTTAATCAAATCTTTGAAGCCTTATCTTGCTGAGGTTGTCCACATGAGCTACATGCATGTGAGATTTCATCAACATGAAGGGAAGTGTAATTGTAAATAAGTGACCCATCATTGATGTTTTCTGTTGGTTGTATTTGAAGATTAAAGATCAATGACGGAACAAAAGATGCTGATCTACTGAACGTCTTCTCCAGGCAAAGGGCAGTGGGGCTGATTATTTAGACTTTGAACTACTTGTTATTTAGTTTTCAGGGAGGGATCCTGTCATGCATGGCAGGATAAAATATTGCTAATTCAAGCCAAAAGCAAACACAAGCTGCCTCTTTTCTCCAAGCTAAATGTCAGCTGTTTAAAACGCAGACTGGACTGGGTTCATCCCACCGTGAGATGTTGTGAAAGTTCAGGTCTTGGCAAATTAGCTCCACACTCACTGGTGTGCACGTGTCTGTGCGCATGCTGTTCATGGCCGATCCGTTGACTCACAGTTGAGAAATATCTGAGTGTGACCATTGTCCTTTTGTGAGTGATGTAAGTGCTTGTGTGCATGAGTTCAGGTATGCAGAGGCTTGTGAAAGACAGATGTGATATCCAGTCATGCGTTTGGTTTTATTTGGTTTGAGATACAAGACTGTGTGTTTCACCAAGCACAGAACTTTCGTTTAGTAAGAAGCATCTTTTTTCAATAAAGTTTCTTCCAAAAGTCTGTTAAAAAGCTGGTTGAGAGGTTTCCTGCAGTCTTCATCGGAAAAGCTGACACTGACGTTTGTAGTCAAGTTTGCTTCCACTGAGATGAGATGATTTTGAAGCAGGAATCTGGGCTTTTACAGAGAAGCATCTTGTTCACATGTGCGAACGTGAATATCATCTGGGCTTCACATGTGATTCACATGTGCAAACTTGTAAAAAACAATGTGTGCTTCACATGTAATTCACATGTACAAACATGCAAACCATTGTGTGCTTCACGTGTGGTTCAAATGTGCAAATATATAAACCAATGTGTGCTTCACATGTGATTCACATGTGCAAACATGTAATCCAATGTGTGTGATTCACATGTGCAAACATGTAAACCAATGTGTGATTCACATGTGATTCACATGTACAAACATGTAAACCAATGTGTGCTTCACATGTGGTTCACATGTGCAAACATGTAAACCAACGTATGTCATTCGCATCTGATTCACATGTCCAAACATGTAAACCAATGTGTGCTTCACATGTGATTCACATGTGAAACTTGTAAACCAACGTGTGCTTCACATGTGCTTCACATGTACAAACATGTAAACCAATGTGTGCCTCACATGTGATTCACATGTACAAACATGTAAAAGCAATGTGTGCTTCACATGTGATTCACATGTGCAAACATGTAGACCAATGTGTGATTCACGTTTGATTCACATGTGCAAACTTGTAAACCAATGTGTGCTTCACATGTTGTTCACATGTGCAAACATGTAAACCAATGTGTGTTGCACATGTGGTTCACATGTGCAAACTTGTAAACCAGTGTGTGCTGCACATGTGATTCACATGTGCAAACTTGTAATTAAATGTATGTTTCACATGTAGTTGAAATGTGCAAACATGCAAACCAGTGTGTGCTTCACATGTGGTTCACATGTACAAACATGTGAAAAACATGAGGAAATGGGGTTCATGTGGAAAAGTGCAAACATGTGAACCATTTGTGCTGCACATGTGGTTCACATATGCAAACATGTAAACCATGTATGAAAACATTTAACTCCCCGTTTGATGCACATATGGAGCACATGTGCTTTTGGAGCATTATGATGTAGTTAACATATGACGTGTGTGTGTGTGTTTCACATGTGATTGACATGTGAAGCACATGTGGCTTTGGAACATTATCATGTGATCCACATATGAAAATGTTTTAAGCACACATGATTCACATGTGAAGAACATGTGAAGTACATGCACTTCACATGTGCTAATGCATGGTTTTGGAACATTTTCATGTGAAAACGTTTGAAGCACATTTGAACCATTTGTTCATGCATATGTGATCCACACCTGAAACACATATGATCCACATGTAAACAATTGTTGTCACATGTGAAATTCATGTGTTTTCCTGTAAGGGGGAAATATCCCTCAGAAACCTGCCTCATCTGAAGATGTCTTCCTCTCTCAGTCCAGACCTCTGTCTCGACCATTTTGCCATGAGGCGGTTCCACAATGACAAGCTGTCTGCTTTGATGACACCTTCACAAAAACGGTAAGAGCTTGCAGGGTTGATGTGGATGACCGGCCCGCTGGGGGGCTGCTGTGACTGCTGGTACATGAAATAAACCCCCTGAAATCTCATTCTTTACTTGTTCATACCACCAGCAGGTAGACATTTTTCTTTGTGGCCCTCAGGTATGTGTGGATGCTGGGCAACATGTTGAAAAGAGGACTGAGGATGTGTCCCTCCCCATCTTTCCTCCTCTGTGTTGTTCTTCATGGTCTTCCAAAAGTCAGACCAGATGGAGGTAAGCACATTTATCCTCTTTTTCTTCTGAACGGCTTTTATACTGTAGCAGCAGCGCAGCAAAACACACCTCGCTGCCTTTGTTTTTAAAGTTTTCTTCTGGCTTTTAATCAAACGTGTTGGTTATGAAGTAATACTCTTCACCTTTACAGTAGGTGCCATTTCCCTCCCCTTTTCTGACTTCAGATTTAAAAGGTGGAGATATTTCCATATCAGCTTAAAATACAACCGAGACAAATCATTTTCAAAGGAAAAGTTTTCTAGGTTTGTTCTGGGACATAAACAATAATAAAATAAGCTATTGCATTATTGGTCCAGACGGGTCACCATGACGACACAGAATAAGTCAAGTTGTTGATCTAGTTTTGTCTGCAAGATGTTGCTGTGACTTTCAGAGCCTCTTTGTCAGATGTTATGGTTGGTAGATGTGTTTTCTGCTGAGAAAATATAAGCTGCGTGCATTTTTGTTGCCACATTGCTGTATTCTCAGTATAAATTAGCACACGCACCCACAGATGTTGTGTTCCCACTAATGCCAAGCTGAGATGCATGGTTGTTTGACACAAAAATAGATTAAGCACGTTCACATTGCACCCAAGAGCTGCCAGATGATAGCAGATGTTAGCGGATGTTAGCAGTATTTTTGACCAGGTTAAAGACAGATAAGGAAATAAAGTCAGGAAGGGACATTCAAAAGTAAAAATGACTGAATGTAGTAAAAGAAACAATGCGAACGAGCACGGATATCTATGAGATGTGGAAGATTTTTAACATCGTGTAACATTACTATGACAGGCATCTAAGTTTGTCCCGAGCAGCAGTGTTTAATACTGTAATAAAAGAAAGATAATTTAATCTAGATGTAGGAGTGAAACCTCGACTGTTTCGCTTTTATGAATGTTAAGAGAACTAAGAAACAAAATCAAAGACAGAAAAAGCTAAAAGGAATAAGATAAAATGCAAAAAATAAAAGTTACAGTGTGGAATTATCAGCAGGCAGCAAATAAAAAACTTTGATTTAAACTTCTGAGAACAGTAAAAAAATATGGATGAGCAGAAGAGCCTTCAATATGAGCTGAGCTGCTGTAATTAATACAAAGAGATCAGAATCTCAACATAAATACTAATGAAGCTGCAGTGAAAGTCAAACCGTTAGATATGCTTCCTCTTAAAAACATCCCCACAGGTCTGTTTCCTCTGTCTTTTAGTTTCGATTGCTTGAAAAATTGTTACGGACAATGGATTCTGGAGAAAAGAAACTGGATTTCATTGATCTAAACAGTTATCTGTTGTTTGGATTATGATTATATTGTAATGAAGGAACGAGTTTGAGGCTGCTGCCAGATTTATAAGATTGAGTCAACAAACATTCAGCATGTTACCAACCTTGTTTTTGTTTTTTTTTTTCCCCCTCTTTTTTTTCTTTTTTTTTTTTTTTTTTCTTTTTTTTTTTTTTTTTTTTTTTTTATTTTTTTTTTTTTTTTTTTTTCTTTTTTTTTATTTTTTTTTTTTTTTTTTTTTTTTTTTTTTTTTTTTTTTTTTTTTCTTTCCTTTTTTTCCCTTTTTTCCTTTTCTATTCTCTTTTCCTCTTTACCAAAAATGTGTGACTGTTTTGCATTTTTTAAATGTAATATTTGCATGCTTATATTCATGACACTGCAGCAGCTTAAGCTCCCTGCTAACTTAAAAAGCTAATCAGGAATAGTGAGGACGTTACACACTGCAAAAACTCAAATCTTACCAAGTATATTTCTCCAGTGAAAATATCTCATCACACTAAAAATAAGACAAAATCACCTAAAGAGAAGCGTTTCAGTGAGATATAGGAACATGTTTTAACACAAATGCATCTTATTTCAGGAAATCTTATCAAGAAAATTCGAAAGCAGTGCAAATTGTTTTACAATATTTATTTAAATGGTAAAAAAAAAAAAAAAAAAAAAAAAATTAAAAAGGGCTTCATTGGGGTCAGTGATGAATACCCAGAGGGTTCTGGTCTTTTAGTGGGCCCCTTGTAAAACAAGATATTTTACTTTTTTCACATGTGCAGTGTGTGAAAAAAAAAAAACAAAGGTCAATGGCAGAAAAAATGTATATACAATTCAAAACTGTGTTTTTTTGTTGATGTGTAATCGCTTCACTACAACAGTTCGGTTTGTTAGAATGAGTCATTTATATCTACTTGCTGGGGGTGCACATACATGGAGGGTGTCATATTTGTGCTGCCATTTTTACTACGGTGTCCCTAAATGGACAAAACAATGTGTGTGAAGTGAGAACCCTCTGAACTTTAAAATTGCTGTACCAGCTTTGTCTAATGGGAGTGGGAGCACTGGATGGGATCAGTAATGCCTTAAAAGATTTTTTAAAAGTAGTTACTCATAGTCCAGTCATAGCTACACCTGAAACCACTGGATCCACTCACAGATGAAAACATCTTTTTGTCTGGGAGAATTTTGGCCACTAGCCACAATACATTCACACCAGTGCTTGGGATATGAAGTCATTTGAAAGAAAACATCTGTTCTTTCAAATACCCATCTTTACCACTAGATGTCACTAATTCTTACATACTGTACCTTTAAGGTTACAGAGCTCCAGACTAACTTTCAGCACTGGTTGCACCGGTGCGCCTAACTTTGTAATTTGGGTGCACCAGCAAAAAGTTTAGGTGCACTAAAATGTTTCCAGCACCGCTGTATGCAGCTCATTTTAATCCAGTTTAAGGATTTTCTTTTAATCATTTTACATAGACAGTGATGGTTATTGAAGTTATTATGAACAATAATGAGGTTTAGAAAACCGTTTGTCTTTAATGTCAGTAGAAAAAACATTTTTAGGGGGAAGCTTCACTGAACTTCATGAAACTAAACATTTCAAACTGAAATGTCTTGAGGCTGTGAAGCTTCAGGACGATTCAGGACAGGATCGATACCCTGGAGTCGCTACTTCGATACCAGCTAGACAAAATATCGGGATCGATACTTTTTTGAGTATTCCTATACCACTGTGTACAATTTGTTCCCACTTGAGAGTTTAGAAATGAAATTATGTGAAAGCAGCCAGATTCTACTTCTTATATATGATGGTGGTCAGATGTCATGATGATGCTGCTACTGTTAAGGATGATGATGTTTTGGTATCTTTCAGTACTTTAATGCAGGTTATTGCACATTATGTTTTGGTAAATTTATATTACTACATTCTATATTTGAACATTTTCCACTGAATACATTTAAATAATCTTAACCTGTACTTAAGTTATTTGATAACTAAAAAGTTTTTAATCTTATTTTTGTTTAATTTCTTCATCAATATAATTTATTATTGTTTCTCAAGTTTTACTCATATTTAATATTGCACTTGGACTCAAGATATTAATGCAAACTGCAATCATGTGGTTTTCTTTAAAGGGACCAGAAGTATCAGAAAAAAGTACCATAAACTAAGGTATCGTATCGACATGAAAAAATTCGGTATCACTCATCTCTAGCTTGATTAGAGTTGGATTTCTTTGTTATTATTACTATTAAATAAACTCTAAAACACATTAGATAATAGAACAAACAAAAAAAAGTATCTGACTTAATAAAGGAGGGATGGGGACCGTTTACAGTTCATGTTTTAACCGGCAGGTTGGGTCGCAGGTTCTAGTCGACATCCACGGGTCGGATCCAGGTTTGACCGTGGGAAGCGGGTCTGGTTTGGTAATCATCAAAACAGATTCGGATGGATGCGGGTCGGTAGTCTAAAACTGGACCCGCAGCAGGACTTTGGATCTCTGTCAGGTCAGGTGATGTCACTCAGACGGAGGCTGCAGCATCACAGCGCATCAACGCTCATCCAGCTTTCTGCCTCATGAAGATAGTTGATGACGACCACATTTGAGCAGTTTTTTACAATTGATCGTTTATGCGGGTCTCGTTGGGGTTGTTCTTCACCGCAGTGCACCCGGTGGTCTTCATTTCAAACTAAAATGCATCATGGTGTTCACGTGTTCAGGGTGGATCCGAGCCAGAGATGAAGGCCCGCCCTTTCTGTGGGCTTTTATTGCCGTTATTCTCTGAGGTCCCGTTAGGAGGGAAAGAAACACAGAAAAGACACATTTGGAGAAATTCTTTCACCTGCACCTGCAATGTTAGGTGCATCGGTGCAACCAAGAAAAAAAGTTAGGTGTACTGGTCAAATTTTTTGTCTTATATGCGACCAAAATGGTCGCAGTCTGGAGCCCTGGGTTAGCTTGCTGTCAGACTAACACAAAGTTCTGCAACAATTCAGTTCACAGTTAGCTAATTTCTAATTTCACCAGTCAGCGAGCTAAACGTTAATTACCACATGTGGAAGCGTTGATCAGGTACATGAGGCTTATTAAGAAAACCAGAGGCTTGCTGGTGAGCCAGATTACCAATCCAGTTTTGGTTCTGTTTACCTAGGAAGAAACTTAAAGCTAAGAAGGATGTCAAAAGCCGACTACATTCCAGCTCCATCCTAGAATATCATTAGGATGTAAAACAAGCTGCTGGACAGCGGTTCTCGAGCACCAGAGTTCGACATCCCTGCATTAAGATATGCTCATTGACAAGACTGGCTATCATTAACTTGGTATGGAAACACATTACTCTGTATTTAGCTCAACTGATCTAATGAGATGCATGTTTCTGCAGCTACCACCGCTTTTTAAGTCTGATGCAGCCGTGCTGGAGTTTGAGGTCAGGTTTTTATACATTCCAAGTCAGAAATTTAAACTTTATGGTAAATTTAAGCTAATTTTTTTCCTTTTTTTTTTTAGCTATAAGACTCCCAAGTATAATTTCCCACCCAGCTTGACTGCACTCTTACTTCCTGTTAGCTAGAAAGCAGGAGGATTTGCTTCCCGGCTAAGCTAGCTATTAGCAACACAGATGTAACAACGAATGGGCTTTATGCACATCTCCAGTACTTCCTGAACTTAATACTGCACCTTTGCTTCCTGTCTTTCAAGATCGGATGAACTGATTAATCCAGGTGTGTCTGACCATTTGCTGAGATCAGACACAGCTGGATTAATCAGTTCATCCAATCATGAAAGACAGGAAACAAAGGTGCAGTACTAAGTTCAGGAAGTACAGAAGCTGTGCATAAAGCCTATTGCTCTACATCTTTATTATAAAAAATATTATCATAATACTGTCACTGGTAGAGGCTGGACTGTGTGTGATGGGTTTAATAATAACAAAAGAACAGTCCGGGTCACTTAACCATGTTGAACTTTCGGGTGTGGGCTGGTGAACTTACTCTGACTTGAGTTGGAAATTGGACCTCTGGGGGGAATTCCCGGGGATTTTTCTGGGATTCAGGAGTTACTTTTCAGTTCAAATGGAAGGCAGCTGACAATAAAATTGCAGGAAATTAGAAATAAACTAAGATCTTCCAAACCAAACCTTATTTTTAAAGAACTGGATCTAATCTGAGTTTTAAAATGCATAACGATGATTTTTCTTTTATTATTATCATTACTTCGTAGGAGCCTGCCTCTTCCTGAGGGTCTACCAAAACCTGCAAGCTGTGTGCACGTCGGCAGTCTAGTAAGAAACATTTCATTTACAGACCGTAAACATGGCTAGAGCCCAGGAAGTGACATGTGTTTATCTCTTACTCAGTCACGTTAATGCAGCTCAAACAGACCGGCTCTACTTCGTGCTCCAGCCGGCTCAGCTGCTGAAGGGGGACATCATGGTGAGTGTTCACGTTTCGTTACTGAATGGGACCTGCTGCTGATGTCTGACATTTCACAACATTTACTGACTGTTGGGTTGACGTGTTTTCTTGAGACAATTCAACCACATGTGTGTTATCACAACAAAGGAACTTGTCATAGAAGATATTTGCTTTATAATTAGTTTTAAGAATAACAAGCTGTCTGAGCTCAGATACTTTGCAGGATGATAACCTCAACCTCAGAATGAGCCCTTTCTGGTTTAAAGAATGATCTTAACTCTAACTGAACCCCATGTGCAGTACTTTTACTACAACATTACTTCTTATTCAAGTGAGAAACCTGCTGGGAAGTAATGTGATGTTCAGTATCTTGACTTTGGACTCTTTGGCATGCAGAGTAGGCATGCTGAAAAACACCACCTTCACTTCCTACAACCTCTACAGTTATGATCTGTTCCTTTTGTGCAGTCACATGACTTCTGCAGGCTCACGTGCAAGGAAGATTCAAGGCAATATTTGGGTATTTTCAAAGTTTAGATGCAAATTCCCACACTAGATACCTTTAAAACACTGAGTTGTGTGACGCAGATACTTGATCAAGAAAGATTAAAGCTTTGAATTGAACCTGTCAATCTAGTGGACGTATCTGGTGCTTCAGACAAGCTTCTGCACCACCATGTAGATGATAGGGATGGGTCTTGGCAAAGACTTCATGATGCGATATGTATCACTAGGGGTGTGACAAATATCGAGATTTTGCTCCATATTGACACGATAACATCACACAGTTGTAGACTTGTAACTGTCGAGACCGGGCTTGGTCTCGAGACCAATTTTTTGCAGTCACGGCGCCGGGTCTCTCAGTTTTACAATGTTTCAGACTGGCAGAGTGCTCTTGAAGGGATTTGTAACCTGAAACCTGTAATCCAGACAGGCCCATTTTTTAAACATATATCATTAGTACTTGAAGGAGGCGTACAATCAAGTACCAAATAATACAATCTCATTTTTATACGAAGCAGATGAACCCAGTATAGTGCTTAGGTTCTACAACTCATGCAAAATGGCAATAAAAATAGTTTTTTGGTAGGTTTCTCTCTCGAGCTGAACTAGTCTTTGGTTTTGATAATCTCTGGTCTTGGTAGGGTCTTGGTCTTGGTTTAGGTGGTCTTAACTACAAGTCTACACAGTTGCTGCTTCCATGATGAGAATCTCTCATTCCACCACATCCCAAAACTGCTCTGTTGGACTGAGATGTGGTGACTGTGGAGAACATTGGAGTCCAGTGAACTCATGGTTATGTGGAGATGATGTGATCTTTGTGACATGGTGCTTTATCCTGCTGGAAGCAGCATCAGAAGATGCTCCACTGTGGTCATAAAGGGACGGACATTGTCAGCAACAATACTCAGGTAGGCTGTGGAGGTTAAACCGCCACGTTGGTACTAAGGGGCCCAAAGTGGGTCAAGAAAATCTCCCCCACACCATTACACCAGCAGCAGCCTGAAGCCTTGATCCAAGGCAGGATGGATCCATGCTTTCATGATGTTTCCAGCAAATTCTGAGCCGAGCATCTGAATGTGGAGCAGAAATGGAGACTCATCAGAACAGCAACGATTCTCCATCTTCTATTGTCCAGTTCTGGTGAACCTGTGTGAATTGTAGCCTCAGTTTCCTGTTCTTAGCTGACAGGAGTGGGACCCGGTCTGGTCTTCTGCTGCTGTAGCCCGTCTGCTTCCAGGTTGGACGTGTTGTGTGTTCAGAGATGCTATTCTGCTTTTCTCGGTTGGAACCAGTGCTTCTCTGACATCCTGTTGCCTTTCTATCATCTCCAACATCAACAAGACCTTCTGGTCCAGACAACTGCTGCTGACTGGAGATTTTTTTCTTCTTCACACCATCTCTGGAAATCCTAGAGATGGTTGTGTGTGAAAATCCCAGTAAATACTCAGATCATCAACCATTAAATCTCCTTTCTTCCTCATTCTGATGCTCAGATTGAACTTAAGCAAGTCGTCTTCACCACGTCTACATGTTAGTGCTAGTTTACATGCTAGTTTTTGTTAACCAGCATAATAAAGAGGCCGGCGAGTGTATATTGATAATCATAGAAACATGATAATAAACTCTAAATCACAGCGACTTATTGAGGCAGAAGCCAGACAGCCTGCAGCTGAGCAGTGAACTGTAAATCATGTTATTTTCTCATTGCAGGTGGTTTGTTACGATAAAAACAGCCGATCAGCCAGCCGTCGAGTTGTTTTCCGTCTCCAGTTTCACACGGGCCTCATGGTCGGACACACCCTCTCCTTCTCCAAGGCGGACCTTGACTGTGCCAGTGAAGGTATTTATAACCTGCAGCCTGCACAATGCCAGCCGCTGTTCCAGCCCCACTTCGCTGCTCTATCAGGTTTTAATCTGTAACTGATAAATCTGTCAGTGCGTCTGTTCTCCAAGCACCTGAACTAACGCTGGAACCACGTCGGCTTCCAGCATGTGGAGAGAAGCGTCCAGATGTCTGATGTTTTGCTCTCAATATTCCAGATCCTTTGTTCCCAGATGATGGAAAAGTTGAGCTGCTGTTCTCTGAAAGTCCGGAGAAGATTGCAGGTAGATTCTCCCCACACAGACGTCGGCGATTTATCTTAAAACTGTTCCATAAATATAAGACAGATCATAAAATTCAGGTTTAAATGCGTCTCAGATGTTGCAGGTTTCTCATATTCTCTGAAAACTTAACTGAACAGTTTGATGTTTTGGTGCCATTTAATCTGAAAGGTGTCATCAGCAGCGATCGATAAATCTGCAAATCTACTGCGCTGATGGTAATCTACAGAAATAGGTATAGTAGGAAGCCATTTTATTCAGGGGCAATATAGTTTACTTTGATCTGATGGAGTTCTTAACATTGATCTTCATTCTCTATTATAGATTAAAACAAACTATTTGTGCAGATATGGAGGTGTTTGGTCACCTTCAAGTGGATGCATTTGTTAAAAAGATAAGGAATCCCAAGTATTTTTGGTACTTAATAGTGAGAGAAAAAACACATTTGATAGTTCTTGTCTGATATTCATTTGAAGTTTTATCCTGTGTTGTTGTACCAAACACTTTTTTGTGTGGTACTTGTTTGTTTGAAATATTTTCAGAAATTTATTGTTTTTCTTTAATTGTCTGAAAGAAACTTTAATCTAATCTAATCTAATCTAATCTAATCTAATCTAATCTAATCTAATCTAATCTAATCTATCGTCATCCAGGGATTTCCATATCTCACAAAGTGAGTTTCAGATTTGCCATGTTAGAGATATACCAAGTAAATCTGGAGTGAAACCTCAGTTAATCAACTTTTAAATGGCCATTGACTGTTCTATGATGGGTTTATTGGATATGGGTACAGTGGGTACGGAAGGTTTTCAGACCCCTTTAAACTTTTTACTCTTTGTTTCATTGTAGCCATTTGCTAAAATAAAAGAAAGTTCATTTCTTTTCACTCAGCACCCCATCTTGACAGAAAAAACCCCCAGAAATGTAGAAATTTCTGCAAATTTATTAATGAAGAAAAACTGAAATATCACATGGTCATTAGTATTCAGACCCTTTGCAGTGACACTTATATTTAACTCATAAGCTGTCCATTTCTTCTGATCCTCCTTGAGATGGTTCTACTCCTTCATTGGAGTCCAGCTGTGTTTAATTAAACTGATTGGACTTGATTAGGAAAGAACACACCTGTCTATATAAGAGCTTCCAGCTCACAGTGCATGTCAGAGCAAATGAGGATCATGAGGTGGAAGGAACTGTCCAAGGAGCTCAGAGACAGAATTGTGGCGAGACACAGATCTGGACAAGGTTACAAAAGAATTTCTGCAGCACTAAAGGTTCCTAAGAGCACGGTGGCCTCCATAGTCCTTAATGGAAGAAGTTTGGGACGACCAGAACTCTTCCTAGACCCGGCCGTCCAGCCAAACTGAGCAATGGTGGGAGAAGAGCCTTGGTGAGAGAGTAAAGAAGAAGCCAAAGATCACTGTGGCTGAGCTCCAGAGATGCAGGGGAGATGAAGAAAGTTCCACAAAGTCAGTATCACTGCAGCCTCCACCAGTCGGGGCTTTATGGCAGAGTGGCACGGGATGGAAAAGTTCCCAAGTCACTATCACTGCCCTCCCCGGGGCCTTTGGCGAGTGGCCCGATGGAAGCCTCTCCTAGTGCAGACATATGAAAGCCTGCATAGAGTTTGCCAAAAACACATAAAGGACTCCCAGACTGTGAGAAATAAGATTCTCTGGTCTGATGAGACCAAGATTTAACTTTTTGGAGTTAATTCTAAGCGGTATGTGTGGAGAAAACCAGGCACTGCTCATCACCTGCCCAATACCATCCCAACAGTGAAGCACGGTGGTGGCAGCATCAGGATATGGGGGTGTTTTTCAGCTGGAGGGACAGGACGACTGGTTGCAGTTGAAGGAAAGATGAATGAGGCCAAGTACAGAGATCCTGGAAGAAAAGCTCTTCCAGAGTTCAGGACCTCAGACTGGACCGAAGGTTCACCTTCCAACAAGACAATGACCCTCACACACAGCTGAAATAACAAAGGAGTGGATCAGAACAACTCTGGACCATTCTGGACTGGCCCAGCCAGAGCCCTGACTTAAACCCAACTGAGCATCTCTGAGAGACCTGAAAATGGCTGAACACCACCGTTCACCATCCAACCTGCCAGAACTGGAGAGGATCTGCAAGAAGAACCAGAAGATCCCAAATCCAGGTGTGGAACACTTGTTGCATCATTCCCAAGAAGACTCATGGCTGTACGAGCTCAGAAGTACTTCTACTCAGTACTGAGCAAAGTACTGCCATGTGATATTTCAGTTTTTCTTATTAATAAATTTGCAAAAATGTCTACATTTCTGTATTTTTCTGTCATGACGGGTGCTGAGTGACATTAATGAGAAATAAAATGATTTTTTTGTTTTTGGCAAATGGCTGCAATGAAACAAAGTGTGAAAAGTTTAAAGGGGTCTGAATACTTTCCGTACCCACATATTTATTTACCGATATAATAACATCTCTAATGTTGATCATTGTGAATAATTAACTAAAAGTGCTAAATAAGCAGTATAGAGGCTTGTGAATGATGGATGACCTCAGATTGTTGCATGCTGCCCATCAGGCTGATAAAGTGACATAACATCCTGCCAGCTGTTGGCAGACGAGTCAAATTCACCCTGTGGTTGCATATTAACTCGATAAACGCCAGAATTCCCTGTCAGTCCCTGCGTTTTGTTTCAGTTTGTAAAAGCTTAAGTTCATAAGTTGGACAGAGTGATGTTTGTCTCTCATAAGGAAAACTCCCCCACAGTAGGTATCAAAACACACTGAAGGGAGTTCTATGTACAAAGATTGGTTGCAGCTTTTCACAAAATGTTAAAATAGAAAATAGGATTTTGTTTAATATGAAAAGCTTCCTGCACCCGAAGGTAACTACAGTATTGTAGAAATAAGCTGCTGTATTTGTGGATGAAATCAACAATTATGTGTTACAGTTTCTGGACTATTTTTATAAGCTGTTCTGCTTCTTCATGTTGGAAAACCAAACAAATCAAAGTTTTTATGGTTTAAAGCTTCAGACATGCTCCCACGTTCCCTGTCAGTGATAACAGTGGTTCCCAGCCTGGGCACCCCCCCAAAAGCTCAGGAGGCCTGCGAGGCTTTAATGTGAGATTGTTAGAATTAAGGCCACATGCACACAGAGACAAGTTTAGACAGGGGCGGAGCTACGGGATGGCCCCCTGCCCAATCACTGGCCACCCCCCGCTTTAACTGGACAACACTCAAGAAGTTACAGAGACCCCAAGCTGCTTCCAAACCACTTTTCCTTCTTATTCTAGACACAAACTGCCCCATACAGTTGGAATTTTAAAGATAGGACATGCAGAAGTTAAAAATCCCACTATTAAGCTTTTCTCACGAAGATATTGCGATTGGGGAAAGAAAACGTCTGCTTCCCAAAACTTCCAAACCACTTTTCCTTCTTATTTTACATACTAGCTCCCCCATGCAGCTGGATGTATATGTAATATATATAAACATGCGCTCTGAGGCATCTACTTATGGCCACCCCTACTGCATGTGAGTAATGGTCTCCCCCTGGCCACCCCAGTGAAAAATATCTGGCTCCGCCACTGAGTTTAGATGCATCTGCTCACCATTTTGAAAAATTATGTGACATTTTGTTCACATGAAAACAGCATTTCAGGAGCCTGGAAACACCAGATTTTAAACCAGGTCCCACAGTGAATGAATAAAGACGATCTTAAGTCAAAGATTTTTAAAAAGTCCTTAAAAGGGTCACACTTTGTAAATCCAGCCCATTTCCCTCCATGCACTGTGTGGCTTAGTGAAGTAGTTCAGGTCTACCTTCATTTCCCTGCAACATTTCATTAATAAAATATGTGAAAATGCCTCAGAGTAGATGATTTATCCTCATAAAAACGTAAGAAAGAAAATAAAAGTAAAAATTATGATGATGTGTTTATAGTTATCATAGCTTCAGTTATCATGGGACAGGACAGGGCTGGTGGGAAGCTGGCTGAAAGCAGAAAACAAGCAGTTTTACAGAAAATGGGTTGGAAACTTCTGCTTTAAGCAGAGGATTAACACCAGCTAGTTGTGTTGATGCAATTAAAGCTTCTCATGCTTTAAAGCTCAACAGAAAACATCAAGACTCTGACAAAAACTGGAAGAATTGTTGCAGATTTGCATCATGGAAGGGCTCCGACATTTTTTTTAATTATTGTTTTTTCTATTTCTTTTATTTGGTGACAAAGTCAACAAGACAAAAAAGAAAGAGAAACAAACACGCGTGAAAAAGATTCAAACAAAGTAATTTAACATTGGGCCAGAACAGAGAGAAGAAAAGTAGCAACAACTGAGAACAATGCAAAAACTCAAAACTTAGCAGGTATATTTTTCTTATTTCTGGTCAAAATATCTCATCACACTCAAAATAAGACAAAAGTATTTTTAGAGAAACATTTCAGCAAGACATAAGATCTTGTTTTAGGACAATGCATCTTATTTCAAGAAATGTTATCAAGAAAATTTAGCTTGTTCCATTGGCAGATTTTTTTTTTTTTTTTTTTGCTTATTTAAAGCAAAAAAAAAAAAACCTTGCCCACTCTTAAAATAGGTAAAAAAAGAAAAAAAAGAAAAATAATTTTTTGCTTGTAATAAGCAAAAAAATTCTGCCAAGCAACATTTTCTTGATAAGAAATAAGATGTATTGTTTTAAACAAGTTCTTATATCTCACTGAAATGTTTCTCTTAAAGTAATTTTGTCTTATTTTGTATGTGATGAGATATTTTGACTAGAAATTAGAAAAATCTACTTGGCAAGATTTGAGTTTTTGCAGTGAGAAACTGATGAAGATAAATCTGTTCCAATCAGAAACTGATAAGTGTGGAATAAAGATGCTATCTGAAACGTGATTACTCAGTAAGGTCTGTACACATGACGGGATTCCTCAGACATTGTGCTTCGACATACAGTAAAGGAGAAGGTTTCTTCCTGCTTTGGCTGACAGCTGCAAACATCTGGACGGTGACAAACACTCGGACTCATTATTTGGGCTACGAAGCTGCTCTCAGCTGCTTTGTGTCTCACTTCAAGCAGAAGAGACTGCCGTGACTCAGATGCTGAAACACACTCAGTCATGATTAAAAACGTTCAGCAGCCAGACGGGGGCAGCGTTGGTCACCACCATGCCTGAAGAGGCCCCTCGGCACCAGCAAGCGGGCTCCTCGCTCCTCAGCAGGAAGCAATATGGGGGGTTATCACACACACACATCTGAGAGGAATTTAGTTTGCAGATACTGAGCAGAGGGACAGATGAGCAGCAGAAACAGAGGAAAGGTAGAGCTGCATCTTGATTCAACTCGTTTGAAAGAGATCTTCTGCAGAAGAAGCAGATAAATATGTTTGTTGCTGTCTGACAGATTTCTGACTAAAGTCCTTTGTTTGTGGTTTTTCTTGCGTAGGCAGAGAGCTGTGGCACAACGGATGCTCCGTGACGGTGGACTATGACACCTTGGACCCTTTAGTCAGACGAGATTCATATCAGGAATCGTCTTGTCTTGAAACAGGTGAATGCCGTTTTAGGGATCCTAATCAGGAATCGCCCACCGGTGCCAACATTTTCTGCTCTTTCACTTTCTCTTCCTGTTGTTTGGAGCTCGAGCAGCTCAGCTGACCTCAACGTTAAACAGGATTTAACAGGAAAACATTTTTTCTGCCACTCTGCTGAACTTTTCTACTCTTCTTCATCATGACAAGGATTTTATGTTTCTTTCTTTCCTGTGTTTATCTACAGAAGAGGATTAGGGCCACCGAAGAAAAAAAAAAAAATTCTGAGAAAAAAGTCTGACTGTAATATCAGAATTCTGACTTTTTTCATGAACATTTGAAAAAAAAAAGAAAAATTCAGGACATTTTTCTTATCAATTTTGAAAAAGTCATCATTCTGACTTTAACTCATTGACTGCCAGACCTTTTCTGAGCAGAGCACTTCATATTGCCAGGATTTTTAAGCATTTTTTACTGATTTTGGGAGATCCACAGAATATTGTGTACTATGCCAATACAAACACTGAATGTACCAAAGGAAAGCTTAGACTCTCTTCTTTGATCAGAAAAAAAAACATTTGTTTCTAGCTTTTTCCATTCTTTAGTAATCTGCAGTAGAACATGGCTTTGTTGCAGCGAAAATGCTTGTTTCTGATCAAAAAGCAGAGAAAAATAGCTTTGAATGCTGAGGTCCGCTTCAAGGGGAAGTGTCTTTGATGCCAATATTTTTTTACTTTAGTAACACCTTCATCATCTGATCAGCTGTTTACTTCTATGAAACAACAAATACAACACTGAGAAAAGAGTTTTGGAGGCAAAATAATTATTTACCAGCTAAATAAGTCACAACAAGTTTGTTTCACAACACAATATTTGACAGAAACAGAGAGCAGAAACGTCTCTCTACTCCTCCCCCCTCCCTCATTCTCCGTCCACTGTTGCTTAGGTGCGCACGCAGTGCACCCCCGCCCACCCTCCCCGCGGAAAACAACCGCGTGCTGTAGACTTACTTTCACTTTCAGCTGCCGCACATCGCTGCTGTATTTCCACCGTGTCTTCGATCGATCGTGTCTGTCTGTCACCGATCACTTTCCCCACAAACTTTCCTCCTTCATCCACCTCCTAAACTGCTTCGATTACGACCGGTCGCCATGTTCTCTACCGCCGCTGCAGGATCCAGCACACTTTAGCCGGTTAGCTCTAACAACCGCTAACAACACAGCGCTTGCATCACTTCCTGGTAGGTTTTTTTTAAGCTTGTCTGACACCGCCATCTGCTGGATTAGATGACAACTACCGAAAAAATTAACATGAGCTCTTGATACTTTCTGACAAGCTCGGTCAGAGATTAAAATAGCTCCGCCGATTAAAACCTTTAATTAACGTGGAAACACGTGATTGTCAGTTAACGTTCGGATTTGAATTAACGTGGAAACACATGAATGGCAGCCAGTGAGTTAATCTCAGAATTGTGCCTATTTTTTCAGGACATTTGAAAAAAAAAATTTTCAGTTTTATTTTGTCAATTTTGTCAAATTCTGACTTTTTCCAAAATTGGGGGAAAAAAAAATCTCCTGGAAAAGAAAAAACCCAAACTTTTTTTTTCAAATGTTCTGGAAAAAAGTCATAATTCTGAGATTAGTCAGAATTATGTCCCAACTTTTTCCGAAATTGATAAAAGAAAATCTTCTGAAAAACAAAAACAACAACAAAAAATCCAAATGTTCTGGAAAAAAGTCAGAATTCTGACTTTTTTCTCAGAATTAAACTCTTTTCTCTTCAGTGGCCCTATCCTCCTCCATAATTCATCTATTATTCACTTTTTCTGTATTTTTTAAAAGCGTTCTCTGTCACTGAATCAGTATTTGAGTTCACTGTCAAATTTTATTCATGTTACGTGTTTTTCTCAAACTAGTCAGGGCACAAGAAGAAAAGCATTTCTACTGTTGTAGGGATGCACATTTCCCAGAAAAATGTTTGCAGCAGTTGGACCAGGAGACAGAAAAAGCCAGTGTCCACATTTTTCTGCTCCGTCTGTATTTTACCGACATCTGCTGAGCATTGTTTTCAATCAACATGATGTTCTTCGGGCACTGTTAGAGGGTCTTATAAATGTTTTACAAAGACCTGTCTGAAGCGTCCTTCTGATCAGAATGAAAACACACGTCCAACTAAAGCAAATGCCGTCAAACCAACGACTCCTCCAGCTTGCACAAACTTAGGATTTTTTTTGTTCATTCTATTAGAAAATGGTGCATTAGATGACTAGGCACCTTTAGATGTTAACTTATTAAGGGGAAGATCTAGAAATGGGGAGAATAAAAATTTTGTAATATCCCTTTTTTTTGCATTGATTCACTGTTTTCTTCTGTTTTCATCTTGTTGAGGTTTAACAATCACAACTAAAAGGCAGATTTAGGCAGATAAGAACATGGTTATGTTTTCAGGTCAAATCTACCTGCTGAGCACACTCAAAGACAGAAGTACGAGACAGGAACATTTCTGTACCTGTAGGTACTTTTTTTTTTTTTTTACAAATGTTCTCTCAAAAGTACAATATTGGTCTTTATGAGGCCAGAAGTACCTGTATACTATGAAAAAGGGTCCAAAGTAATATAAAGTACAAATTTGTACCATTTCAACCCTAAAGGTACCTGCAGCATTGAAAAACGTGCATAGCTTGTACAATAACTATAAACAGCAGTACTTCTAAACAGTAGTATAATTATAGTTATTATATTATGATTTTCATAATAAGCATAGTAATAATTTCCCCCCCTCCCCCATTCTATCCTATCACCCTACCCCGAACAACCCACAACTTTACCCCCGTCAACACTCCCCCATCCCATCCACATCCTCCTCTCACCCCCCCCACATAGCCAGCTAATCCCTGCACATCCGCCCCCCTGGTCCCCATGCCCCCCCTCTCCTTACCCAAGCCCACACCCCCACCACGGCCATGACAGACACAATTCTCCAACCCCACCAGAACCCCTGCCTGTCCACCCTCCCACACACCACCCTCATTCACTCAGCTGCCCCGCATCCCATCCCCTGACAGATCCACCCCCACTCCACACCCAAACCCCTCCAACCTGGTACACACAAACCCCACCAATGCACCCCTCTACCCACACTCGAACATTCATCTCCTATGCACCCTCACCCGCCCCCTCACCCCCATACACTCCCACAGGCAATCATACACACATCCCCCCTGCACTCACGCCCCCCTCCAGGCATACACCCACCCACATACACCATGGATGGGGACCACAGTGATTATATTGTGATTTTCATAATAATCATAGTAATAATTATATGTATAATTATATATGTGTTTGGCCTAATATTTATATAATAATTATTCATTTATTATTAGCATCTTTGATTGTCATAATCTCTATTTTATTGACTTTTATTCATCATTTTTAATCGGTTTAATTGTACTATATTAAGTCATACAGCTTGATAAGGTACAGAAATGGCCCAGGAGCGAAGGTACAGAAATGTCTTTCAAAAAGGAACCCCCCAGCGACAAGCTTTGTACCCTTTTAAGTACAAATTGGTACCTCTATTTTTGAGTGTGAGGGTTAGAAAAAGATCACGATGATTCCCACGTGTAACTGTGCATAGAAGCTGTTTTAGCAGCAGTAAATGGAGGTACAGTCATGGTTTCCTGTGTGATGTTATCAGGAGGAATTCTGGTCTGCTTCTCTTTCCAGCGTTGCGTCAGTTCATTGATGTTTTGCTGTGTTTCTGTACAGCATCGTGGTCATGGTAAGGTCTGGACTTGGACTGGATTATGTCAACGCATGACTCTTTTCTTTGGCAGCCATTCTGGTGTAGATCTGCTGTTGTGTTTGGGGTCATTGTCCTGTTGATGAGACAGTTTAGCTGCAGGACAAGCCCAGACCATCATCCCTCCACCACCGCGCTGGCTGTTGCTATGAGATGTTTGCGCTGATCTGCTGTTTTTGGTCATTTTGTGAAGTTGGACCAAACATGTCCACTCTGGTCTAATCTGTCCAACATTGTTCCAGAAGTCTGGTGGTTTGTTCAGATGCAGCTTTGCAACCTAAGCTGTGCTGCCATGTTGTTTTTAGAGAAAAGAGGTTCTGCTGGTTTTCTATCAAGCAAACATACTGGTTCAGACTTTTTCTAACTTGGCTGCCATGAACTTTAACAGTTAACATGCTGACTGAGGCCTGGAGAGTCTGACATGGAGCTCTTGGGTTTCTTGTAGTTTTTTGCGGTGTTGCCAGGTCTGATGTTGGGTTGAATTTGCTGGATTGTCAACTCGCGTTAAGATTGTGAACCATCTTGAATGTTTTTATCTTGTAAGTAATCACTTTTCCGGCAGAATGATGGCCTCCGGATAGTTGGGAAATGGCCTCGTTATCCGTTCAGACTGAGGGACAACAACAGTTGTATCTCGAATATCATGGCTGATGTTTCTCCTTGGCATCACTTTACGACCCCATTTTAATTTATTACTTGACTCTTGGTCTCCTGACCTTTTTGTGACAAACCAACTGAGTCTAGTACATAATTAAAGGGAATATTTAGGCAGTCATTTTCAACATCTTTATAAATGTTAGTCACCCACTACAATGACTTTATCTGTACGCAGCACTTAAAGAGATAAGAGGTCTGAAAAATCCTTAGAAACCCTGATTAATGGCCCAGTGAACGAAGCATAACAGAGGTAGTTTCTGTAATCTGTTCATGGTCTTGGACACTTCCCAGAGATTTTTTCCTCAGCAGGTGTGTTGCTGAACGGGTAAAACTGATTAGTCACATGGACGGGTTGGTGATGACCCACAGGCTTTAGATTGATCTTCTTTTTCTTTCCTTTATTTTGTTCTTTCTTGGAAACACTCTAGTTACATGAAGACTTGCAGGGGCATGCAGAGATCCTAACACCAAGATGTTGTCTCCTCCTCTTTTGAGTCAACAGAAATCAAAACTAAGAATAATATGATTTCCATTCCAGATACAACTGAAATCATTCAGCTCAACTAATTTAAATTTCCTTCTTAAGATAAAATAGACTTTATAGAAGACGACAGACATGAAAGCAGCACAAACAAAGTCTGCAGAAGATGCTAACTGACTCTCATACTGTATGGAAATGGTTATATGTTATGTAGCTCTACACTTTTTTTAAAATTAAAGTTAAATGACGGTGATGTCCAATCGGGAGCAGCCAAATATCAACAAGTGAGCAGAAAGTTCTACGTGTGCCTGGGAAGAAGAAAAATAATGGTCCTCTATGGCTGGAATAAAGACAGAAGAGCTTTCTGATGCATCTGAGTTGGTATTGTGAGGATAGAAGGTAAATAGTAGCAGAAATAACTGGAAATTAGGAAAAAGTGGAAAATGGAAATAGTTTCTGTTGTGTGCAGATGAGAAAAGGCTTGGTCACTGTTCACCTGTGTGGTATTTCTACAAAGTTCTGTTAGTAATAAATTCTGATTCTGGTGCTGGTTGGTCTTTATGGTGCTGTATATAGTGATACATTCATCTTACATCATTTTAGCCTCATAATCGGACAGCTGAGGCTTAACTAAAACATGTCTGGATGCTGACTGGGATTAAAGGTTCAGTTTCTACGTGTAGCTTTAATCTAAAAAACAGGTGGACAAAAATAACGTGGAGTTTCAAGGGTTAAAGGAAATAGTACACCAGCAGAATGATGTGCATTTATTTTTTACTCACCCTCATGCTGAGCAAGACTCTGGAGCACTTTTTTTATAATCTCAAATGCAGCCAAAGATTCGAGGGGGTTTTTGTTTCCTGCTGACATTCATACATTGGAGTTCTCCAGCGACTGAACCAAAAAGGTCCGTAAAAGTCCACAAAAACTTGGCAATATTCCTCCATACTGCTCGTCCAATGTAATCTAAGAGTCCTGAGTGGGTAGCGTCCAGAATTTACTCCAAACGACATCATTTAGTATATTCTAATAGCTTAAACAGTACTACATGTAGCTGCCGCAAAGCACATCCATGAGAGTTCACGACAATATACGGAAGCCGCGGCAGAAGAGGTCGCGCGTTCTCTTTTTCTTTTCTTTCTTTGTTTTAAAACAATATCCAACCCCTCTTGTGTTTGTCCACAGCTCGTTCGCTCTTAGCACAATGTAAACAGCAAGTTTCTTCTTCTGCGCTTGGATTATCGGCAGAGTAGGCACTGTACGCTACCCACTCAGGACACTTAGATTACATTGACGAGCAGTATGGAGGAATATTGCCAAGTTTTTGTGCACTTTTACGGACCTTTTTGGTTCAGTCGCCGGTGAACTCCATTATATGAATGTCAGCGTATAACGAAACCCCCCCTGGATCTCCAGCTGCATTTGAGATATTAAAGTGCTCCAGAGTCTTGCCAGCATGAAGGTGAGCAGAAAATGAACGCACATCATTCTGTGGGTGTACTATTCCTTTAAGAGTGTGAAACACAGCAGTACTGCAGAATTTCAGTAAACAAGGGTGAAGTTGCTCCCGTTGGAACAGTTTTGTGTCTGCAGGATGAATAAACCATTAAAACTTTTTAGGGGGATGATAAAAATGTCTGTAAATGTATTTTTTTCTTCTTCTGCTGATCAGGATCTTTCTGTGAGGATGCGTTTACTGTGGCCGGTGTTGTGGATAGTCTGGTCATCTTACAACTATTGTGGTCACAAATGCCTCTTTAAAGTTCCTGGAAATGTGTGTTACAGCAATCATCTCAACCAGACCCCCCCCCCCCCCCCCATCTAGTTAAAATAACCGTTCACACACACAAAAACACAAAAACACACACCAGACAGCTGAAACAATCGCTTGAACCGGTGGTTGAGGTTCCAGTTCCAGCTGTTTTATGCCATTGCTAAATCTGCCGCTGCCAGCCGAGTAATTTAGACCCAGAGACATGTGGAAAAGGGCACGTAAACACAAACACGCACACATGAACGCAGCACGCACACGGCTGCAGCTGGGAGGGTGATGAAGGTGCCAGCCTGTAACACCGCTGGCTGCAGGAATGTCATTTTCAAGCACAGGTTGTTCTACTGTACCTCCCCCCCCCCCCTCCTCCTCCGCTGCTTCTATCACTTCATCTCCTCATCTTCTCTAACTCACCCCCTCTCTCGTCTCCTATCTCGCTCTGCACGCTGCTTTCAGGTTCAAGTTGCAGGTTGCAATTTGTCCCGTATGTCCCCATCCCCCTCCTCTCCAGAGCCCGCCCCCGTATTTACATTCCCCGCTCCAAATTTGGCCAGCTCAAGGTCCCTGCTCTCAGTTTTTTTTTTCCTTAAACGTGCATTATGTGTGCTGCACACACTGCCACCTGTGTGTGTGTGTGTGTGTGTGTGTGTGTGTGTGTGTTTGCAGGTCTAGTGAATGATCCACCCTTCAGTTTCCTTCCCCTCCTGCTTCCCCCCTACCACATGAAAACGCATGAGTGCACTCTCTCTCTCTCTCCTCACAGCTACCTACCTGGGACAGGATGCAGGGGGAGGGAAAAAAAGAGGGAGGCGGGGATTCGTAGTGCAGGGACGGAGGAGTGACATGCGAGAGGGGAAAGAGAGAGTAGGAGGGGGGGGGGGACACCAGAGGGCTGTTAGCACCTTAAGAGAAAGAATGTTCTTTGCTTGTCTTTCTGCGGCGGCCTCAGAGACGGAGCGGACGAGACGAGAGGAGCAAACTGCTTCCACCCTTCATCCTTCGTCCTCGCCTCTCTTTCCCTTCTGCTTGTCATCTGTTTCTCTTTTCCTCCTCCTCTGACTCCGGAGGGAGGCTTCAGCCAAGCATTTCCATCCTGTTTCTAATCTGCAGCGGGGACAGTGAAAGTTTCCTGCTGCTGGTAAAGTAACGTTGTTTTTTTTATCCTCTCGCATCTGATGAAGTTCTGCTTATTGTCTGTATCAGTTTGCAAACTGTGTGCATCTCTGTGTGGGAAACTTCTTGGAGCAGCTGTGAGCTCTTACCATGCATGTCTGGTATTTGAGTTTTATTGCCTCTCTGGACTTAAGTGTGTGTGCTCATACAGCTCTGGTATGCACTGTATCTATTGTTGCATGAGGCAGTCATTATGTGGATAGTGTAACAATCCTAATGGCAAAATAACAGATTTATTCCTTCCTTAATTTTGTTTTAGGAGCTATTTTTAGCATTTCGGATCATTATTTGGTGGAGAAATGATTGGAAAACTAAAATATTTGTTTTATTGCTGTAATCTGTGTGTGATCAGCTGTACCTGACCTCAGGTAGATGTCTGTGACTGACACGTCCTTTCCGTGACACGCAGACTCACACATGCATCCATCAGCCCGGACAAAGGCGCTCTGTTATTTACATGGAGTGTGTCTGGAGTAATGAGTCATATGGGTGATGCAGGTGTGGAGTCACAGGAGGCAGAAACACCTTTAAAGGTGGACTTTTATCTTTTTAATTACATTTTTAGGCTCTAAATTGGATGTTTATGACTAAAAATATCATTGAACAGCCGCTTTAATCTAACAGAGGTGGAAACAGATGCTGGTTTCTCTCTTTTTTTATGTTTTCTTGTCAGGTTTCTGCTCGGCTAAACCTGAAATAAATAAAACAGAAATTTCAGAAAAAATATTTAATAATAAACCTAAAATTAAAAAAAAACATATAAAATCAGAAACTTTTTGATAATCAGTATTTTTAGGTCATTGTTTGAAGATTCAAGTCTGAGATGAATAACTTGTGGTTTATTTTGGACGACTGGGTCCAGGAAGGATATGCTTTGTTAGGAGATACTTCTTTTATGTAAACTAAATGGACAAATAAATAAACTAAAGACAGATTTGTTTATCGAATCATTTTATTCTTAATTCAGATTTGGACTTTTAAAAACATCCAGTTATGATTCTCTAGAAATTAGCAGAATTACTGAAATATAAAGACATTTCCATTCATCTGAACTGCTGAAATCAAACAAAAAAAGGGGATAAACTTTATTAATCACTGAATCAATCAATCTAAATAATAAATTATTGTTCCAGCTGACATGATGATGTTTTATCGTATCAATACTAGTTTTAATGGACTTCATTTGCTTTTTTCTTCAACTTTTGCTGTTGTGAAACTTAATTACTTTGTTTTACAGAAGTTTTTTGCATAAATTAATTTATATATCATAAAATCAGCATCATTATTATGATTCAGATTATTCAAAAAACAAACCCTTCATTGACAATATTTAGGCAAATTTGTGTAAAGTTGATGTTTCAGCTTCTTATTTTGGTTGCAAATGGCTCATAAACAGGTTTTATTAAATGCACAGCTTAAATATGAAATTGTGGGTTCTGAAATGGACATTTAAAAAATCTAATTCACTGCCTCTCGACATCCGTCTCACTAGTGAACCAGGCCCTTTTAAGTCTGTGATAAAGACCTTAATCATCTGGCTTTTAATTCTAATTGGCTTAATTCCTTTAAATTTGATGTTGCTTATGTACAGTTGTTATTTATTCATAAATTATTTATACATTCCTATTAAAGAAGGCGAAAAAATCAGCCGCCAGTTGAAATTGACATAAGTAATAATTAATAAAAATTCTGTGAAAATCATGACATTGATTTTGAATTGTGGTTTGAAAGAAAAATTTAAAACAAACACACAAAAATAAAACTAGCACATGAGCATGATGGGGCTCCAAAGCTAAAATTTTGTTGAGCAACATTTTTACACCTGTGGACAGGTATGTTGGTCCACTGTTCATGGGAAAGGTGTTTTTATGTGTCTAGGACAGTTTATTTTTTTAAATGTTATTTCAAACTAAAATTCAAAAGCAAAATATTATTTCAGTAAATCATAATTTTGTAAATTTTTATTTATTATTAGTTTCTTGTTATTTGAAATAGGATTGTGAATTTAGCCTTTTCCTTAATTGGAGGGTATGAATAATTTTGAGGACAACTGTACACTCTGTGGTCCCCCCGAGTAGCCTGTTCTGATTTTATGATTTTTTTATACGATTTCTTTTTATAGCTTTCAATTACTTCACTCTTTTATTTTCTATTTCTTTCACTCTGCATTTTATAGACTATGATATATTTGTTTTGTTATTTCTCTGTCTATTGCCTCAACTGTAAAGCACTTTTGGTATCCGTTGGTTATTGTAAAGGGCTACATAAATAAACTTGATTTAATAATAATAATAATAATGATTCTTTTACATAGAAGCTTGAAGCTTAATTGCTTGTAATAAACAGGTAATGATGTAAAATTATAGTTCTCTCGGGAAAAAAAACAATTTAAATACTGCAAAAACTCAAATCTTACCAAGTAAGATTTTTTTTTTAACTCAAAATATCTCATCACACTCAAAATTAGACAAAATCACCTAAAGAGAAACATTTCAGTGGGATATAGGAACTGTTTTTTTTTTTTTAAGACAAATTAATCTGATTTCAAGAAATCTTATAAAGAAAATTTCACTTGTTCTATTAGAAGATTTTTTTTTCTTTTTTTTCTGCTTATTACAGGCGAAAAAATCTTAAAATAAGTAAAAAATGAAAGAAAAAGTGAAATTTGTCCTGATAAGATTTCTTGAAATAAGATGCATTTGTCAATATCTCACTGAAATTTTTCTCTGATTTTGCCTCAATTTTTTTGAGTGTGATAAGATATTTTGACTGGAAATTTGAAAACTCAAATCTTGGTAAGATTTGAGTTTTTACAGTGAATAAATCAACTCTGAGTGAACCTAAAACTGACCCGAGTGTTTGTCTGCTTCCAGTTCCTCATGTCTTAGAGCCTGGAAATGGGAATTTCTACAGCAGAGTGAGGAAGAAGAGTGAGGAAGGCTCTTTCTTCCCGCTGACCGCCAGCAGTCCCAGCTGCAGTGACCGAGCTCCGTCTGCCAGCAGTGACTCAGGACTGTCCGTGGCCTCCCAGGGGCGGACCGGAGCCAAGCAGAGGAGAGGGGCCAAGCAGGACAAGTGCATCCAGGCAGGGAGGCTGATCTCTGGGGAGAACTTTGAGCCAACGGAGCCTCTACTGGAGGTCATGACTGAACTTGGCTCATCTGGCGGAGGGGAGGGGGAGATGGCTGGAGATGAGTCTGGGCTGGGACACGCTATCAACGGGGAGGCTTCGTCCAGCGAGAGGGAGACTGATATCCTGGATGATGAGGATGAGCTGGAAACAGATGCTGCGTTGGGAATGCCGAGCTCGAGCAGCATTTGCTCGCTGTCGTCTGAAACTCTGCCCGAAGCTCAGAGACCTTCCCAAGCCGAGTATTCAACTCAGTCCTGGGTGCGTCAGCAGCAGATGGTGGGCGCCGTCAGCGACGGCTTCCTCGCCGTGGATGGAGACGGGAGGTCAGGCAAGGCGGTGAAAGGCGGAGCCCCCGACGCGCCACTGCGAGGCCCCAGCAGCAGAGAAGCGGTGCAGCGAGGCCCGATGGACGAGCTGGATTCTCACAACGCCACGGAAAACACGTCGTCATGCCAAGATGACGAGCTGGCGTCGTTAACAACAGACATCGACGAGTCCATAGAGCAGCTGAACCAGCTGATTCTGGACTTGGACCCCACCTTCGTTCCTGTTCCGACCCGCTGTGCCCCCCTGTCCCGCTCCACCTCCCTGCACACCAACGGCCTCAGCCACAAAGGACGCTCCCATCTCTTAGGTAAGGCCGACCAAAGTGCTTGCATTAAGAAGTATGACAACAGTTTAAAGGGTCAGTTCACTCAAATTCCATCATCCAGCAGCATCACGTTGTGGTTGTTGGTGTGAGGGCTCATCCATCACAGCGATGCTCTCACACAGACATTCCTCTCAGGATGGGAAGCATATGGAGTCGGCTCATTTGGTAAATGAAAGTACTAGCATGTAGAATGGGAAATCCCGCATGTTACTACAGTTGGAGTACTTCAGGTGAGCTGACCATTTTCTCTGGAAAACTATAACAAAGCGCCTCACTCAGAAAATCCACCTGTGCCAACATGCTCGTGGGGAAAGAAAGTTTGCATTTGAGAATGTCGGGCTGATTTCAGTTTGCACTGCAGGCTGAAGCACCGTGGAAATCTCCACCTGAGAGAGTCATTCCTCTGTTACAGGAGTGTTTGCATGTGTGAATGCTATTTGCTGAAAGGGTGGAAGCATTTAATTGAACAGGTAGAGGATAACTTTGCTATGTGAGCAGTGTAAGATCAGGATCTCTGCTTGTGACACTGATGTGTTTACCCCACAGTTGGTCTCATTATGGGTGGAAATATACAGAAAAGTGGTTACACAAGTGGCCGCATTGACAGAGAAAAATCGGAATGTTATCCACTGAAGAATCAGAGAATATACTGTTTTGCCAAAAGTATTCGCTCACCTGCCTTGACTCACATATGAGCTTAAAGGGAAAGTTTTTTTTTTTTTCAATCTGGACCTATTTTCTAGCACGAAATATGTTCATTTCCTCACTAAGGCAGTTTTGGTGCAACTTGAATTCTTCGGGAGATATTTAGATCCACTCCAGATCAGCGTATGTCCAATGTAATGGAAGTGATGCGGGCAACCGCGCGCAGCCTCTAAATAAGGCATTATCTGCACCAAACTCCTTCATCTCACCAATGTTTTGTGACGAAACATTAGTCAGACCCCCCCCCCCCCCCCCCCCGTGAGTTTGAAGCGGCTTTTTTTGTGGTGATTCGTCCTTATTTACAGACATTTTTACCGCGGCAGCTTTGGTGCGACACAATAACAAGTAAATGTCTGCAGGAGAAAGCAAAACAGAACAGGACTGTGGAGGATGCAACGTTTTTGTTAGTAACTGATTACTGAGCAAGGTCAAAAGATTATCGGGTCAAAAGATTATAAATTTAAAAAAGAAAACTCTTCTTCTTCCAGACTAAGAGGCATTACACATATTACAAAATATTACAAACTTATAAATCTGTCCATCAAGTAAATACAACCGATCGCATCACTTCCTCCAGTGTTCATTTGAACACATCAGCTGGAATCTCTGGCTGGAAAAATTTCAGTTGGATAGATGGAATATTTGTCCATGTCAATTAGAGATGTTCGATATTATCGGCCGATATTGGCATTAAAATGTGTTATTGGAAAATATAAGCATGTGTTTTTGGACCGATATTTTTAAAAACAAAATCTCTGTGATCTTGTTCCATTAGTGTTGGTCCAGCATGTGTAAAAGCCCCTGTTATCCTGGAAAACTTCATATCCATTGATATCGGAATTTAAGAGGACAATATTGGATATCGTTTAAAAAAAAAAAAAAGCCGATATCGAACATCTCTAATGTCAACATAATGGACAAATATGTTTGTGTTGGGGCGGGTGGGGGTGGACAGCCCAGGGGCTTTGGTGCAGAGGACCTGGGTTGGATAGTGGCATGGCTATGCTGGGGATCGGGTTTACCCCATGGAAGATGAATGTACTGGACCAAACCGCTCAGTGGAAACGGGGCTTTAGTGTCCTAAACTGGCAGTTATGGTTGTATAAACATCCCAACTCTGAAGGCATCAAGTCTTGCTGTTTGGTGAGGAGCCCAGAGCGTTGGTTTTCAATGAGCACACATCACTTTAAGCTCTACATGGCTTCCCTAAATGGTAACAGTGGTCTTTGAGACATGTCACCATGGCAACATGGAAATTACAGCACCTCAATGAGATGTGCATAATTCTGAAATTTAATGTTTTTGCAACCTCCTCAAGTATTTTGAATTTGTGGCTAAAGTTTTAAAAGAAAGTGAAATTAAAGACAGAAAAACGGGAAGTGAAGAACAGCAGCCACAAGGTCGGATGCTACACTCGTCTCATGCCTGGGAATCAGGAAACCATCCAACCTCCTTATGAGGTCTGACTTTCTTGTTAATTATCCATTTGCAGCCATTTGCAGGTACAGTCGACTTATTTCTGTTCAATCCATTTGTAAAAGAAGACATGAAACATTAAAAAACAAACACACAACAGGCAAACATGCAAACCTGTCATAAACACTGTGTGAGGTGCATAACCGGGAATGTTTCAAGTGGAAGGGGTTGAAGTTTGCCACCATTCAGATACACAGGATGAGAATACAAACAGAGTCTTGGACATGCAAATGTAAACGTGATATAACAGGAATAAAACAAGGCAGGTGCGTACTGTACTCAGCTATACGTGCATGTACCAGCGTGCTGCAGAGCATCTGTCCAGCAGAGAGAGCAGGTGTGGTTGGATAATCGGAGCATCAGCACCACAGAGGGATAACTGGCCATGTGCACGGTAGCAGAAAGAGTAAGAAAAGGGCCCCTGCATGCTTCAAAAAACTGGGTCTTCCCCGAATATTTTGCTGTGATGAGAACAAAATTCTGGTTCTTTATGTTTTACACATAATTTTGATTTTTTTACTACAAAATTAGTTTGAAGCTGTAGTTGATAAAAAGTACTCTCGAAACTGATTCGGTGATGAATTCATGGATTTAATTTCTCCTTTGAGATAAAAGTTGAATTTATTCAGTGTACAGAATAAATAAGGAATCAGTTAATAATATTCATCATGTATTGATGGATTCATGAATATATCTGAAACAGAATCGCTCTTCACATGCCCAACATATTTCTTCATCATTCAAACGTTTTCTTTCTTGCAGAAGTTGAATGGAACATCGTGTAAACTATGCAATCTCAAACTGCTAGACTTGAACTAGAGATGGGCCCATACCAACATTTTTCATGTCAATATGATACCAGAAGTTTATGGTACTTTTTAATCAAGACCGATACTTTTTGTCCTTTAAAAGAAAATCCCATGATTGCACTAATATCTTGAATGCAAGGACAATATTAGATACAGTTGTTCTCAAAATCATTCATATCCTCTAATCAATAAAGGAAAAATATCAGCTGTGAGGGAAATAAGATGAAATTGAGAAAAGTAATAATAAATAAAAATTCTATAAAAAAATCATGACATTGATTTTGAATTCTGGTTTGAAGAAAATATTGAAAACAAACACGCAAAAAAATAAACACTTTGATGCAATCACTGCAATCAGGTGTTTTTCTGTAATGTTCAAAAAAACTTCTGCACCTGTTGACAGGTATTTTGGTCTGATGTGTCTTGAACAGTTTTGTTTATTTGTTTTTTCTTATTATTATTTCCAACCACAATTCAAAAGCAATAATTTATTTAACTAACTTACAATTTTGTATTTTTTTTATTTATTTATTATTAGTTTCTTGTTATTTAAATTACTATTGTTAATTTAGCCTTTTTTAAATTTAATTTTGGGGGATGACTAATTTTGAGGTCAACTGTTAGTAAAATCTGAGAACAGAAGTACTGCAAAGAAATGCTTTTAAAACAATAATAAATTATATTGATGAGTAAATTAAACAAAAATAAGATTAAAATGTTATCTCAATGATCAAATAACTTAAGTACAGTTTAAGATTATTGAATTTATTCAGTGAAAAATGTAATAATAATAATATAAATTTACCAAAACACAATGTTCAACAACCTGCATTAACACGGAGAAGCTGGAATCTGACTGCTTTCACATCATTTTATTGCCTAAAACTCTCAGAAGTGAAACCAAATTGCATATTTTGTACCTGGACAGCATCTAGATACTTAAAAAAGTATCGAAATCTGATATTTTGTCTGTCTGGTATTGAAATATGGACTCCAGGGTATCGATATGCCCGTACCGAACTTGAACTTGTGAGAGCAGAAACAAGTGAGACTCGCCTCAGAGACCTTGAACCTGAACATTTATCTCTGATAAAGCCTGTTTTATTGTTTCGCAGACTTGTGTGCATCTGTGTTGCCTCTTCTTTGCTGTTCCTCTTCAACCTGCTGGCACGTGTGATGGATCGATCCCCCGTCATCCCCACCGGGACAACGCACGGAGGGAAAAGCACATTTCTGCTGCGACCTCCATCTCTGATTTATTTTCTGTTAGTGGAGTTTGGGTCATAGTTGAACGACTGATGTCAGGAGCAGCCGCTCCATCAGTGCTGACCTCTGCGTGGCCTGATGGTTCGTGTGGGAGGGTGACCCAGGGAACCAGTCTCACTGGGAACCAGCGAGATGCTGCGTTATTGACGCCATTTAACCTCTCACCCTAAAGTTTTCTTTGCTGTTTTTCTTGAAACAAAGAATTTGTGTGCAGGAAAAGGAGCCTGAGTGTTTGTACATATGTAGGTCGTGTGTGTCGGGGGGGGGGGGGTTGGAGGCTGATATTCCTCCAGGGCACGTTTTAACCAACACTTGACTTGCTCCGTTGCTGTGAGGGTGCATGTTTTGCAAAGGGATGTTTGGAGGCAGGAACTTGTAAGCGACCAAGAATGCTTTTGAAGTTTTGACACAACACTTTGCCCTTCTTCACCCTCTCATCATCTTCTTCAAAAGAGAAAAGCCCCCAAACAAATACGGTGGGCATGAAGTGATACTTGACACTGAAGCCTCTGTGGAGCCCCCGCGGTTGGCCCGGTGGAGGAGGGACAGTAACTGGATTAGGCTCCCTCCAGTTTCCCTTTCATGTGATTTTCAGATGATGGATGCTCACAGTGAAAGCTGGCCGCTCATTGCTGCTTATACTTGTTAGCAGTTTAATCCAAACGGTAAATTTTACTTATGGCACATTCTGGTGGCTGGTTTGCTTTGTTTTTATGTCTGTGAAGTATACAGACGTCCTAAAAATGATTCATACCCTTCTATTAAAGACAATGCTCAATTCACAAAAGTTATTCAAATAACAAGAAACTTAAAAAAATGACTAAATTATAATTTGGTTAATTAAAATACTGTTTTTGAATTGTACTGAAAAGAATAGTTTAAAAAAATCATACAAATGAAACTGTCCTCGACAGATTAGAACACCTTGCTCATGAACAGTGGACCAAAATATGACATCTGATTGGACGTTACAGAAAGCACATGACTGCAGTGATTGCCTCAAAGGGCTGCTCTAAAAATTTTTTAGTTTAGGAGTAGGGATGTTCGATATTGGCTTTTTTTTTTTTTTTTTTACTGATAGCCGATATTTTCTAACTCTTAATTTCCAATATCAACCGATACCAGTCTATGCAGACAGCTGTGTAAATGTGGCTTTTTCCAGATTTAACTTTAGCAAAGTAAATGAGTAAATTATATATTGAAATTAAAGATGTTCAATATTGGCTTTTTTTTTTTACCGATATCCGATATGCGATATTGTCCAATTCTTAATTTTCAGTATCCAATATCAGCTGATACCGATATATGAGGACAACTGTGAGGTTGAGAAAAACAACTATATTCTGCTCTGAGAGCAAAAATCCCAAAATAGCCTTAACTCAGCCAGAGGAGTTCATTTTGGACATCTGTATGCGTGTGTGTGTGTGTGGGGGTGTGTGTGTGGAGGGGGTGTAATTCTTTTGTCTAATTCTCATTTTACTGAAACATTGTTGATTGCTTTATAAATAAATTTTCATTTTGTTTAAATTTCATGGCAGTTTAGCAATTATCAGCACAAAAATCTTGATCAGCTGTAATCTGTTGTTGTGGATTCCTCAGAAGGGCTCTTTGTGTACAGAATATGTCCAGAGCAGGATATCAGCGCCCTCCAGTAGACCATTCAACCAGTTTACTAGCTGAAATTTGTCCAGTATAAAAACATCATGTTAAATTAACCTGGAATAAATTTCCAGTCAGTTTTTAATTCTTGAATAATTCATGAAAACATTAACTTTGATGTCTGAGCTTTGTAGAACATAAATTGCTTTCCTGAAGATGTACAGATGCGGGCATGAAAAAGTTCCCCTTTCTGCCGACTGCCAGCCACTTACCAGCCACTTACCAGCGACTTGTCTGCTAATTCAGTCGCACAGAGACACAGCTGTGTGCCCAGGGGAAACGATTGCAGAGCATGAACGAACGCCCGAAACAAGGACGTTTCCACACGCCAAGTTTGGACACCGTGCGTGATGACGTATTCGCGGGACGAATCGTTCAGCCAGTGACAGCCACTTCTGGCAGAAAAAGGTGGAACTTTTTCATGCCTGCATCCGTATCAAACCCGGCCCGGACCGATGATGCTCTCGTATCTGAGATGAGGATGACTGATTGTTCCAGCAGATGTTTACAAACACCGTGTTGTTCCACCATCTGTTCACAGCAAAGTCTTGCTTCGTCACACCAGCTCTGGCTGGATGATTGCAGCTACGCTCCGCTGAGAAATATACTGATAGATGCTTTTGTCGGAGACAAACATGCCGAACAGTAATCACTGTCATCAGCTTTTATTGCTAAGTTGACGTCTGGTTGCAGCAAAGTGTCCGATAGTGTTTAATGTTATGACTGTTTTACAAGACCAGACATAACTGTTCATGGGTGCTGAATTTAATAGAAAACATGACTGTCAGATTATAATCTTTCTGTCTGCTTCTGCCCCCCCCCCCCTACTACCCTGCTTCTGATCAGGATGGAAGCAGCAGAAGCAAGTCAGTGATGTGACGGACTATGCTGCTCCAGGACGGCGGGTCGGTGGACCCCAGAGCTTCAGAGGCTCCCCGGCTTACAGCCCGTCTTCCACACACTCTCAGGTAAATGTCTCATCACATCCAGTCGACACTTTTCAGACAGTCAACCTGGAACCGAAACATCCTGCAACAACAAGAACCCAGAAACTAACCAGATTACTGACAGTCAAGATGCACACAAGCCAAGCAGCATGTGTCCCAAAATACACAGTCGTCCTCAAAATTATTCATACCCTCCAATTAAAGAAAAGAAAAATTTACAACAGTCATACAAATAAGAAACTAAGGAAACTAATAATAAATAAAAATTCACAAAATTATAATTTAGTGAAATTAATTATTGCTTTTGAATTGTGTTTGGAAATAATCATTTTTAAAAATAAACAAACAAAAAAAAAGGCTGTCCCAGACACATTAAAGCACCTTTCCCATGAACAGTGGACCAAAATACCTGTACACAGGTGTAGAGGTGTAGAAGTCTTTTAAATGAATAGTTCACCCACAGAACGATGTAACTTTATTTTCCACTTTCCCCCATGGTGAGCAAGACTCTGGAGAACTTTTTTTAATATCTTAAATGCAGCCGGCGATCAGGAAGGCTTCTCGTTTTCCCCCAACTTTCATATAATGGAGTTCGCCGGGGTCCGAGCTAAAAAGGTCCATAAAAGTCCACAAAAACTTGTCAATGTTCCTCCATACTGCTCGTCCAATGTAATCCAAGTGTCCTAGTGGGTAACGGCCAGAATTTACTCGAAACGACATCATTTAATATATTTTAGAGCCTAAGCAGTATTTCCGCTAAGCGCACATACAGTATGCCCGTTCAGGAAACTCCTGATCATTTGAGATATTAAAAAAGTGCTCCAGAGTCTTGCTCACCATGAGGGTAAGTGGAAAATAAAGTTACATCATTCTGTGGGTGAACTATTCCTTTAAAGGAGTGATGACATAGCAGTAAAAACTGGTTTATGTAGTTGGCATTACTGCATGTGTAAATACTCCAAAGAAAAAAACGTCAATTTTTACTGCGGATCTTTTTACTGGATTGTTTTGGCACGTTAGACCCTCACTTCCTCAGTAATACAGTTGGGTGTGGTAATGATATGCAGCTTTAACCGGAGACCAAGTTGACGTCATTTTGATTGGCTACACCTTATTTGGCTATGACCTTATTTAGAGAAAGTAGGTCAAGCTGCGGCCGGAGTTTGCTAACGGCTGTTTGTTAGCAACATGGGCACTTCAGACAGTGAGCTATTTATCAGACAAGACAGCATTTAGAAAATAAATAAACGTACAGGTAATGACAAGGTTGTGGCCCCCTCCCTCAGTGTTGCTGCAGAAGTTTTCTTTTAAATCCATTTGTTTGAAAACCCAGAGAAGTGAAAGTTAGTTTTTGAACGTTTTTTTTACAGTTTATCATGACATTTATCGATATCGAACAAAATAGAAAAAATTATCATGATAGAACTTTTTCCCATATCACCCAAGTCTATTTCCACATAATCATGTAAGACTACCAAGTAATCAATATTTCTGCAAATCTCTGGTGTGCAATGAACAGAATTTTCTGTTTCTCAGATGTGTAAGCTACGTACAAATGACGTTACGGTAAATCTCTGCTTCTACATGGACGGGATCGATTAAGAAATTATTCATAATAACTCTACAAACACAAGAAATAATTTCCCCGGGAAAGAACTAAAAATAAAAAATAGAAAAAAGACAAGATAAACCGGGTAAGTTAGTATTTTTTAATCTTCGCGCTGCTTTCCCCCGGCCCTTTTTTTCTCCCCCCCCGGCGCTGCCTTTGCCCGGGTTTCCCCCCCCCCCCGCCCCCTTTCTCCCCCGGTTTCCGTGTGGCTTTTTTTTTTCTTTTTGTGTTTTTTCTCGCCCTCCCCGGCCCTTTCCGGTTCTTTTTTTTTTTCTCCCTTTTTTCCAATATTTGGATGGATTTTATGTAATTTTCTGCTCATAAAATAGCTTTCTAAAGTCTCTTCAGAGCTGTGGACATCATTCCAATTCTCAGAGGCAGTTCTCATTTTCTGCAAGGCTTACTGCATGTAGCATCTCCACACCACCAGGATCTAACACGGCCGATGGTTTTCCGCTGATGGCTTTCATTAAAGAATATGAATTACATAGTACTGTATATTAAACTGATTCAAACAGATCGAACAAAGAAACAAAGCCAACTGAATAGGGAATTATTGCTAAGCTAGCATCCTCCACCTACTTCAACCTTAGATACGATCACTTAGTTTTGTAAAACTCTGCAGTGATTAAGCACAAAGATAAAATGCAGTTATCTGTGAGGGCAGGTCGCCATCAAGTGCTCATAAATAATCTAGATTTTATTTTGATGATATCTTAAACACTTTGAGCTGTAGTGAAAGATTAATTTAAATAAATCTGGATAAAATTCCCCAGAAATGTTGAAAAGCTTGAAACGAGCATGATGATGTTGCACAACCGCTTGGGATGAAACACTGATCATGTTAAAGATGGCAGCAGAAAGTGTGTGAGATTCTATGTGTGCAGCTCTACCTGCGTTTCCGCCTCCCTCTGCCTTTCTTTTCTTAACTTTCTGTTCCTGCTCTCCGTCTTTCGGCTGCGAGGCATAATGGCTCAACTGTTTACACCCAAACACTAGCTGCAGCCACACACAGATCACAAGACTAATGTCTGCTGGTGTGTGTGGGGGGTGTGTGTGTGCATGGGGGGAGTTTGTCACCTCCTAAGACTTTGAAAAGAAACCATGTTCTTGACTTTTCTCCCTTGTTTTCTCCCTTCTCTCTTTCTTCCTGCTTTTTCTTTCCCAAGCATGGGCATCTGTACAAAACCAACAGCGTGGACTACTGCAGCCAGATGGACTCCTCGGACATCGTCCCACCTACTCCGGCCTTCCCGGTGTCTCCTCCAACGCCCTATGGTAAGAGATAATGTCAAAATGAACGCTTGAGGCTGTGGGTGTTTCTGTGTTTGGAAGTCTTATCAGTATTTTCCTCTTCTTCCCAGTAAAACATTTCCCAGAGTTTCCCCAGTTCAGGGCGGCCGGCCAGTGGGACCAACACAGCTGGACACAAGGTACACTTTCCAAAGAGTGTGTATGACGGACAAAAGCACTAAATCCTAAAATACTTCAGCTGATTCCTGCTAGATGAGGTTCAGGAGTCGGCTGGAATGTCCTTTTGGCATATTAAGCACACACACACACACACACACACGCACACACGCCTACCTGGCCGACACTTTGCTGCTACTGGCTGGAAATCTGGGCTCAGCTTTTGTTTTTGGTAATTTGGATGCAGTTTTGGGGAGACAGCTGGCTTGTCTGTCTTCTGCGTGTGTGCTTATTATTTTAGGTGTGGCATTTTATTAATTTCAGAAGCGGGCTTGGATATCCTGCCAGGACCGTGCAGGACAGCTGATGCTGGATTCCTGCTAATAATAGTTGACGGTAACAGAGGAAGAGACCACTGCTGGCAGGATGTCCACTCACGTCCTGTTCAGGGAGGGAACGGGAGGAGAGGGGAGGGTCTTTTGTTGTTGGGACATCCTGCCTGTGGAGATATGCGCCACACAGCTGCAGCAACGGTTTACTGAAGTGTCAAAAAACAGAAATGTCTTTCAGCTGATTACGCTAATATCTAATCTGCTGACATAGGCTCTTCATGGCAACCTTGACATGGATTACGTGGGTCTAGAGGATGGATGAAGGGATGAAAAGAAGTAGCTGTGAGAGTGTAAAGGAGTAGTTCAACAAAAGGTTCACTGTGACACCTCGTTAAGAGGTTAAAAACTATAATGATATTTCTTAACATGAATTTTGAGCTTTACGTTGAGTAAATGCACGTATAAACTCCTAGAAATAAGGTCCAGGTTGAAAAAAATAAAGTTATCCTTTAACTTCAGGTTAATTTTCATTTTAAATGGAAAGAACAAGCTAAAAAAATATTCCAAATGCCACAAGAAGATGGCTAAACACGTACGATAAATCACCGACATCACAAAGTACAGGCTGAAGTAAAATTAGAATTAGCTCTGCAAATATTCATACACATCGCTAAATATAAGTGCAGGCTGGTAAATTCCACTCTGCATGGAAATGTTGCTGCACGCAGTGCCCCGGACTGCATATGGGGCATTCCAGGTAATGCAGCATCACTGGGCAGCCTTGTTGTTCTTTTACATGCATGAAAAGCATGATGCAATCTTATTAAAAGAGGAAAAAAAATCAGCAAATAATTTTACAGAAATTTGCATTTTTTTATTAATATTGACAATTTGGATGAGTATCATTGGGTACCTCGCGATACGATACTATCACAATATTTTGGCTGCGATAACAATAATATGGAGATTCTGCAATAATCGATATATTGCAGTAAATTTACTCCACGATTCATTATGTGTCACTGAAGACATTCTGAATTTAATATTTTTAAAACAGTTTAATTTAATTTAATTTATAAAACAGTAAAACAAAGTTCACAGTGGTTCTTCTTAAAGGAACATATGAAAACACATATTAGCGCTCATGAAAAAATAATAAACATTTCAGTCAGTGCATTACAATCTAAAAAAACTGGGTGGTCTTTGAAAACCTGACCACACATTTTAACTTGTACTTTCCATTGTATGTAAAATTTACCATGAACCTGCAGATGCACATAGATATCAGTGCTAAAGCAGGGACTTTTATACATGCTGGACCGCAAATGGAACAAAATCTGACGAGATTTTGTTATAGAACAACAGAATCGCACAGGATTCGTTAGTAAACTACTTTTTAATATTGATATGAGATGCAACACATAATATCAAAATATTTCAGTGCATTGATATTTTGTCACACCCCTAGTTGACAATTTGAGAACTTATTGATGATCTGTCATATAAATGCTGGGTTCTTTTCCGTCATCCTTAATGAATCTGTTTAAGTATCAATGACGAGGCGCTCACGTTTTTAAATCTTTACAGCGGAATATTTTCATCCTGCTACGCCAGGTTTTATTGGTGGCATTCTGCTTTTGTAGATGGATCAGTTTGTTCCTTTAAAGCACGTCTGCCTGTTTATTGTAAACATGTTTGTCGGAGCAGAGTGGCGGCAGGACGGAGAAAAAAACTGATAGCTGAAAGGTTATCACTTGTGTACAGAAAAAACACCTGATTCCCCCGGCTGGATGGACAGAAGAATTAACAAAGGACACCGAATATCTTTTGCTTGCTGCTGTTTCGTGGGTCAGACAATAGTTTCCTGTTTCCCACGTTGGATGCAGACGACAGCCTGAGAAACAAAGTCTGGACTGAACATGGCATTTCTCTATTTAAGTAATTTGGATTTTAAGTGTACGTTCATCACCGCTGCAGCAGGCAGCTTAAATAGTCCACCACAGAAAGCTGCACTGCTGAGGGTCTTTCAGCCCCTTTGCTACCTTCACCCACATCCTGCTTTGCTTTTTGTCTGCTTGAATTTGAGAAATTTAAGGCAAAGAATCGACCTATTTCTACATAGCGCAATCGAGTTAGCAACTCCTGAGCTAATGCTAGTAGCACGTAACCCTTTTGTGTGCAAGTAGACATTGGCATGGTAATCAGATGTAAATATATATATATATATATATATATATATATATATATATACCCTTCAAGTTGTTCCTTGGTTGTATTATTTTTGAAAAATTAATTGTTTTGATGAAAATGTTGCAGCTATGACCTTTAAGGTTGTGCGTTTTCTTAATGAGTTCTCCAAATTACGTTTGTAAAATCACCAGATTCATGGATAGGAGAAGACTTTCAGAGATGTGGGTGAACTACGAATGTTTCCAGGCTGTTGGGCGACAATCATAAGTTTGAAAAATTCCACTGTGTTCAGCCCGATGGCAATGAGATTCCTGAACAGAGAGAAATTTTAACAGTAATGCATGAATTTTAACCTACATAAGAGCCATCCCTGTCCACAGTTTCCAAAGACAGACACTGCTGCTGTCACTGCACTCTCAGATGTTACGCAACACATTTCCTTTGCGTATTTATGACTAAATCAAAATAAACAGTGATATACAGACGCTCTCAGCCAGCGGAAGCAGGGTTCAGATGAAGGAATGCAGATGAAGTTTAGCAAAGGCAGATGGTTCACTCAGACAAACACTTGACTGTCTGAACTTCAGAGGTCAGAGGTCAGGAGAACGTGGCAGAGAGAGTGGAAAAGTCTTCAGATGGCTGGAAATGTGAGGGCAGGCAGAGAGCTGCTCTTCAAAGCTTCACATGCTTATGTTAACGTGTTTCTATGACTTTTATTTTCTGTCTGATAGACTGGAAGCTGGATTTTCTTTGACAGTGACTGACAGGCGAACACTGGTCAAGAAAAAATAGGTTTAAACATTTAAAGCTGTTTGTAGTTTTACATAGTTAACTCAGAGGTGATTTTAGTTTTAATCACCAAATGGCCTGAGCGGTAGTTATTCTTACATTATTTAATGATGGTGTTTCTATGTAGATCAGTATTGATTCATATTGAAAATCAAGAGTTTCAAACATCCCTCTTTATGTCAAGACATATAAAGAAAGACACATTTATCACATTTGGAGCCAATGGAGTATCAAAAATAAGTGGGATTAAAAAATAGTCTAATAGATATAAGCAGGAAAATAAGAAGAAGTGAGTCTCAGAAGGTGGAAACAGCTGATTCCAAACTTTCATAACTTTTCTGTCTCCAACTTCCAGCTGATACATGAACGATCCAACTGTCAACATGAGGGGGGGATATATGGATCTACAGCAGGAATATAGGAAAACTGGCGCATATTTTCCAAACTTAAACCAGATGAATAAGCATGGATGGAGCTGATGATCATGTCACTCCATTTCCTGACACGCAGGCTAAAACGAGGCACATGCTTCCACTGAAAGCAAAGTAAACACAACATAATTCAATTCAGCAGGAGCTTTTCTGTTATTTATGATGTGCTCAGACGTGACACATGGCAGGAGACAGTGTCAGTGTGTCTGCATGCCCTTGTGTTTGTGGCGAGCAGATGGTGGGAGTGGACACGCAGGCCTTGACACAGAGGCACTTCAACCCCCCCCACCACCTTCTATCGCTCTCCCTGCTCCATAAAAGGCCACATGTCACCTCTGACCTGCAGGAACCCGCTCTGATTGGGCGAAAGTGCTCGCAGTGACCCAGCAGGAACAATGCTCAATGGTCAGTGAGAGGGAGGAGGAGGAGGGAGAGAGAGGGGGAAGAAATTCCAAACACCTCCTCCCTCCCTCCTCCCTCCGTCCCTCCCTCCATGCATACCCAGAAGTCGAGCGGTGTCACAACAAGCCGAGAACAAACGGGGAGCTTATTTTCCCGTCTGGGGGACGATAGGAATTGGGCATGGCGGTGAAACTACCCAGCTCCTGAAACAAAACTTCCAGCGAGTGGAGCTCGGATAGCTTCTCAGTGAAAGAGGGAGAGAGGAGGAGGAGGAGGAGGAGGAGGAGGAGGAGGAGGAGGAGGGTCCTGGTAACAGGGAGGGTTTCATTCACTCTGGAAGGCAGCAGAAAGACTTCCAGACTTTTAGAGCAGGAAGGTGAGAGACCCTGGAGGCTTTGGAGAAAACAGGAAACAACCGACAGTAAGGGGATCGTTTCTGAGGGTGCCCCCCCCCCCCATCATGACCGCATCTCTCGGTATGTACTTGCACACGCGTGGCAGGAACTTTGCAAAGGACTTTTTCCCCCCACGTGTGTAAACAGGCACTAAAACCAATTATTAATCCATGCACGTTCCTCTTTTTCCATCCCTTTGTCTCCTCATTCCCTCCGTTATTCCTGACACCTTACCTCTCCTCCTGAGGTCTCTGATACCTCCAGACAATTTCTGGAAGTTTTCTTTTCCAAACATCCTCTCCTCTCCTCCAAAGCCTCACATTTGTCTCTTTTTTTCTTTTGCATGCATGAAAAGAAAAGAGCCAAAACCAAAAATCTGACTCTTTTTGTCGCTGACGTGCGGAGCAGCAGCATCTGCAGCCTGCCTGACATCTCGTACTTGCTGGGATGGTGAGCTGGTTTGTTCCACTGCTGCCTTCATGATCTCATCCTGTTAAAAGGCTTTTTTTGGCTTCCATAATGCCGTCGTGGAAGACTGATGCATTGGTGGTTAACTGAGAGACGCCGTTTCCCCCTTTTTCTGCTCTACTGACCTCCTTTGCATTGAAAAAGTCTTTTGTTGTTTGTGCTGCTGTGCTTGTTGCTGTAGAGACTTCATAGAGTTGTATTGAAGCATTGTTATCATCTTTGTCTTTAGTGGCTGAAGTTGGATGAGTCTGATTATTTTTGATCAAACACATTTTTAATGCATATTTTGAAGCTAATTGTTTAGCTGTCTCTAAAATATTCCCATTTTAGTTCACTCTCACCAAAGTCAGGAGCATTTTCAGCTGCAGAGGCAAGTTTTTTAGGTTTTCATTGCCTTCTCAGCAGGAAAAAGGATGAAATTTTAGAGACTTGCTGGTAGATTCATCAGTAATGAATCTGCAGCCTCAAGCACAACCAGACAGTGAGTAGGTTGAAGATGTGTCATGAGAACGTTTCAGCGACACCGTACGGATGTTTTCTGTGTGGGAGACATTTGATTTTTGCAGGACTTTCAGGTAAGTTGCAGAAAATGAAACTAGGATGATAAAAATGTTGGATGAGGGTCAGTTCAGCGCAGAAATGCCAGAATGAAAAGACGGAAATAAGGATTTTACCCCAGAGCATCAACAACTCGCCTGTGTTGTCACAAGAGCAGCATGTCGGAGATTAACTCTTATTGTCCCGCTTCGATGATGTAATGGTGCCTGGTACATCTGCTCCATACATCATCAAGCACCATAAGGAAGAGTGGAAATGCTACACGGTCCAGGTGACATCCTGGGGAAGAGCTGCAGTGAAGCTGTGGGCAGCAGTGATGTGGCTCACGTTCTGCTTCTTAGTGATGAGAGGGAAGGCAGCAAGTCACAGCTCTCATTCAGGAGTTAGTTCTCCTCACAAGCTGCACTTGTGGCCTTTTAAACCTTTGATGATGACCAAAACAACAAGATCATAGCCAGATATAATTAGTTAAATGAGCCGAGGGTAGACCGTCTGCTTCTCCGTTCAGAGGGGAGCAGTTTGGAGACGTCTCCTCAGCACGACTTTCCAGGCTTGTTAAGGCCAAGGGCCAATCCAAAACTCTATGGAGAGATTATTTCCCCAAACAGTAGAAGTTGGGAATCATCTAAGGGGCCGGTCACACTTGGCATGGTTGGAGATATCCCGGGTACTTGGGGTGTGAAAAGCAGCTGGAATTTGTATTTGTTGAAGGGAGAAAAGTATTTGTATTTGTAATTGTACGTGCGTCCTCACTTCTGCTAGTTTGTATAGAACCACACACTTTATTTCACTTTATGCCAGTTTTATTAAATAGTGTCACTGGGTCCGCTCAGGCCGGACTTTGCTCTGTGGTCAGCCCGATCAATGTATTTGGGGTCCCTCTTTACACTTGGATTCTGATTTACGAAGGTTTGCGCGTACTAAAACAAGCACTATCTTCATTATACGTGCAATTAACCTGCCGGAGCTGATTTACAAAGCAGGGCAAAAGGAGGTTTGCGCCTGTTAACGGGCAAAACAGCCCCGCTATCCATTTGGGTGTCTGCTATAGATGAATATGTAATCTGGGCGTTTCTGCCAGAACGCACAAAATGTTGGGAGGAGACTATGCAAACAACTCAGCTTAACACACGCAATGTGATTTATCAACTGTGCAACGGAGAGCGGGCGCAAAAAATAGCGTGTAATTTAGCACGTCTGAAAAGCAGCTGTTTACTGCAGAAATGACTGAAAGATGCTGCTGCTGCAGGACTGCAGACATGCAGCATTGGGTCAAAATCAGGGCAACTCGTCAAGTTTTCATTATCCAACTAAATAACAACATCACTATTTAACACGGATTATTCCAGACAGATGAATCAGAACATCTGCAGCTGTAGGATAATGGTAGTTAAAGCTGACATTCATGGTGTCTTTTTATTTTATTTTACTTTTGACAACGCCATATATATATATATATATATATATATATATATTTAAATTTAGATCATCTCCTGCACGCTCGTCCTCTCCACACGCGGCGGCTGCTGTTCTGAGGTTGCGTCCTGCGTGAAGCTGGCCCCCACCCCACACAAAACTCAGTGAAAATAACCAGCACAAACTATTAATATTATTTTTTACTGAGTTTTGTGTGGGGTAGGGGGGGGCAATAAAGTTTTAAGTTGTATGACAACCATTGTATCGTCTATTTTAACGTTGTTTAAATGTTTAAGGGTCATTTTTTTTGTAAAATGCACATGAAAAAGATTGCTAGTGCTCTGCAACTTCAGAAACATGAACGCGACCAGGCTGAAAGCCAGCGGGGCTCTGCAGGCAGCCATCATCAGCACACACCTGTGTTATTGATTACCTTTGCAGTCATCTGATCCCTCCTCACAACAATCGGGAGTCCATGCAAACTGCCATCATAGAAACTGAAGCTGTGAAAATGAATTTGTGTCATTCTCAAAACAATACAATAAATGTCACTTTGCTGTCAAAATGACTCAGAAAAGCACGTTTTTAAGGTCAGAGAATGACACAGTGCTGCTTTAAAGACACCTGGCAACATCCATGATGGGAAATTTCAAAGATAAATTTAATATGAACCTGGCAAGAGCTTCAGGGTTCTTTGGATGGTGCCTTGTGGCACCCGTCTGGATGACAGATTATTTCCTTTTTTTTTTAGAAGGTGATGCATTTATGGAAACTGCAGCTGAACCTGAACGATTACATAATCGTTCCAGCCTGTGCAGCTGTTTGATCTCCATCATGGTTGCTGCTTTTCTCCTTAATGGTTAACGGGCTGTCACTGAGAGCTGCCGGCAACTCTGAGTAAACATACGAGTGTGTGAGCATCCTTTGTTGTGCAGACGCAGTGATTCACGGAGATGAATGAGTGTCTTCACTGCGGGTTGACTTGGCATGCTCAGTCCTCCGCCGCGGTTATCATTCTTACTTTCATACGGTTGTCTTCTGTGTGACGTTTGACATGTTGCGTAAGGCGTTACATGCTGCTGATGACTCCTTTGTTTCAGCCTTATTTCCTCCCAGCACCCTTCACATGAACATTACAGTACTTTTATTATTATTTTTATTAAAGATGGAAGAGTTGGAAGATATTTAGATTTCTATTCTTTCATTTTATTAGACACTTTAAAAGTGAGGATAGCTTTTGTCTAATGAAGCTGTATAAAGTAGCATCACACATATTTACCCAGTTTATAGACTAAAAATAAAGTACACTGTAAACGTAGCATTGGTTTTAATAGAATATATCTACCAGATGTAACTTAATTTTAATTTAGTTGTTCGTAATACTAGTCCTGAATAAGTTGTAAGAACTTTGGAGGGCAAAATGCTAGATAATGTAATTTATTTAAGTTAAATCAGTATAATTAAATTGAGGAAAACAGGGAAATTAGGGATGGTGAGGGAGCAGGTTTCCCACAATGCAGTTCATTTCTTTGAACAACAAATTAGAGATAATTCATGTTGGTAGTGTCATGTGACTGCTCTTAACTTGTTTGTTTATTCCTGGCATTCATGTTGGTACAAAATAAAACAATGTTTGCGTGAAGCATCTTATCTCATTTATGTGAAATTAGTTACGTCTAGTTTCCTCTACAACCTCATTCACTTAATCAGATTTATCAAGTCCCCTGTAAATTCTAACTAGTTGGCTTTACTTAAAAAAATATGCAAACTTGCTGCCTCAGGAAATAACTATTTAGTAAAGGGGTGATTAAGTAGAATAAACTACTTTAGTTTAAGCTTGTAGAACTTTTTGTAACTTCTGATTAAGCTGATTAAGATAAATCTGATTCATGCCTCCCTCACATTAGAGGACTTTTTAAAGATTTAGAAAAGACTCCTGGAAGACTACAATCTCACACTGTAGCTCACATCTAAAGACAGTTTTTAGTGTCAGACTGAGATTTTACAGACTGACAATCTTGCAGGATCACTATTTACAAGACTACAACTAGATTTTTTCAGCATTTTTTCCCCATCATGCAATTTGTTCCCATCAACATCATCATCATCATATTTAATTTGAAAGCACCTTATCAAAGAGCATAAAGACACTGTAAAAACAGATAAAACATTAAAAACAAGAAGCTAAAACACTAAAAATGCAGAACTTAATTGCTCTCTCTAACCGAGAACATTCAGTGACCAGCATGTCTGCAGCACTGATCTTTATTTAGGCCGTGTCTCAAACCGCGCACTTGAGCACTTCAAACACTATCTTTGAGTGTGTAGTGCATTCATGCTGTCATTTAAAGGAATAGTTCACCCTCAGAATGATTCAACTTTATTTTTCACTTACCCTGATGGTGAGCAAGACTCTGGAGAACTTTTTGAATATGTCAAATGCAGCCGGAGATCAGGACGACTTCTCGTCCCCCCCCCCCAATGGAGTTTTCCAGGGTCTGAGCTAAAAAGGTCCATAAAAGTCCACAAAAACTTGTCAATATTCCTCCATACTGCTCGTCCAATGTAATCCAAGTGCCCTGAGTGGGTGGCGTCCAGTATATTTTTAGAGTCTAAACAAGACTACATCGCATGCCTAGCAAGCACGCCGATGCACGTTCACAAAACTACGGAAGCCACGGCAGACGAGATCGCACGCTCTCTTTTTCTTTCTTTCTTTTAGATCAATATCCAACCCCTCCTGTGTTTGTCCCAGTTTGTCTAGAGCTCTTGCGCTCTCACCACAATGTAAGCAGTGAATTTCTTCTTCTACGCTTGCATTATCGGCAGAGTAGGCTCTGAACTCCGAGGCTTCCGTAGTTTCGTGACCGCGCATGTGCACGCTTCATGGAAGTAAACAATACTCCCTTTTAGGCTCTAAAAATCTACTAAATGATATCGTTTCGAGTAAATTCTGGACGCTACCCACTCAGGACACTTGGATTTCATTGGACGAGCAGTATGGAGGAATACTGACAAGTTTTTGTGGACCTTTATCGACCTTTTTGGCTCGGACCCTGGCGAACTCCATTGGGGGGGGACGAGAAGTCATCCTGATCTCCAGCTGCATTTGACATATTAAAAAAGTGGTCCAGAGTCTTGCTCACCATCAGGCTAAGTGGAAAATAAAGTTAAATCATTCTGAGGGTGAACTATTCCTTTAAGCCAAAATTCAGGGCTCTGAAAGTACCTGGATGTTGCCCTAATAACGGCCAAAAACGAAGCACACTACTTGCACTAAACGGACGCCATCTTGTTAAAGTAGCAGAAGAGGCGGGACTTTCGAACTGTTTTCATAGCTGAATAATGGCGGTGAACGAAGCGGTGGCGACGCCTGCTGCACCGGAGGCGGTATTGCACTGATGTAAGTAACGTTTATGCAATTTTTCAGATATAATTACTAGTGTATGTAGCTACCAAGCTGTTCACTCCCTGATCACAGTTGTGATCTAGTCACTTGTTTGAGGCCGTGGTTATACCGGCTCATTAGAGTTAGCTCACGTTAGCGGGCAATGCTAGTCCGTCACTTCTGGTAAGTGCAGCGCTCTATTCGGGTTGGCATTTAGCAACAACAGTGTGCAACACAGATGAAGTACACAGTGCACACTGAGTTCCAGTGTACTCAGGCAAGTGCGTGGTTGAGACACAGATTTAGTGTTTACTGTCAGTAATCTGATTACTGCTGTGTGTTCTGCTGTCAGATTTGACAGCGCGGGGTATGGATGGCATTCTCTGTGGGTCACATGACCGCTTTCATGTTGAAGTCAATGCAAGTTGCAGCTCTGTATTTCTATGGCTCTGGTCAACGTATTTTGCAACTCTGAGTATTGACGGTTCTGGAGGTCGGCACCTGTTTCCGCTGCTGTCAGAGCTCATCCAGCGATTGGTTGTTGATTGTGTTGCGATGCTGCGACTTGAATAAAATTTAACACGTTTGATATTGTCACAAGCCCAAGACTAGAAAAAGATTGATATAAATCAGCGCAGATTACCATCTCAAACGTTACAATGAAGGCTGCAGGGGTGTGCTGCGACTCCAGTAAAACTCCTGAGATTTACTAAAGACCTTCAGTCATAAGTCTGCGATGGTGGAAATCATTTGGTGTCAACCCTGCATAAGCTGTAGGTGGATGAGGTTGTGGAATTTCACATAAACTATATGAGATACTTCACACAAACTTTATTTTATTTTGTACCAACATGATGATTTCAAGTTCATCTTGCCTACAGTAACTGATGAACTGATTTTAGCTAAAACTGTCAGACCACAGACGTCTTTGTCACGGTCCAGCAGCTGCTGGATAGCAGGTATTAAATGCAGGAATAAACAAACAAGCTGAGAGCAGTCACATGACACTACCAACATTATTTATAAATCCCTCATTCGTGAATTATCTCTAATTTGTTGTTTTAAAAAGGGAACTGCATTGTGGGAAACCTGCTCCCTCACCATCACTAATTTCCCTGTACTCAATTTAATTACACTGATTCAACTTAGGTCAACTTAGGTCAAATAAGTTATCTTTTTATTATCTATTATTAGCATTTTGCCCTCCAAAGTTCGTACAACTTAGAGTTCAAAAAGCTCTACAGCATTAATCCGTTCTAGTTGATTCTACTTAGTCACTCCCATTAACAAAAACTTAAAGGTTGAATATGGAACATTTTTATTAAAAGCTATATTTTTTCAAAAAATACCTCCACAGGTCGTTTGGGGGTGTACAAAGTGAAAGACAACATTTCCCAGAAAAATTATATTCAGCCTAAAAAAATATAAAATAAATTTTGCGGGTCGAAATGGGATTTTATTTACGTCTATAAGCCAATACACGCCGCCATTGCAGGTTGCCAAATACGATCTCTTGTGGAAACAATATTTCGGTCATAGTCAGGCTTGTACAGGGAAAACCGTAGAGATGACGAGTGAAGCAGCTGCTTCAGAACCCTGGAGATGTTGTTATCTGTTTCTGAGGAGGAGTGACCTGAGAAGAGCAAAACCTGGAGTAAATTTAGGTGAAGACTTCACTAAATGCGACTTTTCTCCTGATCGGTAAGCTAGCTTGTTTGCTAACATGGCTAACGTTAGCTGTCAGTTATAAACTCCTCTCTACTTGTTGGACATGCTGCAGACTGTTGTCACTTGCGTATCGGCAGTGAGTCTGGCATCCCAGCGGCTGGAGTTGTTTTTCTGCAACTACAACCTAGACACACTGATGCGCTGTCTTCCGTATTCTATATTCAACCTTTAACTTTATAAAGCAGCGAATTTGCATATTTTTTAAGTAAAGCCAACGTGTTAGATTTTACAGTGTAGCTGTCACCTCTTGCAGTCTATTAAATGCATAAATGGATGTTTGCATCCAAATTTATCAAGTTTTGGGTGTAGAAATAGATGGAAAAAGCCTTCCACAGCACAGTGACATGATAAACCCACGAATAAACTGTATGGATCCACCAGGTGGACACATATTCATCATTATTTCTCCAGGTGGGAAATCTAAGGAGTTAAAGTTCAGCTTTAAAACATGATCCAAAGCTTTTATACAGCAGACTTTTGAGTAACGCAGGAAAAACGTCCGCTTCGTATAACTGGAGACGATCCCGTGGGTGAAACCATGGCAGCGCTTCCAACTGCGGCTCATTAAGTCATCAGGATGCTTCAGACACCAACAGCTCCTCGAGTGATGACAGCGTCCTCGTTAAAATGTCTTTGTTTGCTGCTGTTATTCTTCACTCCCTCTCCTCTGAGTCGACAAAGCTGTCGCTCCGAACAACAACACACCACAGAGGAATCTGATTTACAGACGACCACCAACAAGTTTGTCCTCCCTGCAGAAAAATGCTGGAGCTACTGGGTGAAGGGGGACTGATTGGTTTTTGAGGAAAGCGCCACATAGCTGATTGTATTCTGCATCGGAAACCTGCATCAGAACTGACATTTAGTGGATTAAAGCCATTTAATTAGCCTGAAACATGTAAAAACATATGAACAAAGTTGGTTTTAGCATTTTCATTAACACTAAAGTCTTTTCTAATCTAAAAATACAACGTAAATGATCCCAGCCACTTATCTACACTGTTTCTGAGCCATGCTGGTGCTTTATCTCAGCAAAATGAGAGGGACCAAATAACATTTTGTATTTATTTAGTTTGTTTTCAATCTTGTTTAACTGGCTTTTATTTGCCTACTTTGAGGTTTTGTGGGAAAATGTGATCATGTTGGGGGGGGCGTGTATCTAAAGTTTCATAAACTTTGACTTTAGTGGCATATTTCCAGGCTTCCTGCTGCACGCTTACCCTCAGCTGTTTGTAAACAGGAAGCCAGTGCTTAAACCATCCAAGCACTCATGATGGCAGAATTCTCATTTATAAATGAGCAAAAGGAGTTGATCAGTGTTTCAGTTTAAAAACCTGGCATTTGCGTGATTATGACGGTTACTTGGTGAGCTGGTGGGTTCAGGGGAAGCAGCAGGTGTCTTCCTCCTCGTCCCTTCATCCCCCGGAGAGTCGGCAGCATGTGACCGCTGTGAACAGCTGGAAGTTCAGCGCCAGTCTCGGTTTGAGTGTGTGTGCAGACCGGAGGCTTGCACTGACATTCCTGTGGTCTGCAGGGTGTTTGTCCAGCGTAAGTGCGCATGCATCGCTGTGTTTATGCATGTGTGTAGGCTCGGCATTCTGTCCTCGTACCGAACGAGATAAAATGTTTCTTTGTCAGATAAAACATGTGACTGCAACTTTACAGTTTTCTTTGTTTTATCTGTTTCTCTTCGTAACGGCCTGTTTATTCTCTGTGAAGCAGAAGGAGAATTTATCCAGATAACCTCACTGCACTTTTATTGATTAATGGGATTTATTTCCAAACAACACATAAAGGTATGCACAGATACAGTCTGAGCCATGTAGCCATCACTCTCTAGGATCAGGAGAGTATGTGTTTCTATGTGCATGTACGTGTGTGTGTGTGTGTGTGTGTGTGTGTGTGTGTGTGTGTTATGGTTTCGGGGTGTTGGTACGGGCGGTTGGCAGACATGCCCTCATGAGTCTGTGCCATCTGGAAAAGGTTTTGCATGGTTTGACCATAAACTGAAAAAGCTTTGTGCTCACAGAGTGAAGAAAACCCCCCATGGATAATAAACTAAATAAATAAATGAACAAACAAATAAATAAATATAGAAATAATTCCCCCAAATTTTAATTTCACTGTATTCTTTCAGTTAAATGAGGAATTTGGAGCCTTTTTACACTCCAAGTTAGAAGAGAGAAGAAGAAAAAAGACAATAGGAGGACTCAGTTACAGATAGATTTTAAATAAGTAAAAACAGAAACTAATCAAAAACAAATCAGACATAAAAAACCCAAAAAGTTGTAGAGATGAAATTATACATTATTAAAAACTTAAAATGCTCAAACAATGAAAATTAATCAAGTTTAGTTTATTCTAAAAGTTTTTGATGCACAGAAAAGGAAAATATAACTTGCATGTACAAAGTTGAATTCAAAGGTCGGTAACTGTTGTGTATTCAAATCAATTTTGTTTTGGCTTGCAGCAATCACACTGAGATCAGATTGATGTGGAGTGATTTTCTGCACCTTACACAGAGAAAAGGTTATCCAGCAGCGAGTACTTTTGTCCTGTGAGTTCAGAGTTTTGCGGATGGGTTGTTGTTTGGCTGGTTAGAGGAGCAGCTGTTTGGAGAACTTCTTCAAATCTTATTTATTATATGTATGTAATTATTTATTCATCTAATCAAACCATTGCTAGTCTCCAACCGTAGTGTTGCCATGCTAGAAAACTCTTCATTTTTCGTCAAAGTTTTATAAAAATGAAGCCAATTTGAAGGAAAATCTCCCTGTTTGACTAAACCATAGATGAGGTCCATGATGACGGATGACGGCGGCATGTCCTGATCTTACGGAGAGATTCTGCCTTTCTTCATGCAAGATTCATTTCAGCGGTTCTTTGCTGCTTTTGTTCCACATTCTTTAGAGTTTTCCTCATCTTTTCATGTCAGTAACTGAGAAAATAAACAACTTTAATTGTCATCTCACTCTCACTGTTGTAGCTGTGTTTCATCCCCAGCCGTCGATTTACCGATGCTCCTGTACTATGCAGAATCTAAACTGACGGCTGTATTGTGGTGAAAAGCTGCACAAGTTATTTGTGTTGCAGGCAGATTTTATTGTCTAATTCGTAAGTACAAAATAAAAGGCTTCATTAAATGATTAGAGGATGAACAAAGTTGAAAATAATGTTCACACTGAAGATTTTATTAAACAGAAACTCACTTTTAACCTGTTTAAGACTCAGAACAGAGCAAACTTTCTTCAGATTAACTGGAAAATAAAGCATGTCGACTTGGAAATGCGTAGCTATGGGAACGGAGAAACATGGATACAGAGAAAGAAAAATCTGTGACGGTGTGACTTGGACCTGCGGAGCCTGACGGTATCTGAGGTCAGATGTCAGGCGCAGGTCAGCCTGCAGCGTCGGCTGTTCTTTAATCAGCCGGGACGGCGGCAGATGTGACAAACCGTGGGAGGAGAAGCGTCCGTGGGAATACTGAGACAGCGATGCGCTTTCCGGAGTCATCCCGAGAGAGAAAGCGGACAGACTGTGGGAATGTTTGCGGGATCCTGCCCCCCCCCCTTCAGTTTGTGTTTGTTCTCCGTCAGCAACAACAACATCTCATGGTTATTGTATCTTTCCTCGTGGAGCTGAGCTTCTGAGCGTGAATGTGTGATGGAAAGACTAATTAAAGGCAGATCACAACCAAACATGCGCCGCACTCTTGAACTTTAACCTCAAAAAGGTGAAACTAATGAAAGAAGAAATTTTACAGCATCTTTGATGTTATTTTTCTTCCCCCCTTAACCGTCATACAGCTTTACTCCGACAGACTTACAATATTTGGATGAATATTCAAAGTCCATTTTAAATTGTCAAACCTTTCTAATATTTTTGGCATTTTATTCTTTTTCCATGACATTTTGCTTTAACAAAATATATTGAAAGTCATGGATTACGTAGACAGATATTTCATAAAGATCAATGAAATTCAGAGAAAACATGCAAAGCTGCTAACTGTTTCCACAAAACATAGAAAAGACAGAAAAATAGAAACTTAAACTACTTCCTGGGTAATCCAGGTGTCCAGCAGCATACAGTGTGTGTCACACACAACCAGGCACTCTGAAACTCAGTCGACATAGAAATAAAAGTCTGTTTTAAGTGGTTAGAAAAAGATAAATTGTAAATAATTAAAAAGTAATTATCAGTTAGTTATTATCAGAAGGTAAATACAGATTTGCTGCGGTCTCTTTTTTTATAAGCAGAAGCTGTCCAGTTCTGGTCCTCAGCTGACCTGCAGGTTTTAGATCTTTTCTGCTTCAACACCTGAATCACATGAGTGGATTTTTAACAATCTTGGGCAGAACTTGAGGGTCTATTTCAATTTAACCTGGTTGGAGCAGAAAAACATCTTAAACCTGCTGGACGGTGGCCCTCGAGATCCAATTCTGGAAATCCCTGCTTAGATATTTTTATAGACCAAAGGTCATTTTAACGTTAAAGACGAAAAATTGAACTTTTAGCAGTTTTCTCAGTGACCCCCCCTATCAGCGGCTAAACTAGCATCCATCTTCATCGTACCTGTGCTGTGATTCACTCCAGCCAGTAAAAAACAGTCTTATTTTGACTCTTGTTCTGTCTGTTCCTCTCTTTCTTTTGCTCTCTTCCTCCGGTAATGTTTCCTTGCCTTTCTTTACTGAATCTGACTTGAAACACCTGCTGCGTTCATATCTGGTTCATATCCGTTTGCTAGTAAGTGACGCAGTGCGTAACCAGTCATCAGCTGCAACGTCACGGCTCCGTCCCGGATGGAAAAGTTTTATACTGCTGCTTCTGAGCCTCGGGACGCCTCGGGACAGCGACGGCTCGAAAATGCGCAAAATGAGTCAAAACGAGTCAGAAACGCAGATTTTTAAGGTCTAAAAGTTACGGTGTGTGTCTTTAAATAAAGTAGCTATTAAATAGCTGTCACATTGTTAGCATCTTAGCAGTTATTGTTCATGTTTATACTTCATTTTCTTTATTTTCCCTGAATTCTCCAGTTATCTTCCTCCCTCCTCCTCCTCGTTCTCCATCCGCTGATTTACTTCCATACTCCTCCTCACCTCGCGCCGTTTTCTCTGCTCCCTGCCAGATTCTTCATCTACTCTACATACCATCCTTCTTTTGCTGTTATTCTTACTGTTTTTAGCTTCACGTGTTGTTTTCTGACAGCCTGCACCAGCAGCATTTTTGGCCACAGACTACACCATGTAAAAAAAAACCCCCAAAGCTTCTCTGGACGACGCTGAAAAGCTCACCGTTTTAAACCCGCTGAGAATATTTAACTTTTTTTTGTTTTATTGCTTTGAGAGGGCTGCAATAAATCAGTAAATTGGATGTAAATGGACCGTTTTTGAGGATAAAATAAATGACCTGATGGAAGTTTTGAGCCACAAACTTGACTAAACATGAGAAAAATGCTAAACCCTGCCATGGCATTCACACTTCCAGACATCTGATACGCCGCAGAAAATGTTGGCACGGTAGAAATGTGTGTGTGCGAAGCTTTAAGCTGTGAGAAAGTCATCTTAAACTGAAGCATTCCAGCCGTGCGGATGGAAATCTTCCCATCCACGGCTGGGTCGACCTGTCATGACATCTGGGGACAAATACGCGCTTCATGCACCGAGCATGACACACAGCACGACAGCTCAGTTTCAGTTCAGTGCTAAAAATTGTTTTGTGGAATATGTTTATTTAAAAAGATTTTTTTTTAAAGTTAGTTTACACAGTAAAAGTAGGAATTTGGATTATTAAACATGGAGGTTAATTCAGTATATTAAACCCCTGTATATAAATAAGAGGTAGACAAGCTGTGATTTATAGTTTTAGACATCAACATTTGTGGCTGTTTCATCTCTCTGTAATGATTTTTGGGTTTTTAGGACATCTATGATCAAAGTTTCTCTATGAAAATAAAAGCAATATTACAGGAATCAGTCTCCAGAAAATAGTATAAATGTAAATAGTTTATTTCCCACAACATATTTTTACACATACAATAAATATTTATAGTTTCTGTCCACTGGAGCCTTTTTGTTTGTCTTGCATTATTGAATTATATATGTGTGATTATATAATTCATCTGAAACGACGCTGCTTGTCCAGAATAATTGTAAACAAAGCCGGCAGTTCAGTCCAAATTCCTGCACTTGGGAGCGCCTGAATGGAGGGAAGGAGGAAGCGAGGTGGGGGGGGGGCTCAGCAGGCTGAACAACGAGCTCTTTATAATGATTGACTGTTTTCACGGTGACTCATCGCACTTCACAGTCCCGTCTGAGGAGGCCCGTCCTCGTGTTTTCTGAATGACACGCTGCGTTTCAGGGCTTCAGGGTGTCACGTTGGGATGTTCGCTCTGACAGCGTGCACGCAGCTATGACTGCGTGTTCCTGCATCCGAGCAGGATTGGAGAGTTTCAGCTTGTTTTTGAGAAAAGTGATGTAACTTCATTTGGTTTTATTCCTGAAAAGATTCTCTGTGATGAGATAAAGTCAAAGTGCAGAATTCCTGTTAAAGATGGCAGGTGTGTTTCAACCGTTTCCCTCTGTAATCAAAACAAGGGGAGGCTCCCACTGAAGGCAAACATAAGTGCCAGTTACACATGTGCAGGCAGTTATTACACAATTTATGGAACTGTGTCACATCCTGGGAGATTTTACAGTACATCTGTTTACTTTTGTATTTGGAGACGTGTTGCTGACTTTCTGGTTTTTTTGTTCCTCTTTCTCGGCAGAATCCCGGAGTTTCCTGGACAGCATGAACCACACCAGCGGCTCCACAGACGGAGAGCTGTTCAGATCAGACGTACCGGTCACTCCTGCTTCCTGTCAGAGGATCTTTGGCTCCATGTGCTCGGTATCGTCCGGAAGCCCACTCCCACACACAGACAGGTACACGCAAAGACGCACAGCAGCTCTGCCTGTAATACTGAGGAGTCTCTGAAAAGTCTGTTGCTTATTTACTACTAATACTATTATTAATTATTATTAACAACAACAACACTAACTCATTCTAAGATATTTACTGATGTGCAGTGTAGGGATGTCGCTTTTTTTTTTATCGATACCCATATCGATACCCCTTATCGATACCGGTATTTATCGATTCTCTTATTGATACTATAACATAATTTAAGTAAATAATAAAGACATTACAAGATGTTAAAAGATCCAGTGGTGGAGAACGTTTGTTCAGAAGGTGTTGAAGTAGCCCGGACATAAAGGTGGGTGAAGGACAGCAGGAGAAAAGTGAATTGTGTCTGTCTTATTCCATCTCTGTGATTATTTGACTCGTATTCTCTTTTAATGCAAAAAGTATCAATAAAAGATCGTTTGTCCAGAATCTTAACTCCCTTATCGTTAAGATTCCTACCAAACGATACCGGTACTGCATACATCCCTAGTGCAGTATGATGGCCAACATAACAGAATTCATGTCCAATGCAAATTTCCATTTGGGGACAATATTATCATATTACATCATATCCTATCATATCATATTGTATCTATTGCATGTATGTATTGCATCGCACCATATCGCAACACTTCGTTTCGCATCATATCGCACTGCATCATATTATATTGCATCGCATCATATTGTATCGCATCGCAACATATTGTATCGCTTATATCACACTGCATCACATCCAATCCCATCATATCGCATCCTCTCATATTACATCATTATGTATCGCATCATATATCACATCGCATCACATTTTATCACATCCCATCGAATCGCATCGTACCATGTTGCATCATTATGTATTGCATTGCATTGTATTGCATTGCATCGCATCCCATCATATCGTATCATATCATATTGTATTATCATCATTATGTATCACATTGCATCATATCACATTGTAATATATTATACCATTATGTATCGTATCCCATAATTTCACATCACATTGTTTTGCATCGCATCAGATCACATCGTATTGCATCGTATCGTAACGTATCGTATCGTATCTAATCGTATTGCATCGTATCAGATCACATCGTATTGCATCGTATCGTATCGTATCGTATCGTATTGCATCACATTGCATCATATCATATTGTATCTCATCACATTGCATCGGATTGTGTCATATTGCATCGTAAGCAGTTGGAAACCTCAGTTTCGAAACAGCTGGATTCAAAATGCAAAATGTGGCAGAAAACTGTGTTTAAAGAATTGGGAAAAAATAATATAAGGGGCAAAGGGAACAGGTTCCACCAACATTTAGAGTAGTGGTTCCCAGCCGGAGGTCCAGGACCCCCCAAGGGGGCCCCAAAGAGCACATGGGGGTGCTTTTTATTCTTCTTTTTTTTAGATTTGCAGAAAATCTAGGATCAAATCTAACTGGAACTACACTGGGATGTAATCCAGCTTGAGATTCTGAGGCCACTTAGCCACATGTTTTATGTACAGTAATGTCCTTGCATGTGCAATATTTACATGCAGTAAAGTATTCTAATTTCAATCTTATTTCATCCTCGTACAGTACATATGTATATTTTTCATCCTTTCTGCACATTTATCCTGCCGCTCTGCTGCATCATAAAGAGGCTCAATCTGACTCAGACTGGTTAAATTTGGAGGCATCTAAAGCAGCTTAAGATGACTGGATGCAGCATTAGGAGATGGTCGACTGTGGCTGTGAGGAGGCATCAGCAATAAACACACACTATGTTGTATTTAAACTAATGTGGCTTTATAAAATGGCTTGAGGTTAACTTCAACTACACCATTACAACATAAACTAGACTCATCAGACCAGGATCAGTGGTTTAGTGGGATTTTAACTGTGGATTTTTAAAAATATTTTTATGGTTTTATTATAACTTTTATAAACTGGTTTGCTTACTGGTTTGTATCACCATGGCACGGTGATACAGCGGTGGGAACCTGTTCTGGAGCAGGTTAGGTTTGCTTTTCACTGAGAAGCGTGAAATGTCAACTTGAGGGAATGATGTTCGCCTCCATCAGGGACAGACGGCTGTTTAGCTGCAGCAGCTTTGCAGCCGTTCAGTGTGCGAAACAGAAAATGATGGTGATGCAGTGATGTGATGGCAGCACACATCCAAAGTCAGAAACTTAGGTTGGTAAGCTGGGTAGTTAGACTAACCAGACCTCCATCCTCCAGGGGACATCCTGGATATACCGAACCTGGTTCGTGTGTCTCCCAGTTTCAGGAACTGGTCCTCTGTGCGACTCATGTTGGATATAAATCTGAGCAGCTTTTCCGCTCAGCATTGTTGGAAAGGAGGCATGTCTGAGGTCTTGTCCACACGTAGCAGGGTATCTCATAAAACAAAGATATTTTCATATGATAAGGCCATATCAATAACTGGGAGTTTAATATTTGAAACGTCACTGTCTGCGACAAAATGTGCTCTGACATCACATGTGTGACCTGTATTTACAGTGAGTCTGCACTATACACTGCTTAGGCGAACAAGATGAGCCGTGTCAGCTGAGTTTTCACTTGGTTCAAACAGGCGATCAGCCAGGTGACCCGCTCAAATCCGCCGGCCTGTTTGGCCGATTTTTATTCTTCTTTTTATTAACTTTGATATTTTTTTCATTTATATGCATTTTTATGTTCCATTAACATTGCTAATGCCGCTTTCACATTAGCACCTACTTAGCCCAAACAACAGCACCCTGTTTAGTTTGTTCACATTACAACTGAGGCCGTCTACAGCTCTGGTTTTCAGTGTGAGTGAGGTCATAGTGAAGTTTTGTGAAGTCATTTGTTTGCGACACACACAGACACTGAACTGCTTACAAGCCCCAAAATATCTTGGCCGTTCTTAAAACAAGTAAAAAAAATATATATATTTTTTTTGCTTGTAATAAGCAAAAAAAATCTGCCAGTGGAACAAGTGAAATTTTCTAATAAGATTTCTTGAAATAAGATGCATTTGTCTTAAAAAAAGTTCCTATATCTCACTGAAATGTTTCTCTCTGGGTAATTTTGTCTGATTTTGAGTGTGATGAGATATTTTGACTAGAACGTAGGAAAATATACTTGGTAAGATTTGAGTTTTTGCAGTGTATTGGTGAAATTAAGGAAGTTTACTGCAGATAAGGCTTTATAGAGGCTAATTCATTCTGCCCCCTTCACTGCCATTATATGGATAAACGCAGATCTACAGCTTATCTAAATCATGTCCAAAGGAGTCAGAGTGATGTAGAAATGTTACTGGTGAGTAAATGCACATTTAAATTCCAGAAATAAGGTCCAGGTTGAAATAAACAATAGTTATCCTTTAATAACCCTTGGCCACCCTGCTATATTCTCTGGCCATCCCTAAAAAAAAATCTCTGCAGGCGCCCCTGGTTTTGAGTTTAATTATTTAAAAATGGACAGTGCATATTAATGAACATAAAATGTAAATGTGGGGGAGCTAATTTCCATCCTCTGTCATTAGTTTTCCTTTCCATTAGTTTTGTTAAAGCTTCTTTACATCTGCAAACGCTTTTCCCTCTATTTCAGCAGCAAACTACTCGCCCGCCATCACTTCTTTTCCACCACTTCATTTATGCATCCATATTAATATTTCGCCATACACAAACTTTGAAGTCTTACATCAAATGAAGTATTACAATATAGATAAAAAGGAGCACTACTCCCACGTCATCGCCCGGCTGACCCTCTCAGACACAGAGCTCAGTCCCTGTGAATGTCCTTCACGACACACCTCTGCAGTTCGGTGTGGGAGGTTTTTTCTTCTAAAAATGAGGTGGTGTGGACTTTTTAGACGGAGGACGAAGGATAAAGGTTTTACAAAGACCCAGCTACACGTGTACAAGGCCTGAGCCTCCATCAGCGGCTTCCATCCATGCAACTTCTGCTCAGTGTATGCCGACTGTTTCCTATTCAGAAGTCAGGATATGAGTCGTTTTAACTTCTGCCACCAACAAACAACTTAAATTGAAGATAAAGTGAAGCATTTTGGGGATTTAAGGCACTGCAGCTTCAATACCTGATATTTCCTGGAATATGCAGATGTGTTTGTAGTCAGATTTCACTGGTCCCCAGGCGGCTAAATGTCCTGCATGCAGCTATGTAGCAAAGTGATGATGCTACTGTCTGAAGCATCAGGTGGGAAATGGAGTCAGGTGCATCAGACGCTGCTCGGCTGCCTGTTCTCTGCTTTAGGATCCACCAGGAAACTTTTCCTTTTTCCTGATGCTAATGTCGACATCCACTTTCTTTTTTTCTGGACTGGTAAACCCGTGCACATGCAGATGTTTTGTCCTTGACCAGAGGAGGAATATTTTGGAACAGCATGCAGTGTAACAGCTGAAAACGTCATCCCAGACAGAAACACCGGGAGTGTGACATCATCACTTCCATGTTTTTTGGTTTTTATATATGACTACTATCCTCATGCTTCTTATATTTTCCTGTGTCCTCCTCTGCAGCTCCACTCCTCCTCCCGTGTGGCACGACAGGACTCCAAACTCCCTGAACTCCCCATATCCTCCCCAACCCTCACCCCCTCTCCCCCATAGCACTCCCAATGCCCACAGTTCTCCCCGGGAGGCTGTGAAAGGCCTGGGAGGGAGTCTGGGGGTCCGCGGGGAGGCCGACAGCCCAGACTTGTCCTCGCTGTTGCTGTTGGGAAACGGCAGCCTGGAGCACAGCCTGCTGGAGGCAGTAGAGGGTCTCGGGAGGCTGAATATGGGGGGAGAGGGGAGCATCGCTCCGCTGCTGCCCGAGAAGAGAAGAGGAGGCGAGGTGGGAGAGATGGGCTCGTGTTCGCCGTCTCTGAGCGGGTTCTCCAGCCCGCACAGCGGCAGCAGCCTCAGCATCCCGTTCTCATCCTCCCTGACCCCTGACCCCCTCAGAGGACTCAGTGGGGCCACGTCGCCCGGAGCAGGTATGCTGTTAGTGTCTCCCACTATGATCTTATACAAGTTTTCTTCAAAAACATGCTCACATTAAAAAAAAAAAACGGACAGTTTCATCCCTTTTAAAGTTCAAATCAAATTGACTTGAAGGTCAGTTTCTCTGTAATAACAGCATAAGCAGGAGATTAACTAACCAAAAGATATTAAGTTACAGATAAAGCATGCTTTTCATCATTTTGAGCACATTGACCCTGTTGGAAATGGTCATTGTTGAAAAACGCTCAGCAGCAAAAGGTTCAAGCTTTCAGGTAACTGGAGTACAGCACGAGTTCCAGCTTTCTTCCAGAAGTGCGCCCCTTCTGGTGACAAGCGGAAGTGACACTAATGTCGCGCACACATGAGCCGCTTTGACTGCGTTGGTCTTTAGTTTAACCCACATTACCCAGTCTGAGCCCAGAGTTAGAGAAACAATGTCCAATGAGGTGATAAAATTATAAATCTGCAAGTTGTTTACGGTTTGATACTTGAATAAACTGAAATCGTATGCTAATGGTAACAACAGGCTAACGCTGGCTTTTAGATCAGATATCCAAAATCACAAGCTGAGACCAGGATTACCTTATGAAATTACTGAATCAAGTAAATGTAACATGTCTATCATAATGCTACGTTTGCACACTAAAAACATAACCGTGGAATATTATGTATCCTTATTTCATACATCACACGTACCTTTTTGGTAGGAAGAAATCCAACGGCAGGTCTTGTTTTATTCCTACAGCAGATCGGAGCTCCCTCCTCTTAAAAAAAAAAAGAAAAGAAGCTTCTCAGTTGTTTACGGTGCATTCACACTAGATGATCCACTAAACTCGGTCCAGTTGGGGACTCAGCTCAGTTGGTGGGTGGGAGTGATCTCCATTTTGAACTTTAGCCAAATGAGCCAGAGTCTCATCACCTGAGCTGCCACTTCTTCCAAGCATGTCATGTATGTTATATAACATGATGTTGACATCATTTTTTTTTTACTTTGGTGCGGCACTGGTCCACTGTGCGGGCATATCCCAGAGCTTCCATTTCATTGCTAGTTTTTTTTTAAAACTGCAGTGTTTCTGTGGGTACCAGAAACTGGGATGTTTTCTTCTGAACATATATCAGTTAAAACTTTCATGTCATCTTCGCTCCACGTTTGATTATGAGCCATTTCTAAATAAGTCCTATACGCGTGTTTGTTTTGTTTATATAATATAAACTATAACATGAACCCGGGCGGCACGGTGAAATTATCGAAAATCTTTGCGGTATTTTATTTTTTCTTTGCACGAAAAATTTTCATTTAAATCCATAACCAACATATCTGGAATCCGGGGCAGAGAGCAACTGGGACCAGAAGATAATTATTTTCTCCCCATTGACTTCCATTCATATTTTTTCGTCTCTTAGGTCCCGTGGTGCGGAAGTAGAGGGGCGTGACTTCAGCTCCCAATCGTACCGAGACCTGTGTTTGTAGGCAGACCGAATCAAAGTCCGTCCATTCACAATACCCTCCCCAAAAAGCAGACTTTCTGAGCAAATGGTTCGAAAGGCTGGCATGAATGTGCCCTTACTTCCGTCTTACTACGGTGCCGGTCAGACTACAGTTTAGCTCTTTTCATCACACAAGACAAAACTTCTTTTCTTTGTTTTATGTGGAGTCTGAGTTGGAGTTTCAGAGGCACTTATTATCCATCTTTTAGCAGCAGTCGTCAGTGTTGTCTCGAAATGCGCTAATGGAGGTGGAATTGGAATACACAACACCAGCCACAGCCAGACGAAAACTCTCATGTTGAGCATACAGAAACAGTATTAAAGACACCAACGATGAAGAGAGATCAGCTCATGCACAACTACACTACTTCCTGAACTTAAGCCAGCTCCTTTGCCTCCTGTCTTTCATTACTGGATTAACTGATTAATCCAGGTGTGTCTGGCCATTGTCATCGTAGTTACTGAGGTCAGACACACCTGGATTAATCAAATCATCCAATAATGAAAGTCAGGAGACAAATGAGCTGGCTTAAGTTAGGAAGTAGTGGAGTTGTGCATAAAGCCAAGAAAGAAAGAGTATTTAGTATTTAAACTTGAGCAATGCACCTTAAATTCCCTGATTTGTTCATAATCAGTTCCTTTAACCTCATCAACAACCAGCAAGAATGTGATTGAATAAACATGATTAACAGGGAAGGTCAAGTTGAGTTTTTTTTATTTTTATTAACTCAATCAAAATTTTGTCAGAGACATTTTCACAGACTGGAGTGATGGTGCATTTTTTATTTTGCAGCATGATGTGATCTTCACAGACGAGTTTTTCATGCATTCTCATCTGCAGAGGTCAGATAAATATCTGAACAAGCCTAAAGTAGTTTAGAAAAAAGTTCTGTGGTCTGATGAAGCAACAGTATTTATTGGATCTTTAACCACAAAGAAGAGACATTTTTATGAGAAAATGAGTGTACAACTCTAAAGCACGGGGGTGGGTTGATCATGATGAGGGCTTTTAGTCAATAAAGAATTTCCTGCAAGCAAACATCAAACCATTTAAAATTAAACTGAATATAAAAAGAGGACAGCTTCTACAACGTATCAATAACACTAAAAACCTTATAATTCAGGCTTATGGGCCACATGCCAGACGACTCTCAGAAGCAGAAACGTCCTGAATAAGCCACACTTTCCCAAGAGGAAGCCACTAAGCTTTGACCGTGCAGGGTTACAAGGCATAAAAACAAAGAAAAAACATCTGTGTTAAATTTTTAGCAAGATTAAAAAGGAAAATGACCCAAAACTCGTTAAAATCAAGTCATATTTTCCTCATTTATTCAAAGAAATGGAAAGTTTCACTGCATATGTGACTCTGCAGTCTGCGCTTCTTTAACTGCGCGTCTCTAATGTTTAATCCAAAACGTCCCATCTGGTTTAGAGATTCTGCTGCTGTTGCTGTTTGTCATGTTAAGCAGCAACAGAGTTACAGAGTTACAATAAATCATTGCAAAGCTGCGTTTTTATATCATTACTGCTGCCTCATGCTGAAATAAATATACAACAAATCATTGTACAAGAACTGAAAGACATTGTTTCAGATCAGAGCGCAGGGAGACGTTTGCTGTTATCCCGGCTTAACAGAAGAAATGTGTGTATAATTCAATATTACCATGCTGAAAGCTAACGGGGAGCTTGAATCTGTGTCTTACAGACTGCGGCAGTAAGCAGGACACTGTGAAGTTTGTTCAGGACACATCGAAGTTCTGGTACAAGCCCGACATCTCCAGAGACCAAGGTAAATATTGGCCTTGGAGCAGCGGAGCCTGACGGCCAGTTGTGAGCTGATAAAGTTTCCCCGCATGCATTCAGAGTTGACTTCTAACTTTAGCTTATCTCTGCTCGCTCCACGTGCAGCCATCGCCGTGCTTAAAGACAAAGAGCCGGGCTCGTTCATCGTCAGGGACAGCCACTCGTTCCGGGGGGCGTACGGACTGGCCATGAAGGTGGCCACGCCTCCTCCATCTGTGCTGCAGCAGAGTAAAAAAGGTTGGTTGCAACGGCCTCTGCTCCTTTTGCACAGTTTTGTACATCATTTAAAATGCTAAACTTGTAAAAATACACATGTAAGGTGGAGGTTTCCGCTCTAAAGGTCATCTTTCTGAGCTGTATGCTTCCTCTGATTATTCCTTTTGCTTATCAAGTGAATATTTTGGCCTTAAATGTTTTTTTTTCTATTGAAATGTCTGCAGTAGATTTGTCAAATGAACTGGTGAGACACTTCCTGATAGAGTGCACACAGAAAGGAGTTCGTCTGAAAGGATGCCCCAACGAGCCGTACTTTGGTGAGAATCCTCTCATGTGATGGATTATTTTTGCTTTTTAAAGACCAAGAATCTTTATGTATCCTGAAACATGCATGTAAATGACAGAAGGAGGTGCGTAATCCATCCATTAAAGCTCCAGCAGAGTGGTCTCTGAGGCTCCACAAAGCTTTACAGTACAACAGCGTTTTAATCGATCTCCTCTGCCACCACCTGCAGGCCATTTCTTTAAGGTGCAGCCGTGGATTTGCTTGCTAATAACGCCTCTCCTCTCCTGACAGGAAGTCTCACAGCTCTGGTGTGTCAGCACTCCATCACTCCTCTGGCGCTGCCCTGTAAACTAATCCTGCCTGACAGAGGTAAACTCAGCCTGGGTCACAGTTTCTAGATGAATGGCTTCTTTAATAAAGCTGGAATTTAACCCTGCTCCACATTTCCAAACCTGACATTAAACCAGGAGTGTTATTTGGTAAATACGCTTGTTTTTAGTTTGAGTTTGAGTTTATTAAAAAAAGGGACAATGCATATTAATGAACATATACAGTTGTCCTCAAAATTACCCATACACTCCAGTTAAAGAAAAGGCTAAATTCACAATAATAATTCAAATAACAGAAAACTAAATAAACAAATAATAAATAAAAATTTACAGAATTATAGTTTACTGAAATAAAATATTGCTTTTGAATTGTGGTTGAAAATAATAATGTAAAAAACAAACAAACAAAAAAACTATCCCAGACACATTAAAGCACTTTTCCCATGAAGAGAGACCTGTCCACAGGTGCAGGAGTCTTTTTGAACATTACAGAAAACACCTGATCGCAGTAATTGCCTCAAAGTGTTGCTCAATAATACTTTAGCTTCGGAGCCCCATCACGCTTGTTTACTTGTTTTATTTTTTGTGTTTTTGTTTTTAATATTTCTGTTGAACCAAACTTCAAAATCAATGTCATGATTTTTGCCGAATTTTCATCTACTTTTTCAATTTCATCTTATTTCACTGACAGCTGTTTTTTTTTCCTTCTTTATTGGAGGTATGAATAATTTTGAGGACGACTGTATATGTAAATATGCAAAATTATAGCTAACAGCTAGTTTCTTGTTTTTTAGTGCTGAGCTGCTTGTGTGACAGCACTGATATGGACGTATGTGTTGGTAGACATATTCTTTTAGGTACCTTGAGGTAAAAATGTGCTGAATATTAATGGTCGAAACAAGTAAATAAAATCAAAATTAGGTTTTGACATCAAATTAAAGTGAGCTGCGCTCTTTGGTTGCGTGTTTGCTGAAAACAGGACTCTGATCGGATCAGATAAACTACGTACACTGACAGGTCAATCTGAAACAAACCCATTTTTACTAGTGACTTTCAACTAATACGATAACCAATCATTTTCTGCTTCTACTGACCGATACCAATGCCGATATTAAAGCTGGGAATAATGTAATATTCATTCCTTGTGCAGAATTAGAAATTTATGTCTGCTGATGATTCAGTAGCTGCTGGAGACGTCATAATGTTGCACGGGGGGCGGGGCCTTACTTTGTTCCCATGCCCCACAATTTTCTTTAAAAAAAAGAAAGAAAAAAAAAAACCCATAAGTTTTTATGCTTTTATCTCCATTTTATATTAATGGTTCAATTAAGGACACAGATAACAGACAAAATGTTACGGCAGTTTTTTAGAGAGGGGTGGGTGTATTTGTGAATTGTGTGGGTGCAATTTTGGAAATTTGATATGTATATAATACATGCATATTCTTGTATTCTGCATATTATTTTTATCGTTTTTATAATGTAAAGCACTTTGAGCTGCTCTTACATGAAAGCTGCATTATAAACGAGGAAACAGCATTCCACAGGTTGGCCATCAAACGGCGCCTGTTAAATATCGGTATAGTGATAATGGTTTTAGTTACAATGTGATATTTCAGTTTGTCTGTATACTATGTCTCTATCAAACAAATAAAATAAAAAACAATGGCGGCCAATATCAGGTTGATATTGGACCGTTATTAAAGTTTTAAACGTGAATATCGGCCGATACCAATATCAGGCCAATGATATCGTGCATCACTAATTCTAACTGATCCAAAATACTCAGATATGAACCCATTTAAATTGTCTTAAAATCTGAACTGGCTTGTTCTCTTTCTGCATGCCGAGTATAGGCACAATTTGGATGCGTAGGTGACACAGTTTGTATGCCTGGTAGCTACAGTTTGGACGATTTTGCAAGTAAACTTGTTTTTGCTCACAGACCCATTGGAGGAACTTAACAACTCGTCTGTGCAGACTGCAACAAACTCAGCTGCTGAGCTTCTCAAACAGGGAGCAGGTAAAACATCTTTATCCTCCTGATTTCCCCACATTGAGGCATTTTCTGCATTTTCTTCGGTGCATTTCTCCTTTCATCGGTGTGTGTGTGGGTGTGTGTGCTAGCGTGTAACGTATGGTACCTGGGCTCCGTGGAGCTGGAATCTCTGACGGGACACCAGGCGGTTCAGAAGGCCACCTCGCTGACGCTCTCCATGGACCCTCCGCCCGCCTCCACCGTCGTCCACTTCAAAGTGTCGGCTCAGGGAATCACGCTCACCGACAACCAGAGGAAGTGAGTGTTCGACCACCTGCACACACACATACACACATTCAGGTGAGCACACGGGAATCACACGTTCGTTTGGATCTGCAGGTTGTTCTTCAGGAGACACTACGCTGTCAACACCGTTATTTTCTGCTCTCTGGACCCGCAGGGAAGAAAGTGAGTAATCCCATCAGCATCCCTCATTTCTATCAGCACATTTCTATAGTTTTGCTGTCCTCACCGAGGCAACAATCACCATTTAAACAACATTCAGGCTTCAGGTTGAACTTCTCTCTGGCTGGGAGGAAAGAACAATGCACTTACTTTCAGTCAGGGGAATAAATATAGCAGTACTGATGATTGCTGTAATATAAAAAGAATTAAATATTGAACCAATAAAATGAAGACGTCATTAAATGCAGATTGAGTTTTGAAAAGCTATAAATAGTCCTATCCTCATCATAGTTTTAGTGCAATTCTATTAGCAAAATAAAAACAAGACAGACCATAATAATGTCCATCCTGGACTCAGAAAACCCCACTAACTTCCACTAACATGTGGTTCTTGAGTCAAATGTGAAATAATTAAGACATCATTTAGTTTAGATTCTTTAATGTCATTGTAAAATACAACAAGACTGAAGACCCTGTTAAGAATCAGAGCTTCAAAATAAAAGTATGAATAGAAAGTTTTACTACTGACACACACATCTACACATGTACCACCAACACTGTGACATGAAAGTTGTACAGTTCTATTAAAGACTCACGACAAAACTTTTTGACCTTAATAATATATATTTCTGACTTGTTTTGATGGCACACCAAAATTCACTGCCAAGCAACGTCCCGAGGCTGAGAAACCGCTCTGTGTGCAGCTGACTGTTGGCTGTGCACCGCATTACGTGCTAGCAAATGGAAATAAACACACCGGGTGTTTTGCATCATGGTGGATTCGACAGAGAAATGTAAGAAAACATTATTGGTAGAAGAGAGGAAAAGAAAGAGAGGAAGGGACAGAACAAGAGTCAAGATAAGACTGTCTGTTACTGGCTGGAGTGAATCACAGTGCAGGTACAATAGAAGATGGATGCTAGTTTAGCCGTCAATAGGGGGCGCGTCACCGAGAAAACTGCAAAAAGTTCTGTTGTACGTTTTTAAAGTGTCACATTGAAATATTGCACTCGAGCCGGATCTACTAAGATCCAAATTTGCATGTAGTAATTTGCACATGCAATCTAGAATTTTGCAAAAGAGGCTGGACCCCGATTTGCGGTGATTCACTAAGAATGATCACGCAAATGGTTGCAGGTGCAAACATGTTGGAAATGCCCCTATATACTGTAAATGAGGGTTTGTGTGTTCTCAAAATTTGCAGCATTGTGAAATTTAAAAGGAGAATGCAAAAGGAAATACGACTCCATTGAGACATCGGCTCGTATAACAGTGGAAAAGACAAATACAAATATAAGTATGGTTAATATAGAATAAGAATAATGCAACAGGTATCCATGCAGAACCTCAGAAGTAGCCTATTTATGAGGACATGAACCAGGAGTTGCTAAATAAATGAAACTGTCTGCAGACTGTGACATGATGCCAGCAGCTCCTGCAGCTGGAGGAACTACTGTGATCCTGTCCGGCTGCTACAATCCAAGTTAAAATGTGATGTTGGCAAAAGGGGAAAATGAAAAGACACAATAAAAGCCATATTTAGTTATTATTATGCAGTTGCTGCAATTGTTCCGTTTGATTTGTCCAGAATATTTAACAACCGTGTTGATGGTGTTTGATGTGTTTGATGGGTTGATTTTTATTGAATTCAAGAATGAGAACTAAACACATTGCCCTCATTGCTCTTAAAAAATCATTTTGAATCAGAGTTATGTGTGGCTGCAATCCTGCAGCATTGTCCCTCTCAGAAGCTGCAGCCATTTGTGTGGAAAGCTGCCGAGGAGCACTTGCTTTTTATTTGTACTTAATAAAGATCCAAAAAACTGCACCACAATCCATCTCACGGTTGATGCTGTAAATCACTTTGCAAATGCTAAATCCATATATTTACATTTCCTCCTGCCAACACAAACACAATTGCATGTAAACGCCCCATATTGCATGCGTATTGCAGCAGACGTACTGACTGGATGCAGACGCAACACTGTTAGTAAATCAGTTTGTACATTTTTTGTGTATGCAGTGAATTTGCACACATATTTAGACATGCAAACCTTTGATAGATCTGGTCCTTAGTCTCCAGTAAAGTTGCACAAATGCTTATTCTGCATGTAGTTAGTTGTTGCACAGTCCCCGTCTGTTATCTGAGGTTCGTGTAAATGTGGTGATGGTTAAATGGTTTGCAGGTTTTCATCTATTCTGGCTCAGCTCGGCATGAATAGGAACACAACACTCAAGTGTAAAGGCTCATTTTCAGGTTGCTGCGGTGGCAAAAATAGCTTAAAGTTTGTCTAATTATTTTGCCGTTTGGAGTCGATGCCCATTAAAAACTTCTTGTTGCTTTGTTGAGTTACAAGATGCGTCTTCAATAACATTTTGTCTGCATTAGTTTGGTGAAGAAAAAGAAACAGACCTCATGAACGCTGAGACCATTTGCGTCAGTTAATCTGCTTATCTATTCCCATGTTCACAGAAAAAGATGGAAAATATAAAGGTCATCAGATCTTATCAAATAAAGACCTTAATTAAAATCTAATTTAACTGAGCTCACTGTCCAACCATGACTTCTGAAATCCGTCTAACTTCTAAATGTAAATGCTACCTGCTATGCTTTCCGCAACTGGAGCACTGTTGCTGGAACAGATCATTATCTCACACGTGATGCAGCCAGTTATTTTTCCTTCACAGTGAAATGAGAGTTAAGATTCTGAGTTTCGAATCAGCTCACATCTTGTAAATGTTTGTCGGTAACCTTAAAAAGGATGTTAAAACTGATCATTTTAACATTTTCTGTTTCAAACAGGTGGACCAGAGACAGCGGCTCCACTGCAAAGTAAGTAAACTTCAGGAAAGAATCAGGGAGGAGGATTATAGGCTGTAACTTTTTCATACAGAAAGCCAGAAGTGGCATAATTCAGCTCCATGTTCACCAGATTTATGTTAAGTTTAGGTATGCACAAGATAATCGGCCCCCTATCGGTATCGGCCTATTTCAGCCCTAAAACTGAGTATCGGACATCGGCCACACCACCGATATTTAACCAGACTTTAAAACTTCTAAAAACAGTTTCTTTTAGGAGGTTCTGTGTGAACAGAGTTTAAACACGGTCATTTGTGTAAATAACCAAATATACACGCTTTTCGGATGTAGTTTTTTTTTTTTTTTTCTCTCAGGGAGAAAAACGTCCAAGTCGTCCTTGGATATAACGCAGATATCCTATTAGTTTTGTTTGAACAACTGTCATTAAGTTTCACTTGTTCTACATAACACAAGTTGAGGTATTTTTCTAATTTTGCACAAGGAATGAATATTACATCATTTATTTTTCATCTTTAATATCGGTATCGATATCGCTTATCGACCACATGAGTTTTAAAATATCGGCATATCGGATATCGGCCAAAATTCCAATATTGTGCATCCCTAGTTAAATTTGCATGTTTTATACTGGAACATTTCATGAAGTACACCAAGTTTTTATCTGCTCTGGTCTGGATCATAAAAAGCAAACATGTTCAGCTGCAGAAAATTAAAAATAAAAATTAAAAATATTTTACAGCACTGTGGCAAGTAATAAAATACAGCTTGAGATGCACTCAACAGTTTGATGATCTGAGGACTGAGTGGTATAAGGGATTAAATAATAAAAAATTGTAAACAAGTAGAACAGCATGAACTTTATTTAGGTTTTAGTTTAATTTAATTGAAATGCTAAAACATCTGTAGTTTTTTTTAAATCTAAGCTTCATTAATTTGCCTTATCTTCCCTTTTCTGTATCTCTGTCCTCCAGGATCTTCGGATTCGTAGCCAGGAAATCTCAGAGTGAGACTGAAAACATTTGCCATCTCTTTGCTGAGCACGACCCCGAGCAGCCAGCCAGCGCCATCGTAAACTTTGTTTCAAAGGTCATGATTGGTTCTCATAAGAAGTGAAGCGATGGTGATGCAACTGCAACATTGAAAATATGGACCAGGGATTATTTCCCCCAACATGACACCACTGAAATATGAAATAAATACAGAGCAAAAGCCAAAAACTTCAGCTCCTCACACTCCAGCAGCGCATCCTGTTGGGCCCTCCTGCAGACTGAACTCTTGACTGCGCTGCAGGATGCTGCCACTAGAGGGAGACAAGACTCTGATGTATCAGCAGGAAGCTCAAACTGCTTCCAAGGTTGTTTCTGGAGCATCTTTTTTAAATGTGTATAAAATCACAAACTTTTTCACAGATTTAGAGTGAGAGAAAGTTTGTAAAAGTTGGACTACTTTGTTTTTAAATTTTTAACCATAAAGCGTCCATCTCACTGAGTTTGCTTTTTGCCAACGGTGATAACTGCCCACTATGTCTGGTTACTTTTAATTAAACCCAGAGACTGTTGGATATTCTGCACAGAAACAGGTGTTTGTAAAAATTATTTCCAAACCTGTTCTTTAAGTAACAATGTTTAATCAGGCAGATTGTGATATTAAAACGAGACCAACAACATAGTTGTAGGACAAAGGCAGCAATGTGATTGCCCTGTACTTAAGATGGATTAATTATGAACTGGGATATTCATCCCTTATTACAGATGTGTAAAAGTTTCTTTTTCCTAAATATACTTGCCATTTATTTTTGTATATTAACACATACTGTATATTAGGATAAAATGAATTATCATTCATATTGTCATGAAAGAAAATAATGGGCTATTTCAAAGACAACCTGTGTATAATCTATCATAGTAGTTGTTGTGTCACTAATGAGATTGCTAATATGTTCCTCTACTCTTAATACAGATTTAAGTACAGGTTTTGTTTCCCCAAGTCTCCTCACTTTACATCTTCCTTTTGCACATTTTTGCATTTGTGTGCACAACTGCCAGTTTACCCGAATGCATAACGAGTCTGGTTTAGTCTTATATATATTTGTATATAAATACCTTATCTGTTCTTGTTTACTATAGATTACTGGAATTTTTCCACTCATGCAGTGATAGAAACTTCCTTTTTTAATCTCTTTAGGATATGGATTGATCAATAGAAACAGCTTTCCTATCCATGACAGATATCCTAAAAGCTGCAACAAAAACTTTGGATTTAATTTGAACTTTCCTGCAGCTTTTTTTTTTTTGTTGGGGGGGGGGGGTAAAAGGCACCATTCTAACATTTGTTTTCTCTGAAATGAAAATATCAGACTCTTCATTTGAATTATAAATCCTACATTTTTGGTCAAGTGTCATTACAACAACAAATGGCTATGTCCCTTTCCACTGGGGTACCCCATGGCTAAATACTGGAATACCCTCTTTTTACAATATTAACAATCTTTTCTTGTCCAATCATCCAATTTCATGGTTTCTGATGTCACTGTTAGGCCAAGGAAACTCAAATAGACCTAATCTTCTCACTAGATCACCAAGAATTTAGCCTCAGCTGCCCTGGGGCAGACTGACTGAAGCGTGGCAGCCATTTCGCGCCTACAGCTCCTCCAACCACCACCGGAACATTCACACATCAGTGGTGCCCCCACTGGAGGCACGGACGGTTAGTTGTCTTGCCCAAGGACAAGGCTGGGGGATAGGGATTCGAACTGCCGATCTTTTGCTCATTGGCTGACCTGCTCTACCACCTGAGCCACTCCCGCTCAGGTGGCTAAACTGGCAACCATTAGCATTAGAAGTTAATGCTATTCTTAGCATTAGCTGGATTGCACTGTGTAGAAACATCTTGCATTATGTTTCTCAAATTCAAGTGGGCAAAAAATGAAGCAGGATGAGGGTGAAGGTAAAGGGGCTCAAAAGCCCCGTGGAGGTTGTGCTTTCCTCCTGGACATTTAAGTTAAACATTTTCAAAAAGGTTTTATTTAAAACACTGGACTTTAAAAACTTAAAGTCGCGTGATGCATGTTGGTCCAATTTGGAAAAGCATGGGTCATGTGACCTGAGTCATGTGGTGTATGAATGCCAGTCCTATTTCCTGTTCACCAAACAACTGAGGAAGGTGTTTGGATGAACACCGAAACGTCTTGTTTTTAAAGTTTTTAAAGTCCAGTGTTTTAAATAAAACCTTTTTGAAAGCCTTTCACCTTGACAAATGAACCTTCACCGACATACAAGTTCAACATTTGTTCACTCTAACTAACGGTTAGCCTGTTCTGTAAAACTGCTAATGCTAAATGAGTAAGTGAGTGCTAGTGTGCCACCTATTTGCGCAGAGGAATTAAACTTGTAGCTATCACCTTTAAAGACACACAATGAAACTTTTAGCAGTTTTCTCAACGATGTCCCCTACTGACGGCTAAACTAGCATCCATCTTGCATCATACCTGTACTGTGATTCACTCCAGCCAGTAAAAGACAGTCTTGACTCTTGTTCTGTCCCTTCCTCTCTTTCTTTTCCCCTCTTCTTCTGGTTATTTTTCTTAGCGTTTTTTGCCAAATCTGCCATGATGCGCGTTCAAAACACCCGCTGTGTTCAAATCTGGTTGATATCCGTTTGCTAGTAAAGTGTGCCACCAATAGTCTGCACCAACGTCACGGCCCCATCCTGGAAGCAAAAGTTACATAGTGCAATTTCTGAGCCTCGGAACGCTGCTGGGAAGTGACGGCTCTAAAATGTGCATAACGAACGTTGGTGTGCCATCAAAGTCAGAAACGCAGATTTTTAAGGTCTATAAGTTAAGTTGTGAGTCATTAAGGTTATAAAAAGTTGCTAGTTCAAGACTCAGCTGGGAAGCGGTTCAAACAGTTCCAGTAGTGGCCTTCCTGTGTGGAGTTTGCATGTTCTCCGTATGAGAGGGTTCTCTCTGGGTACTCCGGCTTCCCCCCCACCGTCCAGAGACATGCATGTGAGGTTAATTGGTCACGATAAATTGTCCTTAGGAGTGAATGTGAGGGTGTGTGGTTGTCTGTCTCTCTGTGTTGGCTCTGTGACAGACTGGTCCCCTGTCCAGGGTGCACCTGCCTCTCGCCTGATAATTGCTGGGATAGGCTCCAGTGACCCCCGCGACCCTGAGTTGTACAAAGCAAATCTAAGCTGCAAGTCTAAGTAGTGTTTTCTTGATTAAATTATAGCATGTTAAGCTTATTTAGTATTTTGAAAAAGAGATAAAAACACATCTACTTCATTTATTCGATCCCTGCTTTTATGAAAACTAGGAAACTGTTAAACTTTGTTCTTTTCTTCATTTTCTGGCTTAACAGATGCATGTTACTGTCTTCAATAATCAACTTTGCTTTTAAAATATAGCTACAATATGCAGAAAGCTGGGTTGTGTCTATCCACAGAGGTGGATTTGAAAGCTTGCAACCAAAAAAGATTGAAATAAGAGACACAAAGCTGTAAACAATGTAGCCACCATCCTCATTACACACTTTTTTCTAAATATAGACTATTCAAATCTGCAATTTGAACGGGTAATTCACGCACAGGTGAAAATGTGTTTGTATTGGGTGAACTTCTCCTTTTATATTCATTGGTTTAGTTTACTGAACAGCCAACAGATGGCAGTAATCAACCATCAGATTTTTATACTGAAGTAAGAACTTTAAAGTGTTTGAGTCAGAAAATACGAGTCTGGTTTTTGCTAATCAGCCTTTCTCCTTTCTGACGACAGTGGACCTGCAGCAGGAAACCGTCCACACACACACACACACACACACAACCTCGCCTCCTGGATACACTTGTTAAAGTGCATGTGCGTGTCTAGGAATGACAAGGAGAATTTCTTGGCGTGCCCATGGCAGAAGGCGATGGTGTAAATGCCTGATGCATCTCCAGGTGCCTCGTGGACTGACTGACGGCCGTCTGTCTCCGTCTGCAGGCCGGATCATCAGATAGCAGCTCTGAATGAGGCTCTGTTCAGGTTCTCGTCTCTGTGGGGAGCACTGAGGAACTGGAAGTGGGACAGAGACGTGGGGACGCATTGCCGTCCTGCAGTCCTGCCTGGCCTGGAGGGGGGCGGACAGCATGGAGGGTGAGGGGGGTGCAGTGATGGTGTGTGTGTGTCTGTGTGAGTGGTGGGGGTGACTGTCGGTGGTGGATGACCTCACCATTACGGGAAACTTTCCCACAGCCTGCACACAAAGAAGGCCGTCAAAAGGTAAAAAGGATGAGAAAGAATAGAAATTTAATACAGTGTGTAAAAAAGGGAGGCAAAGTGCGGAAGAGCGGGCAGAGGATGAGAAAGAGGCTGTTTTGGAGGGGGAGTCGTGTTGCCTTTTCAGCGCTCCAGAGATTCTCGGGGTTGATAGAAGCTTTGCTTTCCCTCAGACGGGCCAGACACAGACTCGGCTCACAGCGGCAGCCTCTCTGCTGAGTCACCAGCCGCCATTTTCTCCCCCAGCTGGACCTCCGCTTGCACTTCCTGCTGCACTTCCTGTCAGGCGGTACACCAGCACCTGGTGGCAAGGTGGTTTTCACAGCCGGAGCGCGGCTGTTGCCGCGGGACGACATGACATTCCTGGCATTGCTCGCTGCGAATGGTGTTTGGAAATCCAAAGGCTGGCTTCCGTTCGGGAATGCCTCCCTCACAGAGTCCCTCTCAGCCTCTGATCCCCGGCCTCCTCTCACTTTATTTGAGTTAGCTATTTAAAGCCCGTGCTAAGTGCGCTGCTGGCTGCATGGGGGGAGCAAACACACACGCCGTCTCACACGCTAAAACCACAACGACCCACAAATAATCCCACTCCTATTTTTAAATTGGTTTGCTGAGGGGACAGAGCCTGCAGGCTGACGGCAGGAAAAGCACTGATTTTGTTTTTACTTGTCATTCAACAAAACAAAACTTTATCAGAGAATAAACCTCCCAGCGAAAGTTTTACCCTCTCTGCACAGTTCTTACATATAACTTCATACTGCACTATTTACCGGACAGCGCCAATGGTAAATACATGTTGATACTGGAAAAAATACTTCTTATTGCTGCTTTATTCAAGAGGATAATCAAAAATAATTGTCGTAGAATATAGAAGATGATTTTCTTCTTCGGATGGTTTAAAGGAATAGTACACCCTCATGCTGAGCAAGACTCTGGAGCACTTTTTTAATATCTCAAATGCAGCCGGAGATCGGACAGGTTTTCTTTTCCCCCCAACTTTCATATAATGGAGTTCACCGGCGCTCAACACAAAAAAGTCCATAAAAGTCCACAAAAACTTGTCAATATTCCTCCATACTGCTAGTCCAATGTAATCCAAGTGTCCTGAGTGGGTAGCATCCAGAATTTACTCGAAACAACATCATTTGGTATATTTTTGTAGCCTTAAAAGTAGAACGTTGCACTGCAAAAACTCAAATCTTAGCAAGTACATTTATCTCATTTCTAGACAAAATATCTCATCAAACTCAAAATAAGACAAAATTACTTAAAGAGAAACATTTCAGTGAGATATAAGTTTTTTTTAAGGCAATGCATCTTATTTCAAGACATCAAGAAAATTTTGCTTGTCCCATTGGCAGATTTATTTTGCTTATCACAAGCAAAAAAATCTTACTGAAATGTTTCTCTTCAAGCAATTTTGTCTTATTTTGAGTCATCAGTCAGTCATTTTTTGTACTGCTTATCCAGTTCAGGGTCGTGGGGTTTGCTGGAGCCCATCCCAGCTATTATCAGGCGAGATGCGGGGTACACCCTGGACAAGTCGCCAGTCTGTCGCAGGGCAACACAGAGTGTTTATTTTGAGTGTTTCTCAATTTTCTCATTTCTAGACAAAATATCTCATCACACTCAAAATAAGACAAAATTGCTTGAATAGACACATTTCAGAAAGATATAAGTTCTTATTTCAAGATTTCTTTTGCTTGTAATAAACAAAAAAAGAAAATCTGCCAATGGGACAAGCAAAATTTTCTTGATAAGATTTCTTGAAATAAGACGCATTGCCTTAAAATGAGTAAAAAAAAAAGGGTTTTTTTTGCTTAAGCACAAAAATTCTGCCAATTTTGCCACAAGCAAAATTTTCTTGACGTCTTGAAATGAGATACATTGTCTTAAAACAAGGTCTTATATCTTACCGAAATGTTTCTATTTAAGCAATTTTGTCTTATTTTGAGTGTGATGAGATATTTTGTTTAGAAATGCGAAAAATATACTTGCTAAGATTTGAGTTTTTGCAGTAACGAGCAACAAAATCTTATCTTTTTTTTGTTTTTTTTTCTAACTTATTTTAACAGTGGCCAAGATTTTTTTGTTGGATACCAATCCAACACCGATCCGATTCTTTTTGTCACTCTAAAAGTTGTACATGGATGTAATAAACTGATACTGACATCTAAAAACAATGTTCAACAGCTCTTCTGGTCCCCTAAAGAAAGAATGAAAATATGTTACCAGAACTGAAGTTATGTGTAACTGCTGTTGAGCATAAAGTAATTCTACATGGCAGACATGACTACAGCTCTGCAGGTGTTTGATCATGTGACAAAAGCACAGGCAACTACACCCAGCCAGCATTGCCATGTGGGGCCCATATTGGTTAAGTTTGGGACCCAAGTGGGTTTGTCCACAGTTTCCATGATGGCCCCACCTGTGTTTTCCCATGTGGGTTTCCACATATGGGGCTCATGTAACTAAACTATGAGATCTGCAATTTTGCCCAGTTCAAGCCCATGCCTATAGGCTAAATGGGAAAACACAGGTGGGGCCACCATGGAAACTGTGGACAAACCCACTTGGGTCCCTCATATGCAGCCAAAATTTAACCCATACAGTATGGGCCCCACATGGGCAGCGACAGTTCATCTGTGTTGCAACTTGACGTGCAAAATATAGCAGAGGATATGATAAAGTTTATGCTTCATGATTACGGATTAAATCAGACAGGTTCCGATACCCAATACCCAGACATTTTGGCCTGGATCGGAGCCGATGCCAATCTGATCGGACCATCCTTACTAAAAAGTGAAAAAAAAAGAGGAAACATTTTGCGCTGTAGTGATGACGCTGTAGTGACGTAATTCCTGCGAGACGGTAGACAATTCAAACCAGGCGAGTTAGCAACTTTAAGGCTTCAACTTATTAACATTTGCCAATATAATAGATAATCAGTAAAATTAACAAACAAACAAAAAAAGCAATATAGTGAAGGGTACACCCTGGAGGGAAACGCGGAAGATACCATCAGCCCAGAAGATCTTATTGATCAGTATTGCGATCACTCTAATATGAAAAATGGAAAGCCGAAAGCAACATCCACCCCGGAAAACAAGAGAGCTCGGGTAGTAGACTCCTCCGGTGCGGCGTCTCCACAAGAAAACTCGGTGGATATCCTTCTCTCTATAGAGAAGAAGGTAAACAGCTTAGACGGCCGTTTGAACCTGCTGGAGGCTCTTCACAGAGAGTTCCAGAATCTCCGGGAGTCGCTGGAGTTTAGCTATCAACAGGTAGAAACGCTTGCAGCCGCAAACGCTGACTTACAAAACACGGTTAAGTCCCTCACTGAGGGAATTAACCGGCTGTCAGGGGAAAACAAAAAGATGAGAGAGGCAGTTATCGACCTTCAGGCTCGAAGCATGAGAGACAACCTGGTATTCTCAGGCATCCCAGAACAGACAGATGAGAACCCCGAGGAAACGGTAAAAGCCTTCATTCATAAAGAGCTGAAACTCCCTGCTGATTTAGCCAGCAGTATCGGCTTTCACCGTGTACATCGCATAGGAGGCAAAAGAACGGATTCACGCAGACCCAGACCGATTGTGGCCAAGTTTGTTCACTTCAAACAAAAAGAGCAAGTAAAGAGACAGGGCCGCGAGCTAAAAGGGACCGATTTTGGGGTAAACGACCAATACCCGAAAGAAATCCTGGACCGGCGTAAAGTTCTGTTCCCCATCAGGAAGAAAGCCATGTCGGAGGGCTCTCGGGCTGCTATCGCGGTTGACAAATTATTTATTAACGGACATCTCTACCGGGACCCAAACATCACCCCGTGGCTCTTCTGATGTCAGGTACAGTTCAATCCCATATCCTTCTAACTGTGATTATATGAATTATTATCTGTTATGATCATAATTACTAATTTCACTACCGTTTCGACCTCACCGTTCACAACACGATGCACTTTTTAAACCTCTGGTTTGTTGTTACATTTTTTCTTTTTTCACCTTTTATTACTTTCCTCCCTTCCTCCTTTTTCCTTCACTTTCACACACTGAACGGTCATTTCATCCGCGACTTTATAAACATTAATAACCCCGAGGGCAGAAGGTCCAGTTCACGCAGCGCGAGGCACATAAGCAGGCGCGCGCACATACGGTGAGATACGCACAGGTAGGCACGCGCGCGCACATGGCGAGATACACACAGGCAGGCACGCGCGCACACACGGCGAGATGCACACGGGCAGCAACCGCGCACACACGACGAGATACGCACAGGCAGGCACGCGCGCACACACGGCGAGACACGCACAGGCAGGCACGCGCGCATACACGGCGAGATACACACGGGCAGACACACGCGCACACAGACTGCAGGACGAAACGGCGCATGCACACTCGGACAAAGGCGATCATCCATCGGGCAACTCAGTACTTACACGGGACTGCAGAGATACGCATACAGACGCACGGCTTTATTGATATGCATGTAACACTTATTTCAGCGTTGGTTGAATGAAAATAGTCACCTGGAATGTGCACGGAGCTGGCACAGGGGATAAGAGATTAAAAATTTTCAATCGGCTTAAAGACCTCCAGGCAGACATTGTTTTACTGCAGGAAACACATTTACCAAATCCCTCAGCAGAGCTCCTTAAGACAAGACAATTTCCACACGTGTATTTAGCTGGTTATAATTCTAGACAAAGAGGTGTAGCTATTCTGGTTAATAGCAGGTTAAAATTTGAAATGGATGACATAATCAGAGATCCACAAGGCAGATTTATAATAGTCACATTAAATGTTCAGAATCTTAAGGTATGTATTGCGAATTTATATGGACCGAACATCGATGACCCATTATTCTTTGACTCATTTTTCTCTGCTTTGCATAAGTACTCAGATAGAGCAATATTACTGGGCGGAGACTTCAACATGGTGTGTGATCCAGAAATAGACAGGCTTAGTCCAGCAGGAAACAGTAAAAGATGGCAGTCATTAGAAATTGTTAAACAGTACATGAAGGACTTTGGCCTCTGTGATGCGTGGCGATCACTCAACCCCACCACGAGACAATATACCTTCTATTCTGCGGTCCACCACTCCTATTCTAGATTAGATTACTTTTTAATCAGCAGCTCACTGATGAGTGAAATCTCAGAAATAGAAATCCACCCAATAACCATCAGTGATCACGCACCAGTATCAGTAGCTCTGAGAAATAAAACTGTTAAACCAACAACAAGGAGTTGGAGATTCAACACCTCATTACTGAAAGATCCTGAGTTTATCAGCTATTTCAAAAGAGAATGGTCCATTTATCTAGAGAACAACGACTTACCAGAAACCCCAGCATGTGTCCTTTGGGAAGCAGGTAAAGCAGTAATGCGAGGAAAAATAATTTCCTTCTCTTCTCATAAGAAAAAAAAAGGAAGCTGCAAGAACCTCAGAATTAGAAATCAAAATTAAATCACTAGAAGAAGCCTATCAGGTCAACCCGGAGGAACACATGCTGAATGATATAAGGAAACTCAAGCTTGAGTTAAACAAAATAATAGACCAAAAAACGCAATTCCTGGTTCAAAGACTTCGTTTAGAAAACTTCGATCACAGTAACAAGTCTGGAAAGCTTCTAGCTAATCAGTTAAAAATAAACAAGGAAAAAGCGACAATCTCCTCAATTAAAGACTCAGAAGGAAGTATCAGCCATGATCCTGACCAGATAAATAATATCTTTAGAAATTTCTACAGAACACTATATGAATCCCAAATAAACCCCACAGATGAGAATATTAATCAATTTCTCAATAATCTAATTCTCCCAAAACTACAACAGGAAAATATTACGGTTTTAGATTCACCCCTCTCAATAAGTGAATTACATGACGCTCTGCAACATATGCCCAATAATAAAGCCCCAGGCCCAGATGGATATCCGGTCGAATTTTACAAGGAGTTCTGGACAAGTCTGGCTCCCACTTTTTATAAAATGATACTAGAAATAAAAGAGAAACAGAAAATACCACCAAATATGAATTCAGCAAATATCACCGTATTATTAAAACCAGGTAAAGACCCGACACTTCCAGCTAGTTATCGGCCAATCTCATTAATAAATGTAGATCTTAAGATAATCAGCAAAGCACTCGCTAAAAGGATAGAAAAAATAACTCCTCTGATAATACATCCTGATCAAACTGGTTTTATTAAAGGTCGACATTCTTCTACTAACACACGCAGGCTGATTAATCTAATAGACTATGCTACCATTCATAATCTGGAATCCACTATCATCTCGTTAGATGCAGAAAAAGCCTTCGATCGTGTTAACTGGAAATTCCTGTTTACAACATTAAATAAATTTGGTTTTGGTCCTTATTTCATAGACTGGATAAAAATACTTTATAACAACCCTAATGCATGTGTGAGGACCAATGACCAAACTTCTCCAAGTTTCTGTTTGCAGCGAGGCACCAGGCAGGGCTGCCCGCTCTCCCCTTCACTTTTTGCCATTTTCATTGAACCACTAGCAGCCGCTATAAGACAGGACAGAGATATTAAAGGGATCCCCGGCAAAAATCTAGAACATAAAATAAGTCTCTATGCAGACGACGTACTGCTTTTCCTCCAGAACTCATCAACATCTCTCTCCCAGACAATCACATTGATCAATAAATTTTCAATGATATCTGAGTACTCTATTAACTGGACCAAGACTACAGCTTTATCTGTTAATTGTACTTTACAAAATATCCCTAACACCACAATACAGTCTGGTAATATCAGATATTTAGGAATAAATATTTCTCCACAACTTTCAGAGTTAATAAAGTTAAATTATGTCCAGCTATTAAAGTCAATAGAGGAAGATCTCACGCGATGGAAGCACTTACCCATATCACTCATGGGGAGAGTTGCTACCATCAAAATGATGGTTCTACCGAAAATTAACTACTTGTTCTCAATGATACCCACCAAACCTTCCTCCAGTTGGTTTAAGTCACTGGACTCTCACATTTCCAAATTTCTTTGGAAAAACAAGCCATCACGTATCAGTTTAAAAACCTTACAACAGGTAAAAGACCGGGGAGGGTTAGACTCACCCAATTTCAATTATTATTTCCTAGCAAATAAGCTACAATTTATTTCCAAATGGCTGAAACCTACCCATCTAGATGAACCGTGGCTAGACACAGAACAAGCATTATGTGAGGATCTGGATGTCTCTGATTTGCCGTTCATCAGTTCAGCAGTCAGATCTCATAAATGCTTTAAAAGTATCAACATCTGCTCTACTCTGAAAGCATGGTGGGAATTCCTGAAATTAACCGAGTCTTCTATTATTCCATGTAAACTCACACCCATCTGGAATAACCTGGATATTTTACAAAACAAGAAAATGATTAATTTTGTGCATTGGAAGGATAAAGGAGTAAAACAATTACAACATATCATTGAAAATGGAAAATTCCTGTCATTTAATACACTTACCTTACAATACGGGATCAGTAGTACTAAATTCTTAGAATACCATCAACTTAAATCTATATTAAGCAAAAAATATACCTCTAACCAACTGATCTTGCAGACTCCGGTCAGGGTAGCAGAATTCCTGAATCTCTCTATCCCCAAACTACTGTCGAAAATATATAGATTATTATTAAAACTGGATGATTCAATTTCCCTTCCAACTTCGAAGTGGGAGGCTGACTTGTCCAGAACCCTTAACCAAAACACATGGACACAGATATGTTTAAACACGTTCCTAATGACTAAAAACTCAAATATACAGTTGATACAATTCAAGGTTTTACACAGAGTACATTACACAGGACAGAGGATGTTCAAGATGGGTCTGTCACCTTCAAATATTTGTTTGCACTGCAATGAGAATACAATAGACAATTATCTTCACGCCTTGTGGTCTTGTCCACCTGTCCAGAGGTTTTGGCTTCAGGTATGTGATGACCTGTCAACGTGGCTCAGGTGTAACTTCCCTGCAAGCCCCACACTGTGTTTACTGGGGGACTTGGATGAGATCAACACGGTAACCAACTATGCACATATGATACTTACTGTATTATGTATTGCAAAGAAAACTATCTTGGTAAACTGGAAATCCAAAAATAATCTGAGCATTAGCCAGTTTAGAAATTTCTTAGTAGACCATATCAGTATTGAGACGATGTCTGCCTCCTCTAAGAACCAGTTAGATGAATTCCACTCCCTCTGGTCCCCTGTGATTAGCTCCATCACTTAACGTTGGTGTAGGAGAGCGGCCTCGGCGATGTGGGGGTTGGGTGCCGGCGAGTGCTTGATGGCTATGGATCCCTGGCGGTTGACTTGGGGGGGGGGTCTGGGCTGCCTCGCCGCTGGGGCGGGGCTGTATCCAGCCCGATGGGGGGCATGAGGGTCAGCGGTTGGGGCTGCTCTGCGGCGGTGGGCGGGTCGCTGGTGGGGCCCTGGCCGGTGGCTGTCGGCTGGCGCCGGGTGGCCGGTGTCGTCCCGGGGCGGGGGGGCGGGGGGCCCTGGGCCCCGGTGCTCCGGGGTGGCCCCTGCCTCCGGGGCCGGGGGACCCGGCTTGGCGCTGGGGGGGGCGGGCCGGCGGGACGTGCCTCCTCTGGATTTGGCCGGTCCTCACGACCTGGTGACGTCTAGTCACTGCGCCGGGGCGCCTCTGCTGTGTGCGTGCGGGTGTGTGTGCTGGTGGGGGTGTGTGTGTGGTGGGGCTGGGGGGTGTATCGTTGTCGTGTCTGTGTCGGGATGTGGGCATCCGGGATGTTGGTGTCGCGGGAGCGGCCATGTGGGGGGTGTGGATTTCCCCTGTGCTTGTCCTGCGTGTGGGGCTCTGGGGGTCGCGGACGGAGCTGCGCTTTCCGCCGGGGTGCTTGGTTTTCGGCGGACCCGTGGTCATGTCGTGTCGTATCGATGTTGGGGTGTCTGGCGTGGCTGTCGGGGTGTGGGGTTTTGTCCATATCGTTCAGCTCTAGTGTGTGGAGGTGGGGGGTTGCGGGGGTGGCCGGGTCTTTTCCACGCCGGGTGCCTGTTCCGCCTGGCCACTGTGTCGGTTGGGGCTGGCCTGCGCTGGTGGTCTCGTACGGGTTGGTCTCGCGTGGTCCGGGGGCTGGGGGCGGTGGACTTGTGGCGTGGGGGGGGCTGGTGGCCCCGCGGTCCTCGTCCTTGGTATGTGTGGGTGGGTGTGTGACTGGAGGGGGGGCGTGAATGCGGTTGTGTGTGTGTGTGGCTGCCTGTGGGGGGTTGTGGAGATGGGTGGGTGGGTGGGGGGTGCATGGATGATGGGTGTTTGGGTGCGGGGGTGGTGGTGCATTGGTGGGGTTTGTGTGTGTCAGGTTGGGGGGGGGGGGGAGGAAAGGGGGAGAAAAAGAAAAAGAAAAAAAAAAAAAAAAAAAAAAAAAATAGCAGCTCTGCGTGCCTCTTGGGGGGTTTGCGAGGCCTGGGGATGTTGGGCCGGTGACTCTGGCCCCTCCGCCGACCCTTTCCGCTTCCGTCCCTTTTCCCCCCTCCCTGGCCTGGCGTGGTCGAGCGCCCCCAGGGGCTGAGGCTGGCCCCTCTGTGCTGAACGCCGGACGCCGGGCCGTGGGGGCGGCCATGCCTGCCCTTTCTGCCCTGGGGGGATCCCGGGAGGCAGGGGTACCTAATGCCGGTAACGGCTCTTCTTCCAGGGGGGAATTCATACCCCCCTGGTCTCCCTTCCCAAGACCCCCCCCCCCCCCTGCTCTACCTCACACACACACACGTAGGGTTTTGGGGGAGGGGAGCGTGTCAAGCGGGCGTGGTGAGGGAGGGCACCAAAGTGCCTTTGCTTGCCACGTCTAGAGGCAGCCTGCTCCCCAGTTTTAACCACACTTAGACACCTAAACACATAAAATAACAACAGCTCACAACCACTTCTGAGGGGCGGGCCATATAGTGTGTGGTAGGAGGGAGGGGCCGGTTGGGGGGGACATGCCCCCTACGCGACCCCACTCCCGGCATGACTTGGCACTGCCCCTTAGTTTTAACTGCAAACAACACACATCTCACACACACAGTCATGAGTGGGGAGTGGGGGGGGGGACAGGGTCCTTTCATACCCCGGTCTCCCGGGCGCTACTGGGGGGAGGGGGGGACAGTGGCTACTTCACGCGCCAGTGGTTAAGGCTGGCTGCATTGCGGGGGATCTGCTGGCCTGGGGGATGCCTGGCCTGCTGCGTCCGGGGGGTGGGGGATGGGGGGGGGTGGTGGTGGGGGGGAACGTGTTGGGGGCTTGGAACTCGCGGCTCCTTCCCCGGCCCGAGCTACCACTCAGGAGGCACGAGGGCATGGGCAAGAGTGAGGTGGGTATGTGAGAATAATGAATGAGAGTGTGAAAGAGGAAATGTGGGAGGGAGGAACTTGGGCTGGAAGAGGGAGGAGATGTGGGTAAGTGGTTGAAGGAAAGGGGGGATGGAGGAAGGAGTGGCATGCTCGTGAGTGTCTAGTAGGGATGGTCGTGAGGGGGCTGAAGGAAGGAAGGGCGGGAGTGTGATAGGTCAGAGGGATGGGCGGGGCTGGACATGTAAGGGGGGGGACTGTATGGGGTATTGGGGGTATAGGGAGGTGGGGGCGTATGTGTGGGGGGGGGGGGGAGGGGGTTGGTGCAGTTATGTGGGGGGAGTGCATGTGTGTGTTAGAGGGTATGAGGAGGTGGGGGGTAGGTGTGGACGGTAGAGGGAGGAGAGTGCTGGGGGTGGAGAGAGGGAGTGAGTGTGGGTATGTAAGGTCAGAGAGCGGAGTGGGTGGGTGTATGCGTGTGTGGGGGGGTACACGGAGGTGTTGGGTAGGGCTGGGCGGTGTGGGCGGAGGTTCGTACCTCGGTATTCGTGCCGGGCATCTTGGTGTCGGTGCGGTGCGGTGTGGCTGCGGGTTGGTTGGGGGCCGGGCGCTTTGGTGGGGGGGTGCGGTTTTGTTTGTGGCTTCCGGGGTTTTTTTGTGCGGGGCGGGCGCGGGGGGGATCTGTATCTTGTATGTGGTTGCTCTTGCGGTATTGATGTCTTGGGTGCCTGTGTCTCGATGTGGGGGCGGCGACGGTATATCTTTCAGCCCCAGTGTTGGGGTAGGTGTGTGTGGAGTGTGTGTGTGAGCGTGGTGGCGGGGTAGGGGGGTGGGAGAGGTGGTGGCGCCCTGGTGTCAGGTGTATGGGGCAGGGACTTTGGGGTGGGGGCTGGCCTGCCCTGGGGGGGCGTCGTCTGGGGGGTCCGGTCCTCCTGGGTTTCGGTTGGGCCGCCCGGGTCCGGGGGGGGTGGCTGCTCCTGGGCGCTTGGGCCCTGGGCCCGGCGCTGTCTCCGCTCCGGGGGACGCCCGGCGCCCGGTGGGGTCGGCAGCTGCTGGTCTTGGTCCGCTGGGGCCTGGGCCTCCAGACTGCGGGGGGCTCCGGCTGGGGCCGTCTTTTGCCGCCCTTCGGGGGGATGCATGTCCGCTCTTTGGGGGGGGGGGTAGCTGGGATCTGGGCCTCTGGGTGGCTGCTGGGGGCCTGGGTCGCGAGCCTTGCGGGCTTCCTCCTCCTTGCAGAGACGAGGCTGCATCTGCATGACTGTATCACCACGGAGCACCCTTTATTATGCATGTTGACACTGTGACACTGCTTCCCATTGCGATGACTAGGTCGTACCTCTTCTCTACTTCCCATTGCGCTGACTAGGTTGTACCTCTTCTCTGCGTAGTTCTGCGTGTGTTTGTATGATCTGAGGATATTTAAGCCACCTGCAGGTCCTCCTGTAGGGGATTGCTTGTTTTGTTTTCCAACAGAGACCTTGGTTGTTTAGGGATCGCGGTACAGAGGTACCAGTGAACTGTGTAAGTGGATTCATGTTTTCTCTTCTCTCTCTCTTCCTCTTCCTTACTCCTCTCTCTCTGTTTCACTTTCTATCATTACCTCTATTCACTTTCATTTCTCCCTTGTCAGGCCCAGCAGTATGAAATGGAATGGCGTAATAGACAAATGTTTAAATAAAGAAATAAATTGAATAAACATGATATCAAGTGGAGCCTTATGTTCATAAAGCTCCGCTTGATAAAGCAAAACTGTTCAACAGAATAAAGCAATCAGATTTCCATTCTGCTTGCTTCGATGCTGGACAGGACAAGTAAAAAAAAAAAAAAAAAAAAAAAAAAAAAAAAAAAGTGAAAAAAAAAACACCCAGATTTTAATGATTTGCAAATCTCACAAACAAATAGCTTGTTTGCAACATGACATAAAAAAACATAAAATGTTGAAAAATGTTAGCTTGAACTGATTTCTGCAACTCATCTCAAAAATCATATTAATAACCTGCCTAATTAGTTCTTACATGTCCCCCCCCCGTTCCAACTTTTTAAAAGGAAGTCTTGCAGCCATTAAAGGTACAGTATGTAACTAACTTGCCGTTTTATTAGCAAAAATCAAGTATTTCTTTCATAAATACATATTTTACTAAAGTTTTGTCATAATCACATCAAAATGAAAGTGTTCTCGTAGCTTAGAAAGGGTTCTTTACAAATACATAGGTGGCGGTGCACCCAACAGAAGGCTGCCATGTTGCATCGCTATCTTTAAACGTGGTAGCTGGAAGGGGACACACTTGTTATGCGTTGTCACCAGGGGAGGAAGAGGATGACCGTGGATCATTTCACTTGCCAATTTCCATAAATGGAGGACCATCCATACTCTTTGGCAGGTGAGAGGGAGGAATTATTAACCTGGAGAAAACGAGAGTATACCTCAGTGTAGCCAGCGTTTACCAGATGGAGATAATTCATGAGGGAGAGGGACGTCAAAACTGAAGCGGAGGTTGCAGCCTTTCTGCTGGACAGACAAGTTAATTCAATCTAAGAGTCAGTTTGTTGTGTTGTCATATTAGAAACAGGGCAGGGTAGTACAGCATCTACTTTAACCTCCCATTTAAGTCGTATAATTTACGTTACTTGCTATGTAAAACAGCAGAGACAGCTAATTTGAATTCAAACAGAGCAGTGTTCGCCCACTGCTCTGTTGCTTCACAGAAGTCATACCAGCAGGTGACCGTGCGCTTCTCTCAGCTGCATTTTCCTTTCGCTTTCAGAGTTTATTTCAGCTGATTTGTCAAAGGGAGGTGTGGGCTGATATCCTCACTATAGTCAGAGTAATTATCAGGACACAGAATTATAGTACTGTACTTTACCCCTGACGGGATACTTGAATTTGTGCAAGATGTCGACATTTGCACATTTGTGGCTCTCCACGGCTTCGGTAGAGGTAATAAAGTGCTTAAACAGCAAAGTGCCAGAAAGCACTGCTTGGTTGTTTATATTCAATTAGCGCACCACTAGATGGGAGTCATTCTCACACTGAGACTTTAAAGAAGCAAAAAGTGATAAAGGGTTGCCTGCACGACTCCAGTACTTACTGAACACCCAGCTCCTGTCTTTCATTACTGGACAAATTGATTAATCCAGGTGTGTCTGGCCATTGTTGTCGTGGTTACCGAGGTCAGGCACACCTGGATTATTCAAATCATCCACTAATGAATGACAGGAGACTAGGGATGTAATGATTATTGGTAAAATGATTAATCATGATAAAATTCCCAACGATTAGTAATACCGTTTCAAATTTTAATCATCGTTAAAACCGTGATTGATTACTGCACTTTGAAAAACTCACAGTGATGCTGCTCGTTGGCTGGAAAAGCAGCAGCAGTCCCAGTTTGCAACATTTAATTTATGAAAACATGGTGGAAGGCAACAAAAGCAGCCACGTGGACAGTTCTTTGGAGAATTTTCCCCCTTTAAAAAGGACAAAGTAGAAATCTAGACCCATTTTGGATGTTTTTGATGATACTAGGGGGCGATTTTAATAATACCGTAATAACAATAATAACCGTGATCATTTTTATCACAATAACCATGATATGAAATTTTCATATCGTTACATCCCTACAGGTGACGAAGAAGCTGGCTTAGGTTAGGAAGAAGTGGAGTTGTGCATGAAGCTCATTCTTCATTTACAGGATAAGGAATTAAAGATTTGCAATGTGAAGTTCTAAATGTGTAATTCAATCTAGAACATAGCATGACGTCACACACCATCTCTGTGTTGATATCAAGCCTTTTTTTTTTACAAGGTGGTCTACTCTCATGTAGCCTACATATTCGTGCATGTGAATCTGTACCTCCTCCCTGAATTGATCGTAGGCCAGATAGAATTAATTTGCCCTTAGTTTAGTAAAATATATCCAGGTGTCCTGGCTCGTTTGCAGCCATCGGCTACCAGAGTATACTACTACGTACTCACAGGCAAGAACTTTGTTCTTATTTTCAATGCCACTTTAAAAAGGTTATTATGCTTGTTCATTATGTGCTCCACAACCTTACTGATCGGCAGGGGAGGGGGGCATATGTGTATATGCATTAACAGTTGACCTGGTAATTTCCCATTTATCTTGAGTCTTTGGGGCCTGGGGGCAGTGTACATTGTGTTTGGGTATATTATGGTGGATTGTCTCCACTTCCATCAAACAGCTCAAATGTCCAACCAGTCAGACAATAATCAGGTCCATGAGTTGCCTGGAGAACCAGAGAGAAAATGTTGCTTTTCGTGGAGTATGAAACTGCCAAAAACTGTCAGTCATGACACAGTTTGTTTTGGTCTCTATACACAGTGTGCAACAGTACACCTAGCAGTGAAAAAAAAGACTTTTAGTCCCTTTAAGTTCAAAATAAGCTTTTATTTCTAATGAAACGGTAAAATGGCTTGACTTTTTTTCTCCATTTATGGTTTACATCATTACAATTAATACAATATATAGTTTTATTATTATACACCACAAATGAAAAGGAGCAGGAAGAAGATAAACTAGTAATGCCTGGCCCTTTCTGTACAAATATTTCTGTTAGGTACCAAAAGTACACCAAATCACTTACATAAAGAAAAAGGAAATAAATTTAAAGTAAAGTCATCTATTCCATCCATCTTCCAGTACATGACGAGACAAAAGTTGAACTTTTTGGAAGGTGTAGGTCCCATTACGTCTGGCGTATAAGTAATACGGCATTTCAGAAAAGGAACATCATAGCAACAGTAAAATATGGTGGTTTTAATGTAATGGTCTGGGGCTGTTTTGCTGCTTCAGGACCTGGAAGACTTGCTGTGGTAAATGGAACCATGAATTCTGCTTCTACCAAAAAATCCTGAAGGAGAAAGTCCGGCCATCTGTTGGTGACCTCAAGCTGAAGCTCACTTGGGTTCTGCAGCAGAACAATGATCCAGAACACACCAGCAAGTCCACCTCTGAATGGCTTAAGAACAACAAAATGAAGACTTTGGAGTGGCCTAGTCAAAGTCCCCACCTGAATCCCATTGAGATGCTGTGGCATGACCTTAAAAAGGCGGTTCATGCTGGAAAAGCCTCCAATGTGGCTGAATTACAACAATTCTGCAAAGATGAGTGGAACAAAATTCCTCCACAGCGCTGTAGAAGACTCACTGCCAGTTATCACAAACGCTTGACTGCAGTTGTTGCTGCTAAGGTGGAGCAACCAGTTATTAGGTTTAGGGGGCAATCAATTTTTCACACAGGGCCATGTAGGTTTAGATTTTTTTCCCCCCTTATTAATAAAAATCTTCATTCAAAAACTGCATTTTGTATTTACTTTTGTTATCTTTTGTCTAATTTTTAAATTTGTTTGATAATCTGAAAGATACAAGTTTGACGAACATGCAAAAAAATAAGAAGTCAGGAAGGGGCAGGCAGTTTTTCACACAACTGTAAAGTGCGCCTTGCCTTGCACGTAGCCCTAACACCTAAAAAGTGAATGAAAAACATAAAAATATTAATGGGGAAACGGGAAAGTCATCTGTTTGTTGGCAAAAACAAACAAATGAAACGATGAATAAAAAAAACTAAAATGCTTTGAGAAACTTCACACGTGGATGTTTCACATTTAGTATAAGAGGAATTTGATCTTTCAAATATTTTTAAAACAGCTTCAATGACGCTAAATATATGTAAAGATATGCATCTGTCCGCCTGTCGACGTCAGCTCAGCTCAAACTGAATCAGCAAAAGTGAATCATTGCATTTAATTAGTGATGCGGTGCCATGAGCGCAAACAAACACTCACACATATGCACACAGTCCCCCCCTCATTAGGTGTATTGTGGGAATGCTGATGTAATGCAAGTTAATCTGTTGGCCTCTGGTTGCCTCTCCGGCCCAGCGGGGGCTCTTTGTGTGGGACATTACCCCAGTCCCGCCCCCTGGAGACAGGTTCATTAAGACTGACGCTGATACCCAAGTGCCCAGACCTTTTGTGTGCGTGTACGTGAAGCAGAGTGTTGTCAGTCAGTTATAGCAGAAACAATGCAGCGAGGAGGACGGCCATAAAGGCGCAGCTTTCTCAGGCATGTGTCTGAGCTCACGTAGGCCAGTAATCTTGATTGGCGTGTAAGGGTGTGTATGCCAATGATTCTGTGTGTATTTCATGAGGCATATCTGATGCCTCTGTACACTGGCGCTGTGTTTCTCTGGCAGCTTCTTGTTCTGCACATAAATCTCAAATAATCTCTGGGAGGTTGAGTAATGCAGCGTTCTTGCCCATACAAGTATCCTTACAAGTGTATTTGTGTGTTCAGGAGGAGTATTGATGGGGTTTTGGAGGGTGACTGGTGGAACTATTTGTAGATGATTATGGCTTGTTTTCAGACTTGGTTTCATGAAACCATTCTAGTTTTGAGAGAACTGTGAGGTCTCTGAGCCTGAAATATTTCACTTGTTTATAAAATCTTTTTCTTTGTACTGTTGGCAGATAATTTGGCACATTTGAGTAATTCAAACCGCATTATTTTTGCAGCGCCGTGACTTCTATTTCTTGAACTCCTTCTGTTTCAGACTATCCTCCAAAGTCAAACATACTGTAGGAATGTTGTGCACACCTGAATTTATGTCTGTCAGTGTATTTTACGACTCTCTGACACCCCTGGCAGCAACAGGAGGAGAAATGACGCAGAATACACAAACTGTATGATTAAAGGGAAGATATAAGATATTGAACAGTTGATTGAAAGACTTGAGGCAGTGTTCAGCTTAACTGGTTGACCAGCCGCTTCATGTTCTGAGGCTGCAGTCGGTCTAGGTACGATTCCTGGCGTCGGACCCTTTGCTGCATGTCATCCCCCACTCTCTACCACCTTTCCCTGTTGATATACTGTGACATAAACGCCACTAGAGCCTGAAAAAAACCCACTTGATAACAAATGATATAGTGTGTATATAAAGTACGGCTGCACAATATATTGTTTGAGCATCACAATCGCAATGTACGTGTGCAATAGTCACATCGCAGGTCCTGCGATGTTTTCTCAAGGGTACCCGACTGCACACAGCCATCCACCAATCAACATCGTTCTTTATCAGTTTGGCAAAGAACAAACCTTTTGTGGTAAAATGCAATTATTCATATTTGTACATAATAAAACAAAACATGTACTCAGGTCCTAGCACAATAAAGCAAGCAGAAAAAGATTATAAGAATAACTCAAAGACAAAAACAAAAACATTCACAAAGATGGAAGATCACGGTGGGATAATTGTCCGTAAGATAGCGGAACTTAAACTGCTGTTCAAGTCGTTTCCTGAAAATTCCTCTATTTTTCATATCACAATATATGGTCGCCCTCAAACTTATTCATACCCTCCAATTAAAGAAAAGGCTAAATTCACAATAGCAATTCAAATAAGAAACAAAATTAACTAATAATAATTAAAATTTCATAAAATTACAATTTAGTGGAAGAAAATGTTGCTTTTGAATTGTGATTGGAAATAACAATTAAAAAAACAAATAAACAAAACTGTCCCAGAGTCATTACAGCACCTTTCTCATGAACAGTGGACCAAAATACCTGTCAGCAGGTGTAGAAATCGTTTTAAACATTAGAGAAAACACCTGATTGCAGTGATTGCCTCAAAGTGTTGCTCAACAAAATTTTAGCTTCGGAGCCCCATCATGCTTGTTTACTTGTTTTATTTCTTGTTTGTTTTTGATATTTCTGTTGAATCACAATTCAAAATCAGTGTCATGATTTTATAGTTTGTTTTTTTTTTATTATGTATTGTCACTTTTGTCAATATTTCAACTTATTTCACTGACAGCTGATTTTTTTTTCTTCTTTAATTGTAGGGTATGAATAATTTTGAGGACGACTGTACATATTGCAGGGTCAGTAAAATTGCAATGCAAGTTTTTTCCAGTATTGCGCAGCCTGAATTCTGTTTATTTATGTTCACTGAGGATTATGCACGTATATGGCATACAAAAAGTTACTGCCAGGCAGCGCAGCACCATAAATGTGATATTCACCCCTTCCTTTCAGTTCATTGTTAATAGTGTTCTTAGCAACAACCGTAGCAACAACTGCAAAGCCTAAAAGAAGGTATGCTGAAAGGACAAAACTATGGATTGTATACATAAACCAAGCAGATATTATAAAAATAAAGTGTATATTTGTAAATAGAAAAAGTTATCAAAACAAAGTTAAAGCCCATCTATTTAAAAAATTTACAGAAGATTGAATGGATATCCACCATGTTCTTTTTGGTCCCGCCAGGGAGAAACTCGGCAGTCACGCAACCACCGCTAGAAGTCGCTTTTATTAAAAACCAAGCGGCAACCTGCGGTCGCCAATTGTGAAGCCACCAGGAAGTTTGAAATATTTGTAATTCACCCTTCATCCACTAGGGGCTCCAAAACAGAGCAAATCCCCAAAGACTTCTATGTGAAAAAGACCAACTTCACAGCAGAAATGAACATGTTTACAGCCTGGTTCAAGGTTTGGGTTGTTATATTTAAAGTCCTTGATTTCTAAAGCTCAGAGTTGCCAACTGAACACAACACAAACTTCTCATAAGCTCTGCAGATAATTGATGCTAGTTTAGATGACTTTATTAAGGGGAAAATGAGCTTTTTTTTTACCCTGGGGTCTGTTTTCATTTTTCCTTTCATATATTTGAGAGATGGAGAAAAGAATGTTCAAGATAGCTCCAGTATTTAGCCGGGCAAGCAGCCTAGCAGCCCAGCTAATGGTAAGTATGGGGCAACTGGGCTCAGATAGTCTCAACGAGTGTCCGACAACATACGAGAGAGGAGAAATTAACAAAAGTATCTACATTTCCTGGCGATCGCTATTTGTATTGGTGTCTGCGTCCAAATCAAATTTCATTTGGAAATTGCGTGATAACTCGTGTCAACACACCAGTGGGGGATCACGCTATCTGCCTCAATAAATAGCGATCGCCAGGTAATGTACTTTCATTCTCCTCTCTAGTATGTTGTTGGACACTCGGTGAGACTATCTGAGCCCTTCAGTGTGGAAAAAAAAGCACATTTTTAGGGCGAACTTAGACGCGAGGGCCAGTTGCCCCATCCTTATCATTAGCTGGGCTGCTAGGCTGCTGCTAGGCTAAATACTGGAGCTATCTTGAAAATTCCTTTCTCCATCACTCACATAAATGAAAGGACATACAGTATAGAAGCAGTTAACATTCCCCTTTAATTGCTGATCTGCTCACAATATTTCTGAAAGCCTTGTTCAACCAGAGATGCAAGAAACTTCTTTTAGGATGACGGGATTTGCATGTTCGTGTGCCGTCTGGGTTCTCTTTGTGTGTTTCTTTGTGCTGTTTCCTGCTTCCCTCCAGTGTTTTATTAGAGCAAATCTACCTCTGGTTCATGTTTCAACAAAGTTTTTTCCATCTTCAGTTTCAGTCTCATTCTTTCGCCTTTTCTCTTTTATTTCCCTCCTTTTATTCGGCTGCTCCTGAACATGTAAAAACTTTGCAGAGTGTGGGAACAAAGCGGCGAGTGTATGCGAGTCTCCTGTGGAGGAAGAGGCATGCTGCCTGGGCTGTTTGCCTCTCTGCATCCATCTTTCTTTTCCTCTTCCTTCCTTTATTTCTGACTGTCAGTACTCTCATTCAGCACTTCCACCTCATGAGTTTTGTGGTAGCTGTGACCCAAATTTCTGCCCGTCAAGGATGAAAAAGCGGAGCATGGGAAGGAGGCCAGGACTCAAAGTCCAATCAGCAATTAGGAATCAATGAATAACTTAATTGGAGAAAAAAAATGGTGAAAGAAAGGGAGAGAAGCGGTTCTGGGTGAAGAGGGTGAGCGTGAGAGATGAAATGAGAAGGGCAGCCAGAAATAGAAACAGGGCTTCAGGGATGGCTGCACAATGAGCACCAGTGTGGAGGGCTCCGGTGTCTATGCTCCCTGCTCCACATCTTTCCCGTCACACCCCTCAAACTCAGCCTGGGGTCATCTGGGGTAGCCACTGATAAAACAAAGGCATGGAGGGCGTGCATAGTGCTCTGTCCTTTGCCTTACATAACCCAGCACACTTATGTGGGAGTAATTTATGTTAGAGAACAATGTTCCTCTCCTTAGTTTGAAAAGCAACGTTATGATGATCAAACCGCTTATTGTTGCATCACTATGGAAGCAGAGAAGCCAAGACACAAGCAAAGCTGGAAGCTGACCTTTGTGATCTGAAAGCAAATGATTTTTGCCTTTATTTGCTGAAACTGGTTTCCAAAAACCAATCTGTGAAAACATGAAACTTCCTCCAGTAGCTTGTTGTGGAACTGGAGGAACTTATCACACCCCCGTAAAACGAGTTATAGTTCAGGCTGGCTTGGTGACCCTTACACATCTTTTTAGTGATGCTTCTGCAGTCGGAGGCAGCTGGAGGACATCCCATGATCCACCAGGCTCCTTTCTGCTCTCTCTACTCTCCACAGAGAAATATCTGACATTGTCGTCACTGATTTTTTTTTATTTCTCGTCTTCTTTCTCAGCTGATCTGCTTCTTCTCTTTCTTGTCTGCTCCACCCCCAACCGGTGGCAGCAGAGTTTTAAGGTCAGAAGGTCATGTTTCTTTAGCAAGGCAATTTAAGAAAAATGCATTATTGTGATTTTAAACAATTATCAGGAGTTGGAATTATGAGCTAATGTGGATTAAATAATATATTTGATTTAACTGGATTATAGATGGATTTGACTGTATCTTTAAAAAAAAGTGCCACAAGATGACTTCATTATGAAATGGTGATATACAAATAAAGCTGAACTCAACTGTGATTTAATTAGGAATGCGTGATACCAAAGTTTTCAATAAGATACCAGTAGTTTATGGTACTTTTTCATCAATATTGATACCAGTTTTTCTTGTTTCTAAAAAAAAAATGACATGATTTTATACTTTGCATTCATGTTTTAATGGCAAGGGCAATATTAAATACAAATAACACTTGAGAACAGAAGTACTGGGGAAGAAATGCTTTTAAAACAATAACAAATCATATTGATGAGTAAATTAAACAAAAAGTAACATTAAACACTTCTTTCAATTATCAAAAAGTTAAGTTCAGGTTAAGATTATTTAAATTTATTTAGTGGAAAATGTTCAAATATAAAATGTAACAGTTATATTCTAAATTTACCAAAATATAATGTGCAATAACCTGCAATGAAGCACTAAAAAATGACAAAACATCATCATCATTACTAGTAGCATCATCATCGTGACATCTGATAGGCTACCTGCATCATGTGACACAGAAACTTAATCTGGCTGGTTTTACACATAATTTCATTGCCTAACACTCCCAGAAGTGAAAACAAATTGCATATCTTACTTCTCGAAACTCAAAAAAGTATTGAATCTGATATTTTTTCTGGCTGGTATCAAAATTAGAAGTTTTAACTCTGTCGATATGCCCATCCCGAGATTTCACGTGTTTCCAAAACTCCACCATGTCTGAATAAAAACAACCAGAGCAAAAAATCTTTCACTCCTTTGTAACCAATCTCAACTTGTTGTTTAACTTCAGAAGCCTCTATGGACCAGATCCACCACAGACGTCATGTTGTCTCTGTTTATTCAAAGGGCCATGTGCAGTTACATTAGTTATCAACAAGATAAAGAGATGGCTGCAGCAGATTTAGCGTTCAGCTAATTTTCATCTGCAGTCCTTAACACAGATAAACATACAGTACAAAGTAAAACATGAAAGCACATAAGACCCAGTACAATACAACATAACAATACAGTTGGCTGAAAGACAAATCAGATATATTAATAAGAGACCTTATCCCTGATCGAAATTTAGTATCTATCAGGTACCAGCTACTAGCCTATAAGCTCTGGGAGCTAAGAACAATATGAACATTTTAATGTCACATTATGAGTTTATTCCTACTACAGAAGCCAGTTTTATGGAGAAGATTGCAGTACAGAGAGACAGTGGTCAGACTTCTGCAGGCTTTTTCTTGCACAAAAAACAGTGAACAGTTTTTGGGTAAGACTTGATGCACATTAGAGCAAATGTCCAAGTTATCAAACAAAGACAATTCAATGAACTTAGGTGACTGATCGGCATCTTTCAGATTTGATTTTTTGTTGTTGTTGTTGTTGTTCTTTTTTTACCGATATCTGATACCAATATCATCCAACTCTTTATTTCCGATATCAACCAATACCAATCAATAAAGACAACTATGAGGTCGCATCTTTCATATTTTGAGAGATACAACTTTATTCTGCTCCAAGAGCAAAGATCCCAAAATCTCCTTAACTCAGCCAGAGGAGTTCATTTTGGACATCTGGCTGCCAGATATCAGATGCTAGCAGGTATTAGCCAACATGTGTCTAATTCTAATGTTTCTGACAACTTGGTAACTTAACCAACAACATAAAACCAGACATATTATAAGCAGCTTCAAAGCAAGTCAGTCTGTAGCAGCAGCAGCTGCACCGTAGTCACATGACTCTGAAAGGAATGCTGGGATATGAAGTTCTTCCACAATAACAGTGACTTTTCTACATGCTAAACCGCTGCTAATGAAATAAGATCTCATGAGATTTTGTTAGTCAAATTATTTGTAAGTCTGAAAAAATAATAATAAAACACATTTCTTTCTGATATGACATTTCTGATATGACATATGACATCCATTCAAAAATTATGTAATATCCCAGAGATGATCAGATTAAAGTCATTGATGAAGAAAAGCTCACTCCATTTCTCTAGATGTAGAATTTTCTTATTTCTATTTTCTCAGTTTGTTCCCTTTTCTCTGAGCACGAGGCTCTTAAATCTCATAGGTGATCTAATTTCAGTTGCCCCTCCTTGATGTGCAGGTGAAACATAAAAATTCATTCCCCTTTGTAGCAATAAATCTTTTTAATTCCCCCGAGTCTCATGCAAACACGCCTACTGCAAAGGTGCCAACCCCTGGCTTTTCTGCAGCTGCTGAGACTATCCTGTCTGCATGACAGAGAGGTGCTATGGAGGCAGAGGTTAAACACAGCAAAGAGGGAGGGGAAGCATTTGCAAGTTGTATTTGTTCAAAATTTTAAGCAAGCAACACCTTCTTGTCAAAGATACCAAGATCTGCTTTAAAAGCAATGAGGCAGAACTTTGTGAAATGCGTTGATTTTTAACCTGAAATAAGGATGTTTTATATATAACAGCAAAATAACAGCAGCATATAGAAATACAGTCTAGTTGCATTTTAGAAACTGCCAAACAGTTTTTCTTCATAATCACTTTGGTCTCAAACTTCCGTTGTATTGACATTTATTTCTGCATTGACTCATATGCAAAGTGCTTAAAAAATATCAAATGTGAACATTTTAAAATGGGTGAAAACTCAAGTTCCTCTGTGCATCAGCTGCAGAGGAAGCAGTGTCAGAGCTAAATTCTTCCTTCAGGTTTCTCCTTATGTAACCCTTTGGGTAAATAGCATCTATCATTTCATGCAGTGTGGTTAGTTATCTAATTTAAGCCATCCAGTGTTACAGGACTTTGGTAACCAGAACCCTCTGCTAAAGATAATCAAATGATTAGTTACTTGTCAGTCCTCATGACTTGGCTTTTAAAGAGTTGGTGCAGGCTGAGGCCGCTATCACAAATTCACCATTATCAAATTATCAGCATAATTCACAAAACACCCAAATCCTCTGATGTAAGAATATTTGTCCTGATTTTAACTCAGTTCATTTGTGCAGCTAACTTAATAACCATGCCTTGTGAGACGGGCCTAAGGCATGACTCAGATCAAAGAAAACAAACTGCAGGGGTTCATGTGTCCTTACTCTGCTTTCAGCTGCTCTGAGCTTTGAGTTTACTGAGAGTTACCATGATAATTACCAGATGTGCTCCTGAAGTGGCTAATCTGTGTCACAAAGTCCTGGAGTAGAGCTCATTTCTTTGTGACCTCTGTGGAGGAAACTAACTTCTGCTTTCTACCTACTGATGAAATGATGAAATCTTGTTACTTTTCTCATTACTGTAGAGAGGAGAGCAGCTGAGTCCACGGCAGCCGGACAGAGAGCAGTCAAGTCGAGAACGGCTGAGACAAGAACAGTCAACCCAATAGCAGCCGGGCAGAGAACAGCCGAGCTGTCGAGCTGAGAGCAGTCGAGCAGAAAACAGCCTAGTGAAGAGCATCTGGGGTGTGAGCAACCGAGTAGAGAACAGCAGAGTTGAGAACAGCTGAGTCAAGAACAGCAAAGCCGAGAACAGCTGAGTTGAGAACAGCCAAGTCGAGAACAGCCGAGCTGTTGAGCTGAGAGCAGTCGAGCAGAAAACAGCCTAGTGAAGAGCATCTGGGGTGTGAGCAACCGAGTAGAGAACAGCAGAGTTGAGAACAGCCGAGTCGAGAACAGCCAAGCCGAGAACAGCTGAGTCGAGAACAGCCAAGTCGAGAACAGCTGAGCTGTCGAGCTGAGAGCAGCCGAGTCGAGAACATTCAAGCTGAGAGCAGCCAAGTCGAGAACAGCTGAGCTGAGAACATTCAAGTTGAGAACAGTCAAGCCGAGATCAGCCGAGTCGAGATCAGCTGAGTCGAGATCAGCCAAGTCGAGATCAGCTGGGCCGAGAGCAGCTGTGTCGAGAGTAGTCTGGCCAAGAGCAGCCAGCTCCATGCTAATGTGCTCCTCCAGACTCCCTGACTGCATGATGTCATGCTGCAGCGGGGGTGCTGTGGGTGCATGGTGCGGGGGCAGGGTAACAATGATGGCTGAACCCTTGACCTTCTGGTCGTGACCTTCTAGCATAGAGTCACCAGCGTGGAGGAGCTTCTTCACGGCTGAGTCCTCATGTGGTGACTAGCTTACTCTCTGCATTACCATGGGCTCATGACCTGGGGGTGTTGACCTCAAGGTGAGAGGGCCGAGGGAATAACCTGAGCTAACACCTCCTTTTCTGGGTGCTCACATATCTGCATACAAAGCCCAATCGATTGCTATTACACACACGCACACACAAAGACAATGAAAATCAAAAACAGGTAACTTGATGCACATTCATACATTCATTCAGTCAAAAATACAAGAATGGATGCATGCACACACAATCCCATCCAGGTTGGTTTACCTCTAACATAAACATCTACACCCATAGAAAACAACACACCCTCTTGGGGACACACTCCTGTATCCTGTATCCTGAACCCGGCCACTGATAAGTGTCTTGTGTGACTGGAAAACATGGGCCGAGTTTGGGCCAATTCAGCACCTGGGAACCCCTTCGCACTCTTCCTCCACCCCTGTGTAACTCCCTCTTTGGGAACAAACCCACCCTTGTGCAACTCCCAACAATGTCAGTGACACTCTACACTGCCCCATTGCCACTAATTGTTAGCTCACAATGCTTCCTGGTATTGTGTTCAACAATGCCCACTCTGAATAGAGAGTCTAACCTACTTGTATTGTCACTAATTGGTTTCTTGAGAGGAGTAGAAAATGAGGAAAGAAAGGGAGAGAGGAGATGTTGGTAATGGACTGCAGTTTCATTGGAGTCGCCAGTAAATAGAGTTCACAAAGGGCTTTGTGGGGTCGAGGGCCGAGGGTCGGAGGTGAAAAAGAAGAGGTGCACCTGCACTCTCCACTGGCCGACAATGAGCTTATTCAGCTGGTCTGCGCAGCAGGGCGATGGAGGACGGAGGCAGTGGCTGTCCCACAGCCCCACAACAACAACCAGACGCACACAAACACAGTTAAACAGTCAGCGGGAGAATTAAAAGATGGTCCTGGTATGTCTTGGAGAGACGTAATTACTGATGCGCTGATGCACAGAGAAGTGGAACGGAAATGGAGATCAGAAAACAGAATAGCCAAGAAGAATAGAAGAGAACCAAGAAAAGAGGAATAAAATCAGTTTGGAAGCAGTTTCCAAGTGGTTTGGAAGATTGTGCCAAGCAAAGAATTCTCTCCAGGGCGAAGGCATATCCTGATCCTAGTCTGCAGTTAAAATACTACTTCACAACAGATCGAGACCAACCTGCAGCAGAATGTCAAGAAGAAAAACAAAGTGTGGAAAAAAGCTGGAAGAACTCCTGATATGAAGCTATAGCATCACCCGAAGAACACATGGAGGCAGCGTGATGACTTGGACATGCAAGGCTTCCAGAAAAGATGAAAACAGGAGGGAAAAACTGAGGGAAGAAAAGATAAAAAAGACACATGAAACAAGATAAAGCTGGAACCAAACAAGCTTGTCAGATAAGACAACTAAAACACTTTAAAATTCGACTAAATCAGGCTTCACTGAGAAAAAAATTAGGCCACTGATAAGCTGGCAATGCTAAGCTTGTTTGCACCTGACATCATGTCTGCCTCATTAGTTATGCATTAGCATGAAGTGGTGGTGTCCTTCATCGTTGGGAAAGTCTTCTGTTTGTGAAATTTTTTGCTGCAGTTGTTCAAGTCTTGAAATTAATCACTGCTAAAACTCAAATCTTACCAAGTATATTTTTCTCATTTCTAGTCAAAATATCTCATCACACTAGAAATGAAAAGCACTGGCCCCCCCCCCCCCCCCCCTTTTTTTTTTTGTTGATTTCTTTTCCTCTAATATATAATTTTTATTTTGTTTTTTTTTTTTTTTTTTTTTTTTAAACCTCCCATTTTATGGTTTATATAAAATTCAAAAATTTGTCCTATTTTGTTGTTTTTTTTGTAGCGTTGGTAAGGAGGTTTTTTTTTCCCCTGGTTCGTACTAAGAACTCGCTTGTACAGTTAACTGTCTTTACTGGTCACTCTTAATCACAACAGCACAGTAATGCAACAAACGACAGGCTTACAGGTGAGGAATTCCAGGTAGTTCAGGTGAATGCTGGCTGGAAGTGAGTGTGGTCTATAAACACAGAAATACAAAGCTATGAGGAACATTCATTTGGCAAATAAACACATTCAAGGCAATAATTATTACTAATATATGCCTTCCAGTTAGGACTAAGCATTCATATGTGCTCAAGGCTAACAGTTACAGTAACTGGCATGCAACAAGTCAGCTAGCTTAATAGCATAAAAAGGCACATGGTGAATGGAGGAAGATTTCTGAATAAACAAATCAGCTAAATAACATTAAAGGCTAAATAAACATCCTGTTCAGGCAGAAATACAACTAGTTACTTCCAGTTCTTCACAGACGCACACAGTTCACCATCTTCACCTGCTAGAAGTTTGTCCAACAGTCTTCTCTCCTCGCGCTCACTGCTGCTCATAAGTTTCATTTCTGCATCCTGACATCATGTGCTCAGTCCCACAGCTGCACACTTCTGCCACAAGGGGGCACTCACGCCTCATCAACAGCCTTTCCAACATGGCCGACCTCACAATGATAAAGAATCCTTCAAAACAGTCCTGGATCCAGAAGGTGATCCGGATCACCACCAACATTTAATGGGTTCATCCTTACGCTGAGACACATGGCTGGTGAAAATTTCAGGTCAATCCGTCCAGTACTTTTTCCGTAAAGTTGCTGACAGACAGACAGACGGACGGACAAACCAACGCTACCAAAAACATTACCCCCTTGGCAGAGGTTTTTACTTAAAGAGAAACATTTCAGTAAGATGTAGGAGCTTGTTTTAAGGCAATGCATCTTATTTCAAGAAATCCTATCAAGAAAGTTTTGCTTGTTCCATTGGCAGAATTTTTTTGCTTATTACAAGCAAAAAAATCTTTGCCACTTTTAAAATAAGTGAAAAAAGTTTTTTTTTTTTCTTGTAATAAGAAAAAAAAATCTGCTGATGGAACAAGTGAAATTTTCGTGATAAGATTTCTTGAAGTAAGATGCATTTGTCTTAAAAGACATTCTTTTATCTCACTGAAAGGTTTCCCTTAAGATAATTTTGACCTTTTTTTAGTGTGATGAGATATTCTGGCTAGAAATTAGAAAATATACTTGGTAGGATTTTAGTTTTTGCAGTGATGGAGGTTACTTCAGGGTTCCTTGTGAAGTCATAAAAACGGAGGATGAGCTCAAGATTTTATGAAAAGATGTTGAAAAAAGTGGTTTGTGACCCCTTCCCCCCTCCTTTGGATCAAGAGGAATTGACCCAAAGCATATCAGAGTTTGAGAAGATTTTAAAGATAAGCTGGTTCGAGTCCTTTTCTGTTTGCTTCTCTGATGTTATGGGTGAATTAAAGCTCATGGAGCAATAAAAGCTGGAACTGCTTTTTGCTTTACTCTCCAAGACAGTGATTACCCAGCAAGAAGCCAACAACAACAGGTTTGAGCTCATTTTAACATGAGATAATGTATTTGTTTCAATCACCAAGACATTCTGGCAATCATTATGATAAAGATGACAGAGACTGGGCTCCTGAGTAGAAGCCATAATAAGCTAGTCAGATTCTTTTTTATATACCAAACATGTAACATTGATGCAATAGACACCAAAGTATGTACTTACACAAGCAAAAATAATATAAATTTAGTCATGAACGGTTTCAGTCCCAACTGGTTTTACCCATCAACACATAAAAGTTATAGACCTCCAGGTTTTCCCACGTATTCATCTGCTTGATTGTGTAGATGCTCACCTTCTGTGATTCACAGTTAGAATCTTTCTTAATTATCTCTAAGGATCAATGCAGTTCATAGCTCAACTTTCTTAAAGTGCATGAACTCACATCTAGGCTTTGAAAATACCAGACATCTCGCATCTTTCTTGCACAGCATGAGTCGTATTGGTCTGTTAGACCACCACGTTTGCTGGCCCAGAAGAATCCTGTTTCACAAAAGTAGAATTAAGTTAACTGGAAGCGAGGATAGCGGGTCTGGTGTAATAAGTTAGATGCTGTGTTTTTCAAACTGTTTGAGACATGATCCTCAAAATAAAATTGGTGTTTGTGAAGAAAACCTAAATTCTAAAACCAAATCTTGACCCTCAAAAATGGGTTTTTCTTAGGCTTTCTTAGTGAAGACTGGACAAAATGTCCCCACTTTCCAAAAATGTCCTCATTTTGATGGTTAAAAGTGCAAAATGGTTGTAAAAATTTAGGAAGTACAGGAACACACATACGTACAACTGAGTGGTTCATTGTGTGATGTATCAAATGGGTCATCCTGTGGCCATTCTCTTAAAGGTGTGCAGCGCAAGGTTTTCTCCAGAAGTTCGCCCCCTCTGGCGACAACTAGAAGTGACGCTGCTTTGACTGCGTTGGTCTTTAGTTTAACCTGCGCTGCAGAACCCAGAGTTAGAGTCACAATGTCTCCTGAAGTAAAAAAGTTATAAATCTGCAAGTTGTTTACGGTTTGATCATTGAGTAAACTGACGGACTGTATGCTAACGGTAACAACAAGCTAATGCTGGCTTGTAGATCAAATATCCAAATTCAGAGGCTGAGACCACGATTACCTTATGAAATTATTACATCAACTAAATGTAGTAAGTGGCCAGAGTGTTTCTCCTCCCCGGGAACAGTCATATGGCTGTTATATTGCTGCATTTACATGCTAAAAATTTAGCATTGCAATATTATGCATCCTTATTTCTGTCATTCATCACATTTACCTTGTTAGTAAGAAGAAAGGCAACTGTGGGTCCCATTTTATTCCCAGACTGGATCGGAGCTTCCTCCAATTAAGAAAAGAAAGAAAAAACGCTGCTCGGTTGTTTACTCCCGTCTAACTCCGGTGCTGGAATAAGGGGGGTGTTTTTCGGCACAACACCGGTCAGACTCCAGTTTGGTTCTCTTCGTCTCACAAGACAACTTTTCTTCTTTGTTTTCCTGGAGTCTGAGATGGGGTTTGAGAGGTTCTCCATCTTTCAGCAGCAGTCGTCAGTGTTACCGGCACAGCCAGACGAACGAGAACGCACCGCTTGTCTCCCCCACATTCGCCCCCTTGAGGATTTGGACTGAAACTCTTTATTGAGCATGCAGGAACAGTAGGCTACTATAGAGACAACCAACTCACACGCCAGATTTCCCTCCTCAGTAAAAGAGTAATGATATGATCTGCCCGGAGTTCAAGCTGACCTAATTTTTGATTGGCTACAACATTATTCGGCTAAAACCATATCTAGAGAAACTAGGTCAACCTGCCGGTAGCTCCCAGTCAGAATTTGTCAAAGGCTATTTGTTAGAATCATGGACACTTCAGACAGTAGAACTATGTTTATCAGACAAGACAGCATTTTGAAAATAAATAAACTTATGGGTAATGACAACGTTGTGGTCGCCCCTTTCAGTGTTGCTGCATAAGTTTTTTTTTTTTTTTTTTTTTAATCCATTGGGGGGAAGGGAGTGCAGGGGGAGAGGAGAGAGAGGGGGGGGGGGGGGGCTGTTAACTATTAGAATGTTAAGCTGCTGTCTGACTCAAGCGTTTTTGAACAATAACATGAAGCTGACCGCCCATGAACAGGGACTTTGATACTTGTTATTGACCTTCACATGGCCTCATCAATGCGCAAACGATCAAATTAAACCCCAAAACCCCAGAAAAGTGAAATTTGTTGTCATGGCACCTTAAATGTAGTGCTGGAAATGATCAGTCTTCATAAATAATGAGGATCAAGTGGATTTTGGTGGTTTAGGTTTGCAGCTGTGGAAAAAGCACCCAAATGCCAAAATTAAGCTTTTCTCACCAAATTGGGCCAAATTTGGATTTATATGATAGCACCTGTAATAACTTTGTTTCTGGACACCCAGTAATGAAAAAAAAAAAATCTAAATCCAAGACTTGAAAACTATCAGAAACTTCATAAAGAAAGAGGATCAATGTTTTCTTGTGGATTTGGTTCACTGTTGTGACAAGACACCTACATGCCCACAATCAGCATTTCTCACTGAGATAATGCCAAATTCAGATTTTTAACATGGTATTAGACATAGCTAAGTTATATGAAATAATTTTTTAAAATCATTGTGATAATTTCGAAATTAAAGTCTTTGCAATAATAATCCCAAACATATTAAAGCAACCTTTACCGATCTTGCATTTCAGAAAGCACAGCAAGATTATTTGAATATAAACAGTCCCGCCTCACTCCTAAGACACACCCCTTCATTCCCTCCACCTCTCAATGCAGAATCAAAGGTCTGACAGGCAGGTCCGTTGGACAATCCTAGAGGTGCACCCCACTTCAAGGATTGGTTGGAGTTTTCATTGAATATTTAGAGATTGGAATAATATTTTATTTTGATTAATGGTGGGTCTGTCTTGTATTTTAGAGTTCCATTACCTCATTCACAGCATTTTACCCTGTTAGAAAAATAGTGTAAGAATGCAACATCGGTGAGGATTGTTTTAAATAAATGTAGGCTCTAATTATATATATATATATATATATATATATATATATATATATATATATATATATATATATATATATATGTATATATTTCACAATGATCTGGTGAATGAATGAAAGAAATTTATTTACAGTATAACGCACTTTTCATAACTGGTGACCCACTGAATTTATCGCGTGACCCCCATGGGGCTTCCAAACCCTCGTTTGAAAACCACTGGTTTAATGAATGCCAAGCCAGGCTGAGAAGATGTGACTAAATCAAGCCAGGTGTAAGTTATCCCACTGAGCGCACGATCACATCTGTCTTCAAAAGACCATGACATTGATAACCGATGTTGACATGGAAAAGCTGCTGCTTCTGACACAACCATGTCATTTCACCTCAGTGGACTGATAAAGTATTATTTAATGCTAAGTGAGCAACATCTAGTAATGGAGGCTTATGAGGAGTGAATTTATATTGGGACTACAGCATTGCAATATTATGCAATGCTGCAACAAAGACTGATGGAAGTGCATGTTGTTGGCAAAAACAGACTTTCAGTGTTGCGTTTGCACTTAGAAATCCAAACATGGAAGCTGTATGATAGCATTCAGCGTTTTATTCTGTTATGTGATTATTTAAGTTCTGTTTTATGTGAGGACCAGAAGTCTAAGGGCTTGTACTGAGGAGAACGTTTCCTCCCTTTACTAACTTCACTGTTGATATAATTAAAGTTTGCCAGTGGAGCTGGATGGCTGTTGTCTGTGCCGCTCAGGATGGATGGTTTGTCCAGGTTGGTTTGCCCAAAAGCATCGAGGTTCTGAGACTCCAGAACGGAGATGGAGCCAGAACTAGAACCTAAATGGTGTCTGATCTAAGAATGAAAATATGTCTTTGTGAACCACTCTTCCACAATATGAGCCCGATGAATCCTCACCTCATCATCACTGGACATGCCTCAGAGTAGCCTTCCAACTGTCCATGATCCAACTGCAGATTCTGGAAATGTGAGTGTCTGAGAGCATAAATGCCCAGAAATTATTTTTTCCTGTCAGTTCGGTGTATTTTCTGAGATATATCTGCAATAGTCTGTGTTTTTTGACTCAGTTTTATTTTTTCTTAATTATCTTCTTCTTCAGTTTCTGCTCTGCACAGAAGAGGATTAGGGCCATTGAAGATTTTTTCAGAAATTGAAAAAAAAAAAAAAAATCTCCCCCTTTTTTTTTTAATGCTCTGGAAAAAAGTCAGAATTATGATTTTCTTTTTTTCTCAGGAAGACAAAAAAAAAATCTTCAGATTTTTTAAATGTTCTGGCCAAAAAGAAAAAAAATCGGAATTCTGAGATTAGAGTCAGAATTGTGACCCTAATCCTCTTCCGCAGACCTGGCCGTCTTTCAGTCCTCTGTTTTCCTGTTTTATGTAGTAGATTTTACTTCGTGCTCCCTGGTTCTGGCTCTTCACTGACCTCTTTTGTGATCAGTTCCTCTGTATTTAAAGTCCAGGTCGCTGTGCTGTTCCTTGAATTGTATCCTTTGAGTTAATCTACACTTAATCCGTGTTCTTAGTTTTGGCTTTTGCTTAGCTCCCAAAGTCCTTGCTTTGCAGCATCTTTAGTTTTATTAAAACATCTTTACTCTGACGTCCATCTGTCCCTCATGTCCCTCATACTTCCTCGTCTCATCACGTGGATCCCTGTCATATTCACTGTATGCTGTGTCACGCTGTAACAACATATTCCAAGAGATATTGAGTACTACAGGTCTAAAAAGAGACAGACTTTGAGGAAGAGAGGGGTGGAGTGAAGTGATAGGTCATCCTAAAATAATCTGCTGGAAAAGGGTATGAAATTAATGCAAGTAACAGGTGCTATGGTGCGTCACTGGCCTCAGCTTGTGATATAGAGGCATATGTTTCCTTTAGGAAGGCATAAACCCAAAAAACAAAGACATCTCAGATCACTTGATCAAGTGCATACTCCATCTTTTTAGTTACTGCTGATGTAAAATGGCAAATTTACTCAAGCTTTATCCTCTTAACTGTTTTCTTATCTACTTTCTGCTTTGAACAAACTTCCACGTCTTCCTTTGTCGAGGCTTTGCAATCATACGTCCTGAGATGTTCTAACATTTTATCCGAATCGTATGGAACAACTCCATCTGGCGTCTGCTCCTGGTTCGATCTACTGTGGAAAACACAGAATCTTGATCTGCTTTTTGAAATTTGGGCTAAAAATGATGAACATAATACAGATGAACGTAGTACAGAACAGCTCTCATGTTGATTTTCTTTCCCTTTTTTCTCCTTTTACAGCAAACCACAAACTGACTGTTGGGAATATTGATTGTGTTCAGCGATTTACACTCTGTCACACCCTCTTTGGGGGTAGTGATACATGATATGAAAAATTCAACTGATACCAATAAGCAATGATTTTTTGCTTCTCATGGCCGATACATATCCTGATATCAAAGCTGAGAATAATGTAAAATTCAATCCTTGTGCAAAATTAGAAAAGCACTTCTGATGCATCTGCTGCAGATCCAGTAGTTGCCGGAGACGTCATAATGTTGCCCAGTGGGCGTGGCCTCATGCTGTTCCCATTCCTTATGGATTAAAAAAAAAGAAAACAAACAAAAAACAGCAGTCTGCAGGTTCTCCACCAAACAGCATCAGTTACATGCTGGTTAATTATATTGATAACCGTTTTATTTAAAATTTGATATTTCTGTATTTCCCAGTTTCGGGGAGCCTTTTAAGATCTGGCTGGAAACACATGAAAACAAGCCTTTTGGCTAAATTTGGTGTATTTTGGAGTAATTATTTGATCTTTATATATGCTCTATCCCTATCAAATAAACAAAAAATACAAAAAAAAAAAAAAAAAAAAAAAAACCCAAGCGATAATGGGTCGAAATCGATTTATTCATTAAAAAAAAAAAAAATTATCCATACCATAAAAATCCAAACTTGGCATTATTTCGCAGAGACAAGCTGAATTTTGGCATCTAGATACCTTGTCCCCACGGTGAACCACATCCACCAAAAACGACATGTCCTTGGCCTTACGTACTTTATGAAGTTTGTGATAGTTTAAAGCCTTACATTTAGAATTTTATAATTGGGTGTCCAGAAACGAAGTCATCACTTGTGCCATTTTAAAAGTCTGAAATTAGCATTATCTTGAATAAATCGATAAATGAAATTTTATTTCAAACAAATAAAAAAAGAGGAAGAGGAAATTATATATCAAGACAAAAGAAAAAAAAATTAAAAGACCCTAAACAAAAATAATAACACTGTTTCCTATTTAAATCATTATATGAACAAGTTCAAAACGGAGTGTAAAAACTTTTTAGGAATTCCCATTCCTTCCTAAACATCATGTTTTATACTGCATCTATTTATAACACATCATTACATAATTCTATGACTACATTATACAAAATATAACATTATGCAGTCATTATATATATATATATATATATATATATATATTAGGGATGTTTGATATAGGCTTTTTTACCGGTATCTGATATACCGATATTGGCCGCGTTTCCCAGTTAAAGGGGAAACTCAGTAACTTTTTTACCTCAATAAATGCTTTTCGGAATCCCCGTGGGGCTAAACAAAGTGTTTACGGAGCGATTCAATGTACCCCCCCTTCCCGCCGGGGCCTCTGGCCTGTGAGCAGCTAAAAACAACTTTGCCTGCGCCGACCCGAGCAGAACTTGCGACAACAGAAACCGCTGTACGGTACTCATGTCCCCTATCTACCGAGCTGCTTCCAGCGCTGATTTGAACCAGACTACCAGCGCTAATTGGAAGAAAACATTTCTTTAGCTTCACACCACCTAAACACGGCTCCTGGCTCTCATAACCAACTCTTTGCTGGACCAGAGTGATTCACGTAGCTGCGCTGCCTGGGCGCCGGGTGAAGCATCACTGCTTCAGGCTCAATAATCACTTGTCACGTCCGCAAAAAGTAAATAAAAGTTCGTATTCTTACCTGCTACTCGCCAACACCAGAGAAAAATATAATCCACGGCATATTTACCCGCAAATCGCGGGTAAAACGTCCCGTTTCAGAAAATACAGGACTTTGCTTTGAGCAGAGGGAGACGAGGTGCTGCTACCAACGCAGCAAAGTAGCAACAACAAGCTAGAAAAAGCTTAGAAATATATCCAGCGATCAAAATAGAGGAAAGGCAGGTAGAGAAGCCGTCTGTGTGCTGTGGGGGTGTAAGGGGGGTTGAACACGACAGTGAAAGGACGCCACTAGGGGGAGCCCCGAGCTGAAGTTACTGAGTTCTGCTTTAAGATTCTTCTTTGGATTAAAGAAGGCCTCAAGGAAGCTCTTCCCAACAAAGGATCGCAAAGATACGCCCGTTTCCCAGATTGCTTCTTTCACGCGTTCTTATTTCCTGAGAAACGTCTTGGCTACGCTACATCTTTAGAAGGTCCTAACAGAAGCTATCCACTTCCGGGGGTGCTGAAAAAAAAAGCAATTGAGGTCAGGTATATCGATCGACACCATTCATTTAGTGTGGAGGTTATTTTCCGACGCTGATATTGAGCCCATTTATACGTTTATGTGTTTGTACAAGAAGACAAACTGTTAAAAATATGCATGTGATTACCAGTGATTGCAAATATTCATTGAAAAGCTCAATGTATATTGTGTAATTGGCCAAATTGTGCTAAACAGGTGTAGGCGATTGGAAATTTACAGATGCCCTATAAATAATGGTCATTCTGACGCTATTCGTTAACGTAATGGCTGAAGGGAACCCCACCAAGAGGATGAAGCGCTCTCCGGCCTTCACGCCAGAGGAGAGGTAGCCACAAGTCTGATTGAAGAAGTGGCAGGTAAAAAAAGCATTCTCTTTGGAGGGACAAAGGGGAAAAAAGACATAGAAGCAAAGGCCAGGGCATGGCAATCAATAGCGCTGAAAATGTCCCCATCCAGCCCTTGCAGTGTGCGCGACTGACGCGCCTTGCTGAGTCCGGTTCCATCCCCCACTACCTCCAGAAAGCTCCCCACCGCGTAGAAACGCAACGCAGCCAGGCACTGCACCTCTGGGCTCAGAGCAAAGTTGCACCTTGTGGGCCTCCTGATGTGTGGAGCAACTATTTGAATGATCCGCTCGATTTCGTCGCGCGGTAGCCTGTAACGCATCTGCATAGCGCGATCTGACAGCACATCTAGAGGACTGAAATGCTGGCGCATGAAACCATGTACATCCACAGTGTCACTCCGTCTACGGCGACGCTGTTGGTTTGCTACCAAAATTTGCTGTAAAGCAGCCATGATGTCTGATACGGGTATGCGTAAATGGCCATGCTTTTATTGAGCGAAGCAGGTGCATCTCATCATGAACAGCTGACAAATGCGTAAATATGACGTGAGTCCTCATAGATAATTTGCGTACAATTCCTACCGCAATGTTTTTGTTTCTGTGGTTGATACCCACAGCTTTATCTAACTTAAGCTAAGTATAGGGAGGCCTATCTTGCCATAATGATTAAACTTAACCACAATATTTTCTGTCATTCACTCGGTAACTACAGTTTTCTTCCATCATAGATGATTGACATTATGACATGAGTGAGAAAACATGACTCTAAATACAACAACTGATCCGTGAATAGGTCCATTTTTAATAATTTCCATTTTCTACTTTTTTTTTCACGGGAAATAGTGTCGTTTCCAAAAGTGACCAGTAGATGGGCCTGTTGTTCCCTTAGCAGGGGGGAACGTTAAAGAAGGGTCGAAAGAGTGGGTCTGGCCGCTCCTGAAAATAAAGAAGCTACTAAGTTAAGAGCGCATCTGGGAAACGCAACGTCCAAACAAGGCACCTTTAAGCAGTGACTTAAGGAGGACCTCAGCGTTAAGAGTGTCTTAACTAATCTGGGAAACGCGGCCATTGTCCAACTCTTAAATTCTGATATTCAATATCAGTCAATACCAATATATGCAGAGAACTGAGGTTGTATCTCTCATATTCTGAGAGATACAACTAAATTCTTCTCTGAGAAGAAAGATCCCAAAATATCCTTAACTCAGCCAGAGGAGTTCATTTTGGACATCTGGCTGCCAGATATCGGATACTAGCAGGTATTAGCCAACATGTGGCTAATTCTAATCTTTTTGGCAACTTGTAACTTAACCAACAACTTAAAACCAGACATATTATAAGCAGCTTGAAAGAAGTCAGTAGGTAGCAGCAGCAGCTGCACCGTAGTCACATGACTCTGAAAGGAATGCTGGGATATGAAGTTCTTCCACAATAACAGGGACTTTTCTGGACCGCTGCTAATGGAACAAGATCCCACGAGAATTTGTTGCTACGTATCGAAATCTCGCTAGATTTCATTTTTTAAAATATCGCCACTAAAAAAACTAAGCAATATTTTCTGATATCACATTTCACTGCCAATATCGGACAATAATATTGGAAATTCCTAATATAAACAGTATATTCACACACATATACATATACACATACACTTTTATGTTAGGAGTATTCATATCACTAAAATATATACTGCATCCATTTGGCTATGTTGAAAATAATGTATCAATAAATACTACCTTGATATAGATACGGCAGGGGAAAAAAAAAGTCTTGAGCACGGCAACATTTTTCTCAGAAAATATATTTCTAGTAGAGCTACTGACATGAAATTTTCACGAGATGTCGGCAACAACCCAAGTAATGCACACATACAAAGAAATCCTAACATTTATGTCCATAAATGAGGTTGTGTGTAATAGAGTGAAATGACACAGGGAATAAGTATAGAATGCGCTAACTGAAATTTGTTTAATACTTAATGCAGAAACCTTTGTTGGTGATTCCAGCCTCCAGACGCCTCCTGTGTGGAGAAACCAGTGGAAAACGTTACTCAGGTGTGATTTTGGCCCATTCTTCCACATAAACTGCCTTCAAATCTTCAAGGTTCCGGGTCTCTTCTGTGAACGCAGATCTTCGGTTCTTTCCAAAGATTTTCAATTGGATTCCTTTAACTAGGCCATTTTATCAGCTTTATTTTCTTTTTCTTAAACCAGTTGAGTGTTTCTTGGCTGTGTGCTGGGATGGTTGTCTTGCTGAAAGATTCAGCCTCTTTTCATCTTCAGCAGCTGCAGATGGCAGCAGATTCTGGTCCAGAATGTCTCTCTACTTTTCTCCATTCATTCTTCCTTCAATGATATGAAGTCTGCCAGTACCACATGCTGAAAAACAGCCCCCACTATGATGTTCCCACCTCCAAACTTCACTGTTGCTGTGGTGTTTTTGGGCTCAACTGCGTTGCACCGTCTCTCCTCCAAACATGTTGGCCCTCATTTATCAAACGATCGTACGACGAAAATCTGTGCGTACGACCATTTCCACGCAAGACTCGGCATTTATCAATTTGAACGTGAGCGTAGGATACGATCAAATCTCACGACAGCTCTGAGTTCGTGTACGCAAGTTTGAGTCAGGGTTTGCAGCAGCGCAGCAGAACATGAAAATATTTATTTACCAAACCGCAAACTGTCATTTAAACATAAGCATTCACATATCAGCACTAAGAATGAACCCATTTGCAAAGAAAAAGGAAAAAGTGAATGTAGAATGTATTCCCAAAATTACAAAAATAGCTGTGACTGAATTTAATTCCTCCATTTATCTCAACAAATTATTAAATCATTAACATATAGTTCTAGGAGACAAGTGCTTTTCACTCTTCGTGCATCTCCTCACCCCGCTGGTAAAACTGCCACATAGGAGGAAGAAGGCATCAGTACGCACAGACGCGCAGGTGCCCAGGTGGAGCGCTGCTTCGGGCTGCGGGAAGGCAGGTGGGTGTCGGACGGTCCGACTCAGACCTGGCGGGATGAAACGCTGCTTTAGACTCTGAGAAAATCTACAGCACTCCTGTCCTGTGCAGTGCTGCACATCGGTCGGACCGCTGGAGAGTTTTGATGCGCAGGAAAAGATGCGCCCGGAGCCGCTCTGCAGCCCCCGGGAGACCGGAGCTGATCCATTTCTAATAAGTAATCAATACTTTAAAGTTGTATAAGTGCTCAGTCAGTAGACTGCCCCTTAGCTTTGCAAATTCAAGTTATCTTTTTTCTGTCCCTGTCTGGGTCAGGCTCGGATCTGACCGGCATCCACCTGTCACCTGTTAGAGCGCAGCGGTTGGACTCATGACGGGGGGGGGGGCATCATCTTTTGGTGGTAAGTTTCATATTGGACCACTCCAGTCATTTCAGTCAGTCATTTTCTGTTCCGCTTATCCAGTTCAGGGTCGCGGGGGTTGCTGGAGCCTATCCCAGCTATTATCAGGCGAGAGGCGGGGTACACCCTGGACAGGTCGCCAGTCCACTCCTTCTTGACCCATTGGCTAAAGAATTGTGACGTTGCCATCGGATGTGGCCTATTATTAAATTTCATAGCTAATAAAACGAATAAACCATATCAGCCAGGCCTAGATTGAGACTTTTATTAATATCTCAGCCGGTCGTTCAACAGCGGCGAGGCTGACTGATCCTCTTCCGTGCAGCGTTTTTGTGCACGTCTCTGACTTCGGTTTTTAAGCTGCCAAACACCTCTTTTATCTTTCTCACCTCACAAATGAGGAATTCTGTCTTGATCCCCCCAAAAGTTTCTTTTGGCAGAATCTCTCCTCTCCATGGTTCAACCTCGCCGGGTGAAGTCTCATCATTATGCATGTTTAAGGGCGTAACCGTGGGCGTGACATTTAAATGACGATGGACTTCAGCAGTGGAATTTATCAAGACTCTTTTGTTCGTACGACGAGATTGGACCGATACGAATGTTTTAATAAATCACACGTGGGTCCAATCGTACGACCATTTTTACGATCAGATGTGCGACCATTTCGACGATCGTTTGATAAATGAGGGCCGTTGTGTCTTATGACATCTAGAGTTCAGTTCTGGTCTCATCTGACCACTGTGTTTTCCAGAATGTCATTGGTTTGTCCAGATGTTGTGCTGCAAACTTCAAACAAGCATCAACCTGCTTCTTCTTCAGAAATGGAGTCTTGCGTGGTGTGCGTGCATGAAGGTCATGGTGGTTGAGTGCATGACTTCTTGTTTTCTCTGAAACAACTGTACCTGCTGATACCAGGTCTTTCTGAAGCTCTCCACGAGTGGTCCTGGGCTGTTGGAGAAGCTTTCTGATGATTGTTCTGACTCCTCTGTCTGAAATCTTGTGAGGAGCACCTGGCCGTGGCCGCTTTATGACCATGCCGTGTTCTTTCCACTTCTGGATGATGGTCCCAATGGTGCTCACTGGAACTTTCAGAAGTTTACAAATGCACCTGGAACCAATTCCTGCAATAATAAGGTTGCGTAGGTCTTTAGACAGCTCTTTGCTTTTACCCATCATGCAGTGCTTCTTGTCTGACACCTTGGTGATGAGAAACCATTTTAAATGCATCAATCAGGACTAAACCAGCTGATATTACTTTGCTCTGATAGGGGACAGGATTACTTTCTAAATACTGACAGACTCCAGCTGTTTTGTTGGCTTTTCACATCTTTTTTTCCTTCATTTCTTCATGTGTTCAATACTTATTACCTGTGCCATTTCACTCTATTACACATAACTTTATTTATGGACATAAATGTTATGATTTCTTTGTATGTGTGCATTACTTGGGTTGTTGTCGACATCTCGTGAAAATTTCATGTAAGTAGCTCTACTAGAAATATGTTTTCTGAGAAAAATGTTGTGTTCAATACTTTTCCCCCCGATCGGGTGCACATACTTTTAAATATTCACACACATATACATACACACATACACTTTTATGTTATGTATATTCATATAACTAAAAATGCATCCTTTCGGCTACGTTAAACATATAATGTATCAATAAATACTACCTTCATATAGATGTACACCCAACTATATAGACTATCCAGAGTTTCCATATGAAGTTATATATAATATGCATAGCGATTTTTATTCCATCATTTTTATTGGTGAGAGAAGATGATTTAGGGAATATGGGGGTTTTGTCATAGCAGTGAATCAAATCCATCAAAAAACATTTTAGCTTCCGTATTTATGAAGATTCTGATTGTTTTCAAGCCTTACCTTAAAGTATTGATATAATTGCATGAGTACTGATCAATTATGTTATCAATATTTGCATGATCCACCCACCACTCTTATTATACCCGTAATTGCAGATTGATTTCACTGCTGTTTAAAACACTGTTGAAGAAATAGATCTGGCATTCATTTCTGTACCATTTTGTTCTGCTTTTTATCGCCTCTCTAAATAAACCACAAAATTAATCCTGTTAAAATCTTGTATAAAGTTCTAATCATCGCTTTTACACATCAAATTAACTTTTGCCAAGTGCATCTACAGTTTGAACACTGGCCTGAATATGCTCAGCCCCTGAGCGCCGGCCAAGATTCTTCCATTTTGGGCCTGTGGAGTATATCCCATCTTTCAAGTCATAAGACTCGTGTCCAAGCAGAGTCATGAGTCATTAAGTCTTATTTTGATTTTAGAGTCTGAAGTCATAAAATTCATGACTTGAGTCAGATGCAGAAAGTTTTTGCCAGAAGCTAAAATACAAGCTGATAAATAGTGCCACGCCCCTGCACGTTTTGGCACCCTCCACTTTGCACCTTATAAGGACAAAGGGTTGATAAAAGCCTGTTTCAGAGGCTTTGTTGAAAGGAAGACGTGAACTATAGGTGAGCTTATTTGGCATTTTTCACTCAACATTTGAAACTCAGGGGATTAATAACACAGCAGAAAGTATCATGTAGTCATTCTCTGCTGGTTTATGTTGTTAACGTCTTCTCTTTTCACCAGACACCTCTGCCTCTCATTTTCTCTGTTGTTTTCTTTGTCCATTTTTGGTATGTCCTTCTATTCTGTGGCCTAGTTTCCTCACTCAATGGAATCTATTCCAACTTTTACAAATAACAGATAACTCTTACTCTGTCGTTTCCTTTCAAATTCCCATAGACACACCTATGATCGTGCACGCAGAGAAGGCAAACATGCACCGAGACTCTCTCCTGTGTTATATATTGCCATGAAGTCCCAAGGCCATGTTTTTGTTTCCGTTGTAAATGTAACAGGGTAAATTCCGCCGCTGCAGACAGAGAGGTCCATGCGCTGGAAACACTCTCAGAATGTAAAGCCTGCAGGACTGCTTGGTTACACTAAGAGGGGTACATGTTACAGTGACCGTGATGTATCTATTTCTGCATGCATGTTTATGTGTGTGCTTGCATTCATCTTCTGTCTGCTAAATAAATGGCAACACCTTCACACATAAAAAGAACAGGTTTCAGAAACATCATCAGCATCATTACCTCTGCCAAGGAGGTTATGTTTGTCTGTTATGTGTTGGTTTGTCTGTCTGTCAGCAACTTTGCGGAAAAAGTTCTGCACGGATTGGCCTGAAATTTTCACCAGCCGTGTGCCTCAGCCCAAGGACGAACCCATTAAATTTTGGTGGTGATCTGGATCCCCTTCTGGATCCAGGAATGTTTTGAAGGATTCTTTATCATTGTGAGATTGGCCAAATTTGGAACTTTTGCATATAACTCCATATAAATGGCCCGAGTGTTTGGTAAAAAATCACAAGGAAGGATCTCAATGAGTTCTATTATGTTTCGGAAGTTGATCCAGATCCAGAGAAAATTCCGGATACTATGATCCAGAACACACAAAAATAAGGGAGTCGTTGGAATTTTCAATGCTGAAAGGTAACAAATGAAGATACAGACATGCAACTAACATTTAATTGTAGCCAAAACTGCTGAATCAGGAGTATGTCAACGGAACTGAAGCCTCTTCAATAGCAACGGAGCTAAATCCAGAAGAAAACTGCCATTATGGAAATATCAATTGTTGGAAATAACTATTGAAGTTATAGTGATACAAACTTGATTCCAGATGCTATTAGTATGTTTGCATGGTTAAGGAATCCAATAATGTAGGTGAAATGAATGCAGGAATATAAGTTTTTGTTGAAAGTCACAATATGAGGGGGGACATGAGCTGCTTGGCAGAGGTCTGCACTCTCTGAGTGCTTTTCTAGTTTACATATATTAAAGGCGCTATAGAAGATGTTTCGGCATTTCAGAAAGCAGAGACTGTTAGCGAGTTTTTGAATAATGCGCATGCGCAAAACCGACCTGCTAGATTCACAGCTCCCTCCCCCGACCACAGATCAACGTTCACGAGCCGCTCCGGTGTTTAGCAGACAGCAGGTACAGATTCTCCATCATGTTACAAACGCAAGTAAACGGAACGTCGTTGTCTGAACGTTGCTAACTGCTAGCGGAATGATGTTAGCTACCTGCTGTAAACGTCAGACGAGTGCGCGCAACTTCCAGGTCGCTGTATTACTCTCACCAATCAATCAGTCTCATTGATCAGTCTCACCTACTACCCGTTGAATTGACAGTCAATCACTCTTAACGATAGTAGAAGTGATTGATGAGCCAGTAGACAAATGAAAAAGTTAAAGAATGCAGAGATGATTGGAGGATGTTTTTCCAGCCCCACTACTTTCACAGCTGATGTAGAATAATATTGGTATACAGTATTTTAAGCTTTTAAATAAGTGTGTGGAGTAGTGAACCCAATTTTACCGAATATTGCAAAAATTGTTGAAAGAAACATCTTCTACAGTATAACGCCTTAAATATGAAGATACTTGTAAAATGTGCAGTATAAACTTTGTCTCTTTGTTTTCTTTAACATATTTCTGCCACAGCTTGAATTTCTCTTTTATTAGCAGCTAAAAGTGCTCAAGTTTTAAACCAGTGAAGTCAAACATTTAAATATGTCTTTATAGCACAGATGAAATCTTTAAAAGGAGAAGAAAACTCGATGCAGGACAAAGCCTGATAATGTTTGACAGATCCAAGCAGCACTGCAGTGGTACACCCTCAGTTTACTTATTACTGACACGCAACATCTTGTGCTCATGTGAATGATTACGGCCCTTACGGTAACAAAGAAGGAAGTAATATCAAATTCTTATGAGGATGGCAGAGCTGAACAGCACTGCAGCAGAGATTTAAGAGGGAGTATTGCTGCAAGAACAGATGAGATTTCTGCTGACATGATTAGAGATGTGAGGACTGAAGCTGGTTTGCAGCGGAGGCGACGCAGGAAGTGTTGCAGCCTTTCAGTAAACTTATTTCAGAACAGTGACGTGTCTTCTGAGCTGTGTAAAGAACGAAGGAAGGAAGGAATGAAGGAGGGATTGATAGTTGCTGTACATTATAACCTCACTTAGGGTCCACAAAGCCTACAACTGAAGGGGAGCATTTTGGAGAATAGCTTTGGAAATCTGAAGGCAAAGATTGTAGCACTACAGAGATGTTTAAAACAGAAACAACTGATCTGATGCTTTCATGGAGCTGGAGTTTTGGCATTTTTCTCAACAGTTTTTAAACAGTTTGCCTGCAAAGGTCAACAGGACCACAAGGTGGAGCCAACACAGACAGGCTCGTGGTGACAAAGCTCCGGTGGACAATGCGGAAACCTGGAACAGCGCGAAAAATGGTAATTCTTCCTTCATCCGTTAGGGGCTGGCTGCAAAACAGAGCAAATCTCCATTAACTCCCACGTTAAAAAGACCAACTTCACAGCAGAAATAAACATGTTTACAGCAGAAATAAACATGTTTACAGCCTGGTTCAAAAAATCAGTTTACCTTCATGTCAACTGTGAGGATAGTTGACATGAAGGCGTCTGCTCCAGTCATGAGCTTATTCCCACACAGCGTCATGTCCTTAGCTCTGTCATTTGCTGGTGATATAAACAGAAATCTTCACCCAGAAACGTCCCGAACACAACAAAACAAAGCTAAAGAGCGAATTACAGGCAGAGGGAGAGAGAGTTGCATACAAACGCACCACTGCTCGCGAGAAGAGGCTCAAAGGCGTGGTTTGAGACGGATTTCACTTGCGCAAGTTTCATGTTTATTTTCAGGGGGGAAACGTCGGACTCTACCTTTAATCTTGAAATTACACATAATTAGGGGCGTGTCCTTTTGATTGACAGTCAGCAGACTGGATGCTGGATGCTGGCCTGCCGGCCGGTGGCTAGCATTTCCCTCCTTGTCTGCTCTTGGTAAGGTCTCCGTCTGTAGCAGAGTAGCATAATGGTGGTTCTTAGCTGCTAACAGCAAGTCTAAGCGTGTCTCCAAGTACTTTTAGCCCGCCGCTTAGGAGCTTAATGTTCATTAGTTCCTGTTAGTTTCAAGTTAGCTTTTGTGTTATCTGGGAGTGACAACAGATGCAACGCAGTGAAGATGGCGACAATAGGGGATTATCACGCTTACCGGAAGTTGCCGGCTTTTGACACTTCCTCTTCCGGGCCATGTTAACGACAGCCGTTCCTGCTCTGTTATACTGTTTAAATCGGATAAACTCCAAACATATTTAAGTTTTCATTCTGGACTGAGGTGATACTGGATCAAAGCGATCGATTTGCCGCGGTGAAGGGCCGAACTTTATGATAAAACACACGTTTGTTTGTCGCCGGTGGGGCACAACACCGGCACTTCACAGCATGCTAGCATTAGCCAGCTAGCGTTTACTGACGTGCTTAACATTGTGCGTCTTAAAACACACAAACATCTGAAAATCAGGTCTGTACCTCCCGGTTTCCAGTGGAACAACTGGGGACTGCCATGAAAGGAGACACTTTCAGATGATTGTGTGTTTTCAGCCGCACAAAGTTAGGCACGTTATCGAGCTGGCTAATGCTAACCTGCTAACACGACTGCGCAGTCTGCCGGCCACAAACAAACGTGTGTCGTTTTATTATAAAGTTCGGTCCTTCACCGCGGCGAATCGGTCTTTTAATCCACTTCTTCCTAAGCATCACTTCAGTCTGGAATGAAAACTTGGCATTGGCGTTTATCCGATTTACAAAGTTTAACAGAGTAGTAGCCGGCGGACTATTGTTAGCAGGAGCATTAGCCAGCTTGATGACATGCCAACTTTGTGCGGCTGAAAACACACAAGCATCTGAAAGCGTCTCCTTTCTTGGCAGTCCCCAGTTGTTCCACTGGAAATGGGGAGGTACAGATCCGATTTTCAGATGTATGTGTGTTTTAAGACGCACAATGTTAAGCACGTCAGTAAACGTTAGCTGGCTAATGCTAGCATGCTGTGAAGTGCCGGTGTTGTGCCCCACCGGGGACAAACAAACGTGTGTTTTATTATAAAGTTCGGCCCTTCACCGCGGCAAATCGATCGCTTTGATCCAGCTTTTGGTCCAGTATCACTTCAGTCTAGAATGAAAACTTAAATATGTTTGGAGTTTATCCAATTTAAACAGTATAACAGAGCAGGAACGGCTGTCGTTAACATGGCCCGGAAGAGGAAGTGCCAAATGTTTCAACTTCCGGAAACCGGAACGCGGAAGCGTGATAATCCCCTATGGGAACGTCCAACTGGCTTCATTTGTTAGCTCTTCAAAAACAAACAGGTGACGTAGCGGAGGGTTTGTCCCCTTTTTTAACGGTCTCTGGTAGTGACGCATAATGCCAGCTGTAAATGCAGTGCCATGGAGAATTAGCATAGTAAAATCCCTGTTTAGTATTATTACATGAGATGAGCTAGCTGAAAGCGCTGCAAGTTAAGGTTTCCACTGATATATGGCTCTGCATGCATCCTCCAGGAACGCCTCAGCAGAAACCACCACACCTTCCGGTTATTTGTTCACCATAGTTTTTTAAATGATATTCCATTTTTGTCTGATAATGAAATCTCATTTAATCCATCATTTAAAACAAGACTGCTGAAGCTGATCTTCTCACTTTACAAATGAAGGCTAATTTAGCATTCTGTCTCTTTCTGAGCTCCGTCAGTCATCCCTTTGTTGATTTTTTTTTATATCTTGCTCTTTCACTTTCTCTTTTTCTTTTCCTTACTTAATTCTCTCTTGCATTTCTATGGCAACCAATTAGGAGAACTAGCAGCAGGTCACCTGCATGTTGGGTATAAAAGAGCATCACAGGCGGCTGATTGTTTACTCAAATACTCAAAGTATATCTTCTGCGAGGGAAGATTCTGTGAATGTGATATAAGCTGTGTCTCATGTTGCATCTGCACACTGCGAAGTGCAGATTCATCAGCTGCATATGTCACAGCGGCACGTCAAGTACTGTCCCATTTCGAAAACGTCTGAAAGAGCCTCAGAATCCACCCTCCAAACCTGCACTCCATTTGGGCTGAAACGAAGGATATGTGCGATTTATCCTTTCTGGCCTTGCCTATTCCAGAATTCATCGCGCACAAGATGGGAGGGAATATGCAGCAGAGCTATGAGTGTAATATTTGGATTTATTCGTGGATTTTTATGCGTTAATATAAGTGTTTATAGGTCAGAAACAACAGAGTCTCTGTGGAAAATTCAAAAACATGTGGACAAGCTTAAAAAAAGAGTTTTTGCCTCAGAAAATGCATTAGTTTGACATTATTCCAGTGTTAACGAGCAGTTAATGGGGTGTTAAAGTTTAGGTAACAGATAAATGAAAAGGAATAAAATGCCAGGTTCAATTTAGTTTTACAACGTATCTGAAGGAATAAGTGGAAAGAATGCCGTCACTTTACAGCTGTGGAGTCTGCAGTTGCTATGCAACGGGACTGGAGCACAATGGGAAATTCTCGTTGGCTAGGATGTCCAATTTCACCAGCTACCATTTCAGGAGGCTGCTTCAGAGTGTGTGGACTGCAACGTGAGACACAAAGATAAAAAACAAATATTGAATGTTGGAGATCGTCAGGCCCTCAGACAGTACTGCATTATAATGTTTTGAAGATCAATGTACGGGTTCACAAACACATTTGAAAAGTCTTTGTCACTGAAAACAGTTAACTTCTGCATCATCAATCAAGAATCTCTCCAGTACCAGACAAAAATCTATACCCGGATTTCCCAGTAACCGCCATCTTCAGCGGACCTTCTTAGTAATACATGGCTCAAAAGTCAGCTTTCATGTTGGGTTGCTGAAGGTTACTGCATCAGTGCATGAGGCATGCAAACTTATTGCTGGATTAAATACACTCTCAGTCAAAAGTTTGGACTCACTTTCCTATTAAAATCCAGCGGGGAATGACAGAGCGTCTGTGTGCTGGTTTTGGAGTAATATTTGATGCAATCCAGATGAGAACAGTTTTTTTAAAAAGGATTTTCTTACTTCGGCAAGACCATGTCAGACCACATTCTGTATTGAATCAGACTTGTCACCAGACTCTATATCAGAGGTTTAGGGGTGCCGAGCACCCAGACAGCTGCTCGGCCAGCCAAGATAAATTTCATTGTTTTGTACAGTTTAACACAATTTTATCCACACGTGTGAAAGATGAGCAAAACACTGTCTGGGAAAGTCTGAGACTAATTATCAAGAGAGAAGCTGTGATAGAAGCTGATTTCCAGCATATTGATAGTTATTTTGTGACGTCACAGTCTGTAGGTAACGGCCCCTGGCGGGCAAAAAACACTCTAGCTCGCCACCTGCAGGCTGAGAACAAGCCTGAGAAACACAGTTACGCTGCTGGAAAATACCAGACGGTTGTTTTGCGATCGGGTGCACAAACGCCAGGAGGGGGGAAGACCTGCGGTTGTGTTTTTACCAGATTCCTTCCTATAAAGACACCCTGAGAGGAGAAATGTAAACCATGTACAGTAAACCATGCAGCTCCTCCACCAGCCCCGAACCCACACATTCTAGCAGCGAACACTTCACCACCGGTCAGTAATGCCCACACCTACATTCATTCATATATAATTAGCATAGTTTTAGCCATAATACCTCATGTATACGTGTCGGCGTGATCTGTTGTCATATGGAGGCGACCAGCCGCCCGCCGTCTTCTGTATGAGTTGACGTTAGCTGCTAGCTAAAACGGAGGGATGCAGTAACGCAATTAAACTCCTAAAGAAGGGACGTGGAAATCCTGTAACACTCATATTCAGTTGAAAAGCACAGAGACAAGATGTAACGCTAATATTTAGAATGATATTCTTTGTTTTTCCTGCATACCGGTCCTACATTCTTTTCGTCTTCACAGCGCTCCATCCTTTCAAAAACTGATGTTGTAATCAGTTCAAATGAGAGGAAATTATTCTATTTCTGTTATTTCTGTTTGAATAATAGTTTTTTAGTAAGAACTGTCGGTGCTCTTATATACCTTTTGGCAGCGGTGTACGGTGACGCTTCTCAACCAGACAGATGTAAATATCTCTGACATTTTCTGACATGATGTTAAACGGCTCGTATACAGCAGTCGCTTCTCTATACGGGTCAAAACTGTCCAACACTTCCATCTTATTCCTGTATCTTTCCTTCTCGGCGACTGACAGGTGATTTAAACAACTTTTCTGCGAAAGATGCGGCGCCCCGTCATCTTTTGCCCGCCAGGGCTCCCGGCAGGTCACGTGACTGAACACTATCAGTTGCTGCCTTGTTCCAATGGTGAACCAGATCCATCAAAACCCACTTTTTCTGGTTATTTTCAAGCCTTACGCTGCGTGCACACCAAACGCGATGTGGGCGTCAGATTTACATGCAAAGTCAAAGGCCGACGTGCGTCTAGGAGGCGTTGAAAACCCTGCGGCGTGTCACGCTCGTCGAGATTCGGCAAAGAAACACAAGAAACCATTATCGGAGGAGAAGAAAAGAAAGAGGAAGAGAGAAAAAGAGAGAAGACAAGAGTCAAGACAAGACTGTCTTTTACTGGTTGGAGTGAGATCACAGTACAGACAGGATGAAGGTGGATGCTAGTTTAGCCATCGATAGGAGGCTGAGTGCGTCTTTAAATGCATGTAGTGTGTGAACTTGCATTTTAACAGTGAGACTCTTCAAACATCTTGTATCTTTCTGCCCAGCAGCAGCCGTTTGGTTTGTTGGTCCACCAGAGCGTGAGTCTACAGAAGTCACAGAGTCACACAGAGCTCACACAGCAGCTACAGCTGTACAGTTGCACAGTCGCTACACAAGTTGGACAATGATTAACTTCCTGTACTTCAGTAGAAATTGTGAAATGTTGAGCAATGAAGGAATGAAAGCAGGGATAGATGTGAAAGCAGGAGGCTGGCTCGGTAAAGCTGCTCGAGTTGGTGAAAAAGTGAAGGAGTGGAAACGATAAAGTGAGAAAGAGAAAGGTGTTGGTGCTTTTTAAATAGCCTACGTGGAACACCAAATCCCCTCAGCAGCACAAATCAGCTGACTAACTGCCACTTGCCAAGTAGCGGGTGGGGGAGGGAGGGCAGGGCTTATAACTCTCCCCACTGACACATTCACCATGCCGAGACGAGGGAGCTTTATCCATGTTGGCCCAGGAGAACTCTATCCTGTCTAAACATAGACCTCCTGGTGCACCGAGGCAAGGCGGAGACTGGCATGAAGAATGAGAGAGGGGGAAGAGGAAGAACCATGTCAGCCATCTTTCTGTCAATATTCTCACATTTGCTTTTGTTTCGGGCGGGGACTGCTCATCACCGCCTTATCCGGCTCTCCTCAGCAGCTTTCACCGCGCCAGACAAATATTTCAGATATCACAAAGAAACTTTGTTGCAGTTCCTAACAAAGTTATTCTGAGGGAAACAATGTTTTGTGTCTTTGTTTCTCTGTCTGTTTAAAACTGTGTGCATTCAGATGCACTTTATCCAGCCGATAAATATTTCTCCACTGTGATTTCTTTCATTTTCTGTAAATATAGAGATGTTTTTGTATCTTTTTTTTAATATCTTTTCAAATCTCTATTTTTACTTTACAGGAACAGAAATAAAAGCTTTCAAGTCATTAGAAGCTTGCTGTATAAACAGCCTACAGCTGGGGTCGGCGACTAAGTTTGGCCTGGGGCCAAATTTTTTCCAGATCAACTGAAGGTGGGCCAAAGTTACAATCCTCACCATGCAAAATTAGTTTTTTTTTTTTCAAATACAAAAGTTTTTTTTTTTACTTTTATACCATACTTTTATGATACTTTTGCAGAAACGTAATTTAATTATTTGTTTGGAATCTGTTGCAGTGGCACACAGAGCTATCATTTATTATTATTGCTATCTATTAGCTCCTTTTTCTCTCTCACATTCCCACTTAAAGGAATAGTACACCCACAGAATGATGTGCCTTCAATTTCTACTCACCCTCATGCTGAGCAAGACTGTGGAGCACTTTTTGAATATCTCAAATGCAGCTGGAGATTGGACAGGTTTTCATTTTCCCCAAATTTCATATAATGGAGCTCAACACAAAAAGGTTCATAAAAGTCCACAAAAACTTGGCAATATTCCTCCATACTGCTCGTCCAATTTAATCCAAGTGTCCTGAGTGGGTAGCGTCCAGAATTTACTGGAAACAACATCATTTAGTATATTTTTATAGCCTAAACAGCAGAACATCGCACTGTTTATGTATCCATGGGGCATGATATTTAATCTCTATTTGTGTAATTAAAAGTGTCTTCTGATTTAAAATGAGATTTAAACTCAAAGCCGACACTCATATAGAAGAGTATTTTTCTGCCAGCATGGCGGCATAAACACAGTGAGTCACAGGACGTCGGGTATCAGGTGCTGTCATGAACGATTGAGTACAAGCACACCAAAATAGGCCAGTATCGGAGCGAGCACTGATACTGGAATCGGTGTCTGGACATCCCTCGAAAAAATGTACAAAATTATAAGGTTTATAAAGTAGGGTTGGGCAACGTTCGAATTCTAACGATTCCGGTTCTGATTCCATTCCCTTCTTTCGATTTCGATTCCGGTTCCTATCGATTCTCGACTGATTCTTTTAAGGGTTAGGGTCAAAAAAGTTTACATTTTCTTTTTTTTGTAGGCAACTAAATCAAATAACAGACAAGGACATTGATATAGTAAACTCCAGCTCTATTTATGTTCATACCAAAAACATTTAATTGCATTTCAACTAAGAAATAAAAGTAGAAAAAGAAATAAAAATTATCCCTGGCCAAACTAGACCTCATCATTTCACCATTTAAAGAACTTTAACTGTTTAACTGGCTGTTTTCTAATTAAGTCTACTACATGTTACAGTACTTAAAATTAAATGTTTCTGTCCACATTCTTCACTTAGACATTAATATCTGATAATCAGTGGCAGCTTTGAGTTTTTCAGTCTGGTTTATGGAGCAGAGGTGAACATCTCGCTGTGCCTGATGCTTCCTGCAGCCTCTAGTAGTGTGTGCTGTGAGAAAAGGGAGGGGCTGCGGCAGCACGCATAAACTAGACTTGTTGCTAGCAGTTTTATTAAAAGAAAGTTATCAGAAGATCTGAAAACTCGCTAAATATAGCGAAAAAGACAGACTTGCGCCGTGTGCGTTAGTGTAATTGGCTGCACCAAAAACTCGGTACTAACAAACGTACCGCTTCCGGCGTATATGGTGTTTGGCGGACTGGGCATCGAAAATAGGAATCGAAATTTTAAAAAATTGAACGATTCTGGGAGAATCGGAGAGTTAGTCCCGGAATCAATGCTTGATTCTCGATGCCCAACCCTATTTGTAAGGTTATAAGGTTTCTCGTAAAACCACTGAACACAAAAACGTCTTCAGCAGAAACCATTTATTCTTTACAAAGTTAAGGTAAAACATAGGGCTACAAAAGATCCTAAATTACGAGCCATTCAGGAGTCGAAAGAGACGACTCTTCTTTGAGAGCCAAGCCAAAGGAGCCGGCTGTCTGAAAAGAGCCGAACTACACGTTTAATTCATCCCTGCCAGCAGTTGGCACACAAACACTCGCTTACTCAATTAGCATCAGCAAATGTTTAACTTGCATGTCCAGAAGGAAAGTGGCAACCTTCGCAGGGCTCAGACGTAAATATTCACTTTTTGGACCTGTCAAAATTGATAATTGAAGATAAATTGAAGATTTATATGCTATAAAAAAATGTGGTAAAATGAATACTTTTATTCTACACCCCTTTAGATTCAATTCAATTAAATTTTATTGTCAAGTGGGTTGCATGTGGACATACGGTACAGATAAAATTACATTTCTCTCGACCCACGGTGCATTACTGTAAATAAGATACAATAAACTATAAGGTAAAAACACAAAAAAGATACAAATATAAAAATATAAAAGTGGGGGTCATGGGGGCGTCGAGTGGGGGCAGGGCAAGGAGGGAATTGAGCGTCCTCACTGCCTGGTGGAAAAAGCTGTCTCTGAGCCTGCTGGTTCTGGCCCGGAGAATCTACAGCCCCCCCCCTGACGGCAGCAGGGTGAAGACACTGTGGGTGGGGTCACCTGCGATCCTAGTGGCTCTGCAGGTGAGGCGGGAGTGATAAATGTCTCATAGAGAGGGGAGAGGGACACCGACAATCTTCCCAGCTGCTTTGACGGTGTGCTGCAGGGTCTTGCGGTGGGATGCGGATGTTCTGTGGATGTATTGTTTTTGTAAAAATGTACTATTTTGATGAAAAAGTTGTAGCTTTCACCTTTAAACTGAGTAAAAATTACTTTATCCTCTTTCTTTAAAAAGTTTCTGAGTTTTCAAGCCTTAAATTTAGAAAATGGCCGCAGTAGAACCACTTTTTATAGGCAGGGGGACTTGGACTTGGATCCAGGACGGTTTTAACGGATTCTTTATCATTGTGACATCGACCATGCTGGAGAGGCTGTTGATGAGGCGTGAGTGCCCCCTTGTGGCAGAAGTATGCAGAAATGAAACTTATGAGCAGCAGTGAGCACGAGGAGAGAAGATTGTTGGACAGACTTCTAGCAGGTGAATATTGTGAACTGTGTGCGTCTGGGAAGAACTGGAAGTAACTAGTTGTATTTCAGCCTGAACAGGATGTTTATTTAGCCTTTAATGTTATTTAGCTGATTTGCTTATTCAGAAATCTTCCTCCATTCACCATGTGCCTTTTTATGCTATTAAGCTCGCTGACCTGTTACATGCCAGTTACCGTAACTGTTAGCCTTGAGCGCATATGCATGCTTAGTCCTAACTGTAAGGGATTTATTAGTGATAATTAATACCTTGAATGTGTCTATTTGCCAAAAAAATGTTCCTCATAGCTTTGTATTTCTGTGTTTATAGACCACACTCACTTCCATCCAGGCATTCACCGTGACTAGCCTGGAATTCCTCACCTGGAATCCTGTCGTTTGTTGCATTACTGTGCTGTTGTGATTCAGAGTGACCAGTAAAGACAGTTCACTGTAAAAGCGAGTCCCGTGTGTTCTGACTGACACCCCATGGTGAACAGCAAACCTCCTTACCAACACCTAAACAGTCTTACATCAATATCACCCTGATAGGCCACATTTTTTGGATTTTTTTCCATCTAACTCAGAGTTCCAAAGTGTTTGGTAAAAAATTATAAAGGATCTCAATGAGTTATATAAAGTTTTGAAAGTTGATCCAGATCCAGAGAAAATTCCAGATACTATGATCCAGAACACACAAAAATAAGTGAGTCGAGCTGCTTGGCGGAGGTCTGCGCTCTCAGAGTGCTTTTTTAGTTGATATTTGGATTTGGATATGTGATGCGTGGACCACTACCATCAACGCTTTGGCTGCACCTTGAAATTCTGTCCTGAAAGTTATGAACAGAATGGGTGAGAAGAGACGGCCCTGTCGGTGTCAGTCCTTCACTAAAAACAGATCTGACTTCCTGTAAGAAATAAAAAGAGGAATATTACGTCGTATTCCCCGTATGAAGGAATGTCAGAAGTAGGTGGAACAGAAAGGACTGAACGTAAAAGAGAAGAACAGACATTTTTTTCTTTCACTCTGTCTCCATCTCTCCTGAAGTCCATCCAGCTTCCTGCTTTCCCAGAATAATGCACAGTTTATGAGGCAGACAGAGGGCCAGGCTTTATAAATGGCCCGGTCCTAACCCCTATGCTCGCTGGCGCTCTCTCCATCACCCTCCTCCACTCTCCGCTGCAGTTCATGGCATTCGTGCATCGGTAGCCACTGAGCATGCCTGGAACTGCCTACTGGAGATAGACAGAAGCATCTAGAGAGCCATTTAGACCTTTATATTTCTTTGTGGAGGGTTGGAGTCCTCCTGCTTCAGTCTCATTTTATATTTTATTTACACCCAAGTTTAACTTTTTGTGAGGGGTGACTCCTGAAATGTTCCTTTGGCTTTTCTCTAAAAAATGAGAGGAGATGGTTAATCTTTTGTCTTACTCAGCGCAATCATTTCACTTTCTACCCTGCCATCACTCTACTTTCACCATTTTTCCAAGTTTTTTTCTCCCCCTCCCTCGTGCTTGTCCTCTTAGTTGGGTGACTAACATCTTGGAGAACGAGGATGGAAAAAATGGCTAACAGTTCATAATGAATATCAGAGGAGGGGTGTGTCACATGTTTGTGATTCATATCCGTTGTTATCTCAAAGGCCTCATAGCTGTAACCCTAGTTCCACACAGGATGGAGGAAGTTTGAAGGATAGTCTAAGCTTTGGCCAAGACTTTTGCTTCCAGTAAAACTGAGCAGAAGATGATTCAGCTTGATGAAACTGATTCTGCCTGGAGGAAAATCAGATAATTAATTTCATCTGGGTTAATCTAAACCATGCTCAGATGCACATCGCAAAGGACCGATGAGGATTTATGCATTTTAGCCAGCTTATAGCCACATTTTTCATTATTCAGCTAATAAATTACTTTGCTACTGTCTTTTAGAGATAGATTTTCTTCTCACTATTCAGAATTGATTTAATTTTCTTCACTGTGGGATAATAAATACAGCATACATGTGGATAGTATTAGGGTGTAACTCAAAATTTAACTGTCTTGTTCTCTTAAAAAGTGGAGAGAGATCATCCATTACTGCTAAAAATGACCAACATATTAGCATCCTTCATTTCAAGAATTCTCCAGACCAGGTTGTGCCAGATGAAGATTCACTACAGATGTTTTAAAGATTTTCTGAAAGGGACATTTGAAAATTCAGAATGTCAGATTAGACCAGTTGTATCTGGAGAATGGACACAGGCTTAAATCCAGGGGGGGTCAAACTTCAGTCCTGGAGGGTCATTGTCCTGCAGGTTTGGAATTTTTTACATAGTCTCATTTTTGAGCTAGCCAGGATACTACGTATCACCGGGGACAGTTTCAGGATATTTTATCCCATTATTCTAGCTACAAGAAGTCGCTGATACTAATGCTAGCACACGTGATAGGAATTGCACACCAGCTTGCCATAAAAACAATCTTATCCACTCCACAGAACACCCGAGGCAAATCAGTTATAATGCAAGATGATCTATATAAATGCCTGTGTTAACAGAATAATGAATAACAAATAAAACCTTGTTATGTGTTGCATTTTGATGGTAAAGTGTCTCAGCAGCAACATGGCTTTACTTCCTGTGTTTGGCAGCAGATATTATCTGCCACTACATGCAAGAAGGAATTAGATTACACAAATATACAGTAAAATATGGTCATGTGTGAAAGGCATGCAGATATGTCGGCTATTGGAGATGATTTTGATTTTTTTTTAACCAAAACAGTCACCATATTACTATGAACTGGAATATGCTGATAAAGGTAATACTACCAACCAGAAGCAAAGCAATGTAATGCATAATTTGTGATGCAAGGTTATTTTTATTTGTAACATTATTTTGTGAACACGGGTATTTACACAGATAGTCTTGCATTATAACTGATTTGTCTTAGGCGTTCTGTGGAGTGGATAAGATTGTTTTTATTGGCTACTGTGCAATTCCTATCACGTGCGCTAGCATTAGCATTGGTGACCTCCTGCGACTAGAATAACGGGATGAAATATGCTGAAACTGTCTCTGGTGACAAGTAGTACCCTGGCTAACTTGAAAATGAAGCCCTACGCCAAAAATTCCGAATGACTCCTTTAAGGCCCATTAACGCTCTACATTTAAAGGGGAAGTTTGTTTTTTTTCAATCTGGACCTATTTTCTAGCATGAAATACATTTATTTACTCACCCAGACAGTTTTGGTGCAACTTGAATTCCTTCAGGAGATATTTAGATCCACTCCAGATCAGCGTATGTCCGATATAATGGAAGTGATGGGGCAACCGCACGCGGCCTCTAAATAAGGCATAAACTCATTCATTTCACCAATGTTTTATTACGAAACATTCTTCGGACCCCCCCCCGTGAGTTCGAAGCAGCTTTTTTGTGGTGATTCATCCTTATTCATAGACATTTACTTGTTATGGTGTCCCATAATAGTGATGTCATCAAAGCCACCACAGTAAAAATGTCTGTAAATAAGGACAAATCACCACAAAAAAAAGCCACTTCAAGCTGCTTCAAGCTCACAGGGGGGGTCCAACTAATGTTTCGTAACAAAACATTGGTGAAATGAAGGAGTTTGTGGCAGATGATGCCTTATTTAGAGGCTACGCGCAGTTGCCCGCACAATCTGGAGTGGATCTAAATATCTCCCGAAGGAATTCAAGTTGCACCAAAACTGGTTGATTAAACGAACATATTTCATGCTAGAAAATAGGTCCAGATTACAAAAAAAACTGAACTTCCCCTTTAAGATGGATACAAAGCCTTTTGTCTGTCATCTGTGTCCTTCATGTGCGTAATTTGATCTATTTTCGGGGCCCTTGTGGATGCACCGACTGAGCGAACTCAGCAGTACCACCAGACACCACGGGGGCAGTGTTGAGCAGCACAGCTGACATGCAAACCAGAAGAAGCCAGGATGTTTTTGCTCTGCACACACACACAAACATTTGTGACGGGTCTCTTTGTCACTACGCAGCTGGCAAGCTGCTAATCTCCCTTTAAGTTCAGGGGATACCTGCAGTGGAAAATAAAGGAGACCAGATTCCAGTCAAGTCAAACTGAGCCATGGCATGCAATGGAAACACTAATAGTGTCCTGTGACCATTTAAAAGAGGAAATGTCCTAATCTCTATTAAAAATACATGAAGCTTCTCACCTGACTGACTGATCAGTTCTTACTGAAATGATCACATCTGTTGCACCGGATGGCTTCCAGATGACCTCTGTGTGTGTGAACATGAATGTATAAACAACATATATGTATGTAATATTGAGCCATGTATCAGTTAGTTTTTAAAAAGCCAAAATACAACAATATGTAGAAGCTGCTAATCAAATGCATTTGATTAATTGATCAGCGTGTGAGCACCTCTGTAAAAGAACATTCAGGTGTGTTGATACAATGCCAAGGAGGAAGGAAGATGTCAACAATTATCTTAGGGGAGCGGCTATCGCTGTCCATCAATCTGTAAAGGACAATGACTTCATTTCCAGTCTGGAGTCTATGGCTCAATTCCAAATCCTATTTTCATCCCTACCCCTACCTCTAGCCCTTCCCCTTGGCCCTTGCTCGCACTTGAAACTCTGTTTCAAATGGTATAGGGATTGAATTATTCCCCTAGGAAATGGGACAACTCTTTGAAATCCTCCTGCGTCACCAATAGTTGTCTGTGGCGCAGTAAACTAACATCACGGCTGTTTCCGGAAGAGTTCGCAATGCCATTTGCAACAGCAATAATCTCCCTTTCCTGGGCAATTGGATTATTTTTTTAGCTTTGGACTAAAAAACGTAAAACTGAAAAGAAAAGAAAAGAAAAGAAGACACCATTAACTCAAGCTTAACATAACATTACAGACATGAGCAGATGCACGTAACGTTACAAAACTGCGATTTTTTTCACATTTGTAATAAAACTGTCTGTAATACATTAAAGCGACCTTAAAATAGTGATTCTCACATTTTAATTACAAAAAAATACTCACATTTGTGCCTTTCTGTGGCTGCTGCTGCCGATTTCCTCACCATTTTGCCTGTATTTCGCATGAAATTGTGGGCAATTTCATACCACTAGATGGGCGAGACCAAAATTTTTCATGTCGATACAATACCAGTAGTTTATGGTACTTTTTTTTTATCAATACCAATACTTTTGGTCCCTTTAAGGAAATCCATGATTGTACAGTTTGCATCTTGAATGCAAGTGCAATATTAAATGTAAGTACGTAAAACTTGAGAACAGAAGTACTAGAAAAATATATTAAAAAAATAAATTATATTAACGAACAAATTAAACAAAAATAAGAAGAAGAAAAAAAGAAAAACTAAGAAAAACTTCTTTTAATTATCAAAGAACTTAAGTACAGGTTAATATTACTTGAATTTAGTCAGAAAATGTTCAAATATAAAATGTAGTAGTAATATTATAAATTTACCGAAACATAATTTGCAATAACCTGCTTTACAGCACAGAAAGATACCAAAACATCATCATCACTAATAGTAGCAGTATCATCATGACATATGATTGGCAACCACCATCATGTGACTCAGAAGCTAGAATCTTGCTGCATTCACTCATAATTTCATTGCCTAAAACTCTTAGAAATGAAAGCAAATTGCATGTTTTGTATCTGTACGGTGGTATTGCGATACTCAATAAAGTATCGATTACGATATCTTGTCTGGCTGGTATCGAAGTATCGACTCCAGGGTATTTGATATGCCTATCCGTACATACCACTCGTTTTCTAGTGCATCCCTGGAAAATCTCCGCTTTGAGGGCCAGATAGCCCTAACACTTCCCCCTCCCCTCGGTCTGAACCAGAATCGGGACACCACGACTCCTTCACATGAACGTGCAAAATGAAGGGCTAGGGCAAAGGGGGAACTGGAATTCATCCTATCGTGGATGAATTCCTACCCAGAATGGACTTCCCCCCCCATTCACCCCTGCATTTCTCAGAGAAACGGGGGGGTGGTCCACACAAAACATCTCAGACTCTCCAGGCCTCAGTCAGCATGTTAAATGTTAGAGTTCATGACAGAGAAAGGCTCTTCTCTAAAACAAACATGGAAGCACAGATTAGGTTTGCAAAGCTGCATCTGAACAAACCACAAGATTTCAAGAACAATGTTGGACAGACCAGACGTAACTGGAGACGTCTGGTCCAAATAAACAGCAGCACATCTGCTGCATGACTTATACTTTACACAAATATGTTGTCACATGCAGATATTTTCTCCTATTTTACTCATCAATGATTAGATTTGTAACTTTTTGGATATGGATTTAAAATGTTTTCTTCATTCAGAGAACATTTACCCATGACAGAGTTGCATGAACTCAGTGTAGCAGAAGATTTGCTGGGATGATCACAGATTATGGAATTACTAAACGCTGACGATTAAAATTGATAAAAGTGGAAAACTGTGATCTAAATAAGATATTCAGAAGATAACTTCACTCATAATTCTTAGGAGGACTTAACTCCATCCCAAATATCTGAAAATGTATTTACCAGTGCAAAGTAAGAGATTTCATGAATGATAACAGGTAAAGGTAAGAGTTTGAGATTCTCACCTTTACATGACGTCTGGATAACTGATCTTCCCAGAGGTTTGACCATGCAACAGTGCACTGAAGAAACACAAAGCATAAAAAGATTCATTTAAATCCTTTGCCAGAGAAAAGAAGAATTACTTCCATTAAAACCATATTTCATTTGTTATTCCTGTTCAGACGGAGTTATATAATAGTTATTTAAAATGTTTTGAATGAGGAGGAAAAGGCAAGACTTCATTTCCCCTTATTTTACAGTTTGTTGAGCATTTAAAGAGTTAAAACATATGAATGCTCAGGTATGTTCCTTTAAGTATGACAAACGCTACAAACCACAGTCCAGGCATTCTCTCACTAAAAAACATTCAGAGGCATGCAGGCATGTATCACACACACATAACAAATGAAAGGAATGGACACACACACATTTAAACACATGAAAATCAAAGCAGTGGGTCACACAGGGTAGAGTGGAATGACGTGTGAGTCAGCGGCTGCCGTGTCCTGTGGTCCTGCAGTGAAACATAATAAAATGCACTTTGATTACATTCCGCTGTGACTGGTCGTATCCCACTTTCCAATCTCCCCACCGCCAGCAAGTGTTTTACACACAGCCGCTGTGTTTTCATGATGCAGGGCAGAGATCTGGAGCCTGGTGAGTGACTCAGCCATGATGCATCCTTTTGATGTCCTGATCTCGAGACCTCCCAACATTTTATGTCCCACCTGCCATTTCAGTCAAAGGAGGGGTGGTGGAGCAAAGAGCTAAGAAGAGAAGACTGTTGAAATAAAGACATGTAAAGAACACGGAGACGGTAGATTTAGGAAGGTGAATCTAGAGTACGTGCACAGCTAACATGTTTAATCATGTGTTCAAAACTGCACCAGAGTTAAAAGTTGGATAAGGAACACGGACAGAACAGCGACATCGCGTGTGTCTAGGTGTTGCATTGGGAGAAAAACAACTCCAGCCGTTTGGTTGCCAGGCTCGCTGCCGATACGACAAGTGACCAACAGCCTGCAGCATGTCCAACAAGGATTGCAGAGGAGTTAATAACTGACAGCTAACATTCGCCATGTTAGCAAGAGAGCTAGCTTATCGATCGGGGAGAAAAGTCGTTGTTTCTGTGTTCTGATGCCGTGGAAAATGTTTATGTGAGTACATCTAGTGTAGGTTTCAGTTAAATTTACCCCAGTTTTTGCTCTACTCAGGTCACTCCTGTTCTGAGACGAATAACAATATCTCCAGGGCTCTGAAGCAGCTGCTTGACTGCCGCCTCCACCATTTTTCCCAGTGCCAGTCTAGCTGTACCGAACATACTACTGCCACACAGAGATCGTATTTGGCAACCTGCAATGGCCGCCTGTATTGGCTTGTAAGTGTAAATACAGTATAACGCCATTGTTGAAACTATGAAAATTTGTTTTATATTTATTTTCAGGCCAAATATAATTTTTCCAGGAAATGTTGCACTTTCATTCTGCAGCCCTTCAAACGTAATCACAGGCGAAGCACCGCAGACAGTAGCAAAGGCAGCATGCATGCGCAGCATCCCCACTTCCGTAAACAGGGTTGCCACTGGATGCTGCACATGCGTGCTGCCTTTGCTACTATCCACGGTGCTTCACCTGTGATTACCCTATATGTTCCGCGGCATACAGCTCCCCTATTGAATGCCGTCTAGTGAGTACTTTGATGTGAAATCAGCTTCTCATTTGTAACCGATCAGAATGTGTGGGTCACGAAATGTAATTAGAAAAAATCTTGAGTTAATTAGTTCACTTTCGCCAAGTGGTGCTAGTTGGATACGCCAGATTACAGCAACTAAGCGAAAGTCAGTGCTGCCAGATTTAGAGAATGACTGGGTCAGTTGGAAACTTTCTGCCCACTTGTCCAACTCAGGGGACTGTGGTGAGAGGCTCAATTTCACCCAGAGGTGGCATGTGCCTTTAAGACGAGTTGACCCTTGCGATATCTCTGGTGGACAATCAGCAATTGTATCGCAACTAATGACAATGTCTCAGGAACAAGAAATCCTTGTTCATAAGTGGATTAAACCTATAATTACCATGTTTACATGAGAGTTTTAATTCTTCTTTAATTCCTAATAAAAGTTAATTATGCTGTAAGAAGACCATGTAAACCCTAATTCTGAGTGAAAACGATAATTCCAAAGAAAACTCCAAACTAAGAGGTTGGTTTATTCCTCCTTTAATTCAGAATAAAATATTGCCTCTGTAATGTAAACCTTTATTCCGTTCTAAGTTAAATCCTGTCGTTCTGCGCATGCTCCTTCCGTTGTCCTGTTGTAATGGCGCTTGTCGACGCGCATGTGAAACAAGTGCAGGACTTGTGCCAGCTGGCAGAAATGAAGGAGTATATTAGTGTCGAGCTGCAGCTACAAAACTACAATCAAAATACAGTGAAAATCTGTTATTGTGTGGTTTTTAGGTCATAGCCGAAACAAAAAGGAGCAGGAACTGGCATCTGTTTACTTCTGAGTAGACATAAACGGACGTAAGTACGTCACGTCTGGCTCCTGTCCAATCAGAACGCTTCCAAACCACCAGAACCAGAAAAGCATCTCCCCGCCAAGCAGCTCGACTCCCTTATTTTTGTGTGTTCTGGATCATAGTATCTGGAATTTTCTCTAGATCTGGATCAACTTTCAAAACTTTATATAACTCATTAAGATCCTTTATAATTTTTTACCAAACATCTTGGAACACTGACTTAGATGGAAAAAAAATCCAAAAAATGTAGCCTATTAGGCTGATATTGATGTAAGACTAGGTGTTGGTAAGGAGGTTTGATGTTCACCATGGGGTGTCGGTCAGAACACACAAAGAACTCGCTTGTACAGTTAACTGTCTTTACTGGTCACTCTTCATGACAACAGCACAGTAATGCAGCAAACAACAGGCTTACAGGTGAGGAATTCCAGGTAGTTAAGGAGAATGTCTGGATGGAAGTGAGTGTGGTCTATAAACAAAGAAATACAAAGCCATCAGGAACATTTGTTCAAGAAATAAACACTTTTGAAGGCATTAATTATTACTAATAAATCCCTTACAGTTAGGACTAAGCATGCTTATGTGTTCAAGGCTAACAGTTACAGTAACTGGCATGTAACAGGTCAGCTAGCTTAATAGCATAAAAAGGCACATGGTGAATGGAGGAACACTTCTGAATAAGCAAATCAGCTAATTAACATTAAAGGCTAAATAAACATCCTGTTCAGGCTGAAATACAACTAGTTACTTCCAGTTCTTCACAGACGCACACAGTTCACCATCTTCACCTGCTAGAAGTCTGTCCAACAGTCTTCTCTCCTCATGCTCACTGCTGCTCATAAGTTTCATTTCTGCATCCTGACATGTGCTCAGTAGCACAGCTGCACACTTCTGCCACAAGGGGGCATTCACGTTTCATCAACAGCCTTTCCAACATGGCTGACCTCACAATGATAAAGAATCCTTCAAAAAATTCTTGGATCCAGAAGGTGATCCGGATCACCACCAAAATTTAATGGGTTCATCCTTGCGCTGAGACACACGGCTGGTGAAAATTTCAGGTCAATCCGTCCAGTACTTTTTTTGTAGAGTTGCAAAAAAAGACAGACAGACCAACGCTACCGAAAACACAACCTCCTTTGTGGAGGTAATAATTAGACAAACGTGTTTTTCATGTAAACTTTAATTTGGAATCATTAACTCCGGATTAAAAAAAATCATGTAACCTGGGACAATGCCGTATAGCATCATACTGTTTTCAATACATACAGTCTCTGAAACCCTTTGCATCACTTTAGTGGATGGAGTGGAGGGAGGGAGGGATAAAAAGAGAGACGTTTATGTCAAACGTTGTGCTGTGGAACAAACTTGTGGCTTATTTAGCTAGTGAATAATTATTTTGCCACTAAAACTCTTCTCAGTTGTGTTTTTGTTGTTTCATAGAAGTAAACAGCTGTTCAGATGATGAAGGTGTCACTAAAGTAAAAAATATTGGCAACAAAGACACTTTTCTACTTGAAGTGCATTGCTGCATAAAAAGCTTGTTTTCTCACCTTTTTTGGTCAAAAGCAGTCATTTTCGCTGCAACAAACCCATGTTCTACTGCAGATGACTAAAGAATGGAAAAAGCTAGAAACAAATGTTTTTTCTCTGATAAAAGAAGAGAGTCTAAGCTTTCCTTTGGTACATTCAGTGTTTCCATAGGCATAGTACACAATATTCTGTGGCTCTCCAAAAATCTGTGAAAATGCTTAAAAATCCTGGTAATATGGAGTGCTCTGCTCGGAAAAGGTCTGGCAGTCAATGAGTTAAAGAGCCAAATAAAACTTCAGATTCAAAAGAATGAGAATTTTCTTCTCATTTTTTCCTTGGGCTGGGCTTTAAAGGGTTAAGATCCTCTTATATGCCCTATGCTGTTGCCTTTATGTTGTCTAAACTTCATCCTGACTATGAGGGAACACAGATGTCAGATATTATACAGACTGACTGCCAGCTTCGATAAAACTGCCTCGTTCCACTGTGTGAATAAAGTGTTTAATTTCTCCAGAGAATTTTTTATGTGACTGGATTAAAAACCAGAAAAGTAGTAAGAATTTATTAAAAAAGATGCAAAAAGAATGAAAAATTCCTCTGATAAGGAGAGACTGTTGATATGACCAAGCCTAGGTTTAAAAAAAATCCCTCTTCCCGACCACTTCATCCAGTTCTTCTGGGGATATTCCAAGGTGTTTCCAGGCCAGCCAAGAGATGCAGTCCCTCCAAGTTTGTCCTTCCTCAGCCGCTTTCAGATTTGCATTGTGGGAAATTTGCAATAAAGTCCATTCACTCTTTAGTTGTCTTTTCAAACATGTCGCTTCCGGACTTATTGCGTCTCGTCCACGTTCAGACATCAGGAAATGTTGCGGAAAGGTCGATTGCCGCACCTACAGCAACAGCCATCCTTTCATCCCTGTCTGGATGATTACTTGTGCGTTGAGGCAAACAAAGTGCCAAGCAAAGAGAGCTTCGCATTTTGGCTCAGCTCTTTTTTAACCTGGACAAACCAATGCAGTCTGTATGTAACACCTGTTACAGACTGCATTGGTTGACTGACGCTGTTGATTTCCTGCTTCATTCTTCCCAATGCCTGATTCCATTTGGGATAGGACTGCTCTGCTGCTGAACCAGAGAATGACTCTGGTGCTGCTCCGTAGCAACACCAACTCTGTCTACTCACCGTCTCTGGTTATTGTTGCTTTCATTCTCTTCCATATCTATAGCCCTGTTCCTGTCTGGGTCAGGTGGGTTTTAGGATATATTGATTTTGCATTGTGCCACAGCAACCTGTACCCTTACCCTGGAGGTGGAGTGTTAGCTCGGATAGCACTGCTACGTGATTGCGTGACATCATCGCAGTGCAACATATTTTAACCAAAGCATTACATGAGACGGAAACAAAGGGGTCATCCCTGCTTTGTTTTTATGCCGGGTCAAGTGGGTAGTGATGTATTTTTCAACCAATCAACGGATTGCAATGTGTTAAGCTCCACCTCTTTAGTCCGGATTGTTTAGATCAGTACCCCTACGGAATGGTACCCAAAAAGCAGGACGGGTCGGGTCGAGTATAAGGGTACCCGTTCCACTTTTTGTGTGTGAAGATGCAAAAAAATGTGGACCAACCCGACCCAGACCGACTGGTGGAAACGGGGCTGTGCTTGCTGTGAGTACACTGAGTTGTCAGTACGCACGACACAAATTTCAAAGTAGTGAGTGTACTTAAAGAGCTAAACAGACACTGCTACATTAGTGGGTTAACAACTGCTAACACCTTTGAATCTATGAACTGTGGCTTACCAGCCTGAGTGTCTGGCGTTTCTTCTGGATCTTATATCTTCTGCAGCCACTGTTTCTTTATCCCATGCTCCATGCACCGCTAATGTCAGAGTCACAACTCCTCTACCGGTCTACAGAGTTAACAACCCCTCAAGTGAGACTCAGCTATTCCTCCAAGATGGAGGCGCTGAGCCACTTGACCATACCTGCAATAAAGAAAGCAAACTGTCAGGGGTTTCTACTGGAGGAAGCAGGGCAGACGCCTAATGGCAACGCTGGCTGAGCTGCTAACCGCTGTGTACACAACCAATTTATGCAGAACCCAGGTGCCCAGATGTTTATTTTAGAGGATATTAATCCTTGTCACATATATGGCAAAGACCTTATTAAAAATCTGCCCTTTCTGATTTTAATCATGATGTAGAATGCAGTGGATGCAAAGATAAAATCTTGGATTAGTGTCTGGAACGTCAATTATTCTTATAAAGCTAAAGCTTTAAAAGGCTCCCCTTTCTAACTCAGACCATCTGACTAAACATTTAATGCCTTCATATAAATCAGTGTTTAAATCTAGAATAAACATAAGATTGTGTTGCAGTGGACAGATGACAGTGTTGAGACCCTAAGGTTGTTCTTTAAGGTCTGATACGAGCATTTTCTGCACCCACTGAGTCAATTACTCACTATATTAACCTCTGCATTGACCATATTATCACATAAGTTTGTTCACTACCTCAATAATAAGCCTCACCTTCCCAAGATTGCTAAAGAAATAATGGATAAAAGAAGCTAGCTTTTAAAAGCAATAATTGCACCGGTGTCTGATAGCCAACGTTTGGGATCTTTACTGTTATATATGACACAGCACAGTATGTGGGATTTAGTGACATCCAGTGGCACAAATTGGAAACTGCAAACAACTCATTATATCCCTATTTATTTTCAGTTACAGTGACAAAAAAATTTTTCGTATGAGGATGTGGGGGATGCGACCAACAGCATCTCTATTTAGTGGCTCAAAATGGACACGGCACAATCAATTCTTCAACTGACTATGGCTTAATAAATTCTTCATCGTGGAAGCTTGAGATTAACTTAGCATGCATCATAAATCAAATTGTTTGCAATTATTTCAGATTGAGGGATAAATTTCTCAAGGGTGAAGCGCCCTGCGTGTCATGATTTTTTCACACGTAGATTATTGCTTCATGAACTGGTCTCACTGCACTCAAACCTGTAGAATCACTGAACAGAAAGGCCCTAAAAATCTTTGGCAGGAAAAGTTATTTATATTACTTCTGTCATATCTTCAATAAATATAGGTTTTTATCTTTTGAACATAATAAAACCTATAAATATGCCTGTTTCATAAAAAAAAATTATATATATTGAATGGACTTCCACCACTGAAAGAAAATGCCAAATTAAAATCTCCCAGTGGAGGGACCACAAGAGCCACAATCAAAGGGTCCCCAACAGATTCACCACTTTTGGACGAGCTGTGCTATCAGTGAGAGGTAGAAACATCTGGAACACTGTACCACCTGGAGTGAGAGACACATACAGTGCACCACTTTTAAATCCCATTTAAACCAGCTTTTAGTAAACCAAACCAGTTGTCACAGACGCTCTGCAGCACACAGGTACATAAACGTAAACACATCTGCCTTGCTTTTGTGTTTGAGTCAAGCAGCAACCTTCAGTGGACAACTATGAGGCTACCAAGGTTATTATAGTTTTGGAATTTTCATTAGTTTTTATTTTTATTTAGTTTTTCAGTTTCCTTTTTTTTTAAAATTTCAGTTTAGTTTTACTGTAGCTAGTTCAACAAATAACTTCATTGATTTAGTTTAGTTTTTATTTAGTGCTAGTTTTTCAGGTATTAAGAGAAAGTCTTGAAATGTAGATATTGAAAAGAATGGAAGAATGTGTGACACAAAATATGGATTATCAAATCCTTTTATTTTGATTCCTGAACCACAATTATTCAAATTATTTGAATGTAAATCCAACTTTTGTTTCAACATTTAACAGGCCCTGATCCCAACAGGCAACTATAAAATCAGCCTACAAACAGCTCTCACCACATATCTTCAGTGTAACCGTGAACTTTGGATTTTTCACTTTTAGTTGCATTCCACAGATGTTCCCATCAGTCTTAATCACAAAACACTTACTCTCATCAATGAGTGGGTCGTATTCGAAATACTCTGATGGTTTTACTTAATACTATAAATATTTATGAATACTCAAATAGTATTTATGAATTCTGGAAAATGCTGTGTCATTTTCGACCTGCTGCAACTTTAACCATTTTTGTCTGCTAAGCACCTTCTTCTAGTTCAAGTGCCGCAGATTATAGTCGCTATACTGCCACCCTCTGGAGGAAAATGGAAGAACAGCAGCTGCTGCAGGAAAGGCATCTCGTGTCTAATCAAGGGGGAAAACGAAAGACAACGAAAACTAAGCTGAATTTATCTACAAGTCAGTTTAGTTTTAATTAGTTTTGCATTGTTCTTTGTAGTTTCCATTTCGTTTTAGTTTTTTTTCTTAACTTTTATTTTTACTTTGATTTCAGTTAACTAAATTATTTTTTCACTGCTTGTTTTAGTTTGAGTCTTAGTTTTAGTTAAATAAGAGGCTTCCTGGAGGCTTCCCTGAGGAAGTCATTTTTGAAGATCTCCCTTCATCCGCTAGGGGCTGGCTGCAAAGCAGAACAAATCCCCATAGACTCCCATGTTAAAAACGCCAAATTCACAGCAGGACTGAACATGTTCACAGTCGGGTTCAAAAAATCTTTTTAGGTTTAATAGGTCAAGTTTACCCTCATGTCAACTGTGAGTGGAGTGAATTTTTTTATAACTTATCCATTTAGATGTTATTTAATCTTGAAATAACACATAATTAAGGGCGTGTCCCTTTGATTGACATGCAGCAGACCGAAAGCCCGGCCTGCTGACCGGTGGCTCCTACAGATGCGGGCATGAAAAAGTTCCCCTTTCTGCCGACTGCCAGCCACTTACTAGCTACTTGTCTGCTAATTCCTTCGCAGAGAGAAACGCCCAGGGGGAACAATTTCAGAGCATAAATGAATGACTGGTTTCCACACACGAAGTTTGGACAATGTGCGTGATGAGAAATCATTCAGCCAGTGATAGTGCAATAATAGTGCACTATAACTGCACCACTTCTGGCAGATAAAGGCAGAACTTTTTCATGCCTGCATCTGTAGGCAAATTAGCTCCTTGTTTGCTCTCAGTGAGGTCTCAGTTGTAGCAGAGTAGCACAACGGCAGTTTTTAGTCAGATAATAGCATATCTGGGCGTGTCTTACCTTTACCTCGCTGCTTCGGGGGCTAATCTTCATTAGCTCCTGTTAGTTTCTAGTTAGCTCGGTAAGCGTTTAGCCCAGAGTACGTCAGCTGTCAATAATTTGCCCCACGGCTTGGAGCGGCCTTGCCTTTGCCATTTTAGCATTTTCCGGGAGGACAACACATGTGACATGGCAAGATGGCAACAGTGGGACACGTCCAACTGGCTTCACTTTTAGCTCTTCAGAAACCAACAGGTCATGTGAGCAGAATTTCGTCTCTCTCTATTAACGGTTTATCTATGGTTTGAGTGTCTATTCCAGCTACAGTTTGTTGCATGCAGGACATATTTATACATGTATACGTGCACTGCGCTCTTTTTTGTATACTTTTCCTGTTTGTTTGAATGGTGACTTTGTTTCAATTGAATTACAGTTTTTATCTTGTACTTTTGAAACTACACTCAGTTATGTGTGTACTACACTATAAATGTGTTCTATTTATGGCACTATTTCTACTCATCATAATTAAGCTAGCTTCTCCGGAGCTAATGCTAACAGTAAAGAATCCAGTTGTTGGCATGGTAATCAGATGTGAAATTTATTTTTTGGGGACCCATCAAAATTGATAAGACCATTTTTGTGCTATAAAAGGTTTTGGGGGTAAAATTAATACTTTTATTCTGCACCCCTCTTGGCGTTCAGTGGATACATTCCTTTTAAAAAATTGTTCTCATGAAAAAGTTGTTGTCATTGCCTTTAACTTTCACACTTTAAATCATGCACTTTATCCAAAGTTTTCTACAACTGCTTTGCACTTTTGGACCTTGTTATGATGTTTTGTTGAGGTTTGTCTGATACCTGACAAGAGGTAACAGATGGAAATTAGCAGTTACAGTACGCTAACTGTGCATAAATTTGTTTAATCTATGGTCATTAATGTCCAAAATTTCCCCTTTAAAATTAATAAATGATCATTCTAAAAAGGAAAACAGAGGAAGCATGTCTGCAGAGTCCTGTGTGGAAAATGAGAGACAACACATGCTGCTCTGTGGATTTCAATCAAAGTGAATTTCTTTTTAACCCTTTGACTGCACAGCTGCTGCTTGTGTGTGCGTGTGTGTGTGACTGACTGTGTGTGTGTGTGTGTGTGTGTGTGTGTGGGGGGGGGGGGGGGTCGCCAGCCCTGCTGCGGGGTAAGTCATTGGTTGAGGTGACTGACAGGCAGCACAGCTGAGCTGTGATTGGCTGCTGAAACCTCCTGATCTGTCTCCACCAGTCCTTGCCAGTCAGGTGACACACTTGCACAATCAATCTTATCAATCTGTCCCAATAATCAGCGGGGGCGACGCTAATGGGAAACTGAAATCTGTCAATGCCGTAAACTGCTCCTCTCTTACTCCTTTAGGAGAAACAGCTCATCTCATCTCCTTGGGCTTGTTTGCGGTTTACTGCAAATTAGCTTTATTATGAGGCTGTTTGCAGATCAAATGGGAAATAAGCTGGAATGCTCTGTTTCTCATCAAGTCTTGGCCCCACAGAAACACTTTGCATGTGATCTTCAGAAGACAGATATGACAATAATAAAACACTGCAGAGGCACAGACTGCAGGTCATATTTCTCTTCGTCTTTTTGTCAATAAGATGAAGCAAAAGTGCCTCATAAAGGTTGTTTTGACCGGGTTTGGTATTATGTGAATAATGCAATCCACTTGCCACCTGCTCTGCGAGTGTGCACATCCAGCAGGAATTTGTTCTCAGTAATGTGAAACATGCTTTACCGCATCTCAGTAACTCATAAGTTGTGATTTCTTGCAGTGCAAACATTGTTTGATCAAACTGATATATCCATGTAAGTGCTGTACTTCCTTTTTGCACATATGTGCACACACACACAATGACACAATCAACTTATAGAGTCACTACTGATCAATATTTGAATGATTTTTCATGGATTTTCATTTCACTTTTCAACACGTAATATCCAGAACCACTTAGGAGCATTTACAACATGGAAATGATGTAAAATCTATGAAACATAACAATGAAGAAATAAGAAAACATAAAGCAATCGAATATTTTACACTGAAGCAAGAAAATAACAAAAGCAAAAGAAATTGCACTTTCCATTCAATTATATTTTTCTTTGGAAATACATATTGCTGAGTTTTTCTTGCTGTGCAAGAAGCTTCATTCTAGTAATATTTGGAACACTACAATTTTTGCATCCTGGAAATTTTGCTTATGAGTTCAAAAAATTATATTTAAAACATATAAAACAGCGGGAACTGCTCCTTAGGAAACTTTTGCATGACAGTAAGAGTCTCGGTATGTATCAACTCCATTTATACATAAATGTATGCATCTGATGCTTATAAGCCAACATGTCCAGAACCAGTAACATTAACAAGACAAGCAGCCAAAGCAGCAGCAGATTCAGTTATCCTGTTTGGACAGGACGTGCACGGGAACACTAAAATAACCTGCAGTCAGGACTCGATGTCTGAAGTTATGTGTGCAAAAAGGTCAAAGCACAAAAACACATGAAGATTTTATCAAAATAATCAGCCACTTTGCAAACAGCCTAGTTAATTCAAATGGGAGCATCTGTATCATATCTTCCAACTGTAATCATCAGCCTTTTAGTCTGGCCATCCTTTAAGGTTTGAGAGTTGGAAACTTCTGCGCTTTTGAAGCAAAACTATGTAACTTTCCCTCCTTAAACTCTGGGCTTCTGCCTCATTTTGGTGCTACACTGACATTCGTTATGTACATTCCTGGAGCTGTAATTTCCCTGCAGCATCCCCAGGGTGAGAAGCTGCACTTCAAAACTTTTTTCCAGCTCAGGGGATCATGTCACATCTGTGTTTTGCTTTATGGCTTCGTGTCACACACCAGCAACTGGATAAACCACACTGGCGGTTTTGGATGCCCAGCGTAGCTGATTCACGAAAGAAATGCAAAGAGGAATATCAGAGGAAGTGAGGAAAAGAAAGTGAGAAAATGTCAGAGCCAAAGATGTGATGAGAGCCACTATCCTTTTAGATTTCTACTGGCTGAAGAGGGAGGAGACAGGATGCGAGATGGATGCAGAATTAGCCTTTATAAAGGGATGCCAAAGTAAAAAACATAATCTAGTAGTGTTGTATTTAGAATATACAATTTCATTTATTAGTTTTCTTAAATAAAATCCCCCAAAATATTCAATAAATCTAGGGTAGGGGATCCTGGAAAAACGGTTCGAGCAAGCTACATATTAAAAAAATACACCCACCCAGGCCCCGCCTCCAGAGCACAGAAACGTGTGCGCCGATGGTTGTTAGCGAAGATAACCGAGAACAGCCAAGTGGACAGGTTGTTAGCTTGCCAGTAAACAGCAGAGGAAAAAGCTTAAAGTTGTACTTCCATGGTCATTTCATTAATATTTCTGTGTTCTCCATTATTATTGAATGCATTCTGCATCGTTTCTGTTTTAAAAAACCTTCTGGTTGCTTTGTATCCAGCTGTATTTGTATACTAGAAGAGAGGCTTGTGGTCCAACGGCAGCTTTTCCGGGTCCTTCTCATGAATTTCTGTCTGATTGGCTCCTTCCCATCAGTGTATGAAGGAAGCTCCGCCCTCCGCTCTTATTTCGTTACAGACAGGAAATAGAGCCGACAAACAAGTTTGTTCCGCCATGCTAACAAACAGTTAGCTAATTAGCTTCTCAACTCCGAAGCTACAGTCGTGCTGTCTCCACTTCTAGTGTGTAGTGGAGGGTTACCTGCCTTCCAATGGACAGATAGAAACCCCACGTGGGATACGCTATTTGCAATGTTACGTAGAAGTGCGAGAAGTGCTTTTCTTGATTCGCTCTTTTCTTCGTATTGTTTCTCTGTTGAGAAAGCACAGCCGACTGGGGGTAACGCAACGCTAGCAAGTCAGCATGTGTAAGTAAACAAGGGGAAACCCTCCGTATTTCAGAAGGTGCAAGTTAAACAGGTTTTCAGTGGAAGGAGGCCTTAAAAAAAAAAAAGAGTGATACTTCCCTCACCTCCAACTCCTGCAGTGTAAAACATCCTCACTGCAAACACCAAAACCTCCATGACTCGATCCTCATCCGTTTTTTTTTTCTTTTCGGTGGATTTTAAGAGCAAACAGCTGTATAGATAAGAGCAGCGAGCAGCCATGTTCATGTGCAATCATGTGAGACGCTCATGGCGAGTTGTGAGCGTGCGCACGCGGGGAGGGTGGGTGGGGGACAAACGGCAGTTCAGTTTAATGGACATATAATCATTCAATCAATAAGCACGGGCCGCTACAATTTCTCTCTTTTTTTATTGGATGAGGTTTTTTCAGTCCTGTCCGTTCCACAGGTGATTATTTTTTTCAATTTTTGTGTTAGAACATTTAATTAATCAGCTGCATTAGGGGTGTGAAGAAGACTTTAAGCAATATAGTAAAAAATGCTTCTGGAAAACATCATCCACCCTGCCTTTAAAATTACAGCTTGCAAAACATAAAGAAAAAAAAAATGGGCCAAACAGATTAAATGGTTTTGCAGGTCACTGAATATATGAAGTGGCTTGTTGATACCTTGTTGTACAGATCATCAAATGGACAAGTGGCGTAAAGCACACTCTTAAGGCCTACACACCTACTCCGAATATCTCTTTTGAAAGATTCGCACAGCAAAATCTTTAATCAAATTAATGTCAAGTCAACGAGAGCGTTCACATCAGTGACAAAATTCATCTTGAGATTTTGGGATGTTTATTCTTTTGAACTGAGGTCGATTTTCTTAATATTTGCATCCGACAGATACACAATCCACCAATCAGAGAAGGCGCTCTGGCAGTCACAGAGCTGGTCGCAAGCAAAAAAGAGGAAGGAAAAAAGAGACGTGTCGCTTGGTTGCTGCTACTGTAACAGTATGGAACAGATGTTTCATCTTTGTGTCGCAGCATCTTGTTTGGCAAATGAGGGGAAAAAATATCAACGCTGAAGTAACCGTGTTTCCCCATACGTTGTAGCTGTTCCAGGTTATTAGCTACAGGTATTATATCTAAAATCTGCATTTGGCATCTCCACGGTGAGATCAGCTGTTTTTCAGCATCCAGAAGTTTACCTGCAGCCGCCTCTCCCTCCGTCACTGCTGCATGCGCTCACGTTCCTCTGGAATAACAGATGCGAGTTTATTCACGCATCTTTGTAATTTGGCATTTCCCCTCCAAATTGTTTGCAGTTTCGTGCCGTTTATTCACATCGGTCCCAGTGTGAAAAGGCCTAAAGATGGGAATCGTGACTCAGATCTTTGTAACCAATTACAATCTGAGATTAAAAACGTATCCAGTCCAAATCTGACCAGAACTGATACAGATGCGGGCATGAAAAAGTTCCTTCTTTTTCTGCCAGAAGTGGTGCAGTAATAGTGCACTATTACTGCACTATCACTGGCTGAACGATTTGTCCCGCGAATACGTCATCACGCACGGTGTCCAAACTTGGCGTGTGGAAACTTCCTTGTTCCGGGTGTTCATTTCTGCTCTGAAATCGTTTCCCCTGGGCACACAGGCGTTTCTCTGTGCGATTGAACTAGCAGACAAGTCGCTGGTAAGTGGCTGGCAGTCGGCAGAAAGGTGAACTTTTTCATGCCCGCATCTGTACAAAATCAACCACAGTGGGGTCCAGTTCGGTATTGTAGGACTGTAGTGGCAAACTTCATAGCATGCTCTGATTTCTCCAGTCTTTAAAGACCCACAACATAATTCTTTGACCTTAAAATCTGTGCTTCTGACTCGTTTCGAAGACACACCAACGTTCATTGTGCGCATGATCGAGCCGTGACTTGGTTGCTAGTACGTGATGCGGTGCACAAACGGATATGAACAAGACATGAACACAGCAGGTGTTTGACGTTCTTGTTGGATTTGGCAAAGAAATGCAAGGAAATATTACCAGAGGAAGAGAGGAAAAGAAGGAGAGGAAGGGACAGAACAAGAGTCAAGATAAGACTGTGTTACTGGATGGAGTGAGTCACAGTACAGGTAGGATGAAGATGGATGCTAGTTTTGACAGGTGGCGCGTCACTGAGAAAACTCCAGAAACTTCCATTGTGGGTCTTTAACATAGTGAATAACTTTACATTAACAGGCCTCCTTGTAAAAAGCTCTTTTAGCATGATTAGCACCAGTGCTATCTTTGCTCAGGCCACCGTTGCCATGTACACAAGGGAGAAATCAGTTGTGCATTCAAAATCTAAAACTAAGTAGACAGCAGTGCACACAGAGACATGTTCAACCAACCCCCCCCGATTTTCCATTGCACACAAACATTACAGTTGGTGTAAAAATTGTCCCCAGAAGCTATTATGCAAAAAGGTCTGGTTTCAGTGTCCAAGTTTGCATTTGCATGTGGACAGTTTGTGCAATCATAACTGACTAATTGGTTATCAAAATGACAGTGATTGTGGAAACAGTGCCGAAGACATATCATGCGCAAGCCAAACATAACCTGCAGGGTGGGACCTGTCAGAGCTGACGAACTAAAAACAAGGTTTATTTGACATCATTAGCTATCTGTTATTGTAGTCAAGCCAAACAGTCATAGGTGAGTAGAGCAAAGGGGGGGAATGCTGCAACCAAAAATAAAATACTACAATGAATATGGAGGCGGTTTATTATCATACATCTATTCACAAACAAGGCAAGAGGTGTACATTTACATCTATATCTGCTCACTGTACTTTTCAGTTAACTTTTTAAAAAAAAGCTAATATTGTTATTATAATTAAAATACATATGTTATGAATAACATCACCCCTGCAATTTGATTCAGTGTCAAAAAGATATTTCCATAACATCATTTGTACGTTTTAGATTGTTAAAAGACATGTTCTTCCAGCCAGTCTGTCCAAACATGCCGTTTTTACCTGTCAGAGAAAAGCCTTCAGCACCATTCTAACAGTAAAAACAAAAGATCTTAACAGGCTGTCACAGACAGCACATTAGCCAAAGATAGGCAAGCCCAAACTGAAATGGGAGAGCGAATGTTCTGGGACGGGGTGCCAATGAGCTTTTGGAAGTTTGCACCTGCATGGGCTTGGTTCGGTGCAACACTCTGGCATGGGTTTTCTGATGCCAGGTGTGAATGGATTCACATATCTAAACCCAGGGCATACAGTTGTAATGTGCTAGAACAAGGATCCTCAATCTTGGCCCTCGAGGGCTGATGTCCTGCAGCTTTTAGAAGTTCCCCTGCTGCAGTTCACCAAACTCAAATCAATGGTCAGACTCTGCCAAGTCTGCGTCTGAGTCAGGCGTGCCGCAGCAGAAAAACTTCTACTAGCTACAGGTAGACTTGTAGTATAGACCGCCCAAACCGAGACCAAGACACTACCAAGACCAGGGAGAATCAAGATCAAGACCAACACAGATCAAGTCAAGACCAACCGCCCAGGACCGCCCCAAAATAAAAATAAATTATACTACCTCTTTTCTAGATATAACCTCTCTCCTATTGGTCTTTTTTATATTATTTTTTTTTTCTTATTGTTTGTATACACACATATATACACACACACACACACACATATATATATATATATATATATATATATATTATATATTTTATATACACACACCACCCCCCCCCCTTTATATCTCCTCCGACTTTCTTACCCATTCCCATTCACCAATCCATGGCATCCTCATATTTATGCATATAACATTTCAACTCCTCCGCTTCAACTGAGATCAGAATGATGAAAAATTAATTTATGGGATTTTACTTTCTTTTTGTTGTCCATTGGGCTAATTTTTTACCTTCCTCTTACTTTTTCCCTCCCCATCTCTAGTTACAGAGAATAATCCAATAAATATCAACTTTCCATCACCATTTTCTGTTATACTTTGTTCTGATGATCCCCGATAAGTCCACATTGTTCCCCCAGTATTCAAAAGAATTTTAATACAACCTTTTTCTTCATTTATTATGAAAATCCTCTATAACCACAAACACATCCATACGATGAGATTACCCCAGAAGATCCCCCCCCCTCCCCCCCATAACATCTACTCAACTCCACACACTCCCCCCACAATTTGAATTTAGATATTATTCTTTCCCTTTTTTTCCTTTCCTTTTATGGTATTTTTAATTTTGGTCTCAATTTTTTTCAACTACATTATCTTCGTTCCATCCTCCTTTATCAACTTTCAGTTTTGGTGGTGGTATAATGGTGTGGGATAGATTTTCTTCCCCCTTTGCCCCCTTCCACCTGCCGTTTACCCACCACACCGACCTTTATTTTCTCCATTCCATCCCTTTATTATATTCACATTACATCCTCTATCTCTTCCAGCAGATAACCCCCATTCATAAAGCTGAATCATCTCAGACTTTTTTATCATACAATATGTTCATTTATTCAAATTTCTCCACAGTCACCAATCTCTATCCAACAGAACCTCTTTGGGATTTGGTTGAACGGGAGATTCTCATCATGGATGTGCAGATGACAAATCTGACAGCAACTGTGTGATACTGTCATGTCAAAATGGAGCAAAATCTCTGAGGAACGTTTCCAGTACTTTGTTGAATCTATGGCAGTTCGAAGGCAAAAGGGGTCCAAGCCGGTACTAGCAAGGTGTACCTAATAAAGTGGCCAGTGAGTGTGTGTGTGAGTATGTATGTAATATATATATATATGTACGTATACACACACACACAGTAAGTTTTATTTCTATAGCACCTTTCACAGACAAGGGTACGTCACAAAGTGCTGTACAAAGAAAATAACCAAAATGCAATAAAATGAAGTACAATAAATGTAAAATACAATTAAAAAAAATTTAAAACAATACAAAAAATAAGATTTAAATAAAAATCAGCGCGGTGGTCATAAAATAACCCTCTCACTCCTGATGTTAAAATGCTTGGAGAAACAGGTGGGTTTTCAGTTTGCTCTTAAAGACATCAATGCAGTCCAACAAACATAGATCCAAAGGGAGATCATTCCAGAGCCTCAGTGAGATGGCCTGGAAGGAGCAATCTTAAAGCTGTAAAGTGGGATACATACACACATATATATATATATATATATATATATATATATATATATATATATATTGCCTGCCTGGAAATTATAGTTTCCAAATCCCTTCTGGGATCGCTCGGCCAATCTGAGATGTTGCGAGACTCGAGACAAGACCAAGACCAAAGACTACCGAGGCTGTGACAAGACCAAGACTGCAAAAAAGTGGTCTCGAGCCCGGTCTTGAGAACTTCAAGACTAGCTGCAGGACACGGGCCCTCAAGGACCAGGATTGAGGAGCCCTGTGCTAGAGGAAGGGGCTTCTGACACAGCATGATGATTTGATGTTGTGTTCAGGCCACTTAATGTTGGCCAATGGCAACGAGCGCTCAGTCTGCAAAGAACTCGGGTTCTTAAAATGACCTATAAACAAAAGTGGAAATAACGTGTAAACCCAAAATGATGGATCAGCTCGTCTAGCCTGTTTTTCAACGTCAAAGCAGTATTTCTTTAAAGTATTTCTGCTTTCTTTTGAGTACTTTACCAAACATACACAGACGGTTTCCATTTGCACGTGTGTGATGTTGGCGTTGAAGCTCTGCCTGCCTCTCGGTGTGAATGCTGCGACTCCAGGGTACCATGTACTTTTGTGGCAGAAAGCGGCACTTTTAACTTAATGAGGCCATGTACTGCCTGATTCATTTACTCTAAAATACATGTTGTGGGGACGAGAGCAGTGTGTCATTAGAAATCACTTGACGAGAACCCAAAACAGAAACGTGCCCTGTTTTTTTTCCCCCTCTATCCGCACAGGCAGGAAAGGGGAGGCAGACAAAGGCAGAAAGGGGTGAAGAGGAGTGAGAAGGGACGTCAAAAAAAGTGTGAACTCCTCTGTGACCTGTTAAAATCACTGTGTGAGCATTCAGGGTCACTGAGGACGAAGGAGGGAGGGGAATCCACTCTTTCTCCGCTTGGCAAGGAACAGCTCATGCTTGACTAACTCTTTGGATCCCCACTGAGCCAATCTATATGCTCTGTCTTCTCCCCTTGTTTCTGATTCTGCAAGTGTGGTAATGCCAATCGTTATGTTTGTTGCAGATATCATTGGCCTGTGTGCACGCTCGTATGAGTGCAGGACTTTGGAAGGGAACCCTCCAAGCATTTTTCTCAAGCGCTGGCCCTTCAGCATCATTCCCAAACCGCACAACAGAGGCTCTCTGGGAAGCACAGCGTCTCCGCTGCAATGTGTTTTGCGATGCACGCCGCTCCAGAGGTCTAATTATGCTCGATTTGAAAGTACAGACACCCCCATGTCAAAGACAGACTCTGTAAATCACACACAGTCATTAGTGGGAAAATATGCCTCTTTTTTCTATCCTTTTAAGGGGTTGGCAGTACAACATAAAGCTATGACAAATAAAAGCAATAAACTATTTATTGTTTCGGGGTTAGAAATGGTTACATCTCTCCACACAGACAGGAATGGCATTTACGCAAACGAATTGGCTGTAAACGCTTTTTATTTGAAACCCAGGATATAATTAGAAACTTGTGGCTTTGCAAGAAAGGATATGTATGGATGTGTGTGCATGTGTGTGTGTGTGTGTGTGTGTTTTTTCTCCCTCGCTCACTTTCTCTTCTTCATTATGTCAAGTAGCTCCCAAATATTTTGTGTGAGAAATAAAGTTCACATGAGGAATTTCGCAGGTGGCCGTGGCAAAAATACATTATACTATATGGTCAGGAAATATGAATCTGACGTGAGCAGGTTGTTCAGCGTGGAAAGAAACAAAGTGAATTTTGAAGTGAACACTTGACGGACGATCCCAACCTGTCATTATATAATCATTCATTATCACTCTGCAAGATAGACCCATTTCCATCTGGAGAAACAACATTCCTCTCATGTTAGTCAGCATAATTTCCAGTGAAATAGATAATTGAATGCAAAAAAAGAATTCAGAGCTTCAGATGGCAACTACGTAAAACCTTTCAATGGATCCTAAGTTGATTTTACACTCTAAAAATGAATTTGGGCTTTTAGTCGGAAGGACTATTGTTATCAGTTTGAGAGAAATTATTGTTTATTTGAACGACATAAGATGAGTTACGACAACTTAAGCTTTAAAAAAGGAAGGAAACTCACTAAAAACTCATGATGATCATATTAACTTAAGATATGTTGGACATTTCAACCAACATGCATGCGCCTGTAATGTGATGTCATGCGCAGTGTCATCAAATACGAGCTGACTGCTATCTTTTCCCTTGGAGCAGAGCTGTGAAAGTACACTACAAAAAGAGTATCTGGGCTGTAGTTGATCTACTTGATCTAACTTAATTATTTTGGGGATGAAATCTTGTTTTTGAGTCAAATCAACTTAAAAACCACACGCTCGAATCAAACAAACTTTTTTACTTTCACTTAAAGTATATTCTTAAAAGGTAGAGTCCGAAGTTCCTAGCCTCATGAGGCCATCCTGATTTTGCGAGCTTCATGTTTTCACTCGCAGATCAGTCTGGCTACTTTGCGTTGAAGAGAATTTGGAGCAGTTTACCAAATGAACGTCCAATCAGCGTTGGCTTTGAGGCGGGTTGAGGTGTGACGCAACAAGAAGCGACAGTTCAGTCTAAACAACATGGCGGCTTCAGCGGATAAAACTAGCGTCAGCATGGCTATCGCTCAAGTTTTATCGGAATTACTGCCGACATGTTTCTTGTTTGCTAAGCTAAAGAGCCATTGCTGGCAGCAGCAAGAGAAGCCTGGCTTTTGGTTGTGTTTTCATCGTCGCTTTGTTAGTACGTCCTATGCTTTGTTGATCTGATTGGTTGATTTGGCCCGTCTATCACCAACATAGGTGGTGATAAACAGATGCCTTATCCAATCAGCTAACCAGTGTTTTCGCCCCTTCCTAAAACTACTCTAACGGACGATTACCAGATGGATATGCGAGAGCAAATCCATCTGGCGGAATCAGGTCACAAAGTTTCCCCCTGAAAATAAATGTTTGACTTGCGCAAGTGAAATCCATCTCAAACCGCACCTTTGGGCCTTAACTCACGTGCAGTGGTGAGCTTGAATGCAACTCTCTCTCCTCCTGCCTGTAATTCGCTCTTTCGTTTTGTTTTGGTGTGTTCGGGACGTTTCTGGATGGAGGTTTCTGTTTAAATTGCCAGCCAATGACAGAGCTAAGGATATGACGCTGTGTGGGAATAAGCTCATGATTGAAGCAGATGCCAGCCACTCGAACTCTCGAAGGAAAAAAAAAAAAGAAAGAAAAACAGCAGATGCACCGAAGAAAAGGTAAGAGCTTTAGATAGTGCATGTTGGAAAACCAGGGTTAATACTGGTTGGCTTTTACCCGCTTCTGAGCTCTGAAGGAGTCGTTGAAGCTGAATAGGCTGAAGAATGAGGCGGCCATTCGCCTGAGAGGGAGGGGCGCTCAGTTTGAATACTGTTGTTTGCAAACAGAAATGGTGGGGGGACTTCGGGCTCTACCTTTAAGTTGTTGTAGCTTTAGCATGCATGAACAACAAAGGGGGCGAGGCTATTTTCAAGACTCAATAGGCTCGTTCGACTTTGGCTATCTGGAGCGCAACCCAGGTGGCAGTGAAGGATTGTGGTCCTGGAATGTTGCATGCCGGTTAGAAACTTTGTCCGACTTCAGATTTCACCTGTACTGCACCGGAAAACGTGACCAGACCACATGATCATCAAACATTGCGGGAGCCATCCGACTGCAGTCGGAGTGAGCAGTTACACCTCAGCAACTGCAGCTTCTGGACCTGCCTCCACCACCAACAGAACCTGGTCCTGATTGGTTTCACCTCTCACTGACACAACCTCCGATTTTCTGACCGGACTTCCAAGTGATGCTCCCAGTAATAAATCCATTTTGGTGTTTTAAACAGGCTTCAAAATTATTTCACACAGCCTTGGTGTTTCATATTGCAATTAGGCTGATGTTCACAAAACCTGGACAGAAGGTTTACTTGTTATGGTGTCGCGCAATAGTGACACCATCAAAGCCACCACAGTAAAAAAAAAAGTCTGTAAATAAGGACAAATCACCACGAAAAAGACGCTCCGAGCTCACAGTGGGGGTCCGACTATGATGGTGGCGTTTGTGGCAGATAATGCCTTATTTAGAGGCTGCACGCAGTTGCCCACATCACTTCCATTATATCGGACATACTCTGATCTGGAGTGGATCTAAATATCTCCCGAAGGAATTAAAGTTGCACCAAAACTGTTTGGGTGAGTAAATGAACATATTTCATGCTAGAAAATAGACCAGATTGAAAAAAAAACAAAGTTGCCCTTTAAATGAACATCAATCAATTAATCTACAAGATTCTCTTTTTTCTGCGGGCAGCTCGTAAACGATTGGATCTCAAACGAACGGCTCCCAACAGGGATCTGGTGCTCGTCGTTCATTTAAACGAGCCGTTTAAAAGAATCGATTCGTTCTCGAACGTCATCTCTAGATACGACATCTGAGAAGGAACCAACATTATCTACTATTGATGTTATTTTGTCACAGACTCTGAATCTGCTCTATTACACAATTTGAGTATAGATACTGTAGGTGCCACGACCAGAACCACGGGAGCCGTTATGTCTGCCAGTTTCTGCTATGGATTTCTGGTTACCACAGTTACAGGCTATTTTTCACTGAGGGCATGCGCAAATTAACAACACACTTAAGAAGAGCTCCAAAGCTCGATGATTGAAAAATAGATATTGTTAAACCCAAAAGGGGCTCTGGGATATGTTGTGCCGCACGCGGTTGCAGCAGCTTGTGAAAATAAATAAATATGTATGTTGTAAAGTAATGAACTTACCATAGGACGGCAGCTGGCGGCTGCAGGGATGACCAGGTCCAGCTAAATTGATCTTTTTTCAGCTTGATATCTTCATAAATAATCTAGTTGTACTGAAGAGCTCTTTATCTAATCACTGAAATGATCTGGAGGTGTCTCTGACTACTTTATTTAGTGCAGCTGCCAGCTGCAGCTGTTTTTGATTCAACCAGTTTAATGTGGATTTAATTGCATTTTGTATAATTTGGGCTGAATTAATCATGTTTGCTTTCATTTGTGCTGAGATGCCTGCTCTGAATTAGCACTATATAAATAAAACTAAATCCAGCTCAGTTTTATCGAGAACTATGCTTACGTCTCTGGAAACAATGATTGTGTACCGTACTCAATGTGTGCTTAATCAGCCAAAAGAGTCTAATATCTCAGCCATTACACGACACACAGTCATGGTTCAACCGCAAAATAGTTGTGCATATTAACCTTCAAATTCATGCCCACAACCAAGATTATTGCATGATTTTTGCTACTAAATGTAAAGATAAACTCCATGTGACAGTGTGAGGTCCTGTCACTATGCCTCCGTTTTTGTGCCCTGGCTACTTGGTCACAAGAATGTCCCTTTGGCTGACTGGGTATCATGCATAACTTTCACCTGGGAGTCCTGAGATCGAACCCACCCAGGCCTTTCTTGTGTACCTGCCACCTTCCACAGTTACATAGTGTCACAGCATTTAATTGAAGAGTTACATTTTCAGTGTTGTATCAGATTTAACAGGAGAAAAAGTCCACGTTCAAGACGTCAGCGGTTCTGGGGTTGCAGGATGGTGCTATGCACCCAATATCCCAGTGGGACTGACCTAAACTGAACTCATGCCTAACTGGAAATGCTATTTCTGTATTCACTTAGTATTTCTTGCACTTTTAGTCGTCATTTCACTGTGCTAATTACATCTACATTCACTAATTACAGAGAACAATTTTGTTGCCCCACTAAACAGCATTTGATTTTATAGACCTAAGCAAATGGCTTTGGTGTATTTAGAAGAGCTGAATAACAGAGTGGACAAAAGACCAACACATGGCAGTAAACAAGTTCACTGCTCTTTACGCATATGAGCTGCTTGACTTTTTCTTAATGGAACTCATCCAGGATACAGTGTGGCAAGAAGGTTTGCTGTGTCTCATGGCACAGTGTGGAGAGCATTGAGGCGATACCAGGTGACAGGCCAGTACACCTGGAGATGTGGAGGGAACTGTAGGAGGACAACAAGCCAGCAGCAGGACGGCTACCTCCTCCTTTGTGAAGGAGGACCAGAAGGAGCACTGCCACCGCCCTGGCAGGACACTAATGTGCATGTTTCTGCTCAAAATGTCAGGAACAGACTACCTGAGGGTGGTATGAGAGCCCGACATCAAACAAATGGGGCCTGTGCTCACAGCCCAACACTGCGCAGCCTGATTGGCTGCCAGAGAACACCTGGATTGGCAGGTTGGCCATTGGTGCCTTGTGCTCCAATCAGAGCAGGTTCACACTGAGCACAAGTGACAGATGTGACAGAGTCTGGAGACGCCGTGGAGAACGTTCTGCTGCCTGCATCCCCCGACATGACTGGCTTAGCACTGGGCTAGTGATGGTCTGGGGAGGCATATTCTTGGAGGACTACACAGACCTCCACATGCTAGCCAGGGGCAGCCTGGCTGCCATGAGGTACCGGGATGAGATCCTCTGACCCACTGTCAGGCTATGCTGCTGCAGTGGGACCTGGTTCCCTCTAATGCAGGACCTGCATGACGAAGGCATCAATAATCTGGATTATGTCAGAGGCCTCATTCTTCGAAGGACGCGTCCTACCCGGTCTACGTTGGCTGGGTCCTCCTTAGACCTCGTAAGGTGGAAGTGACAGGCTGTTAAATTCGGAAGGTCAAGCCTCCTCAGCATATCTCTCGTTGCCTAGCAACTGTGACGCTGCTAACCCGAAGCAAAATGGAGCTCCAAAATATCAGCCTTACCATTTTTCTGCTAGTTTTAGAGGAGTTACAGGAGCTTTACCGTCGGTGGCAGCATTTTTTATTACTTCAACTGAGAGAAAATCAAATCTGGGTTTATAAGATTTCAAGACTCTCAAGTTAACTTAAGCTAATTTCACGGACAATAGCAAATGAAAGACCGTAACATTAACTTGTACACAATAATGAAGTCATAATAAATAAAATGAAAATGTCTCTTAAATTTAGACACCTCTGCAGTAGAAAGTCCAGTCCGGTCTGCAGTGCATCTTGGGATAGGACTAGCCACAAAGGATACATCGGACCATCCTTAAAATCTGGGGAAAATGAGGCCGATTTGCAGACTGCATTTGAAGGAGCCTTCAAATCTGGACAGCCTGGTTTGCATCGCTGTGACATAAGCCGTCTTCAGATCCAGCCTTGGAAGGACGTACTGTTGCCCTCAAATGACATAGCTGGACTGGCCTGCGCGTTCAGACCTTATTCCACCTCCAGAGAGTACATACATGTATGTGAAGGCCGCACACACACTACTGGACTTTTTCTGAATTGTCCTGAGGAATTTCAGCCAAGGGTCAAACTCTGCTGGAAAAGTGTGAAGCCCAGAAGTTACATTAAATAATTGTAGTTCTTTCTTCATCTGCCAGGGGCTCAAAAACAGAGCAAATCCTCATAGACTCCCATGTGAAAAAGGCCAACTTCACAGCAGAAATAAACATGTTTACAGCAGAAATAAGCATGTTTACAGCCTGGTTCAAAAAGTCATTTTAGGTTTAATAGGTCAAGTTTACTTTCATGTCAACTGTGAGGGGGGGAGGTATTTTTTTTATAACTCATCCATTTAGATGTTATTTAATCTTGAAATTACACATAATTAGGGGCGTGTCCTTTTGACTGACATGTGACCGACCAGATGCCGGCCTGCCAGTCGGTGGCTAACAGTTAGCTCCTTGTTTGCTCTCGGTAAGGTCTCAGTCTGCAGCAGAAATGGTGGTTTTCAGCAGCAAACAGCAAGTCCAAACATATAGCCTGCTGCTTAGCAGGCTAATCTTCGTTAGCTCTTGTTAGTTTCGAGTTGGCTCGGTTAGTATTTAGCCCAGAGTACATTGGCTGTTAATCATTTGCTGTGCTTTTCCCATTTTAGTATTTTCTGGGAGTGACGACACACGTGACACGGCAAGATGGCGACGGTGGGAAACGCCCACCTGACTTCACTTTTCCGTTTTCAGACGTGACCGGAAACTACGTCCATTTTGTTTTTACAGTCTTTGATTTCAACAGAAGTTAGGTCAGCCTGTGATCCGATCTTTCCACTTTTTTTTTTTGTTTTTTGGAGTATGACTGAATCCAGATCTACATGGGTTCAGAAATTTGGTTTCCACTGATCATTCTGATGTTATTTTATTCACAACATATTGTAATGAATGTTTTAACTGGAATATTTCTTTCAAGATCTAAGACATGTTTAAGTGTATTCTTTTTTTTAGTAGTAGTATACATAATGAATGGCAGGATTACATCAACACAAAATTCAAAGGTAGGGAAGTTATGGAAGGTTTTTGTAATGTAAGCTATTTTCATCACCAGCAGCTTTCTGGAGAACATGCAGGCACTTCATCCAAACTATCCCCAATAATTCACACACTTAAATAATTCTGGGTCAGATCTTGGCTGCAAGTCTTTGGAGCAAACGTTGCATACGTTTGTGTTCTCATGTGCTGAACCAACAATATGCCTGCAATGCATTAAGCTCATTAAGGGCTTCGTTTTTATTGTTCTTTTTAATGCAGTCTGTGGTAGAATGCAAACAAACAAACTGGTTTAATTTATAAGTTTTTCAGTTTGTTTAATGTCCAAAGAAACTAATGTATTGGTCATCCAACTTTTGCAAACCATGCACACTATCACAGGAGGAGTGGTTATTTGTTTTACTGAAAAAAAAAATTGTTTGGAGAAAGGAGGGTGTGGTGATGAGATTAACAAAGGGATCCAGATTGGTCTTTTCTCTCAACTTTTCTATTAAATCCCATTTTTTTCACATCTGCCATTTTGGTTAGGTTTAGGTAACTTGGTTAGGGTTTAAACTGGCCTGTTTAAGGTTGGGAAAACATCATGGCTTTCCTGCTGCATGCTAGTCAACCACTTTGCATAGTTTATCAGGTGACAAGTTCCACTCAGTCTGCAAAACACACAAATATGCTGCAGAAACCTCGAGTAGATGTTGTGCATATTTCATGCATGTCTGTGAGATGAAACTGGGTTGTTTGTTTCTAGAAGGAATTCAGTGCCACTTCATGGATTAGATAAGCTGCAGGATTTGTAGTTTTTCTCTCCTACATCTACTGCTCCATGTAAATGAAGATAAATATTAAAATCCCTGTTGAACTCCAGTTTCCAGAGTGCCTTGTCAGCACCTCTGTGTCTTCATAATGCCGAGCAGGTGGCGTGGAAACGCAGCCTAAAGGAGGCTGCAGACAATGATATTAGTTTCACTTGTGGCATCTTTATTATTGCTCTCCCCCACACTCCCAGAAATCAGATGATGTGATGCATGCACTGAGCCCTTCCCGACTCCCACACAACCTTCCCAGCCCTGCGAGAGGATCTGCATGTGAGCTACACAAGATTAATCCGCCATTTGATGGGAAACGTGTTGTTCTCAAGGTCTTGCAAGGAAGATAGATTTAAAAGCTAGGTCAAGATTACATTTTCATTCTTCTCTCTTTTTCCACTGCTGACAGAGCAGCACAGTTTATTTACTTTACCAGCCTTTTACTGCCACCCTCCCCTCCCACCTCACTGAGCTTCTCTGCAAAGTGATAAGCTGGGGGAACCATTAATTTCTCCCCCTACACACCGTCACTCTTGGTTCACTTAAACAGCCTGCAGAGCTCAACATGCCCTTTACAGAGTCACTGATGTGCGGAGAACAGTTGCATATGTGAGGCGGTTTCTATGGTAATCATATACACATACTGAAAACTTTGTAAACACCAGAACTTTCTGGATATCTGCATAAATATGACCTAAAAGCATTATCAGATTTCCACTCAAGTCCTAAAAGTCCATTAAGGCTTGTTCATTTCCTCAGTCTTTTAATATAATTTAACTTTAGCAGCAATAAATTGAAGTGATGGTTTACTGTGTGATGTTATCACTCGTGGTTGTAGAGGAATTTGGCCCATTTTTCTTTGCAACGTTGTTTCAGTTCATCGAGGTTTGCAGCATTGGTTTCTGCAGCTCTCTGAAAGTCCCACCACAGCATCTGAGTCAGGTTGAGGTCTGGACTTTGACTGGATCGTGCCAACACCTTGAATCTTTTCTTTTTCTGTCATAGATCTGCTGCTGTGCTTGGGATCTTTGTCCTGTTGCATGAGACAGTTTCAGCCAGACTCTGGTTTAAGAGGAGTTCATGGTCCACTCGAAGACTACAAGGCGTGAAGGTCCTGCAACTGAAGAACAAGCCCAGATCATCATCTCCCTCCACCAGGCTTCGTTGGTGTGAAGTGTTTGTGCTGATGTGTCGTGTTTGATGTTCTCCAAGCGAGCTGCTGGGCATTCTGACCAAACATCTCCACTTTGGTCTACTTTGTCCAACATAGTTTAAGAAGTCTTTTGGTTTGTTCATACACAAATCTAAGCCGTGCTTCCATGTTCGAATGGGTGACACTGTATTCCTGTCGATACAATACCAGTATTATATGATACTTTCATTGATATCAATACTGATACTTTTTATCCCTTAAAGACACGCAACGTAACTTTTAGATCTTAAAAATATGTTTCTGACTTGTTTTGATGGCACAGCAACATTCATTATGCACATTTTCGAGCCGTCCCGGAGGGGCTCAGAAACAGCACTATGTAAGACCATGTCCATACAAAGTCAAAACAAACACGAAACGCTCATATTTTCCAGACCGTTTGTCTTAAAGACGGAGACGTAAAATAAATGTGATCGACCACATGAATGCATGGAAACGCTGCCAAATATATGCCAGGCCTGTAAGTGGCGCTGTGGTGCTAAAGCAAAAATAGGTGAAAACAGGATGAAATACTGGGCATGCACAGAAATATGTATACAGCGTTAAACAACCAAACCGAATGCTCCGATCTACAGTTGCGTTGAAGGTGGCGGTACGTACAAATGGGTGAACAGGTACGAGCAGCAACCATTCAACCCTGTACGGCGCCATTGTTGTTGTGATGCTGAGTGTAGCGCATGCGTGTGTAGAGGCGAAGCTATGACGCATGCGTGTAAGAAAAAAAAATGCGGTCAGAGCATAGACTGTATATAATTACTGGACGTAGCTTCCGGTCTCTTCTGAATAGAGAAATGTGAAGCCAGTTGGGCGTGTCTTACCGTCGCCATCTTGCCGTGTCACGTACGTCGTCACTCCAGGAAAATCCTAAAATGGGCACAGCGCGGCCGCGGGACAAATGATTGACAGCTGACGTACTGTGGGCTAAACGCTAACTGAGCTAACACGAAACTAAGAGGAGCTAACAAAGATAAGCCCCCTAAGCGGCATGGTTAAGGTAAGACATGCTTAGACTTGCAATTCGCTGACTAAACACCGCCGTTGTGCGACTCTGTAACAAACTGAGACCTTATTAAGAGCAAAGAAGGAGCTAACTAGGAGCCTCCGGTCGGCAGGCGGAGCTTCCGGTCTGCCGCATGTCAATCATAAGGATACGCCCTTAATTATGTGTAATTTGAAGAATAAATAACATCTAAACGAATGAGTTATAAAAAAATTCACCCCCCTCACAGTTGACATGAAGGTAAACGTGACCTAATAAACCTAAAATGATTTTTTGAACCAGGCTGTAAACCTGTTTATTTCTGCTGTGAAGTTGGCGTTTTTAACATGGGAGTCTATGGGGATTTGCTCGCTCTTGGAGCCAGCCCCTAGCGGATGAAGGGAGGATTACACTATTTACAACGCGGAAGAGAGCTTCACTGTTCTGAGGCGGAGTTTGTCCCTTGGGTCAGAGCTTAAAGATGGAAAATGGTGTTTCAAAATCTTCCCACTCTGAAGGCTTGATAAAAAAAAAAAAGCCGGCTTTGTATGGATGAGAGGCTGATTTGGTGAAAAATTTGTGAATTTAGGCCAGATTTTGACTTCGTGTGGCCAGGACCTAAGTTTCCCACCCAGGACGAGGCTGTGACGTTGCAGCCGACTATTGGTTGCGCACTGTGTCACTTACTGGCAAACGGATATGAACCAGATATGAACACAGCAGGTGTTTTGAACGTGCATCATGTCGGATTCGGTAAAGAAACACAAGGAAACATAATCGGAGGAAGAGAGGAAAAGAAAGAGAGGAAGCGGCAGAACAAGAGTCAAGATAAGACTGTCTGTTACTGGCTGGAGGGAATCACAGTGCAGATACGATACAAGATGGATGCTAGTTTTGCCGCCGATAGGGGGCGCGTCACTAAGAAAACTGCTAAAAGTTCTGTTGTGTGTCTTTAAAAGAAAATCCCATAATTGTGTATTTTTTTGTTTGCATTAATTTATTGAATGCAAGGGCAATATTAGATATGAATAAAGCTTGAGAACAGAAGTACAGGAAAGAAATGCTTTTGAAAACAATCATAAATTACAGTATGGGGCTAAAAGCTTAGACAAACTCCCATTAGAGAGGGGGGAAAAAATCAGCTTTCAGTAACTGTCAAAAATTTTGACAAAATCAAGATATTAATTTTGAATTATGTTTTAAACAAAATATTTAAAACCAAAGAAAAAAAAATAAAACAAGCAAACAAACATGATGGGGCTCCTGAACTGAGATTTTATTGACCAACACTGAGATGATCACTGCTATCAAGTAATGTTCAAACAGACTTCTGCACCTGTTGACAGATATTTTGGTCCACTGTTCATGTGCAAGATGCTCTGATTTGTCTGGGGCATTATTTATTTATTTATTTTTTACCTCAATTCAAAATCAATGTTTTATTTTGCTAAATTAGAATTTAGTAAATTTTATTTATTGTTGCCTTTTTCAGTTTCTTGTTATTTGAATTACTATCATGAATTTAGCCTTTTCTTTAATGGCAGTGTGTCTAAACTTTTGGCCCATACTGTATATTGATGAATAAATTAAACAAAACCAAGATTAAACACTTTTGTCAATTATCAAGTAACTTAAGTACAGGTTAAGATTATTTATATTTATTCAGTGATAAATATTCAAATATAAAATGCAATAGTATTATAAATTTACCAAAACATAATGCACAATAACCTGCATTAAACCACTGGGAAATAGCAAAATATCATCATCACACACAGTAGCAGCATCATCAAGACATCTGATAGGCTACCACCATCATGTGACACAGAAGCTAGAATCTGGCTGCTTTCACATCATTTCATTGCCTTAAACTCTCAGAAGTGGAACCAAATTGCATGTTTGTACTGTATCTGTACAGTGGTATATCCATACTCAAAAAGTATCAAATCCTATATTTTGTCTGGCTGGTATCGAAGTATCGACTCCAGGGTATCATTATACCCATCCCTACTTTTAAGATGATGTGCAAAAGACTGTCACCTGGAGTCCTTCCAAACAAGTTACACTTCCTCTGTATTTTCCAACTAAAATGTAGTTCATTCCAACATTTAACATGCTAATGGAGGCCTGGAGCATCTGAGATGTATCTTCTTTTTTAAATTTCAGTTTATCTGATCTTTACACGGTCTACTGTTGAGCTGAGCTTGCTGGGATGTCCGCTCCTGGGAAGATTGGCAGCTGTCTTGAATGTTTTCCACATGTGAATAATCTCTTTCTCTGTAGAATGATGGACTCCAGATAGTTTGGAAATGACCTTATAACCCTGCCCAGACTGATGGGCAGCAACTGTTGCTGCTCCAAGGTCATAGTTTATGTTTTTTCTCCTTGACATCGTGTTAAGACACACCTGGGCTGTGCATAGGGGCAAACTGAAAAAACTTGGAGGCATTCACACTTGCAGATCCTTGATGTAAATCAAGTGCATTTAATCAGCAGCCCTTTGCTGCTGCTTACCCTCCTGATTCCTATAGAAACAGGAAGGGTGGACTCAGTTTTTCACACGCTGCTTCTGTATTTTGACACTTGTAAACTGTTTTTAATTTGAGATGGTCTTCTTGACCTTATTTAAGGACCTGGTAGTGACCAGATTTTGGTTTTATGCCCCAAGTTGTAAAACCTTGTAACTGAAAGAGGGTACACTGTTTTTTTATTTTATTTTACACAACAGTTGAATTGATGTTCTGAACAAAACACAAAGTCTTTCCATTATGTGTCTTGTATTTCCTGCTCATAAGGTCTTTGTTGTCCAGTTGCAGACAAATGAACACACATGCTGTTATAAGCTGTTTGAAATGCTGCACTCAGCTTTCACTTTCAGTTTTGGATGTTTGGTCTAAGTGGCTGTGCTCAAGTACAACACTTAGGCCCTGATTTATGAAAGGTTTGCGCGTGCTAAAACAAGCGCTATCTTCATCATGCACGCAATAATCCGCCGGAGCGGATTTACAAAGCAGGGCAAAAGGAGGTTTGCGCCTGTTAATGGGCAAAACAGCCCCGCTATCCATTTTGCGTGTCTGCTCTAGATGAATATGCAATCTGGGCGTTTCTGCCAGAGGGCGCAAATTATTGGGAGGAGACTATGCAAACTCAGCTTAACACACGCAATGTGATTTATCAACCGTGCAACGGAAAGCGGGCGCAAAAAATTGCGTGTAATTCAGCACGTCTGAAAAGCAGCTGTTAACTGGCAGCTTTATGCACTGATGGTTGAAAGAGCGCTGCACACAGGACTGCAGGCATGCAGCATTGGGTCAGAATCATTTCTCATGAGATGTGCAGGCGACATGTCAAGTTTTCGTTAGTCAGTCAGTTTCTGTACCGCTTATCTAGTTCAGGGTCACGGGGGTTGCTGGAGCCTATCCCAGCTATTATCAGGCGAGAGGCGGGGTACACCCTGGACAGGTCGCCAGTCTGTCGCAGGGCCAACACAGAGAGACAGACAACCATTCACTAGGGACAATTTAGAGTGATCAATTAACCTAACATCATGTCTTTGGATGGTTGGAGGAAGCCGGAGTACCCAGAGAGAACCTATGCATACACGGGGAGAACATGCAAACACCACACAGGAAGGCTACTGTTGGAATTGTTCAAACCCCCTCCCCAGCCAGGAATTGAACTAGGGAATTGAGGCTGCGGTGCTAACCACCACGCCACCGTGTAGCCCTTATTGTATAATTAAATAACAATCAACATCACTATTTCACACAGATGAATCAGAACATCTGCAGCTGCAGCATCATGGTAGTTACAGCTGACATTAATGATGTCTATTCATTTTCTTTTATTTTTTGCCAATGCCCCCGCCCCCAAGGGCTTTTCTTACAACCCACTAGGAAACCTGCTGCATTGTTTTTATTTTATAGCTATATTTATATATATTCCATTTTTCATTTGCTTCATATTATATCTCTGGAACTAATCTCTCTCTATCAGGTCAAATTTTATTTGGCGTTTACCACATGCTCTTCTGAAATTTCCATGGCAAAGCAATAGCTCAGCTAAATCCTCATTTAAATACTGCTGTTTGCGCCTGCTACAGATTGCGTGTGTAATCTTTCTAGATCACCCGCAAACGCTGAAGACAGCGCACACTATTTATCAGCAGGGCAAAGAAATTAGTGGTGTTTATTTGGATTCTTTGTAAATCAGGGCCTTAGTTTCTTATCTGTCGGCTGATTAATGCATTCCAAACCTTTAGTGGATGACTTTGCAACCATTTTTAGATTAATATAAACAGCTTCCTGGACCAGATCTAACCAGCAACAGTTATATAAAAGGAGGATTTCCACTCTCTCCAAACCTAAGAAACTCAATTCAACTACCAATTGTTCACAATGTTCACACACATAATATTGCCAAAAGTATTTGCTCACCCATCCAAGTTATGGGAATCAGGTGTTCCAATCTCTTCCAGGTGTATAAAATGAAGCAGGTGAATTCCAGTGTGGAACTGTGATAGGATGCCGCCTGTGCAACAAATCCAGTCATGAAATTTCCTCGCTCCTAAATATTCCACAATCAACTTTCTGACTTTCTGCAGAGTCAGTCACGACAGACCTCCAAGGGATGAATCGCACTTCTCCATCTGGCAATCTGATGAAGGAGTCTGGGTTTGGCGGTTGCCAGGAAAACAGTACTTGTCTGACTGCATTGTGCCAAGTATAGTTTGGTGGAGGGGGCATTATGGTTTGGGGTTGTTTTTCAGGAGCTGGGCTTGGCCCCTTAGTCCCAGTGAAAAGAACTCTGAATGCTTCAGCATACCAAGACATTTTGGACAATTCAATACTCCAAACTTTGTGGGAACAGTTTGGAGCTGGCCCCTTCCTCTTCCAACATGACTGTGCACCAGCGCACAAAGCAGGTCCATAAAGACCTGGATGCAGAGTGTGGTGTGGAGGAACTGGACTGGCCTGCACAGAGTCCTGACTTCAACGTGATTGAACACTTTTGGGATGAATTAGAGCGGAGACTGAGAGCCAGGCCTTCTGGTCCAGCATCAGTGTGACCTCACAGTGTGTAAAACTGGATCATTCTCCTCTACACTTGTGCATTTCTCTACTTGAGCTCTTTTAGGTACAAAAAGTAATTTCAATAAATACACTGGTGGAAGTTAGGATCAATTAAGGAGGAATTTAAGCAAAATTGTAAAACTATATATTAAGAAAACAACTTAAAGTACATTCATCACCGGGGAAGTATTCTCTGAAGCCTTGTTTACTACATGGATTGTATTAGCAAGTGTTAGCATTAGTGTGAAGACTGGACATATGAGAGGGGGTGCCATACATCATCTTGCATATGGATCATAGCCACTCCTTCATTTTCCTTTACAGCCTCAGCCACTCAGCACATACAACACGGAATCCATCCATTAGATCGTGGCCACATTCGGCTCAGAGAGGCTGTTAGCCGCCGGCATCTAGCAGCTAAGAGCCGCTGCGGTGGAAGGGCTCCACTGCACGACCTCATCAGTCACCCACAATCCAAACAGCTCGTCAGGCGCACAGGTTTAGCTGGCAGCAGGGTTCAGCCAGAGCCACTCTGCAGCTGGGGTGCAGGACATACCGCCTTTTAACCCATTCTGGCACACACCTGCTCAGTGTTAGGTCCGGCTCCAGCATCTGTCAAAATATACAGGGGCTGGGACTGCTGCACATGCATGATGGGCTCTACTCCTGCTTGTTTGGCAGCACTCTGTAGCACCTGTGCTTTAATCAGAGAAAACAGAGCTCTCATCTAAGATGTTGTCCATAACTTCTCACTGCAAAAACAATGTGGAGAAGCTTTATTGATAAACTTGTACTTTCAGGACACTATTGTAACTTTAAATCACAATCCTTTATCATACAAGATTTTGAAGGCTTGTGGGACAGGATTTAAAGCTCATGTGTTTAAAGCCGACTTGATGCTGCATTCGTAGTTTTTCTTTCTCAAAACTCGAGTTCTGCCACTTTTTTAGGTCAGTTCTTCACACTAAGGTCCAAGTCAAGTCTTAAATTCTCATTTTTGTGTCTGAAAAACAAGTTTGCTAGGAGTGAAAAGGAACATTATTCATTTGATGTCAAGTTTCTGGCCACCTGGCTGGTGAAGTCCAGAATTCAGCTCTGCTTTTTGGCTCCTGGGGGAATTTCTCAGGTCTTTTGGAGCTAAATGCTCCACTATGTTAACCAGCTGGTTCTTGATGGTGTCTGTTTGCAGATTGGTGCTGGGAAGGGAGTGTGCCCTTGGTTTATTTAAGCCTTTTGGCTTGGAATGGTAAGTTACAAAACACTGTTTAGAAATACTAAAAACCCTCTTTAGCATTGACAGTGAAAGTTAAAGAAAGAAAACAAGCTTTTACAGTCTCAGTGCAGACGTTTTCCTGGATAAATCTTTACTGAGAGTTGTACGTGCCATCCTGCAGGTTTTTTATCTGCCTACCAGTGGTCATAGACAGACTTTGTGACAGTTAAGATCTCAATCCTCTTAGTGAGGACTTTGTCTTTCCGGTGAAACACACTCTGATCCCATCTTTACAGCAGAGACGCATCAATTCTACAACCTCAAATTAGAAATGGTGGAATGATGTGGAAAATGAAGCATAAACATGATTTTGAAATTTTCTTCTTTTTGATTACAGACTGTATGAACCCAGAATACAGCTTCCTGAAATTTTCATATCTCCAGTTAAAAACTTTTCTGACATCCTGAATTCGGATCAGGACTGCAGGCAGAGACCTGCCCATCTTGTCTGGATGTAAGTTGCTGTAAAATTTCATGACACTTTTCTGCAACAATGCTCCAATCACTGAAGCTGAGCTTTGCCAGGAACCCTGATCTGACCCAGTACCATCACAGAACCCTGATCCCCCCCCCCCCCCCCCCCCCCCCCCCCCCCCCCCCCCCTTCCCCTTCCCCCACCCTCTTTCCCCTTTCCCCAACCCTTCTCCCTTTATCCCCAGAAGCCTATCCGCTAGTACTGTCACAGAACCCTGATCCAACCCTGTACCACCACAGAACCCTAATCTGACCCCGTACCACCACAGAACCCTGATCTGACCCTGTATCACCACAGAAGCCTGATCCGAGCTAGTACTGTCACAGAACCCTGATCCGACCCCGTACCACCACAGAACCCTAATCTGACCCCGTACAATCACAGAACCCTGATCTGACCCCGTACCACCACAGAACCCTAATCCGACCCCGTACAATCACAGAACCCTGATCTGACCCCGTATTTCCACCACAGAACCCTAATCCGACCCCGTACAATCACAGAACCCTGATCTGACCCCATACAAACCCTATCTCCCTACCAAAACCCTTCTCTCCCTTTCCCAAAATCCTTCCCACCTTCCCACAACCCCTCTCCCCCTTCCCCAACCCCCCCCCTCCCCCCTCCCCCACCAAACCCCTTTTACCCCTATTCCCAAAAAACCCTTACCCCACCCTATCCCACCAAAAACCCCTGATCCAACCCCGTACCACCACAGAACCCTAATCCGACCCCGTACAATCACAGAACCCTGATCTGACCCCGTACCACCACAGAACCCTAATCCGACCCCGTACCATCACAGAACCCTGATCTGACCCCGTACCACCACAGAACCCTGATCCGACCCTGTACCACCACAGAACCCTGATCCGACCCCGTACCATCACAGAACCCTGATCTGATTCCTTGTTCTTGCTCCAGTTCTTCGACCAAAGTTCTGAAAAACTGCTTCATCGGACTGAATCCATGTTTCCATCCCAGATACCTCAGAGCCCAGAGAAGTTGACGCTGCCCTGGAACCTGAAAGGATCCTTGAATCCTTTCATGACTATTTACCGTTTATGCATAATATGCATAACCACGGGGGCTGCACGGTGGCGTGGTGGTTAGCACCGCAGCCTCACAGTAAGAAGGTTGCTGGTTCGATTCCCGGCTGGGGAGGGGGTTCGAACAATTCCAACTGTGACCTTCCTGTGTGGAGTTTGCATGTTCTCCCCGTGTATGCGTGGGTTCTCTCCGGGTACTCCGGCTTCCTCCCACCATCCAAAGACATGCATGTTAGGTTAATTGATCACTCTAAATTGCCCCTAGGAATGAATGTGAGCGTGAATGGTTGTCTGTCTCTCTGTGTTGGCCCTGCGACAGACTGGCGACCTGTCCAGGGTGTACCCTGCCTCTCGCCTGATAATAGCTGGGATAGGCTCCAGCAACCCCCGCGACCCTGAACTGGATAAGCGGTACAGAAAATGACATGACATGACATGCATAACCAAACACTCTAAAGAATATTTCTTTCAAATATTTTCTAATGTTTTTGTTGACAAACTGGAGATCATCCGCCCATCTCTGCTTCTCAAACACTCAGCCATTCATACTTCTTTAGCACCAAGTCATGATGACATTATCAATTGACATGATCTATTTAAACTTTGTTCTCATCAATACCTCTGAATTGCCTTAAATTAAATTTTCTAGGAGTCTTGCAAGCCTCAAACATGGGAATTTATTTAAAGCAGGTTAGATTAATTATCACTGTCAAAATAAGGTTCATACTATGCAATGAAAAAAGTCAATGAACCTTTTTTTTTTTTCCCCACTGTATGATCCATATTGTCCCCAGCTTTTCCTGGTTTGGGGTTGCAGACAGTGTAGAAGGGTATTTCAACTGCCTGGTGAGCAGCAAGCCTGAAGACTACTGAGTGGCGCTGGCTGGATATGTGTCAGGACAGGAAGGGGAAACTGATCCTCTTAGCAGCCTGGAATTGGCCCGGTCTCAGGAAAGTGTCACTTGAGTTGGTCAACCTGAGAGCACCAGGCGAGATATTCTCTTCCTCCTCCTCCTCCTCCTCCTCCTGGCTCACTGTGGGATGGCTGCTGACCTACAGGCAGGCAATCAGTGAGAGCACATGACTGACCTTTCCTCGATATGCTGCTTAGTGTGCCGTACCTGTCCTCCAGGCATGAGATCAGTCCAAGGTACCAAACTGCCTGTTTGACCAATTAGACTGAACCTCTGGTGGGCAGGACTCAGAGCTCCTGCTAAGAGCTGCCAGGCATATCCAACTCCAGCCTAACCACTGGCAGACTTCACCACTAACACATCACAACACATGGCCGAACCCTAACCTCGATGCTGCTTCGCTGCTCCCACAAGCAGCTGCCTTGATTTAAAACAAAACTTACAGCTAGTTGACTCCTTGTGTTCTGTCTTCACCTCGTGAGCTCTGCACATTCCTTCTCTCATCTTTCTCCTCTTGTCTCCAGATGTTTCTCTAAACCATGTCACGCAGACAGTGACAGAAAGCAGTCGGACCATGTTCATTCCATCAATTTATTGAAAACAGATACAACAGGAAGAGTTCGTTCCTGTAGAGCAGCCCCCCATTACAACGATCAATAAAGAATGCCTGGTTTTAAAAGCATGCGTGGCATTTAATAGATTTCAATAAAAGCTCCATCATTGTCTCTAGAAAAAGGGGTGGCATTGTGTTACAGCAGCTAAAACCTGTGCTGTAAAAGTCAAACAGTAAACGCTTAATTTCTGACAGACTTGTCCCAAAGCTTGTTGCATGCTTTCCAAGGTTATAATAGTTTTGGATTTTTGATTAGTTTCAGTTTTTATTCAAACTTGACTCTTTTTTTTGTCAGTTTTAGTTAGCTTGTTTGGGAAAGTTTACTAATATTTATTAGTTTTTATCTTTGGGAAAATGCTTAGTTTAGTTTTATTAGTTTCAGTGGGTTTTTTGTTGGATTTTTTTAAAGTAAATTATAGGTATCTGTCTGGTGTGACATTCAAAATCATCAGAAAGTCACTCGGAGTAAAGCCGGAAGAGCAAAGTAAATAGATTTAATAGGAATAGATTCCATATCTATTTCATAACCCAAAAGGCTCATGTATTAAATGAATTTACAAAGAACTAAGGATGTTTTTGCAGCCATTTTAGTGAGTGTTAGGTAGTTTTGTAAAGACACAATACAGTTTCAGTTAGTTCTGACTTTTTAAAAAACTGACATTTTTATATTTATGTCAGTTAATGAAAATTAGTTTTCAATTTTAGTTTTCGTTTTTTCGTTAGCTTTAGTTAACTACAATAATCTTGATGCTTTCTAAGAAAATACCGTTACACATACGATATATTGCTGAAAGTATTGGCTCACCTGCCTTGATTCACACATGAGCTTTGGTGACATCCCATTCCTGATCCATCGGGTTCAGTATGACGTTGGTCCACCTTTGCAGCTAGAACAGCTTCAACTCTTCTGGGAAGGCTGTCCACAAGGTTTAGGAGTGTTTATGGGAATCTTTGACCATTCTTCCAGAAGCGCATTTGTGAGGTCACACACTGATGTTGGACCAGAAGGTCTGGCTCTCAGTCTCCACCTTAATTCATCCCAAAGGTGTTCTATGAGGTTGAGGTCAGGACTCTGTGCAGGCCAGTCAAATTCCTCCACACCAGACTGCCATCCATGTCTTTATGGACCTGCTTTGGGAGCATGGAATTGTCCAAAATGTCTTGGTATGCTGAAGCATTCAGAGTTCTTTTCACTGGAACTAAGGGGCCAAGCCCAGATCCTGAAAAACAACTCCACACCATAATTCCCCCTCCACCAAACTTTACACTTGGCACAATGCAGTCAGACAAGTACTGTTTTCCTGGCAACTGCCAAACCCAGACTCCTCCATCAGGTTGCCAGATGGAGAAGCGTGATTAGTCCCTCCAGAGAACGCCTCCACTGCTCTAGAGTCCAGTGACGGCTTAGATGCAGCTGATCGCCATGGAAACCCATTCCATGAAGCTCTCTATCACTGTTCTTGAGCTGATCTGAAGGCCACATGAAGTTTTGAGGTTTGTAGTGATTGATTCTGTAGAAAGTTGGCCACCTCTTCCCACTATGCGCTTCAGCATCCGCTGACCCGCTCCATCAGTTTACGTGGTCGACCACTTCGTGGCTGAGTTGCTGTCATTTCCAAACGCTTCCATTTCCTTATAATACAGCTGACAGTTGACTGTGGAATATTTAGAAGAGAGGAAATTTCACCAATGGATTTGTTGCATAGGAGGCATCCTGTCACAGTTCCACGCTGGAATTCACTGAGCTCCTGAGAGTGACCCATTCTTTGTAATGTTTGTAAAAACAGTCTGCATGCCGAGCTGCTTCATTTTATACACCTGATTCCCATAATTTGGATGGATGAGCAAATACTTCTGGCAATATAGTGTACATACAGACTAAATACAGTACCTTGTAGTGAATATACTGTAAGTCACTTACATGGTTGCAATGTGGAATCTCTCATGATCACAGAAGTTGGAAAACACATAAAACCTAAACGGGACCGTACAGACAATCATTTACCTGCTTTCACTCAGCCGTGAGCCTTAAGAGAAACTCCAACTGATTCAGATACGCTTACACCAGCAACTGTAGGCCTTGAACTTTCTGGAAAACGACTCAACCGTTGGTCCCAACCTCAGAACAAATTAATGGGGTCTGAGGATGGTGGTTAACAAAGGCAGATGTCTGCCACCCAAGTTGGCATCTGACATACGGCAACATCCCTTCATCTTCGCTCTGCTGGAGTTTAAAGACAGTTAAAAACATTAAGCGGTAATGTTAGATGTCAGCACTGATTATAATGGAAATAACATTCCCATCATTAACCGCTTCATCCTTAATTCCTGTAAGTTTAGCAGGATTTTTGTCATGTTGCACACCCTTGTCCTTCAAAGTTATGAAAAACAACCCATGCACATCTATTGGCCTGAAGAAGCGATCCCGGCTTCATTATCCGTTTTTGTTCCCTCATGATGGAGGAGGTCTGTCTTCCCTGTCAGCACCTCGGCTGAGTTAAGGAGCTCCAAATGATTTTCCTTAACGCAAAGCTGGCTGAGCACATTATTCATGCGTTTTGCCTGCAAGCCACAGTCAACATCGTTCAACAAAATTACATGCTAATCATTTTCATCATGGGAAAGCAAACCAACTGTGTGAGCAGTGAAGGCTGAAACTAGCTGTGCCGCACAACAAATGCAAGCAACACAAAACAGACCATCGCCACATATTTGGGCTGCATTGTAGGGATGTTTGTGAAGTTGGAGCAGATGTCCCTTTTGATAAGAGCGAACTTCGCTTGGCTGCTGGGAAGAACTCTAAATCAATCCAGGTAGCCCACTGGAATTTGTTGAATGCCAGAGGAAAATAAATATGTAAAAGCTGTGAAGTAATTTGTGATAAAGAGTCCGCTGGAAAAGGAAGAGCTTGGATGCTTGTTAGTGGCTTGTTGTTTTTCTCATTGAATTAGTTGTCCTAACAGAATTACGTATTCTTTAAAGTGGGAGTTTTAAGTTAATTACAAGTCAGAGCTTGTTTGTTTTTTACCATTCTAATTAAAACGAGGTTATTGTATAAATGGTGCAGCAACATTAGATCTGAATCTGTGGTTTTCCCAAAAGGATTGAAAGAGTGTTGTAGGGAACAGGATTTAAGTTATTACTATTAAAGGATAACTTTCTTTTTTTCTCAACCTGGACCTTATTTCTAGGAGTATATACGTGCATTCACTCACCGGTAAAATTTTCCCTGGATGTAAGGTTATATGGATGTAACCCTTAGGTGTACATCCATATAATGGGAGAGATGAGGCAGCCTCTACAGTATATAAGGCATTATCTGCAGCAAAACTTGTTGATTTTCACTAATACCCTACTTTAAGGAGAATGAACGAACAAACAACTACCATTGTCTTGTGAGTCCAGATTTAGCTTTCCGTTAGTTTTCAGGATGTTCTACACTCTTTTAGTGCGAGTTCACGACACTACGGGAGCCGCAGAAGACGAGATTCTTTCTTTCTTTCTTTTTTTTCTCTTTATTTCTTTCTCCCTTTCTTTCCAATATTCAACCCCTCTTGTGTTTGTCCACAGCTCAATCGATCTTAGCATATTTCTTATACGCTTGCATTATCGGCAGAGTAGGCGCCGAATGCCGCGGCTTCTGTAGTGTCGTGAACGCGCATGAACGCGCAAGCAGGAAGTGCGATGTTCTGCTGTTTAGGCTACAAAAATACACTAAATGATGTTGTTTCGAGTAAATTCTGGACGCTACCCACTCAGGACACTTGGATTACATTGGATGAGCAGTATGGATGAATATTGACAAGTTTTTGGGAACTTTTATGGACCTTTTTGTGTTGAGTGCTGGTGAATCCCATTATATGAAAGACGGTGGATAACGTGAAAAAAAAAAAAAAAAACATCTCCGGCTGCTTTTGAGATATTAAAAAAGTGCTCCACAGTCTTGCTCAGCATGAGAGTGAGTGGAAAATGAAGGCACAACATTCTGCGGTTGTTGTATCCCTTTAAGCTCTTGTTTTTGTTCACTTTCTGTCATGGATTATTTGCTGCATTGCTTCTGTGAAACACCCACTTTTGCATTTAGTTAAAGCACTTTTAGCTCTTCAGAAACCAATGGATCACGTGAGCGGAGGTTCATCCCTCTCTATTAACGGTCTATGGTAGAAACTCAGGGATTCTTAATGGTGAACCTGCCAGCGAGGATCTCCACTTCATGGAGTTAATTACCATGGTAACAGACTTGAGTAAGACCTCGCTTTCCGAAAAGGAAATTCTACCGTTTCCCCCAACTCAGGGTCAAAATACCCAGCGTTTCAACATAACCCCCTTCCTGGAACAGACTCCTGGTCTCAGTTGCTGAACACCACCCATGTCGTTAATTTGGGATCACTTCCTCAAGTATACAGTGTATATCGCCTCGTTTTCCTCCTTCTTTGGATTTTTGCCATCTGTACCCCCTCATTTTCTGCTCATTTGACTGGATTTATACAGTCCTCTGCAAGCCCTGCCCATTCATGTTGGATATTTCTTTGGATAGTTTTGGATTTCGTGCCTCTTACTCTGCCTCTCTGTTTGTATGTATGGGGGCTCTTTTAGCAACATAAACTCATAACAGAAAACTATTAAATTGCAGTCATGTTATGAGACCAGCTTCTATGCTTCATTCCCACAACTTTAACATTAACGATAGTGAAGTACATTAAATGGCAGCTGCAATGGCCAAATATACAGTCGTCCTCAAAAGTATTCACCCTCCAATTAAAGAAAGGCTAAATTTACAACAGCAATTCAAATAAGAAACTAAAGAAACTAATAAATAAACTAATATTAATAATACAAAATTATAATTTGGAGAAAATGCTTTTAAATTGTGGTTGAAAGTGAAAAAAACAAAACTGTCTCAAACACTTTAGAGCATCTTTCCTATGAACAGTGGACCAAAATACCTGTACACAGGTGCAGACGTCTTTTTGAAGATTACAGAAAACACCTGATTGCAGTGATTGTCTCAAAGTGTTGTTCAATAAAAAAATTGTATTTTTTGTGTGTTTTTAATATTTTTTTCAAACCGCAATTCAAAGTCAGTGTCATGATTTTCATAGAATTTTTAATTATTTTTACTTTTGTCAATTTCAATTTATTTAATTGACAAATGATTTTTTTTTCCACCTTTAATTGGAGGGTGTGAATAATTTTGAGGGCGACTGCATGTCATGATACACAAGTTGCAATAACACAGCAGTAACTCAGAAGTTTTAACTGGTGGATACTTTTACTACAGTCCTAAAATGTTCCAGAGATGCTCTGGAGAAGCAACATGTGAGAATCCAACTGAATATCGGCATTATTTGCTGTTACAATGTCCAGAAAATCACTGGGTGAACGATGTGCAAAGGCAGCACATCTCAGGCAGAAAGTCTCACACTCTAAACAGCAGGGAGAAAAAGTCCAGACTGAGCTGTTTCCATCTCCTGAAATTCTCAGGTGATTGTATAAAAATGGCTCTGGATGTTAGTGTTGTATGTGGGGGATAAATTTATAAGAAGAAAAACAGTAGTTTGGTATTCTAAGGTCAAACGTCAAATGTTTAATTGTCATTCCTTACTCTAAAAAGATAGAGAAACGAAATAGTGTCCTCCTAGAATAGGAGCAATGTGCATCCAAACCTAATAAATAAATAAGTCAAACACACAAGAAACTATAAAATAAATAAAAGCAGCACCTTTCTAGGATAAAACATACTGTATATAAGATAATAAAAGTGTTGGGGTAATCCATTTATAAGCAGAGACATAGTTGATCAGCTTTGTGCTCGGGTTACTTCAGAATTCAGCATTCTAACAGAAATACTGATCCGAGATCTGCTTAGCAGCGTCTCCTCGGTGCTTCACAACATGTTTTCCGTAGAGGCAGTTTTCTCCGTCGCTTCTAAGGTTGCATGATGACGGCTGATTTATGTCCTCTGGGAAATGCAAGCAGAGCTCAAATCATGACATCCAAAGCCATTTCCACCACTGGCAATTGTTAATGCCTAAAAAACAAAAACAAGTGTTGATTTTTCATTTGAGAAACTGGAGCTGCAAAAAGTCTTGCATTTCAAAGTCTTAATATTTTTCTTGTCAGTTAACAGGTTAAATGAAAGTATTATTAGTTTTTTGAAAAATCCTCTGTAAGCAAACCTCAAATCAGCTGCAACACACAAATGAAAGTCAGCCAAGTCACAAAACACTCCATAACAGCGCCGTCAGCATGACTGATACCACATCGCATGTAAGACGGCTGCTTTTTATGAAGTGACGTGCAGGTCACGGCGTGGTCAGCAAGTGTAGCCTGTGATGATGTCGCAATTCCAATATGAAGGAACTTGGCAGATAAGAGAGTAAATAAATCATGGAGGAGGGAAATGCATACATCTGAACTTTTCGTTCCCACAAAACCTAAACTTTGATCCACTGTGCCAGCAGAATTTAGGACCATCACTTACTTCATTCTTCCAGTTAATGATTTACAGCCGGAAATGTGCTACTTTGTGGGAATAATAACTGAGGAATGTTGACGGGGACGGAAACAATTATAAGAAGGAATTTCAGATTTCTCAAGGTGGAGAACGAGAGGTTGAAAGTGCAAGGAGGAGACAAGACCGTGGAGGATGACGGAGCATCTCCAGCTGAACATGCGGTTTGAGAAATGAGACATGCAGGTTTCCCAGTGACAGTCGTACTCAAAATTATTCACACCCTCCCATTAAAGAAAAGGCTAAACTCACAATAGTAATTCAAATAACAAGAAGGTAAAGAAAGTAATAATAAATAAAAATTTACAAAATTATGATTTAGTGATGGGAAATATTGCTTTTAAATTGTGGTTGGAAATAATAATGATAATAAAAAAACACTGTTTCAGACACAGAGCACCTTTCCCGTGAAAAGTGGACCAACATACCTGTCAGCAGGTGCAGACGTCTTTATGAACATTACAGAAAACACCTGATTGCAGTGATTGCCTCAAAGTGTTACAACAAAATTTTAGCTTTGAAGCCCCAATCATGCTTGTTAAATTGTTTTATTTTTTGTGATTTTATTTCTAATATTTATTTCAAACCCCAATTAAATAAAAATGTCATGATTTTTGTAGAATTTTTATTCATCATTTCTTTTGTCAATTTCAACTTAAATACTGACAGTTGATTTTTTTCCCCCTTATTTAATGAAAGGGTGTGAATGATTTTGAGGGCAACTGTGTGTACATAAACTATAAACAATATGTATTGGGTACGGAAAGTATTCAGACCCCTTTAAACTTTTCACACTTTGCTTCATTGCAGCCATTTGCCAAAATCAAAAAAGCTCATTTTACTTCTCATTATTGTCACTCAGCACCCCATCATGACAGAAATAAACAGAAATGCAGACATTTTTGCAAATTTATTGAAAGAAAAACTGAAATATGACATGGTGATAAGTATTCAGTACTTTGCTCAGTACTGAGTAGAAGTACTTCTGAGCTCGTACAGTCATGAGTCTACTTGGGAATGATGCAACACGTGTTCACACCTGGATTTGGGATCTTCTGGTTCTTCTTGCAGATCCTCTCCAGTTCTGTCAGGTTGGATGGTGAACGGTGGTGTTCAGCCATTTTCAGGTCTCTCAGAGATGCTCAGTTGGATTTAAGTCAGGGTGCTGGCTGGGCCGGTCCAGAATGGTCCAGAGTGGTTCTGATCCACTCCTTTGTTATGTCAGCTGTGTGCTGAGGGTCATTGTCTTGTTGGAAGGTGAACCTTCGGCCCAGTCTGAGCTCCTGAACTCTGGAAGAGCTTTTCTTCCAGGATCTCTCTGTACTTGGCCGCATTCATCTTTCCTTCAACTGCAACCAGTCATCCTGTCCCTGCAGCTGAAAAACACCCCCACATCATGATGCTGTCACCACCATGCTTCACTGTAGGGCTGGTATTGGGCAGGTGATGAGCAGTGCCTGGTTTTCTCCACACATACTGCTTAGAATGAACTCCAAAAAGTTCAATCTTGGTCTCATCAGACCAGAGAATCTTATTTCTCACAGTCTGGGAGTCCTTCATGTGTTTTTGGCAAACTCTATGCGGGCTTTCATATGTCTGAACTGAGGAGAGGCTTCCATCGGGCCACTCTGCCATAAAGCCCCGACTGGTGGAGGCTGCAGTGATAGCTGACTTTGTGGAACTTTCTCCATCTCCCTACTGCATCTCTGGAGCTCAGCCACAGTGATCTTTGGCTTCTTCTTTACTCTCTCACCAAGGCTCTTCTCCCACCATTGCTCAGTTTGGCTGGACGGCCGGGTCGAGGAAGAGTTCTGGTCGTCCCAAACTTCTTCCATGTAAGGACTATGGAGGCCACCGTGCTCTTAGGAACCTTTAGTGCTGCAGAAACTCTTTTGTAACCTTGTCCAGATCTGTGTCTCGCCACAGTTCTGTCTCTGAGCTCCTTGGACAGTTCCTTCCACCTCATGATCCTCATTTGCTCTGACATGCACTGTGAGCTGGAAGCTCTTATATAGACAGGTGTGTGTTTTTCCTAATCAAGTCCAATCAGTTTAATTAAACACAGCTGGACTCCAATGAAGGAGTAGAACCATCTCAAGGAGGATCAGAAGAAACGGAAAACATATGAGTTAAATATGATTCACTGCAAAGGATCTCAATACTTATGACCATGTGATATTTCTGTTTATATATATATATATATATATATATATATACACACACATTAATTAGCAAAATTTCTGCATTTCTGTTTTTTTCTGTGTGTACACACATATATACAGTGTATATATATATGAGAACCCTCTCTCATATATATATATATTATATATATATACAATATATATGTATATATATATAAAGATATAAATTTATATGAGAGAGAGATGCATATATATGTGTGTATGTACCTATCAAGGATCGATAGATATTTCTCCATCTCACATAAAGGAAACGGACAATATTTCATATACATACAGTATAAAGAGCCCTACGGCACATCTCCCTTGTTTTTATATATAGTATATATTTTATTGATCGACCGATACATTGACAGGCTGATATTTGCATTTTTTGCTGGCATTGGCTGATACGTCAGGTGTTTTGGCCGATACCCCATCTCAGCATGATTTACAGACAAGCATGAATGATTGTGAGGATGACTGTAGTTTCTTCGTCTCATTCTCCTAAACTGTCCAGGAGGCCAATTACAGAATATCATTTTTTGTCTTTGAATCCTGAAATAAGGGCTGATCTCCTCATCTTTAGGTGCTGTTTTTTTTTTTTACTTTATGCAACAGCAATTAAATAGAAGAAAACATTTTAGTGTTGGTGTTTATGAGTCCAGTTTAGCAGCAGCTTGAGTGCAGCAGATCCTGTCACGTCTGCAGCAAAACAAAACAGAACTGGACTGGATTCATTCCGAGAGGACGCAGCGTGCCAAGAGTGTTTTTATTGTTGAATTATTCAAAACCTCAGGGGGGGTTCAGGTAAATCACACACTGGACAGGCAGGCAGGCAGACGATAAACAAGCCAAAGGTCAGACGCTGACTGTTTCACAAAAATGCAGAAACAGAAAAACGTGTGAAGTAATAAGAAAACTAATCTTGGCTGAGACATTTTTTGCTGTTCTCTGGGTGTTTCCTTACCCTCTGCTTGTTTTTCATAATGCAGTCTCAACACGTTTTCTGCTTCTGTGGGGGAAAATCACACAATGGCCGATACTGATTGCTTTATTTTCTCAGAGTGTGCCCCCCTCTCGCGTTTGTTATTGCAGAACAGGAGGATATACTGGACAGGGGGGCCGATGCTGAGTCTGCACAAACTGAACATTTTCTCCCTAATAATTTGAAATCGTGTGGGGTCGATGATGGGGTGGTGGGGGGGGCATTAACGAGGGAGAGGTGCAAGGGGTCTGGATGCTTGGAGCTGATGGGAAGGGGGGGTCACTGCAAAGTGCCAGATCACCAGGTCTGCTGAGGGTTTGTGAAAGGTGAGCACAGCTGCTGAGGGTCAGGTATGCAGTCTGGCAGGCACGTGCTCGGTTGCTGCTGATGTTCGACTGACGTGTGTATCTGAACTCCAGTTTTAACAGACCAGAACAGTAAACCAGAACCTACTTGTGACCACACACACACACACCGGGCATATGCCAAGAAACTGTTGTTTTAGTGAGTTAATAAGCTGCTCAGGCCGTTACACACCTGGCCAGAGGAATGTGTTATCATTACCTGTGGGGGTACCACCAGTGGCATAACAAGCATACCATTGATGCCAGCAGGGGATGCGGCCAGCAGCTTAAACCTCAGTAAAATGAAAACTTATCTTTTGCCTCTGAAGACTTGTTTTTCATCTTATAAAATGTGAATAAAAACATTTTCCAGCTACATCTAATTTGCTTTTTTGTGACAAGCTAAACAGTTTTTCTTTTCCTTTAAAAGCAAAGCGCATGGATGAGCAGTCGTGCCTGAAACGCAGCACTCTGCTGAGACTGGTCCCTCATGTTGGGGCTCTCCGCTTACATTATTCATACGGAGGAGGGTGTGACTTGTTGGCTCTTTTTCCGCCTGTATAAAGCGAGAAGTTCGCGCAAAAGAAAATACAGATGGAGAAGGCTAGCCGGCTCGCTGTGTCACAGAGAGTCCCTTTAAGCCTGTGTGACAACTCCCATACTGTCCCTTTGTTAGCAGCTTAATCAACATAATGCCCGGTCTCTGTGTGCTTTGTCTTGCCGCCGCGCTGGCTGCATTCGCCCGGCTCGCCGGCACGGTGGGACCGGTGGTACGATGCGAGCCGTGCGACGCCAGCGCGCTGCTCCAGTGCAAGCCGCTGCCGAAGGACTGTGCGGAAAAGGTGAGGGAGCCCGGCTGCGGCTGCTGCATGACGTGCGCCCTCGGCGAGGGACAGGCGTGTGGAGTGTACACGGCGCGCTGCGGCTCCGGCTTGACCTGCCAGCATCAGCCCGGGGAGAGCCGACCTTTGCAGGCTCTGCTGGAGGGGCGAGGAGCGTGCTCCAGTGCTGCGTCCAAAAAACTCAACAGCATTCTCATACCGGCACCAAAACAAGGTAGTGAGCGCTGCTTTCCATCCGCGCTTTACATTAACAGAGAGGCGGATCAGTGCATGCTTAACTGTGGGGATTACATGTTGGTCGTGTGTTTGGGTGCTTTGACAGGCGCCCTCTGCACGAGGTTTAGATTTTGCCCTTTGCTGACTATGTCTAGGGTGTGTGTGTGTGTGTGTGTGTGTGTGTGTAAAGGGGTGGACGGGGGGTGCAAACATAAAGTGCGTAGGAGATCGATATGTTTGTGTTTGGCGACCATAAAAACATGCGGAACTACACTCTGTTTTGCGACGCTTCACAATCGAAAACACAACTTCTGGTGCTCGACTGTGTGAAACAAATCCCACAAGCTCCTGGAAATGTGAGTGGATAACACCAATTAAGGGTTGAAGGTCCGTACAGGCAGTAATGGCGCTCACAGACGGACACTTTTTCCTTTTTGCGCACAACTCGTGCGTAAAATACAAGACGAAAGAGACATTTTTAAAATTTGGATTTGCAGATTGGTTTGGGATCAGGACAGCAATACTCTGCCTTATCCCGCGCGCACACACACACACAGAGCCTGGCTCTTCAAACCAATAGTTAAGGGATGCCGCATACATACTGTAAGTACACAGTATTTAGCAGAGACTGAGCGCAGAGCTTGTCCCTGTCCTCTGTAACGTCCTTATTTCCCCTCTGTAAAGTTCAGGGATTTTTTTCTTTCGCGCACAGCATGAAAATACGAGCCGCAGCTTCCCCAGTCAAGATGTGCGCCAAAACATCTCAGGTGTCTGACAAAGGGGATCCACAAGAAAGGCGCAAAGCACGCGACTGCAGCCCGTGTTTCAATGAGCAGCGACTAAATGCGCTTGCACAGTACTGAGTGACATCCTGTGCGTGGTGTTTTGGGTGAATGGATACATGCTGCTCGCTGTTCAAACGGCACACATGTCACCTCAGTGTGAATACACACAGTTGTGTGTTCAGGCGCTGCTGAGGGGAGGCCTCCAGGTGCCTCTGTGTGTTTTCTTCCTCCTGATTTGGCCACAGTAATGTGTTGTGAGCAAACTTCTCCACGTTCACGTTGCCTCACTCTTCCTCACCATAAGCTTCTTCCTCCTTCATCCAATTAGTTTCCTTTTTATTTTGTTTTGTGTTTTGGACTCTTCTTCTGTAGTTTACATGTGTTTGTCATCTGGTTGTACCCTTTGACACGAGACAAAGCTAACATTATTTCTAATGTGGGTGCAGCTTTCCAGACTAACAGATATCAGCGCATGCTTGTTAACAGCATCTCCACAGCTGGAGTTGAGTGGGTGGGGACGGAATTGATCTAAAGCGCCTCTGTTGGTCAGAGTGGGTGACTGCAGCTCAGCAGTTTCTACTCCCATCAGTCCAGAACCACAGCAGCTTCACCAAACATCAACAAGCTCTGCTTCCCAGAGTTTGTGCTGTTCATTCCCCAACTCATGTTTATCCAAAAGACTTCCGACTGAAGATTGTCTGCATGTTTGTATTGATAATAAAATGAACGCTAGTGAGATATTTTTGTCCTCAGGTCTGGGTGTTGCTGGCAGAGGTGGAAAGTAATTAACTACATTTACTCAATTACTATAATTGAGTAGTTTTTATCAGTAATTTGTAATATTTTTTGTAGTTTTTGAAATAGGTCATTTTACTTTTACTCAAGTACACAAGTACATTTTGACCCAAGTAATTTACTGTGGAAACTTCCCCCATTATTGAGTAAAGAATGAAATGCAGGGGGAGAAAATAAAATCACCCTGAGCGGGTTTTATGTAGGTTTTATCGTTAAAGGAGAATTCAACTTTTTTTTTTTTTAACCTGGGGTCTGTTTTCATATGTGCTTTCATATATGTGAGTGATGGAGAAAGGAATTTTCAAGATAGCTCCAGTATTTAGCCGGGCAGGCAGCCTAGCAGCCAAGCTAATGGGGCAACTGGCCCCCGCATCCAAGTTCGCCCTAAAAACCTGCTTTTTTTTCCACGCTGAAGGACTTGGATAGTCTCAACGAGTGTCCAATACTACAGAGGAGAAATGAACGAAAGTGTCTACGTTACCTGGCGATCGCTATTTGTTTTGGTGTCTGTGTCTGGTGTTTTGATGCGAGTTATCGCGCGATTTCAGAACGAGATTTAATTTCCAGCATCCCGAGATTTGGACACAGAGACCAAAACAAATAGCGATCACCAGGCAATGTAGATGTTTCCGTTCATTTCTCCTTGCTAGTATGATGTCGGACACTCGATACTATCCGAACGCTTCAGTGTGAAAAATAAAAGCAGGTTTTTAGGGCGAACTTAGTCAGGGGGGCAAGTTGCCCCTTACTTATCATTAGCTGGGCTGCTGGGCTGCCTGCCCGGCTAAATACTGGAGCCATCTTGAAAATTCCTTTCTCCATCACTCACATATATGAAAGGACATATGAAAACACACCCCAGGTTAACGAAAGCTAAATTCCCCTTTAATCTATGCTGCCGTGCCCATCCACTTCAGTGACGTTCAGCGTATTGTACATTAAAAGGAAATCTCAATGATGATGGCTGGTTCCGAGCAGGAGGTGGAGATGGAGGAGGATGAGGGTTGAACTCCCGTAAAAAAGATGAAGGAACTCCTCGGCCAAATCTATGCAGCTCTTTTTGTTCAAACGCAAACAAGGAAATAACTTCATCATCCAAAAACTGACAATTTTGTCCAATATTCAGCGGCAGAATGTTCTGTGGATCATGGCTCTTTATTTCATGTTTTAAATAAGCAGTTAGGCCTGGGCGTTTTTTTTCTTCCTTTTTTTTTTTTTTTTTTTTTTTTTTTTTTTTTTCCTTTCTTTTTTTTTTTTCTATTTTTTTATTACCCTCCTCCTTTTTCGGGTTTTCTTTTTTTTCTGTTTTTTTACCACCTCTACTCTTTTCTGATTTTCTACCCCCTTCATTTAAAAAAAAAAATTTTTTTTTTAATTCCTTTTCTTTTTTTTTCTTTTTCCTTTTTATTTTTTTTTTTTTAAAAAAGATCAAATCAAATTTAAAAAAAAAACTGATTTTATATTATTTTACGATTCATGTTACAGTTAATGTTGGATTGAATTTATAACTCGTCCGTTTTTACAGAAAAAGTATTTTAGTGACTTTTACTCAGAGTAAATTTTAAATTTACTGCTTTTTTACTTTTACTCAAGTACTTTTTTTAGATGGGTATTTGTACTTTTACTTGAATACACACTCAAAAATAGAGGTACGAGACCGGAACATTTCTGTGCCTGTAGGTCCATTTTTTACAAATGTTCTCTTAAAAGTACAATATTGGTCTTTATGAGGCCAGAAGTACCTATATCCTATGAAAAAGAGTACAAAGTAATATAAGGTACAAATTTGTACCATTTCAACCCTAAGGGTACCTGCGGCATTGAAAAATGTGCTTAGCTGTACAATAACTATAAACAGTGGTCCTTCTAAACAGTAATATAATTATAGTTATATTATGATTTTCATAATAATCCTAGTAATAATTATATGTATAATTATGTATGTGTTTGGCCTAATATTTATTTAATAATTATTCTTTTATTATTATCATCTTTGATTGTTGTCATAATCTCTATTTTATTGACTTTTATTCATCATTTTTAATTGGTTTAATTGTACTTTATTAACTCATACAGCTTGATAAGGTACAAAAATGGAGCAGGACCGAAGGTACAGAAATGTCTTTCAAAAAGGAACCCCCCCAGCGACAAGCTTTGTACCCTTTTAAGTACAAATTGGTACCTCTATTTTTGAGTGTGCAGAATTAAAGCAAAGTAAAGATACTTTTACTTAATTACAATTTTTCAGTCCTTTTTCCACCTCTGACTGCTGGAGACGTCAGTTCCAGGTTAAAAAGCAGCTTCTGCTGATGCTGTTGTTGACATCCTTGGTGTTATTTCCAGATCTGGTGGCTGCAGAGCCCCACCACGTCACTAATTGATCAGGTGGCCGCAGAGAGCGGGTAGGCTGCCAGCCTGCTGCCCACACCAGCTACACGCCCACATGCCCGTCCGCCGCCCTCACCACACACAAAATCTGCTCCCAGTTAACGGTTTAAAGCTGTGCTGGGGTGTGTTAGTCGCTGCATGCGCGCTCCCATCGGCCCGCTGCCTTACCAGGACGTCGTCTCCCTGCAGGGTTGCGTCCTTGGGGGCGACGTGGTGGCAGATTCTGGTTAATTCTGTACTCCTTTATAAGAGAGGACTACTTGAAGCCCCCTCTTCTCTTCTTCCCAGTCGCTGGTCCTCGCTCAGCTCTGCCTTTAACAATTTGACAGGAAACTTTGCCAGCGCTGCCGGCTATTAATATATCTGCTCGCTCATCTTCCACTTTACCTGCCCCAACCTCTCCGCCCTACACAGACAAACACACGTATTCTTCTCTGCAGCATTGTTTATACGCCGCTCCTCTCCCATGGTCTGCATGCTGTGGAAAATTGCGGATATGTAATAGTCATGTTTCTGTTTATTGCTTGGCTTCAATTCTGGCTCCAAAAAGCCCTCAAGGCAATGACATAATTTCATTTTGTGTGTATAAAACAAGCTGCTCCTACACAGTGGAGAATCATCTGCATGACTCAATGAAAGATCATCAGGCGTTCATTGTTTGGTGCTCTTGTAATCTCTAAGAGCTGGAACTTTACTGAAGATGGCGTTTGATTCACAGGAGGAACGTTTGGGAGAAATAACTGATATTTTGCAGCTTTATCATAGTGATGGGTGATACCGAAATTTTTCCTGTCGATACGATACTAGCAGTTTATCGTACTTTTTCCACCAATGCGATACTTTTCGATACCAACTGCGATAGTTTGCATTAATACCTTTAATGCAAGGGCAATATTAAATATACATAAAACTTGAAAACAGAAGCACTGGACAGAAATGCTTTTAAAACTATAATGAATTATAATGATGAGTAAATTGAACAAAAATAAGATTAAAAACATACTACTAAATTATAATTTAGAAAATTGTATTTCTTTTCAGTTTGTTGTGATTTGAATTACTATTGTGAATTTACCTTTTCTTTAATGGGAGTGTCTAAACTTTTGGCCCATACTGTATATTGATGAATGAATTAAACAAAAATAAAATTAAAAACTTTTTTCAATTATCAAGTAACTTAAAGGTAGATTGTCGACTGGGTCAGTGAGAAAATGCTTCTGCACACTGGTCCAACAAGGGGTGGTATGCCTTTAAAGGGGAAGTTCAGGATTTTTGACATAGGGCCTCATTTTCAAGTGAGCCAGAATGCTGCTTATCACTGAAGACAGTTTCAACATATTTCATTCCGTTATTCAAGTTCCAGTGGGTCGCCAATGCTAATGCTAGTGCAAGTCAATAGAATCTGCTAGCCTGTCATTAATAACAATCTTATCCACTCCACAGAACATTCGAGCAAATCATTTATAACTTAATTATCTGTGTAAATGCCGTGTTGATAGAATAATATTACAAATAAAACTAACCTGCATTTTGTTGCATTTTGATTTTGCTGCTAGACACTTTACAAAGTTTTACTTCCTGTATTTGGCAGCAGAGTGATGTCATCTACTGCTACGTGCATGAAGGAATTTGATTACACAAATATAAAGTCTAAAATATGGCCACGTCTGAAAGGCATGAGGATATGTCGCATTTTGAAGATGATTTCAACTTTTTTCATCAAACTAACTGTCACCATGTCTTTATGAACCGAAATACACTGCCAAAGGTAGCAAGCTGGTAGGAAAACTAGTTCCTCAATACGTAATGCAAAATTTGTCATACAAGGCAGTTTTACTTTTTAACTCAAGTTTTCTAGTTCAACACGGCATTTACACAGATAGGCTTGCTGATTTGTCTCGGATGTTCTGTGGAGCGGATCAGATTGGTTTTAATGACAGGCTAGCAGATTCCTATTACTTCCACTAGCATTAGCATCAGCAACCTCCTGAACTAGAATAACGGGATGAAATATGTTGAAACCGTCTCCAGTGATAAGTAGTATTCTGGCTCACTTGTAAATGAAGCCCTATGTCAAAAATTCTGAACTTCCCCTTTAAGTACTGGCTACAATTATTTTAATTTATTCTGTGGAAAATGTACAAATATGAAATTTAATAATACTAAATATTTACGAAAACGTAATCTGCAATAACCTGCATAAAGCGCTGAAAAATGCCAAAAACAGCATATTTATCTTTAACAATAGCAGCGTCATCATGGCATGTGATTGGCTACCACCATCATGTGACACAGAAGTTAGAATCTGGCTGCTTTCACATCATTTCATTGCCTAAAACTCTCAGAAGTGTAAACAAGTTGCATGTTTTGTATCTTTACATAAGTATTGCAATACTCAAAAGAGTATCCATTCTGATATTTTGTCTGGTTGGTATCGAAGAATCAACTCCAAGGTATCAATATGCCCATCCCTACTTAATCTATATTTTGGTTCCAAATATAGCAGAAAAATCTAGTTCAGATTTGACATGTTTTTAAACATGCCTGAGTTTTTGTGATGTCACCAGTCAGTCAGCACACGTGAAACATTTTGACACTGATGACCTGCCTTCGTCCATACAGAAAATGCTGGAAATCAAGTGGAAAACTGTGCCAACGTGACCCAGACGATGACGGCGATGCCGAGTGTGGCAACCGTGAAGGGCGCGCACGGTCAGCCTTCGATGGACACCAGACCACCGCTGCACAACAAACTGATCCAGAAGGCTCAGAACAAGAAGACGCAGAGCTACAAGGTGGAATCAGTGTCGGGGGGAGCAAACATGGACATGCACAACTTCTCCCTGGAGAACAAGAGGGAGACTGAGTATGTAAGTCAAACCCAGAAAATAAAAAAATAGCACTTTTGTTACACATGAAGATTTTATCGTGCTTTCAGACGGGTTTGGTGGAGCCACATGGGATCATAAATTCCACTCTATCGCACACCTGCATCAAGATGCCAAGCTGTTTAAACACACACAGCATGCCAGCGTGGATGGAAACCCATTTTTAACAAGAGCCAAGTCCTTTAGGTCTTAATGCAAACTCAAACATCTTCTGTAATTTCACAAATCATTGATATTGGCTTTCCTTCATTTTCAATCCCTGCCTGGCTTGTTACTCCCCAGCAGGTTTACTCTGATCTGACGTGTGAGATAATCCGATCATGCATTCAGGTCTGAGTACAGGTGGCTGGAACAGTAAAGTTCCAGAGGCCGAGTCATGGGTAGGATCGCTACCTGCATGCAGATGTGACAGTGGGGGTCCTGTCACTATGCCTCCGATTGATCATGGCCGTCAGGGCCGTCACTGATAAGCGCACATGACTCACCCGGGAGTCTGGGGATGGAATCTTACCCGGGCCCTCGTTGCGTACCTTGCCAAACAAAGCCACCCAGCAGGGAAATGTGCTGTACTATTCCTGTGGTAAAATTCAGGCTTGTTCCAACTACAACACGAATGTACAGCTGTGATTACTTCAGATGATCTCAATCATTTTTGATGCACTATTCAGTAGCAGGGGTGCCCAAGTCCGGTCCTCGAGAGCTTCTATCCTGCAATTTTTAGAGCATAAACTGCAAAAACTCAAATCTTACCAAGTATATTTTTCTAAATTCTAGTCAAAATATCTCATCACACTCAAAATAAGACAAAATTACTGAATGAGAAACATTTCAGTGAGATATAAGAATTGTTTTAAGGCAATGTATCTTATTTTAAGAAATCTTATAAACAAAACTTTGCTTGTTCAATTGGCAGAATTTTTTTTGGCTTATTACAGGCAAGAAATAAAAAAAATCTTTTCTTTTTTTTTTTTACTTAATTTAAGCGTGGCCAATTTTTTTTTTGCTTTGGATTTTTGCAGTGTACCCTCCACAACACACCTGAATCAAATGGCTAACTTACTCATGTGCATAGGCGCATTCAGATTCTAAGAATGCAGTTCCTATAACTACGCGGCCCGAGTTTAGTTATAAGAACAACCCTTCGCCTTCAGTGTGCGTTTGCACATGAGGGACGACCTCGTTAGGGACCATGTGTGACACAATCGTTGTGACAGTGACAAATTTATGTCCCAGCAGATCTGATACAAAACAGGTTTCTCATCTCTTACCTGCTAACTTACCTGCTCTCCCTCCCTTTCACTTGTTTACCTTTTGTTGAAGTGCGCCCGGACACTTTAGTGGACGGTCCGTCCACTAAAGGGTTACGGGCGGCAGCCGCAGATTCTACTGCCACACTTTGCAGCTGTATTTGGGTCATTAAATTAATATGAAAATAATTGCTTTTGGACATTTCAAAATAGTTAACGATTCGGGACATGCACGATTGTGATCGATTTAATAATGAATTGGTACACTCCTATTGTAATAATTGTTGTTATTACAATCTTGGCAAACAGTTAAACAGCTGTGAGACTTTTTAAATGTGGCGGGGCTGGAAGAACCAGAGATCATGCAGTTCTACCAATCACCAAACATCTACGTATTTCAGTTCCTATGGAACCCCAAAAACACCCTGCCTCGGAGTAGGAGCTAAAAAGAATAGGAACTGAGGTCCGAGGTCCCTAGTTCCTGTAGTATATGTCCAAATGCACAAAAAAAATGGCCTGGTTCCCAAAAAGGTTATAGGAACTCCAAAAGGTTCCTACAGTCTGAAAGCGCCTCATGAATCATGAGAAAGGATGCAACCAAAATGCGCAGCATAGTAGCTCTCAAGAACTGGACTTGGGCACCTCTGAACTATAAGGATGAAACAACAACAACGGATAAAAAGATAAATCATGACATAATTCCAGATGATTCGTAGCACCGTTACAGATTTTAATTATTAGAAAACCGTTTTTATTGCACTTTGAAAAACTCACAGTGATGCTGCTCATTCCCAGGGAAAGGAGAGTGGCGTGATGTGCAAGTCCATGCTGGCAATTAGCTGTTGCATAAAACTTTGGATTTGACCATTAGATCATGCTGTTAAATCTGTATACAGCAACCTGCATCTTCCATAAATAGGTTTTGTTTTAATTTTGTATCATATTTATAGTAAGTATTCTTTTATGATCCACCAATTACAACAGATGGCTGTTTTTGTAAAGTTGATGTGTAAAATCATTAGGCTTGTGTGTTTATAGTAGCAATGCAGAACAGAGCGGTGATTAAAATCCTACTTAATAGTGTTACTTTGGCAGCCACTGCTGAGGAATGACATGCATCACAAGTCCCTCATTAAGAGGCTAAAAATAGTTAGCTTCCTTTTGCCAGCTAGCTTTGTTGCTCTAATTTGTAGATTAAACTGCTGTGGACTTTGAGCATATTTATTTGTCTTTAAGTGAATTTAAATTGAACTCCAAGTCTTTCAGTGTGATAATATCACAGACTCTTTTAAGAATCTGTCATGGAGAGGCTTGCTATGTTACATGCTAGCTAGCAACCATTAGCTCTTTTCAATGTGCACATGCGTGTCTCCTTAGCAAGTTAGCATTTACTTTTGAAAAAGTTTAAATGTATAAAAAAAATGTCATTTTATAAAGAAAGAAAATCACAAAAACGCTACATGCAAATAAAACAGACCTTTTAAAAATGATTTCCTTTATTTCCATACAGGAAAGAAAGTGGTAAATAACAACGAGCCATCCAGCGAAGAACTAAAGGCAAAAATAAAGCCAACCGTGGCCGTCCTGCACAGATAATCCTGAACATATTCTCATTTAGGAAAACTAAGTATTTCAAAAGCTTCTAACCTGAGCCGTAGAAGCAGCTAAGCAATACATTTCTGAAGCACAGCCAGAAATTCTGCTTGTAGCATTGTAGCTAATGAGCATCTTTTCCCCTAAAAAAAATCCTGGGATGAAAGCAACTCAAGTTGTGTTGTTTTTAAAGCCTGGGTAACTATTGGACCAGCCCAGCAGTAGTTAATTTGAACCAACAAAATTGGTTGTGCATTTTAACCTAACTAGATGGGTTACATATTTAATTCAGATGTCAGGTCTTGTTAATTAAAATTATGGGGTTCTTTTGCCCAGTTAAAAAAAAAAAAAAATGTGAACGAGGGACCCTTAAATGCCAGCTAAATGTGGACGATAGGGGCGTCCACGTTTAAGCACTTATAGTGCGGATGTGGTCTAAGGCAAGTAAAAGACATTACTTAAATTTATAGGATAACAATCAAAGGTTAGATGCCTGCTGTATTTGTATTTCCCATGAGCCTTTGTAATTCAGATGTTTTGAGTTTTGAAAACAGCCCCGCCCCTTCTAACAGAAACATACCCAACTCAATGGTTGGGTTAAAAAAAAAAACATCCCAGCATAACCCAACAGTGTATAACTCAATGCATGGGTTCAAAAAATAACTCAGATAATAACTCAAAACTAGTTACTACATAAATTTAATAACTTAGCAGCTGGGTTGATGATATGACTCAGCATTTTTTTTAAAGTATATTCAGCAATGCTTTTGTCGTCATCAACTTCTGTTACCAACAACATATTTTATTCCTACACCAAAGTCGGATGAAAGATAAAGACTTTTTGTCTAAATTGAAAAACCAGTGAACGGTTAGTCATGTTGATGACCTAAGTCAGTTTTTAGGATATTTTTCTCTGCCAGACACAAAGTCTGGAAAAAAGAAAAAAAAACAATGGTCAACGGGATTTTTGCTGATCGGATCCAAACCACATCATTTGGAGGCAGGTTTTATATGTGATTCTGATCAGATGTGTCTTGTTTCAGAAATGATTGTTGTGTTTGGATTTCAATTTGCAGTTTGACTTTCACATCACAAGCTGTGCCACATAAACGCAACATAAAACTACGCTGGAGATCTACAGTGCTCAGAAAAACAGAATCGTCTCCAGCACTGTGGGGGGAAGACTACGTTTCAGTGAAACTTTTGTGTTGCAAACCCCCATCACCAGCATAGCCATGTATTTACTTATGTTTTTGATGTTGCCACGGTAACCCAAGCAGAAAGGTCCACGGTAATGATGATGGACGCATAAATCCAGTGGATTCATTTGCAAATGCAGACGTTTTTCTAAAGTTTTGATGTGTGAATAAAACTGCAGTGGCTCTCTATTCTAACTGGGCCATATGCAGCTGGCAAAAACGTGTATCATTGTCAGCCCGTGGGTAGGTGGTATGCATGTGGAGCTTCATGCACGTGCAGCAAAAACACAAGGTACAAACAGAACAAAACATTGCTGTACTCTGCAATTTGTGGTCAAAAACTCCACAGGATAGCTTCATGTTCTTTACTACCGTTTAGAAAGAAGCAGTCTTGATTACAAATATTTTGTGGCAGAGGGTATCACTTTTTTCAAAGCTGATATCTCATTTTGGCATTTCACCTCTTCAACCTGGACCTACCGCTGGGTTTGTTTCTGCAGCTCGAGTTGAGTGCTTCATCTTAACTTACCAACAGATACGATTAGAGACATTTTATGAGGTGATTAATGAGTAATTTAGGGTTTAAGAGGGTTAACTTTGAGGGGAAGCTGTGCAAACACTGCTTATCTTCATGTTTGTGATTATGGATAGATAAAAGCTTACTACTGTATTTTTGTTATTGAGTGTATTTGTCATGTTGCTAGGGGCCATGTCGGCGGGAGATGGAGAGCATCCTGAACGGTCTTAAAATCAGCAACGTGCTCAACCCAAGAAGCTTCCGCATACCCAACTGTGACAGAAAAGGTTTCTACAAGAGAAAACAGGTGAATAGCTGTTTCATCTCTTCTTTCTTCACTAACACACACACACACACACACACACACACACCTGCAGACATGCAGATAGACCCACCACATGTCTGAACACTTCCAAAGAATCCTCAAAGACTCATCCCAACCACCCACAGATGTACAATCCCCCTTTTTTTGCAGCTCAGGTTGCCTTGACAGCCACATCAACACTATATTATCAGAATGGCTAATAAGCATGTATTACTCTGGTAAATGCTCTGCAGCCGTCTGACTCATGCCTCACAGGAAATGAGGTCGGTCAGGTGTGTTTGTGGGTGTGTGGTGTGGGAGAGTGTGGGGGGTAGGGATGTAAGAATGTGGTCTGGGCGTGTGTGTGGCACGGTATATTTGGCAGCAGGGGAGTGTATGTATGCCGCTTGTTTGATGGCGGTAGTTTTGATGGGGGCGAGTAGGTGTGGGGTGCTGTCGGTGAGGTAGAAAAACAAAACAAAAAAAAACAAACAGGCTGTCACTGGTTTAGTTTTTCTGGTCCGCGGTGCAGCGGACCGGGGCCACCCATTGCCTGCTCATTTGAAAGAAAGAGAGAAAAAGCAAAGGAGCTAGAGTCGGCTGCAGCACGGTGGGGAACATACGCTGACCTACGGGGGGGGGGGCTAGACGGGGGACAGTGGCAGACCAATGGCAGGCGGGGCATTGCTGAGACACACACCGTGTCAAGTAAAGATCACCATCCTTTTTTTAAGTTTGGCTGGGTGTCTCATCGGAGAGATTTCAGAGAATCAGAGTCCATTCTGAGAAATGCATGAGTCACCAAAAACCCCACATGCACTATTAGACAACTCAAGCCCGAACACACACACACACACACACACACACACACACACTCAGAGCACAAAACCATCCCCTCAATACTCATCTTCTTTCCTCAACGCTCCCTAAAATGTGGCTTCATTGTTCTTTATTCTTGCAAACTTCCTCGTTCCGTTCCTGGATTTCACCAACAGATACCTTTGGGGAAAGTTTCGGTTTTGGTGTGTGTGTGTGTGTGTGTGTGTGTGTGTGTGGATGCAGCAGTGTGCCAGGGTTTGTCGCCTTCTCTCTGTGGGCCGGTGGTGCCTTGTGTTAAATCCATCTGAGGGGATGTGCCTTCACGGTGTGTTGCAGAGATTTATGACCGGAAACACAGCGCAGAGGAGACCGTGTGAACCGTCTAGGGTGACAATACTGTGAAAAGAAGGGAGCAGGGCAGCTGGGGAGGGATGGCTGAGGGGAAGAGGGGGCTGAAGAAAAATAAAGGATAGATGTACGCATGATGTCTGTTTTTGCATCTTAAAATGTTTTGAAATTCAACTACCTGCAAACTGCTGAAAGGAAACTGGTGTCATCTTTCATGTGTACAAAACTGAGCGAGAAACCAACGGTTTTGTTTCCTTGAATGATCGAACATCAGAAACTAGAAGAATAACTGAAATCATGTTTGCTTGCCGCTTCTAAGTACATGCAGTTGATAACGGATCGTATGATGCTTTTACACAAAGACATACAGTCAAAATGATTCATACCCTCCAATAGACCTTTTTCACACTTCCTTGTTTTTTGACCGGAAATACTTAACGGGCGAGGATCTTTGCTTCCGACTACAGTGTCTTATGCTGGAAAGCAAGTCATTGCAGCGCACCAGCTGTTTTTCTTTTGCTCTGAAGCAGTCCAACATTAATTTCCAGGAGTTTTCAACATCCATCGATGATAGACATTAATGGGGACGAAAAACCGAAGCGTCATTAACGCCGAGTCATTTTGACACGACTGCCGTGAGCACAGACTGTTATACTAATGCAACCGCACGATCCCTGCTGGAAACATTTGATACGGTCAGAGAGCAAAATAAAATAAAATAAAACAATAAATGATGTCCTCAACTCTTGCCTCATTCTAGTTACTGTTTTCATCCATTAGTATTAAAGCAGAAGAAAAGAGTTTTTATATTTTTGCCCTTCATGCATGGAGATAGTTTAACAGTGTTTTGTGAAGTCGTGGCTGCTGTCATCTGTGGATCTTCATGGTGGACTGTGATGAACAGCAGCGCATGATGCTGCTTTGTAGCCGTGGATAATGTTCTCGCGTATGTTAAGAGAGACTGAGACGAGGCAGTTCGGGTCCACATCTTTTACTGGACTCGAACTGCCTCGTCTCAGCCTCTCATTATAACATACGTGAAAACACTGGTAACCCACAGCTGTACTAGAATACATGTATGTTACTCTCAGCTACAACAGAAGCATGTTAAATAAAACCACCAAACATACAGAAATTATTTAATTTTATTTCAAACTCAGAATGAACCACGATCTCCTGCAGTTTAACACGTTACAACGATATTCTACCATCTGTATCCTTATTTTGTTCACGATCATTTAAAAACAATAATTTTAAATCAGAGTGATCAGGAAGTTTGACCAAACCTATATAATCTTTAAAAAAAAAAGCATTATTTCAGCAGAGGCGAATTTAGGAATTATACGTTAATTTGCGGACATTATCACGTACAATGGATGCGTTAATAACACCTGCATGGTCACGCTTTATTTTATGTCAATGTTATCAGAGCGGCTCTCATATTTCATTCTAATCTGATGCTTTCTTATGTCAGAAATGATTATGATCGCGAGGTAAACCTCCTCTATAAACATTCGGTTTCGGACGTGATTGAATTACATGTAAAGCTTGTTATTAACAAACTCCGTCTCTTTAAAATCCCGAGCAGCTCAACACATGCAGATGACAAAACGATGCATCGTTGGTCACATGATCGAAACAATGCGGGCAAAACTTCTGGTTCTTAAGATCGAGGCAGAGTCTAGTAAACGGGCTCAAATGTAAAATCCAGAGTGGAAACATGATCCATTTTTGACGTTTGACTAAGTCTGGCCCTCACAGGAAGACCGGATTCTCGCCCGTTACGTACTTCCGGTTTTTGTGAAAAGGTCTATTAAAGAAAAGGCTAAATTCACAATATTAATTCAAATAACAAGAAACTACAGAAGCTAGTAATGAATAAAAATTTAAGAAATTATCATTTAGTGAAATGAAATTAATTTTAAATTGTGGTTGGAAATATTAAATAAAAAAAAAAAACTAGACCGTGAATAGAGAAGGATGAACCTTCCGCTTCGTACTTCACAGCCCCACTGATGCTCCACTGATACTAAACCTGAATGTTGGACATTTGAGTTGATTTCTTCTCATAGATAAATCTATTGAAACATAACCAACAGTAGTGGGTAGACAACAACATAAATGTCAAATGTCTCAGTCACTTTTCCTGCGTTAGGTGTCACCTTGATGATGACGAGGACTGTGTAAGTACACAGAACCAGAACATTTAGTGGTCCATTCATGGCTCAGACACTTCTTTTGTTTCTGTTCTTTTGTGGTCAAACATCTTGTTTGAGAACAGTCTGCAAGAAGCACTGAAACACTGAAAAGTTGCACATGTGTATTCAAAGGTTTAGAGAAAGTCAAATTAAGTTCACCATTAAAGGTTAAAGTGCGTCGTAGGTTCGTGTGACATCATGGAAAAGGCTGAATATCTCTATGAATTTTTTTTTTCAAAAGACTAGACAACAACAAAAAGTTGGAATATTTGATTCTGTCATAAGTGAGGTATTGTTCATGCCAGTTAAAAAATCATAAAACCCATCTTCGCGCTTCCCTTGTATATGGCCAAGGTGACTGGTTTTATTGCAACCACTATTTTGTCAATTACAGCCCGGGGTAATGTAGCCTATACCGCCACTTCCTGACCGCACTATGCAGCCTGTTTTCTTTCTACCGCATGTCAAAAGTTCACTTCACATTTTCTTGACAGTTAATGGAAACAGAGCCATTGATGGTGGATAAAAATGACCTTTAAGACATAAATTTTGCTGTTCTCTGCAGTTTACTAAAGCTTCATTTGCTACAGCGAAAAAGGAAGAAAAAAATGCTGAAAAAGAAAGACATGCACATTTTACCTGGAAAATATGTGCAATAAAAGACAAGTTTTAGTTTTCTTTGCTTTCATAGCTCTGTGACTTCTCACTGACAGCCAAACGAAGGCCCTGTCTCTAAGTTGGGAATATAATTTGATAATAAAAAAACAAACACCACAAGCGTCAGCTTGCAGACATCAGCTGGAGTTTGATTGTTACTGAACAGTGACAAAGATGTGCAGCCATCTGAAAATAGCTGTTACCAGAGTTTTAGGGGTAAACTAGCTTCATGTCAGAATAGTTAAAAAGGTTTCTTTGTTTATGATTTAATAGTCTTGGCCTGAAGCTTAATTACAAAAAACAAAACCCAAAAAAACCTTAATTATCCTGTCTTGTATGCAGCTTGATGTCACTGTTTGTCATTCCCTTGGCACTGTTTGGCTAAACCAGTGGTTTTCAAACGTTTTGAGCCACAACCACCAAAATACAAACCTTGGTATTTGTGACCCCCCCCGACACACTGAGTAGTTAATTGTGTGTTATCTAATGGGTCATCCTGTGGCCATCCTCTGAATATGAGGCTTGGAAACTGTCCGAATCTTCATAAATACGGAGGATACAGTGGATTTTGTTGGATTATGTTAACAACTGTGGGAAAAGCCCCCAAATGCACTGCAAAAACTCAAATCTTACCAAGTAAATTTTTCTCATTTCCAGACAAAATTTCTCATCAAACTCAAAATAAGACAAAACTGCTTGAAGAGAAACATTTCAGTGAGATATAAGATCTTGTTTTAAGGTGATGCATCTTATTTCAAGAAATCCTATCAAGAAAAGTTTGCTTGTCCCATTGGCTAACCCCCCCCCCCCTTATTTTTTGCTTGTTATAAGCAAAAAACATGTAACAAGTTAAATTCGCTTGGCAGAATTGATGAGATAGACTGTAAAGAAGTGATTTAAAGCCAAATGTGTTGACATATTGAGACATTTATCCTAAAAGAGAGAGTTTAAGCTGTTTAAAATAACACCAATCTGTGGTAAGAAGTATTAAAAATCAATAGGGATGCATGATATTGGATTTTTGGCCGATATTTTTACACCTTATTTGGCCAAAAATCGATACCAATACCAATATTAAAGCTGGAAAAGATGTGTTTTCATTCCTTGTGCAATATTAGAAAAATACCTCTGCATTTGCTGCAGATCCGGTAGTTGTCAGAGACGTCATAATGTCGCAAGGTGGGCGTGGCCTTATGTTGTTCCCATGCCCCACGGGTTAAAAAGAGAGAAAACAAAGAAAACAATGAAGCGTGGGTTTGTAACAAACAACACCTGTTATCCTAAAATCAGATATCCTAAATTAATAGATATTCAGTTTTAAAGCCAAAATCATCCAATAGCGATATCTAGTGCCCTATGAAATCCGTTAATTCCATTTTTATTTTTCCCATTTTCGGTGTTTTTCCGTTTTTAATTTTTGAGAATTCTGGTTTTATCAATTTTACACAAATTTAACACTAATACAGTGTATAAAAAAATTTAATTTAGCCAATTTATGCTGTTATAATTACTAACTTGAATGCTTTCACGCTTTTAAACATATTTAAAGGCCTCCTTCCACTGAAAACCCGTTTAACTTGCTCCTTCTGAAATACGGAGGGTTTCCCCTTGTTTACTTACACATGCTGACTTGCTAGCGTTGCGTTCCCCCCAGTCGGCTGTGCTTCCTCATCAGAGAAACAATACGAAGAAAAGAGCGAATCAGACACAGCCTTGCACTTCTACGTCACATTGCAAATAGCGTATCCCACGTGGGGTTTCTATCTGTCCATTGGAAGGCAGGTAACCCTCCACTACACACTAGAAGTGAAGACGGCACGACTGTAGCTTCGGAGTTGAGAAGCTAATTAGCTAACTGTTTGTTAGCATGGCGGAACAAACTTGTTTGTCGGCTCTATTTCCTGTCTGTAACGAAATAAGAGCGGAGGGCGGAGCTTCCTTCATACACTCATGGGAGGGAGCCAATCAGACGGAAATTCATGAGAAGGACCCGGAAAAGCTGCCGTTGGACCACAAGCCTCTCTTCTAGTATACAAATACAGCTGGATACAAAGATACCAGAAGGTTTTTTTTAAACAGAAACGATGCAGAATGCATTCAATAATAATGGAGAACACAGAAATATTAATGAAATGACCATGGAAGTACAACTTTAAGGCAAAAACTTGGCACAAGTTTAAACAAGCAAAAAAAGAAAATGCCAATAGTAAATATTACATAATTCAGAAGTGTACTAATTTACAGATGGTGTTCCACACCATAGACCATAAGAAACATATGTCCGGGTTAGATCACCGGACACACAGGATAATAATCATGGGGAAACGTCTCCATCCTGTATTCTGCTGCTTTGAAACCGCGTCCATCCAGATCAGAGCGGACGGACGTAAGTCAGTCGATAGAAATCAAAGTCGATCCGGCCAATTTTTAAAATAAAACACTGACTTTGTGCAGACTCTGTATCACGTTTTACTCTGAAACATCAGCGTTACGTCCAAACCAGTGGCACCAAGCCGTCAGCGGAGAGAATCTGACTTCACACTACGTGACACCTGGATGACGAGACGTTCAGGGACTGTAGTTTAATTCACCAGTAGATGCACAACAACCAAGGAAAAGTGATCAAACAAAGAGCAAACGTCTGGCTAAATAACCAGGAGGAAAGCTGGTGAAGCTTCCTCGTGGGGGGGGTGCGGTCTGCAGCCTACCTTGGAGAATTTTTCAGGCAAAGCTTTCCCTTTTTATAAAGAAAAAAAAAAACACATTTTCTGCAATCGTTGCTCATTTCCGTGACATTTCGTGTTTATAATAAATTCTGTTTTTAATGTTCAATTCCGTGATACCGTGATCGTGGATTTCATAGGGCTCTAGAAATCAGGCTGACAATATCGTGCATCTCTCAAAATCAATGCTACAACAACCTTTCGATGAACTCAAAAGCATTCTTAACGTTGCACTTGCTTGTATGAATGAAATTTGACAGCAGTAGTGGCTGTTAAAGTTACAGATGCATGAAACTTTCCGTATTTAATAATACAAACCGTTCGAATCGATGTACATTCAAGTGAGGAATAAAAACAGCCAAGGAAAGTTGCAAGCATGTGTTTGTCTGCATGCTGGAAACCCGAGCAGCCTGTAAGAGAAGCCGCGCGGTGCAGCCCTACCTCAGCTACAGTACAGAGAAACCTATTTTTAGCTGCAGTTATATGAATTGGCTCAGTATCCCAGTTCAGGCCATGCATTCCCTACACTGACCCACTCATTACACCCCTCTAAGTCTCACTCTCTCTCTCTTATTCATCATTTCGTCCACCCATCATTACCCCCATTGTGCCCTGCCTACAGTCATGCACCCATCTTTTGTTCTGCCTGCCCGCTCCATCATTCTGCTCATCCTGCCCTTCCGCCCACCTGGCTTCTCCTTCCTTGTTTGGCCAGGAATCACCCCGCAGAGGGTTGTGAATGGGACGACAGTGTCTGCGTCTCTCCTTGTGTGTACTCTTTTAGAGTTTAGTGTGTGCGTGTGTGTTGAGAGGAAGACGAGGAGGAGGAGGAGGCGGCGGCCGTGGGTTAAGGATGTGAGCCAGGTGCCTGCGTACCCTCCTGCCTCCTCCCTCGCTGGGTGCTGGCAATGCCAGGCCCATAAGGGTTGACTTATTGAGCATGACTCAGAAGGATCTGTGGAAACGTACACACTGACCACAATGGCTTTATAATAACTGAGCAACCTTCAGGGACCCAGACAGCTATTTTCACTCTGTCTCTCTGCCTGCTTCTCTTCCCTCCCTGACTTTCTGGTCCAGCGCTCCTTTTTCCTCACTTTGGGAAATAAGTCGCCTTTTTATTTTTTTGCACTGACTGTTACATAATGATTAGAGCAAGAGTATATTTTTTTTGTTTTTTTTTTCAAATTGCACTGCACCTGAGTGTAGATATCAAGACCAAAAGTACTACGTTTTTACATCAGTTTATTCTTAACATGCCTTAAAGGGGGTGTTCATGATTTTTGACATAGGGCCTCATTTACAAGTGAGCCACGGTACTATGTATCACTGAAGACAGTTTCAACATATTTCATCCCATTATTCTAGTTCCAGGAGGTCGCCGATGCTAATGCTAGTGTGAGTCAATAGGAATCTGCTAGCCTGTCATTAAAACCAATCGTATCCACTCCACAGAACATCCGAGGCAAATCAACAAGCCTGTCTATGTAAATGCCGTGTTAAACTAGTAAACTTGTGTGTTGAACAAGTAAAACTAGCCTTGTATGACAAATTTTGCATTACATATTGAGGATCTTTCTCACCAGCTGTGGTATTATATACTTTGCTTCCGGGTGGTCGTGTTACTACCTTTGTCATTGTATTCTGGTTCATAGAGACATGGTGACAGATGAAAAAAGTTCTAAATCATCTTCAAAAGAAGACATATCCTGATGTCTTAGATGTGGCCGTGGTTTTTTACTGTATATTTGTGTAATCAAATTGCTTCATGCACGTAGCAGCAGATGACATCACTCTGCTGCCAAATACAGGAAGTAAAACTTTGTAAAGTGTCTTAGCAGCAACAATGAAAATGCAACGAAATGCAGGTTAGTTTTATTTGTAACATTCTATTCACACATCATTTACACAGATGTTCTTTAGTTATAAATGATTTGTTCTCGGATGTTCTGTGGAGTGGTTCCGATTGTTTTTAATGACAGGCTAGCAGATTCCTATTGACGTACACTAGCATTAGCATCAGCGAACTCCTGGAACTACAGTAACGGAATGAAATATGTCGAAACTGTCTCCAGTGATAAGTAGCATCCCGGCTCACTCAAAAATGAGGCGCTATGTCAAAAATCCTGAACTCTCCCCCTTAAGGTGAGACACTCCAGGGAACTAGGGTAAAAAATTTAACTAACTGGTATCACCATTAAACTTTCCTGGTTTATTCCTCACATTACGGCTATTTTTTTTTGTATTACAAGTTTTCTAAAATTTTATGTTTAAATATGCAAATTAGGTGTTATGTAGCTAAAAATGCACTAATTTGCATACATTTCTAGGAAAAAATCTAAACACTGGATTAAGCCAGGTTCAATTTTTCTTTTGAATTTTGTTCACATATTAAAGTCAAAAGGTTTTACAGAGAGGGATTTTGGATATCTCTATAGATCATTTCACAATTTAGAAAATACTGTCAACCAGTAAAAACTCATTTTTTGGCATATTTTGGGATGAAATGTTCTATAAATTAGGCTGTGAATGAGATATCAACAAAGCCCTCTGTGAAAACTTTAAGAATACAGTCAGGAGTAAAACTTGAAAGTTTGGTTTCTGTAAGTGCTCCTGAAGTGGAGATTTTTTTTGCCCGGAATAAGAGAAAAAACTCATTGAGAAAACAGCCTTTAATGTTTTGGATTGTAAAATTCTCCACATTTTTGTTCTATAACACTATTTACAGACGTCAGATTCAATCAGATTCATAAGCTGGAAATATTAAGTTTGGTTGAGATGACATCGTTCAGGAAAAAGAGACATTTCCAAGGATACCAGACATGACGGGGTTCAGACGAGCACCACAGTGCTGCGCTCTGTTTAAGAACATCAACTTTAACCGCAATTTGAGGAGATTTGGGTGCATCAGACAAAGAATTCATCATTCAGTAGATGTGGGCCGTTACCATGAGTATCCTTTACAGTGTTTGAATCCACCATGACCATCTTCTTCCTGTATCAAAACTGTCGGGGACGTGTATGCAGTGTTAGCTGACATCACATCCGTAAGACTGCGTGGGGTTCGACCACCGAATTGCAGCGCATTTCCACAGCCTGTTCAAGGCAATGGAAAGATGCGTGGGTGGGCTTGTTCTTTTAGGTTTTTAAAGGGATAGTTCAGTTCACTTCATCTCTCATTAGCATTAAAAAACTGGACAGGCATGAGTGTTCTTTCACAATTCCTGCTCCTAGCTCCTTTACTCCAACGAAAATCAAATTTCAAAAAGTTACTTAAACACAGCAATGCTCAAAAGACCTAAGAAAGACTGTTCAGATGTCTGAGCACTACGTCAGGCATGCTTAAGCCTCTACAGATGATGTTTTAAAGCAACAGTAGAAAAGTTTCAGACCTTAAAACACCATGCTTCAGGCTCGTTTTGATAGCACTGATATTCATTATGCACATTCCTGGAGACTTCGTTACCCTGGAGCAGCCTTAAAGGGACTAGAGGCAGGAATTTAAAAAGATAAACATGCATGTCCATTTTTTTTAATACGAATGGGTGATGAAGCACTATATACCAAAAATAACGTTTCCACAAAAAATGTTCAAATTGTGATAAAGGACAAAAAAAAAAAACTTAAAGAAAGTCTAAACAAAACCTCACCTCATTTGCTCTTAAAGAAGCTCTGCTGCTGGGAATTAGTTAAATAAGGTCCACCTGTGTACAGTCTTTGTGTAGATTATGTCATCACCATGTAGGGATGAATATTTTTGCAACCTACTGTGTGTGTGTGTATATATATATATATATATAGATAGATATTGAAATATTAACAGTAGAATATTAGAGAATGTTACTCAAGTCTTTAACCCAGGCCTTCGTTATAAATGTCTCTGTGAAATTTGAAGATCTGGCAAACTTTAAACATTTATCCAACTCTTTGCAAGATAAATCCGTTCACCTCACTCTCCTGAAAAGCATCATTATTGGTTTTAAACCAAGAATTTTGACAAGAAAATCTGATTATTCATAAATTTGCAACAAGAAAACTGCTGATGTCAACGCAGAATCAACATAAAGGCTGATACAAACAAATAGTTTTCAGCTCTAGATTTTTCCTTTTAACAAACAGTAAACATTTGAAGCGGGGGGCTCATTTTTACGTGACTTGCTCAGGTTTTGATAAATAAGATGGAGGCAGGGTTGTCAGAAGATAAATCGCATCGGGTCATTTCTCTGACGGGGCAGAGCCTCCATCTGAGTCGCAGCATGCGAAACACAACCCTCGCTAAGGGCCCATTCATAAGTTTTTCTGCCTCAACACAGTCTCAAAAAAGTTCTTCAAGCTGTCAAAAACCTAAATTTACTGAAGTGTGTCCTGGATCACAGATTTCACCTGCAAAAATGTGTCCGTTATCTGGAGGTCAGAAGGGTTTCATGATGGCGGAATGAACGAAATCTGATCAAACTTGTGCTTTTTAACTTCCAGTTTGCAGCTTTGTTTTCTCTACCAGCTGATGTTTGGTAGGTTTTGGGTCTTGAAAGAAAAATGTTTAGGTTTTGACATTAACAATCATGTGGTCAGAGAAAACTCATAACACACCGCAACATAATTTGCTTACTCTGGCTGACAAGTGCGGCGCCCTCTACAAATCCTGATTACTGACTGACCAGGAAGTATCTGAACAGTTGGACCCAGTCCCATTTTGAAGTCTCTCCAAATTATTTTATCCAGTCCAGATTTGCATTTTCATAACTTTTGGATGGAGATATTGAAGCTCCTGTGTTTAAGTTTGTTTGGCTCCTTTTTCCTAAAACAAACACCAATAATTTGGAAGTTAAATACGGTCCTTTTTAAAAATATAAGAATTTAGAAAAATCAATATCCTGCAGCCACTGCCAGTACAACTGCAAACACACACATATGCACCTTCCTTTACCCAAATACATGCACCCTTACACACATGTTGCATTTTATGAGCTGGTGTTTATCCTGTGGTCAGACCAGGCTCTTTTTAATGTCCGTGAAGCCCAGCAGCGCTGCTATTAGCTATAAAGACCGGCATCACAAGAGCATGCATTCATATGCACAACATGCCTCATAAAGGCAGCATTATGAATGTGCAGCATGTATGAGATGTGCTTTTTTCTTTTTCTTTTTTCTGGTGATGGCATGTGAACCACGCTGCACCAGCACCGGGTGCAGAATGTCGGGCGAGAAGTCTGGGAAGACTCACAGTTTAGACTCTGTGGTCCAGTGTGCTGAGATCAGAGAGCTCATTAAAGGGGTTTTCTTTCAAAAATGTGTTTGTTGAGTATCTATCACTTACCTGATGAAGACATAAAAGTTGACAACTTGCTCTTAAATGGACTACAGACAGCCGGCTCAGGGGATTGTCGAGTTACAAGCAGAGCCCACCTGAAACATTTAAAGGCAGGGTGGATGATGTTTTCCAGGAGCATTTTTTACTTAAAGCAGCCCTTACCGATGTTGCATTGTTGCACTATTCTTTTATAGGGTAAAATGCTATGGATGAGGTAATGGAGCTCTGAAATACAAGACAGACCCACCAATAATCAAAATAAAACATTATTCTAATCTCTAAATATTCAGTGAAAACTCCAACCAATCCTTGAAGTGGGGTGCACCCCTAGGATTGGCCGCGGGACCTGCCTGTCAGACCTTTGCTTCTGCATTGGGAGGCAGAGGGAATGGGGGGGTGGGTTTTAGGAGTTAGGCGGGACTGTTTATATTAAAATAATCTTGCTGTGCTTTCTGAGATGCAAGATTAGTAAGGGTTGCTTTAAAGTCTTCTTCACACCCCGATTGCAGACAATTAATTAAATGCTCTGACACAAAAATTGAAAAAATGAATCACCCGTGGGACGTACAGGACTGGAAATACCCCATCCAAATGGGGATGCGATTGGTACTGATTGATTGATTATTATGTCCATCAAACTGAACTGCCGTTTGTCGCGTCCACAGCGAGTTGCGTGTGCGCGCATGCAGACGAACCGGGACCAACATGGCTGCTCGCTGCTCTTATCTGTGTTTGCTCTTAAAAAGAAAAAAACTGATGTGGATGAAGCCATGGAGGTGTTGGTGTTTGCAGTGCGGATGTTTTACACCACAGAAGAAGTTGGAGGTGAGATAATTATCACTTTTAGGAAACGTGGGTCCTCTGTTATTTACTGGGAAGCTAACAAGCTAGCCACTCGGCTGCTCTTGGTTATGTTCGCCGAAAACTATCGTGGAAGCGTTCCTGTGCTCTGGGGTGTGGTTCGGAGGGCGTATATTTTTTTTAATTTAGCTTGCTCGAACCGTTTTTCCAGGATACGCTACCCTGGCTTTAAAACAAATTAGGAGTGGGGAGGGAAATATTTGCCTTTCGTGCTTGAGAAACAGTGTCACTATGATTTACACAGCAAAAGCTCAAATCTTAGCAAGTATATTTTTCTAATTTCTAGTCAGAATATCTCATCACACTCAAAATAAGACATAATTACCTAAAGAGAAACATTTCAGTGATATATGAGAACTTAAGACAAATTCATCTTATTTCAAGAAATGTTATCAAGAAAATTTCACTTGTTCTATGGCAGAGTTTTTTTCTTTTTTTTTTTTTTTTGCTTATCACAAGCAAAAGAGAAAAAAAAACTTAATATAAGAGTGGCCAAGATTATTATTATTATTATGCTTATAATAAGCCAAAAAAAATTCTTCCAGTAGAACAAGTAAAATTTTCTTAAGATTTCTTGAAGTAAGATGCAGATGTTTTAAAACAAGTTCCTATATCTCACTGAAATGTTTCTCTTTAGGTAAATATGTCTTATATCGAGTGTGAAGAGATATTTTGACTAGAAATTAGAAAAATATGCTTGGTAAGATGTGAGTTTTTGTAGTGTATGACATGTAGCTTGTTCATGGTAACAAATGCATTACAAATTCTGGTCACATGAAATAATATAAAAGAATGCTTTTATACGTTATTGGCCCAGATTTACTGCCGCTCTGAGGTCAGCAGTTACTTTCCAGGTGCAGTGTGAATTTAGCACCTGAGAGGTGTGGACACAATTTCAATTTTGCTCTGTTTCATATTTATTCGTGGAAGTTTCTTTATTCCCCTTTTTTATGAATCATGGATACCGATGAACTAAACTTTGCACTTAGTTCACTGCTAATTGCATCATTATCCACAGAGGAAAGCATGTCTTCAGTATGTGCTTGACGATGAGTGATGAATTCCCCCCTGGAGATGATTAAACTCTTTAATTTTGACCAGGCTCTGATAGTTACTGAAAGGATGATCAAGGCAGCGGAGACAGAAGATGAGAGTTTGTAAAGGAAGAGATGATTCATTCATTTTCAATCCTTTTATTTCAAACTAAGGAAATCAGTAAAGATCCGGGGCCTCTTTTATAAACTGTGCAGGTTGCACTTGCCATGCAGAGCATAACAGAGATGCAACATCTAAAGGTGGATTCATAGACATGCATTTTCTGCATCGGACATATCTGTATGTGTTCATGATGGAAGAATATGATGCTGGATTTACACTGGGTCCATGTGTGGTGCGTTCAGGCTGTAGCTCTGCTTCGTTACCACCTACATGGTGCGGCAGCTCACACTGTGACCCTGTCAAACACGGTGCATTCCCAACCAAGAGTATCTACAGTCATCCTCAAAATGATTCATACCCTCCAACTAAAGAAGGAAAAAAAAAAAAATCAGCTGTGAGCGAAATAAGTTGAAATTGACAAAATAATAATAAATAAACCTATGAAAATCATGACACTGATTCGAAAGAAATATTGAAAACAAACACACAAAAAATAAAACAAGTAAAAAAACGATGGCGCTCCAAAGATAAAATCTTGTTGAGCAACACTTTGAGGCAATCACTGCAATCAGGTGTTTTCTCTAAAGTTCAAAAACACCTGTTGGCAGGTGTTTTGGTCCCTGTTCAACTCTATGTCATTACTTCCCCCCCTTCACTAAATTATAATTTTGTAAATTTTACTTATAATTGATTTCTTTAGTTTCTTGTTATTTGAATTACGATTGTCATTTTAGCTTAAGGACGACTGTATCTCCAGCTCGCAACCCAGAGGCGTGTCGTGTAGTGGGTGGATTGTGGTTATGGGTAGTGTTAGATTTTATGTGCCCTCATCGGTGTCGTGGGCGTGTTGTGTACTGACGTCACTAAGCGACACGCCCACTTCACGACTCTGTCTTGCGAGCTGCAGACAGACCCTTCTCCCTGTTTGGGTGCCAGAACAGGAGGAACAACGTTTGTGGCAGTAAATTAAAGTGTTTTAGGACACAAGCAGACACAAGTGCTCAGAAAAAAAGACAATTATAGTTCAAAGACTGAACAGAGGCGATCATCATTAATGCTGCGTTTGCAGTTTACTGCTGAACGACTGCAACAAGAGCCTAGTCTGCAATATAAAACTGAAAATGTCAAATATGTTCTGCTTTTCCCTAAAAACAATACAACGAACAATCATACAAATCAGAACGAGTGTAACAGCTGCTGCATTGCAAGTATATCCGTTAGCTTAAACTTACCCAGCAGGTGCAGTTTTTCCGTTAAAATGGTAATGTTTTCCCGACTGACGATGATCCAGGTCTCACGTCATTCTTCTTGCTTTGACCCGACTCAGCAGAACGTCCGACGGCAGCAAAAAAAAAATCCAAACGTAGATTGGTGTATTTTATAATTAGAACGTGTCGTGACCATTTCTGACATAGTTGTCAGCATCCAGCTGTTTCTTTGCTGCACACACATGTTGTCTGGATTGGATGTCCAGCCACTCCACCGTCTGCAGCAGAAGATCTTCCTCCTCTCCTGGAAGGTGTCTGGATCAGCCAGCCTGCTTTCATCTGCATGTGTGAATGAACTAAAACAGCTGTGACGATCCCGTGGAGTGTCTGGACATATTCCAACAGTTCTGAGACTGAAACAATAGTTTGAAAACTCTCCATTTATGAAAATGCCACCAAACATTGTTAGCTGCTGCTTGCCCCGCCCACCAAAAATGTCACCGTCTTTGTAAACTTTGAAAACGTCTACAAGGGCCGCAATTAGACCGTGCTGCATCCAGAATACACGAACACAGACCCGGTGTGAATCCAGCTAAAGTGTTGGACAGAGCAAGTGTAAGCTTAAAGAAAGAGAAAGAGTTTGTACCTGTGAAGTAGAGCAGAGAGGCAGCAGATCAAACCGAACAAACACACCTGGGGCCACAGGTGCTCTGCATCACACTAATAACAGCAGCAGAGACACAGAAGCAGGTTCATATCATAACCAATCACAAAAAGACCTGCGGATCGTCACAGCACCCAAACCAGGAAGTCGTGAAACACAGAGAAGGTTCCACCCTGCAGAAGAGAAGTCACTAGCTGTGTCTCATACTGCAGCCTGCAGACTGCGAAGTGCTGATTCGTCGGCTGCATACGATTTTAGATCCAAGCAGCCAAAATAAATCGTCTCTCTCGGGCGACGGGGGTCAGGAGCTTTGACATCTGGGGAGAGTGAGAGCAGCTGATTCTTCTTTGCATCAAAAGAAGTCAGATAAAATGGTTTAGCGTCAGTTTAGGATCAATCCTGGACCCCTTCTTAGGGAGAAGCCTCAGTGGCTGGGTGGACTTCATATCCCATCTGAAGGAGCTGGAATGCATCTGAAGATGTCTGGAATGACCTGCTAAACCACTGCAGCCCAGCCTCGGAGAAGCCGACGAAAATAGACGAATGCGTAGATGGCTAGTCGAAAACCCCCGCCTTACAAATGCAGTATTGATGAGTTGGTGGTTGTTATAATTGTTGCCATGCAAGTTTACATCTGTGGCTGTTGTTGGTCTATATAACTAAAATTACACTGCAAGTATACAAATGGAAAACGGGGCAAATAGAATAAACAATTTCAATTAAGACTTTTAATTTTTTCAAGTTCCTATGGAAAGAAAAAGTTAAAAGGCTGCACTTTAAAACCATAATTATAGTCTTTAGAGTGTCAGACTCTCAGCAGTACTTAGCTTGGTTTGAATTTTTGAAGTACGGATTTCGCCTCCTAATTTTGTGATGTTAAGAAGGCATCACTTAACAGATGCTCCAGAGAGGAACAACCACCTCCAGTGTAAACACACCATGGTATGAGCTGAAATGGGCCTTTGTTAAAGCAAGCTACCTCTCAGGTTTACAGCAAGGAAGCTTTGCTACTTCAAACAAAGTCTTTTAGGCAGTTTCTCTTTAAGATGGGAAGATTAGCGTGTGTTTTCCTGGTCTGAGCTGCTAAATCAGCTGCTCAGTGTTGGGATTAGAAGTGATGGAATAGACTTGATTATACCTTCTTAAGAGAAAGGGTGTGTAATTGTTTAAAATGTGTAGGGAAAAAAAAGCATTTGATCTACAATGAAAAGTGCAGAATCAAGCTCATAAAAGTGATAGTTGCGTGTAATGTCAATGTTAATTTGCACATTGAAGCAGTAAAGAAAAGGATTGCTTGAGATGACTGCTAATAGTTCACAGATGAAAGAGAGACTGAGCGGAAATTCAGAGGTAGCCAAGCAACAGGGGAATGCACACATGCACATTTTGCTCTTCCTCTCCCTTCCGCCTTTCCTTTGGCTTCTCAGCCCTGCAGTGCGTGCACGCGCACATGTGCACGCACCAGGCACATGGAGGACTCTATCATCATTAACCAGAGCAGAGGAACACAATGTTAAGCTCGTCCCCGCAGTCTCGTCCGCTGGGTCAGGGCTAAAATAGAAGCTGTCCACACAGTCAGACGATGGCACAGCGAAGAGGGGAGGAGGAGGAGGAGGAGGAGGGAGGAGTGGAGAGAGAGACAGAAAAGAAGAGTGAGACAGATGAGGAGGAGGACAACTTCGTCCACTGTGAAGAATGGGTTGATGATGTTAGTGTGTGAGAGCGGGGTTGGGCTGCGTGTCGCCCCCAGACTGCTGCTGTAGTTGTTGGTGAGGTATTTTAATAGGCCTGTGTCTCTATAAAGCTGCCTTTGATCATGCACTCAGGCTGCACGTGAACGTTGACTACGCCGGAAACAGACACCTGGTCACACTCTAAAGCCTGTCTGTCTGCCTGCCTCCAAGTTTTTGGAGACTTGTTTCGGCTCTGATCTCCTGGTACTTTATTAAAGTACTGATTTTCAGCCTTAATTTAAGTATGTTTACATGCACGTCTGACAAACGGGCAATTATCAGCCTACTTCTACAGTCTCCTGAGGGCAAAAAGTGCCATGCAACGGTACCAATTTGTGTCTTAAAGTGTTAACACAGTTACTCTAAAGCAGAAGAAACCGCTGCTCCAGATTTGTCCTACATCTGCTTTATAGCTTCCACAAGTATGACAGCATGTGTTCAGATACTTTACTAACTTAACTAAAATAAACTCTATTTCAAGGCTACCCATTCCTTCTAACTTAAAGGAGCTGTATCATGCTTTTCAAACGTTCCAATAGTCAACTAGAGGCATATACAAGCTTAATATGTTCCCTTCACCACTACAGAGACTAATCTCCTGTTAAATATTAGTCTCTTTATGTGTCTAATTTCCAACACGGAAGTAAAACAGCTGACTGCACGAAACCACTGACGCTGTCAACCAATCACAACGTTTATATGCGCTTTTCATGACAGCTCCCGGAAAAGTCACAGATTTTTCTGTAACACCGGCCTCATAACTCACCTGTTTTGATATTTGTAAACATTGATGGATGATCGGACTCCGATCGACGGAATAAAACAGACCAGCCTGTTATGGAGCTGCATGCGCTCGACCCACAGTCCGATATGGAGTTTGAAGTACATGCTGTACCACAGAGACCCCTGACAAGTAAGTAAACTAGCTAACAAGCCATAGGCTAACAGTTAGCATTTAGCTGGGAGATGTTTGTTTTAAAGACTGTAAAAAAGAATGGACAGAGCATCAAGTTATGTCTGAAGAGGGAAAGGTGAAGCCATTTGGGCGTTTCCCACCGTCGCTCTCTTACCATGTCGTGTGTGTAGTCACTATCTGAAAATACTAAAGTGGGGAAACACAGGGCTGCCCCGAGCCACGGGGAAAATGGTTGAAAAACAAGCTAATGCTAACCAAGCTATGCAGAAAATAGGCTGTTTAAAGGTAAAACACGCTAAAAGCCACAGTTGTACAACTCTGCTACAGACTAAGGCCTTCCTGGGAGCAAGCAGGGAGCTAACTATTAGCCACCACGGCTAAAATCGACACCCAGGCTGCCGCCTGTCAATCAAAAGGACACGCCCATAATTATAAGTAATTTAAAAATTAAATAACATCTAAATGGATGAGTTATAAAAAAAATCACACCCCCCCCTCATAGTTGACAGAAGTTTTTCTGCTTTAAAATTGACCTATTAAACCTAAAATGATTTTTTGAACCAGGCTGTAAACATGTTTATTTCTGCTCAAAACATGTTTATTCCTGCCGTACACATGTTTATTTCTGCTTTAAACATGTTTATTTCTGCCATAAACATGTTTATTACTGCTGTAAATATGTTTATTCCTGCCGTGAACATGTTTATTTCTGCTTTAAATATGTTTATTCCTGCTTTAACATGTTTATTTCTGCTGTAAACATGTTTTTTCTGCTTTAAATATGCTTATTCCTGCCGTAAACATGTTTATTCCTGCTGTAAACATGTTTATTTATTTCTGCTTTAAACATGGTTATTTCCTGCCGTAAACATGTTTATTTCTGCTTTAAACATGTTTATTCCTGCCATAAACATGTTTATTACTGCTGTAAATATGTTTATTCCTGCCGTGAACATGTTTATTTCTGCTTCAAACATGTTTATTCCTGCTTTAACATGTTTATTTCTGCTGTAAACATGTTTTTTTCTGCTTTAAACATGCTTATTCCTTCTGTAAATATGTTTATTCCTGCCGTAAACATGTTTATTCCTGCTGTAAACGTATTTATTTCTGCTTTAAACATGTTTTTCCTGCCGTAAACATGTTTATTTCTGCTTTAAACATGTTTATTCCTGCCGTTAACATGTTTATTTCTGCTGTAAACATGTTTTTCTGCTTTAAACATGCTTATTCCTGCCGTAAACATGTTTATTCCTGCTGTAAACGTGTTTATTTCTGCTTTAAACATGTTTTTTCCTGCCGTAAACATGTTTATTTCTGCTTTAAACATGTTTATTCCTGCCATTAACATGTTTATTTCTGCTGTAAACATGTTTTTTCTGCTTCTGCTTATTCCTGCCGTAAACATGTTTATTGCCTGAAACATGTTTATTTCTGCTTTAAACATGTTTTTTCCTGCCGTTAGCATGTTTATTTCTGCTGTAAACATGTTTTTTCTGCTTTAAACATGCTTGTTCCTGCCGCAAACATGTTTATTGCTGCTGTGAACATGTGTATTTCTACTGTGAAGTTGGTCTTTTTTAACATGGGAGTCTATGGGATTTGCTCTGTTTTGGAGTCAGCCCCTAGTGGATGAAGAAAGAACTACAACTTTTCAAACTTTACATCTGGGCTCTTCTCCAGTGGCGTTTGCCCTTTGGTGGAAACACAAAACAATGTGTGCTGACCCGTTTCATACTGGCCTGGACCTGTTGGGGAAAAGGGGGCTTTTGCTGCTGCTCATGAAGTATTGGAGGTCCCAGAATAGACCCGAACAGCCAAACATAATCTCTGCAAATGGTTGTTTTAATCTGTTTTACAGCAATGGTTTTGGCTTAACTGTAGACTTTTGACCGGTACCGTGTATTTGCTGATACTGCTGCTGCTTTCTGTCGACACTCCCGGCGAGACAGACAGACATGTCTCAGTCCTGGCTGGTCTCACCGCTCCCACGGTTAGAGATGGTAGGAGCAGGATTGTTCTGGGCCAAAGTTTAGCCTGACTCGACTGATTGGGTCATTTCATGTGCACCCCAAATGGAGCTCATAAAGTTGCCACTCTACAAAGCCTGACCCCCCCTGGGACACCTGATATTACTGCATGCATGTGTGTAAGCAGGTGGGAGGTATGCACGCGTACAACATACACTTCTTGTTTGTGTGCGCACATGTTTGTTAATGCGTGTTTGCGCGCACACTCGTGCACGCGGAGGCCATAATCAGCTCCAGATGATTTTGAGCGTCTGCCAGCTTCCCAGAATAGCAGCACTGGTTTCCCTGCAGCCCTCCAACTGGCCTTGGCAAATATTTTAGCAACTCCATGTTTACCTTCACACTCCTCCATCCTCACTCGCTCCGAGCGTTTCTCATTCCGTGGCCGTCTCTATCAGAAATAATCTGCTTCTTCAGCGTTTACCCCCAGCAGCCGGGGGCACCAAGTAAACTCTTCCACAGGGACTCACCCACGGCTCTGCAACCTGCAAGTCTTTGGCCTTCCACAATGGCTCTCAATGAAAATGATAAAGAGACAACAAATATTTTGACATACTGGTATATACATAATAACATTTGCAGGTTTTTTTTCATGGAATAATTGTATTGAATTCCACATCATAATTACACTAAAACCACCAGTATTGTTTTCTTTTAAATCTATTTCTCTCATCATTAGCTTGGAAATTAGGGGTTTTTCAAATAATTTCCACAAATTTACATCTTTGTTTGTTTATTTAACATTTTCTGTTTAAAGAAAAAAGTATCTTATCTCTTTTTGAAAGTTTTTTTTTTTATTATTTCAAAACCTAAAATTAGAAATAAAACCGATTCTTTTAAAATGACAGCAAATTTTCTATATAGAGTATGCATTAAAAATGATAGCTTGGATTTTTTTTAAAAGGCCATGGAATATTTGCAGCTCGAATCAACTTTTATTTGGTGGGGTTGAATGGAAAAATGGCTTTTTGGATTGTAAAAGCTGCAGAGACCTGGGCAAACCGGACCCGGATGCCTGAGTAAAGTCCTGATCTTGACACATTAAATCCCGTCTCTCTCCAAGCCAGCAGCTGCATCCCCTGTGTTGTTTATATCTGATAGTTTACACATAAACTCTGAGAGACAGTTCCAGGCAGCAGGGCATTCCTCTCCATGATCAATGAGATGTTTGTCCGGTTGAAGGCATGGCCTGGCTCCCTGGGAAGCATCTGAAACCTGAAAGCCAACAGAAACTGAACTTTATAAAACACATGTGCATATTGAAGGCAGTGTTTATGGAAATATTCCACTTTTCACAACATTTCTCAGAGTGAGAAGTCCAGTCTTTAATTTGTGCCTCTGAGTTAAACACGGGGTGGTGTTGAGCCTTTTCCAATACCAAAACACTGTTTGAATATTTTAAGCAACATCCAACAATATATGGATTCCAACTAAAGTCTGGTCAATACGTTGTTTGAGATGAAGGAATTAGCATTAAATGATTCTGCTTACATGTCCAACATTAATGACATATCAGTGTAGTTTGAACGCTCTACATTTTCTTCATTTCCTATAAAAGCAGAATATCAAACTTTTTGCGTGTACTGATATAATGTTGGGTCTGTTGAACACATATATTTCTAACATATGTTGCCACCTTCTACTGTTAATTAAAAAAAACACAGGTTTATATTTCGTGGTGAAATCCAACTCAATTTTGATGAGCATCTTATCTTTTTTTTCCGATTTATTTGCTGCATGTAAGAATTATACAAAAAGCAAGTGAATGTCAGGGGTGTACAAGGACATAATACAGGGGAAAACAAATTCAAAATTGTAAAAACCTGGTAAATCAGAAAATAAAGGGCCATTTTACAAAACAAATCAAGGATATATATATATATATATATATATATATATATATATATATATATATATACAAAGTGCATATACAGATATTTATAGTAGAGTCGTACTGTAGGGTCACATTCAATTTGTCAAGATCATAGTTTGTTTTAAAAGCTTTTTATCAAATGCATAAAAGCGAATCAAAGTACTTTACAGGGCAAAACGCGCACAGAGGGACACAAACAATTAAGATAATTGAAATAAAACAGTTTAGATTAAACAATAATAATAACAATAAGTTGCATATATTGATAAATAGTAAGATGAACTGTGATAAAGCAAGAAGATGTATCTTTCGTAGGGATGTTTGATATTGGCTTTTTTTTTTTTAACCGATATCCATTATACTGATATTGTCCAACTGGTGATATCTGATATCAACCGATACTGATCTATACAGACAAATGTGAGCTTGTATCTCTCATATTTTCAGAGATACAACTATGTTCTGCTCCAAGAGCAAAGATCCCAAAATATCCTAACTCAGCCAGACAAGTTCATTTCGGACATCTGGCTGCCAGATATCAGATGCTAGCAGGTATTAGCCAACATGTGGCTAATCATAATGTTTCTGACAACTTGGTAGCTTAACCAACAACTTAAAACCAGACATATTATCAGCAGCTTCAAAGCAAGTCAGTCTGTAGCAGCAGCAGCTGCACCGTAGTCACATGACTCTGAAAGGAATGCTGGGAAATGAAGTTCTTCCACAATAACAGGAGCTTTTCTACTTCCTAGACTACTGCTAATGGAACAAGATTTACTAACGAAATCTTGCGGGATCTCAGTGTTCCATTATGAAATCTTACAAGTTTTTGTTAGTAGAAATATCAGTATGATAAAAACCAATACCGACATTTTCCGATATCACATTTTAATGCCAATATCGGTCGACAATGTCAGTAGGCTGATATCGAACATCTCTAATCTTTAGTTTTGTTATTTTTGGGTCTCATCCTATTAAACTTGACGAGTTACCGGGCAGAACTGAGGTGTCCACGGCAGTGGCCAATGAAATGTCACTACTGGCCAAAGATGGACGTCATGAGCTGGCTGAGTGTGGCTTTACAGGTTTCAGCTAATATCTGAACGTACAGTTGTTAGTAAAAGCACTAAATCTTCTTGTCTCTCTCTCTTTTTCTTCTTTTTTTTTGTCAGTGCCGCCCATCCAAAGGCAGGAGACGGGGCTTCTGCTGGTGTGTGGACAAATACGGGCAATCTCTGCCCGGCTACGACGGCAGGGAGCGGGGCGAGATGCAGTGCTACAACCTGGAGAGCAAATGAGAGCATTTGTGGCCGGAGAGAGGAAAACAGCATCAGGGGAGGAGGAGGGAGGAAGACAGAGAAAAAGAATGGAAGAAAGAAAGAAAGAAAGAAAGAAAGAGAGCCCACTTTGCTCTTGCATGTAGTTTTATGTAAACATTTGAAGGAACTCTGGGCCTTTGATTTCAGGTCCCCTTTCTGTCAGAGGGGTTGGGGGAGAACAAGAGGGCGGGAATGGGGAAAGGGGTGGAGTCTAGCCTCCTGTCCATCACAGCTATCTGTCCCATGCTAAGGGACCCTCTATCCTTTTTTTGTAAAATAAAAAGATTAAGCTGAAAGCCGAGACAGAGAGGGAGGAAAGAGAGAATCCTGTCATCTGCACTATTCTAATAGAGGGAGAGGAAGGAGGGACTTTTCCACTCACTTTAAAGAGGACTTTTTGTGACTGTGACCCCCCGCCCCTACCCCAACCCAGCCCCCCCACCCAAAAAAACAAAAAAAAAAGCACCAACATAGTTTCTATCGTGTGTGTTTGTGAGTGTGTAACCACAAATCTGTGTGTCTTTGAATCCATGAACGCCTGCATAACGTACGTTTTCACAGCTGCCTGTTCGTGCAAGATGGTGTGTGAGTGTGCGCTTTCTCAACACGCTGTGTGTTAACACTACATGTCACTACGCTGAGTTCAGACGTGTCCGACTGCCCGTCCCAGTCCCCGTCCCCGTCCCCAGTCCCCGTCTCCGCTCTGTTTAACAATGCAGATAGAGAAAACACACTCCGGCTCAGGGTCCATTTTCAAATACAAACTGGGATGGTAACACCTCTCATCAAGGACGATGGCATCGTCAGCCTTCACCACTGCCTCCTCTTCCTCATTACTGCTCCGCTGGGCAGGTGGGATGGAGGCAAACGGTGCAGTTACAGTGCCTTTACAACCAGCATTCGGATGCCTCCCCTCCCCTTCAGCCTCGCCAGTCCTCAGTTCCCAGAGTGCTTTGCAGAAAATCCACCTTCAGAGTAGCAGATTGATACGCTTGTAACTTGCACCTTTCCTGAAGAATGCAGCTGTGGACTCAGAGCTTTAAAAGATGATTGTTGGAGATTTTATGCTTCAAAACAACAAACATCAGCAGCTTAACCAGCTCTCAGGGATACAGGCTAATTTTGAGTCCAGTGGTTCATTTTATTATTGTTATTATTTTGAATTTCATCTGATCAGACCAGTTTCAGGGAGGTTTCAGGAAGGTTGTGCTCCACTAGTCATTCCCTGAAAACTGTGAAGCAGTTTTTCGTAGCTTTGATCGATGTGACTGATTGGGAACTGCAAAAACAACATAAATATGGAAACCACACTTGAATCAATTCTTCATTTTTTGCTCCAGAAATGTGCAGATTTCTTCATCAGGTTGCCTCTCGTGTTGTTTTGTTGCAAAGACAATAGGGCTGTGCGATATACTGATATGATATTTACATGAGAGAGATATGATATTTACACATATCGTCATATCGCGGTATTAGTTGTGCCAATTTTTTTGCTGTATTTTTCCGTAATGACTCAGCTGCACCTCGACTGACTACAAAGGGGTCACCTGATTATTTAATTATGGTGGGAAAAAAATATTGATACACTCAGATATCATGATATTTCCGTATGCAATACCATATCTATATTTAAAAACGTGGTATCGATCTATTTTACTAATGACATCCCACAAGATATCATCGTTTTGTTACGAAATCTCATGAGATTTCACGAAATACCGTGAGATTTTGTAACAGAACAATGAAATCTTGCGGTATTTTAAGAAATCTCGTGAAATTTCGTAACAAAACAATGATATTTCGCGATATTTCATTAGTAAAATAGATCGATGCCGCGTTTTTAAATATAGATATGGTATCGGCATATGAAAATATTGCGATATTTCGGTGTATTGATATTTTCTCCCACCCCTATTATTTAAACTGTCTGGAAGACAATCCTTCCCAAAGGCTTATACAAAGAAATCATAAAAACCAGCCAACTATCTTTAATTACTTTGATCTAACAACATTTCTAACCAGTGTTTTGTCAGTTCCATCACTGCAGTGAAGCGATACCTTTATGCTAAACATGATTTAATACTAAAAAAAGGGTGTTTGATATGAAATGAAACTTTCAGACAAATTAGGGTAAAAATACCGGTATATATCGTATATTGTCATCTAAAATAAATATATCGTGACATGATATTTGGTTCATATCACCCAGCCCTAAAAGACAACCAAGCAAATCATAAACAGCATGAACAGTGAACGAGACTCACCATAGTTACCATCCAAGCAAACTTAAAGGTAGAGTCTCGAGTTCCTCCCTGTTTCTGTTTAAAAACACGATTCAAACAGAGCGCCCCTCCCCTCGGGCTGATAGCTCTTCAGCCCGTTCAGCTTCAAGCCTCTCCTTCAAAGCTCGGAAGCGGGTGAAAGCCAAACCAATATTGAAGACACAAAACTGAACTTTTAGACCTTAAAATATGCATTTCTGACTCGTTTTGATGGCACACCAACATTCATTATGCACGTTTTTGAACTGTCACTGCCCAGAGGCGTCCCGAGGCTCAGAAACAGCACTATGTAAGTTTTGTATCCGGAACGGGGCCGTGACGTTACAGCCGACTATTGGTCGCGCACGAGCAAACGAATATGAACCAGACATGAACACAGCGGGTGTTTTGAATGCACATCATAGAGGATTCAGCAAAGAAACACAAGCGGCAAACTCCGCCGGAAAAGTGTGAAACCAGGAATGAAGTTTTTAATTGTAATTCGCTCGGGGCTCCAAAACAGAGCAAATCCCCACACACCCCCATGTTAAAAAGACCAATTTCACAGCAGAAATAAACATGTTTACAGCCTGGTTCAAAAAAATCATTTTAGGTTAGGTTAAGTTTACCTTCATGTCAACTGTGAGGGGGGGTGAATTTTTTTTTTATAATTCATCTGTTTAGATGTTATTTAGCCATGAAATTACAAATAATTAGGGGCGGTTCCTTTTGATTGATATGTGGCAGACCGGAAGCCCGGCCTACCAGCCACTGACTAACAGTTAGTTCCTTGTTTGCTCTCGGTAAGGTCTCAGTCTGCAGCAAAGTAGCAAAATTGTGGGTTTTAGTCAACTAATAGTAAGTCCCAACATGCCTTCCCTTTATCCCAGCGCGTGGGAGGCTAATCTTCGTTAGCTCCTGTTAGTTTCGAGTTAGCTCGGTTTGCATTTAGCCCAGAGTACGTCGACTGTCAATCATTTGCCCCACAGCTTCGCTGTGCCCATTTTAGTATTTTCCGGGAGTGACGACACGTGACACGACAAGATGTCGATGGTGGGCCACGCCCAACTGGCTTCACTTTTCTCTATTCAGATGCAACCGGATCCTATGTCCATCTCTATTAACAGTCTATGAAAGAAACGCAAGAAAACATTACCGGAGAAAGAGAAGAAAAGAAAGAGAGGAAGGGACAGAACAAGAGTCAAGATCAGACTGTCTTTTACTGGCTGGAGTAAATCACAGTACAAATACGATGCAAGATGGATGCTAGTTTAGCCGATGATAGGGGGGTCACTGAGAAAACTGCTAAAAGTTCCATTGTGGGCCTTTAACCCCTGGTTTTCTAACATGCACTATCTAAAGTGCACTTCCTTTTCTTCGCTGCATCCGCCATATTTGTTGAGAATTTGAGTGAGTTCATCCCCATGAGCGGGGGGGGGGGGTCCCTGCCTGGAGACAACACGCAAATCTCCGCCCAGAAACATCCCGAACACACCAAAACAAAGGGAGAAGGTGAAATACAGCCAGGGGAGGGGGAGTTGCAAACAAAACTCACCGCTACACGAGAGTAGAGGCCCAAAGGTGCAGAATGAGATGGATTTCACTCACACAAGTCTAGCTTTTATTTTCAGGGGCAAAAAACTGCGGATTCTACCTTTAAGGTGGTCCATTTTTCTGCTTGCATACCCTAAACAGAGATTTGAAGCAGAAAGCCAGCCGGTCTGCAGCACACAGGTGGACGGGTGGATTGGGTGGAGGGAGTATTTTGGGAGATTTTCACAGATGTTTGGATTCTTTATCAGTTTCAGGTCTGGTGCAACATATAAGCATTGACCTCCTTTCACGGTTGAGGGAAAGTATCTGATACCAGAGGGGCATTTTTTGCTGAGTTGTCCTCTTTCGTGTACCCATGCTTCCCTTCAATCCCGGTTAGGTCCGTCTGTCCTCTGTCTCTCTCCCACCCCGTCTCTTTTCCCATCATTTGCCTTCCTCCTCGTCTCTGGCCCTTTGACCTTTTTACCCCCATACTCACAGCTTGTCGCGTCCTTACCCCCCGTGCCTAATCCCATCCTGGTCTCCAGAACCCCGCCCACCTCCACCCCTCTTCCTGTCAGCGGTGCGACCTGGTGTAGGCTTGTTGGAACGGGACGAGGGCCCGATGCGACCGTCTCAACCTACCGCAGGTGCCAGCTGCCCCTATGCTCCAAGCACAAGCACTTAAAGCACTTTAGCTGCGCTGCTACCCGCCAATGCATGCAGTTAAAGATAATTGGACCTATCTGCATCTGCATACCAACCTCCGGAGGTAATGTCAGATGAAACAGTGTGATATTGTAAGAAAACAATAATAACCCAGGGAGGAAAGAGGAGCTACACCAGGGCTTCTGACAGCAAACACCCCGCAGAAATTTTCCACTTAAAGCAACTACTTTCTCTTGTTGTTGATGATGATGTTTTTGTTTCTTTGAGAAAAAGAAAAATTGCTTGTATGATCGTATGCCAACAAATCTCCACAAGGTGGACACAGCACCATATATGCATTCAGACAAGAGGTAGGGGGTCTTAGGGAGGAGGCGTGGTCCTCCCTGCAGAGTTTCCTGCCCGATGCTCTCCCACATCCTGTGTAAAGACTTGAAACATGGAGAGAGTGCCGACAGGAGAATGCCTGCCCAGTAGCTTGGTAGCACGAAATCGGCTGTTCGCTTCCTCTAACAGACAGCAGCAACTTACAACCAGCCTGTTGGTGCTATATCCCATCTATTCAAAGACTTGATGTAAGGGGAGGAACATACATAAATATATGTTTAAGCTATTCCCTCCCTAATATTTGTATGTGTGTCTTTTTATATATAATTATTATAATAATTATTATTATTAGTAGAATTTCCTGGCCAGCTATGTGTCTGACTAGACATCATGTACAGTACTTAAAAATGAAAAATTATTTATCTATTAAAGAATTATAAGCTGATCCAAACTAGGTTTTTCTTATGAACAATTCAGTGACTCACCGATTGCACAGCAAAGTCTTTAAGATTCAGTGTATTTTGGGGAATATAATCACTAATGAATGTTTTATATTTATAGAAGCGTGTCTTTCCGTTGCTCAGCAGTTTCATTGGTAGCCTCCGTGCCCAGCCTGGGACTCAGGTCACCCCAGTTCTCTCCGTGCACGCCCAGCCATCCAGCCTCAGTCTGTTAGTGCAGATGCAGGGTCACACTTCCGTAACGTCACTTTTTACTTCTTATTTTTCCCTACTGGTCAAGTTGAAGCTCTCTCTGTTCACGGGTAAAAAGTTTTTCTGTTTCTTTTTATTTTCATTTTGAGTTTATCTTTTTTTGATTCAAGCTTTTCATGGTACAAACTACAAATCAAACAGCTATTATTTCCTCCAAGAAAGGAAATAAATTTCAATCATGATATAATTTGTATTTAATGTCTTTTTTTTTTTTTTAATAAAAACTGAACACATTTTACAGAGTCTGTCTTGGAGGTTTCTTTTGGTTCCCTTTCTGGTCCCCCAGGTGCCAACCCAAGAATATACAATTAATGATGTATGTGGTGAAAAATGACCTTCGCCTGGGTAATCTTTAGATGCTTATGTACAAAAAAAGATTTTTACAAAATGTATTGTAATCTTAATTTATTGTAATTCCCACATCGTACATGCTGTAGTTAATGGTGACCCCAAACAATAAAACAAAACAATCATCTCACTGACTTTCTATAACATGGATGATAATATTTGTCTGAACTGTTTATATTTTATTTAAAAAAAGGCTGTAAAAGTCATAAAACTACCATATGTCAAGGAATTTCCCTCAGGTGATTTATAAAGTACTTATCTATCTATCAGCCATCCTCAAAATTAATCAGGGAAAAAATCAACTGTCAGTGAAATAAGGTGAAATTGACAAAAGTAACAATACATAAAAAAAATCTATGAAAATTATGACACTGATTTTGAGTTGTGGTTTGAAAGAAATATTAAAACAAATGCGCAAAAAATAAAACAAGCGAATAAACATGCTTTGCTCTAAAGTAAAATGTTGTTGCGCAACACTTTGATCACTGCAATCATGTGTTTTTGTAATGTTCAAAAAGACGTCTACACCTGTTGACAGGCATTTTGGTCCACTGTTCATGGGAAAGGTGCTCTAAAGTTTTTGAGACAATTTTGTTTATTTAATTTTATTTTTATTATTTCCAACCATCATTCAAAAGCAATGTTTTATTTTACTAAAGTATAATTTTGCAAATTTTTATTTATCATTAGTTTATTTAGTTTCTTGTTATTTGAATTACTATTGTGAATTTAGCATTTTGTTTAATTGGAGGGTATGAGTAATTTTGAGGACGACTGTATTGAGGCCTGTAAAAATTAAGAAGCTGATAATTATAAAGAAAGACTGATGTTAATGAATTGTTTTCATATCAACCTCATCAGAGGCCATGCATGTCTAAATTTGGTCCTTGAAGGCCGCTGTTCTGCAGGTTTTCAACGTTTCCCTGTTCCATCACACCTGACTCAAATTAAATGGGTCCAGTTGCTGATGAAGTTCTGCATAATTACTCCTTCATTTGAGTCCGGTGTGTCAGAGCCCCTCCTCCCTGAGCTGCACCTTACCGTGGTTGAGGAGTTTGCATGTTCTGTGGATCCTACTGTAGCAGCTATGCTGTCCGGGGCTATACCCCCCTCGTAGGGTCACCATGGTAGGGAAGGGACCCTTATGGAGAAGAAAAACATTGGAACTAGGGCTGCACAATTAATTGTTAAAAAATCGTGATCTCAATTCACACATACATGTGATCTCATTTCAACCCACAACAATTCTGAAGCATCTTTAATCGCATGCTAATCATGAACTTATCACAAGCTGCATCACATAAAAAAGTTTCCGGATTTTTTTCAAGTGCCCTCAAACACAGCACTGCCGTTGCCTCCCCACCCCTTAACCAATGGTAAAGCGGCTTTACAACAGTGGAGCAAGCCCACCTGTAGTTAGCTGTTTTTTGGAAGAGTGAGCGACGAGAGTTGAAACTGAGGACAGTCTGTAGCTGGTTAGGAGGTTATATGGAAAAAAAATTGTGCCAGAGAATCGTGATCTCAATTTTAAGCAAAAAAATTGTGATTCACATTTTTCCCAGAATTGTGCAGCCCTAATTGGAACCCAGTTTCCCCCACGCAGGTCACAGGGGCCCCTTTCTGCAGCCAGGCCTGGAGGTGGGGCACGGAGGTGAGTGCCTGGTGGCCGGGCCTTTGACCAAGGGCCTCTTCCTGTGGACTCACCAGAGGGGTTGGTGCAGTGTGAGGGCAGAGGTGTTCCAGGCACATCCAACCCGGACGAGACCCCAAGGAAGACCCAAGACACGCTGGAGGGACTTCATCTCTCGGCTGGCCTGGGAACGCCTCAGGATCCCCCCAGAGGGAGAGAGGGATGGATGGATGGATGGATGGATGGATGGATGGATGGATGGATGGATGGATGGATGGATGGATGGATGGTCATCCCTGTCATAAGCTGTTTGCATTCAGAAATTTTGCTTTATTTTCCAAATTAGACGAGCACTTTAGCTCCGATCGCGTATTTTCTAGACCATCTCCTGCAGAAGTTGATCACCTTCCTCTAATTTCTGCACAAATTTGCTCCTGTTGAAGTCCTCAAATGCAATCAGGCTCCCCTCAGTCTTGGAATGTGTCAATAAGGATAAAGCAAGGGTTCAATTTGTAAAGAACAAAAATAAATCTGGTGGTGCCAGGCAGGCTGGCAGTGGGCACGAGAGGTTGAGGCAAATTCCTGTGCCCGACCAAGGCAAACAGAAAGCGGGTCAAAAGGCAGTGCTGAGCTGCATGTGTCGGTGAATTGGCTAAAGTTAGAAACGGACCTGCACTTTCAGATCATTGTGATAACAAAACTTACACACAAGCTCGATATAGAAAATGTGGTTCAGGCTTTCACAATCCTGATGGAGATGTTACGGCTCTCGTGTTTTTTTGCCACCTATAGATGCACAAAATAAACCAAGCTGAGGTGAAAAAGCAGCCAGGAGCACATAGCTGAGGTTAATGTTTTTATTAAATATATCACCTTTTTTTTCTTACATTACATCTCAGTTACAAAAGTATACATACACACAAGTGAGCAGTTAGTCACTTTGGAATTGACTCACATAAACAACAATTCTCTCTCCAACAGCAGCATGTAGATAGAGCCGAGTCCACCGCGGGACTCGCTTTTTGTGGTCATGTGTTCTTGGTCAAAGAGAACAGCAACTTCTTTTCTTTCTTTTTTTTTTTTTTTGACAGATACATCATCACAACTGAGAGCTGACATGTAAATATTGGAGGTAGGTTAATGTAGCAATACCCGTGTGAGAGGCGGCGCAGGGAGTTGCTGCCTGTCATACTATCTGCAAGCCCATGGGATCATGGGGGATGTTTTCTGAGAGTGTAAAGGAATCCCCACTGAGTTTTGCATTCACTGACAAGAGCTGATGTATCACAACAGAAAGTCAAACAACAATGAAAAAAAAAAAAAAAGACAATGGCAACAACGTGAAAATGATTCATAAGCTCATTTAGAAATACTTCTAAATGACATTTGGTCACTCAGTGCTTGTGTTCTTGTTTGGTTTGTCACAAACCAAACCAGACAACTCCTTAAGGGTAGAGCGAGCTCAACTCAGCAGTGGAGTTACTCAGGGCCAAGGTTCATATATACACTTTATACACGCATAAAAATAATAATATAATAACAATAAGGCAAAAAAAGATATAAATACTCATGAATAATTACAAATAACAAATAAAATGCAATAAATCTGAAATAAATAAGGCTGAAGAGTAGAAGTAAATGCATCAATATTAAAATCTCCTTTTCAGAAAAAACAAAAATAGATTTTTTTTTCTCTTTGGGACGGGTGTTTGTAGGGGGGATAGGGAGTGGGGGTCCCGGGTGGTTGGGATCCACCCCCTGCAATGACAGTGTACCTGAATTCAACACCACCATGGACAAAATCAATAAATAAACAGCAATCAAAAAGGAATAATCAGTGGCTTGCGTCGTCTTTTTTTGTTTGTTTTTTCTTCTTTTTTTGTGAGATCGGGTCCAGCGGTCGACCTCTTTAAGGGCACTCAGCATCTGCAGGCAGGTCAGTGGGGTCTGAGCTCTTGCCGTTCCACGAGTTCACACACCAACATCGGCCCCCCTGTCCGTCCAGAGAGGACTCGCACTGCGGGAGAACAGAAACAGAAAGTCTTTGACTGCTTTGTGAGGGATGCATGTATGGTCCTGCAGCACTGAAAACTGGGTGACATCACTCTCCAACAAACTTAGTGTGGTGCTAATCCCTGCCTGCAACACACACCTACTAACACACAATCATTGCAAAGCTCGGCCTGACATAATCTTGGCCGACTTGGTGAGATTCTTTCATGCTGAGAGGAACAATGACTCCATCCAACTCACATTCAGAGCCAGTTTCATAAAAGATACCAACCTGCTTGGGTTTGTAATATCCATGTTTGTCACAGTTGGGGAGGTAGAATCTGGTTAACTTGTCTCCTAATTTTTGTTGGGATTTGGCAATCTTGTCCAAAGCTGTCTGGAGTTCGAAGTGACAGGGTGCCTGCTGACGAAACAGAAGGCAAAAAGTTCAGTAAGCAAATGATAATCGGCACGCACGTGGGCTGACAGCAAACTACACATAAAACTTGTAGGAGCAAGCATCCCCATTCTCATCTCTTTCTCATCTTTTCAAACAGCGCACGAGCGCCCCCTCGTGGCCCACCAGTCCTCTCTCAAACCTTTCCAAAACTTTTAGCAACACAAGGCGCTGAGGGTCTCCCAAAACCCCCCCGATCATGTGTGTAAAACGCGCGTCTTACCTGGTCGACCAGTTTCTTGCGGATGGCGATGACTTTGGCTTTCATGCTCTCCTGAGCGTCTGCAGCAGCCAGGGCAGGGTCGTAGGGCTTACTGAGACCGGGGAGGTAGTGGCTGGAGCCGGGGTCCGAGATGATGGCTGCGTTCTCCATCTCCGCATCTGGCTCTTCCTGATCTGGGGGAGGGAAACGCGTGAACGTGAGGCGACATTCACTGACTGCTCATGTCAGAAGAGTCAGGAGCTCTGATGCTGCCGGTGGATGATGAAGCACAGATGTGTAACGTGGATGCGGGTAGGCCTACCTTGTGTCTGGGGCTCGGGGGTGCTCTCTGGCCCGGACTCAGTGCACACGGCTTGTCCGCGGGTGAGGGAGTGCAGCGGCCGGGGGTCGTTGGCTTTCGGCGTGCACCTCAGTCCGGAACCGCACGGCGCCGTGTAGATCCCGCACAGATCCCCTGCCTTCAGCGCGCAGGCGAGGCAGCATCCACAGCCGGGCTCGCGCAGCACCTCAGCGCATCCGGGCGCCACCGCTGGACACTGGCTCAGCCTCTCCGGAGTACACGGGGCGCATCGAATCGGCTCTGGCCCCACCACCGGGGACCCCAGCGTCACTGTGACGAGCACGGAGCACACCGCTGCCACCACGACGTGCTTCAGATATAATCCACCCATGGCCATGATCTGGATACTAAATATGAGATATGTGGTGCAGAGCAAGGCAGAGAGAATAATCAGATGAAAACGCCGGATTCCCACGGTTTCTTGCTCAGTTGTCCCTTTCGTTTGATTTTGGGAAAATGTCTAACTGTGCGTTGCGCGCAGCCGTATTTATAGCCGGGTGCTCTGTGAGTGTTTGACGCATCGGCGTTATGAATGATTTCTGAAAAGAAGGTGTAATGATACCATGAGCTCTGATTGGCCCGTGCATGTCCGGTCATACTGCTCATTTGAATACAACAATCGCGTCAATATTTATTTTGGAACAGGCGGTGCTTGGCACGTATCGCTGACGAGTGACGACACCAGTGTTTGATGTTGCAATCAAGAACTCCCCCCGCCCCCAGTTCTCACGCGGGTGCTACACTCAACTTCTTTCCCCCCCAAACTGCCACATTTTAGAAAAGAAAAACACAAACACACGCAGGGATTAAGTTTTAATTCTTTTGGTTTGTTTATACCCAGAAATAAGAATAAGTTGTCGCGCGTGAGCTGGTCTGAAAGGTTTTAGAGGCGAAGCAGTCCCTTCTTTTCAGCTGACACAAATGAGGCTCTATATAAAACAAAGCTGTCTATTCATGAAATTAATTGCCCCCCCCCCCCCCCCCCCCAAAAAAAAAAAAAAAAACTTCTTGCACAACTTTGGGGAAGACTAATAATGAGCGCAAATTACGCACGCCCACGCAGCGCGCAGAGAGCGTGGGCACGCTGAGAGCGAACAAGCGGATCTGGTTTGACATGAAAAAGCATCCGAGCACTGCGAAGGACAATAAAGCAAAGTTTCAGAAATAGCTGCGCGAATGAGGGTCGCAGTTTACGCCAGGGACTCTGTGGTATGCGCGCGAACTGGGCTCCTTCCAAGAGATGTCCCGTTGTAATTACTCCTAGCTGGGATAATAATAGCCCAAAGCTCCGAAGCGGAGCAGCCCGACATGACCACAGACACGTCCATAGCACTGCCACTCTCTTGGGGGGGGTTGGAGGTCCCATATTGGACAACATGCACGTTTTCACGGTTTGCTGCAAGACATTTTCTGCCCTGACACTGCTGCCCCGCGTAACAATGTCCCCTCTCCATTTGCAAAACCTCTCTGTAACCCCCCCTTTTTTTTCAAGACCCTCGCCCCCTGCTTTCACATTTCAGTTAATTACCTCTTAATCCGTCTCTTTCTGATGCAATGGGCCGCACGGTGTCGTCCTCGCCGTGCAACTGCTTTCTGGGATTGCATCAGCTGATGACTACCATTAACAGTCAGTGGCAGATTTCTACCCCACAGCCTGGGGCCGGATAAAAGCTCGAAGTGTGATTTAATGTGGCGTGGAAGCGTTTTCTGTCTCCTTATGCCTGGCTGACGTCTCCATCTTCACTGAGATGGACTCAGTCCGTTCACACACCTGTGCAAGCGGCGCAGGTGGATCACTGGGGCCAAATCAAGAGATGCTTTTAGATAAAGTAAAGTGATGTAAACAGTTTATATTATTATTCTCGTTGGAGTTCTTCAACATTTAATAATACAATAATGGTGAGTGAAGTACTAAACTAGAAGTTGATAAAAGATCCAACTCAACCAGCTGCAATATCAAAATGCACACAGCGATTCAATTCAGTTCCATTCAATCTATTTATCTGCAAATCATCATAAAATGCAGCAGAAGATTTACAGTCTCCATCATAAGAGCCAGACCTGCAAAATGGGACTCAGAAGCTATACAGCTTATAAGGACCCAAGATATGGTGTTAAGTCTCAGGTTACTCAGGATAATTATGTATTTATTTTCATGAGGGAAGAAAACATGATTTTGCCAAGAGATGACTTCACCGTGTAGATGAGTGCAGCAGTTTATTGAAATGTGACAACTAAACAAAAAAAAAAGGCAAAAAGATTTTTTCTATTTGCAGTTAGACTTTTAAATTCAGTGTTTTGTCTGAGAAGCTTTTTTTTTCATCACAGTTTGGACCTTCTTAGCATTTAACATCCAGTCATCTTGAAGAAGAAGACAGAGAATGGTTTTATCTTCTTTCAGCTCCCTCATGCACACTGGAAATGCACAACAGAAAGTGATTGTGACTGTGTTTTTTTGTTATTTCTGCCACGGTGAAATAAATCTCTCTGAATCTGACTTTCCAAACGTCTTCTGGATGTTTCTGTCCTTTGTTCTGTGTCCTGATGATCCCACACTGCTTCACTCATGTTGAGGTCTGGACTTCGGGGAGGATTCATTCCTGTATCTCCATCAGACCTGACGAGGATCGGGTTCTGGTGGAGGATCCATCCCTCCACCAGACCTGTTTCCACTGGTTTCCAGTCCAGTTCTTGTGTCATGTGACATACATCAGCCTTCTCTCCATTTCCCTTCCGTAAGAACATCTTTTTGACTTCTACGTTTCCATGGAGACCATTGATGAAGCTTCAGTCAGCAGTAGATGGATCAGCTGAAGGTTCAGATGCGATCGGCTGCCCAAAGATCTCATTTTAAATAGTTTCTTTTGCTTTTATTACAAAAGTTTATATGTTGGCACAACATTGGCTCATCCCTTGAGTTAGGAGCTGTTTTCATGTTTGAATGATGGTCAGTAGGTGGCTTAACAAACAGAATTTTCTCTGAAAATAGTCAGGTAAGAGGACTGGACTGAAAATGGTTGAAAAAAGCAGAACATTTTCAATGAAAAAGGTAGTTTTTCTTATCTTGACCTCCAGCTGTAGTTCTATACAGTTTTTCAAATCCTGTCTTTGAACCCAGTCTGAGTTCAAACTAAGGCTAAAGATAGTTAATAAGTTACTGAGTCAAAACACTAAAGTGTGCTGTTGACATAAGTCACAAACGCAGACCTGCAGACCAGAGAAGACCAGATGTTGTGTATCATCATGTACAATATGCTACAGTAAATTTGCATCTGAAGAACTCCTGTTTTCCTTCGGTTTCCCCTGAAGCAGCTCTAAAACAACAATGAAAATCCCTTTATTCAACCTTTTTGCACATCATCTTGTTCTGAATCTACACAGCGTTAGTGACAAATGTTTAAACACAAACGGTGCATGATTCATGCACATTTTCCCTAAAATTCAATCTGGCATAATTAGAATCTTTAAACTTTAAAATAAACTTCTGTGGGTTTGAATCTGACCATCAGTCAGCTGGCGTGAGGGCTTAAAGGGGAAGCATCTGCATTTCTCCATATAAACATGTGACATGTGCTCATGTGCAGCTTATACAGTTTGTTTGACAGGATGCATTAAGATTAATGCATTAAGAACAGCAGCCTTGTCATTATGCCGTACTTCACTGATTTTTTTTTCCTGTACTTTAGCTTCTCCTCTGAAGGAAAAGTATGTTTGCTTTGTTTTTTTACATGTTATTTGTCTATTCTAAATGTGATGCAACATTTTTTTTATGTTGCAATACATTTGGAAGAGACGTAACCATCATTGCAATAAAAATCGCTGACTCATTCTTTCTAAACTGTATCTTTGCTTTCTGGATTCATTTCAGACCTGATTCTGGACGGAAACCAATTTTATTTCTTAATTTCTTATCCTTAAAAGTGTGGGCTTGCTGCTAACTTCAATTAGGAGGGAGATTTATGGTTAAAAGCTGCGTTGAATTCATTTAATCTTCATCAACTACTGGATCAAAATTCTGCCAATATTTAACATTATTGGTAAATTTAGTTATCTTAGTTTCTTTCCATGTTAAAACATTATATGTCTTACAATCTGTTCAGTGCTCATCCATATTACACTTTGACAATATACAAATAAGTATATACTACATTAGTTTCTACAGTAAAAATATTAATAATGCCTTGAAAGAAAACATTTTTATCAGTGACAGCCTGCAAAGACTGAAAATATACACAGAAGTACTAAAACTAGATGTAGTAGAAATTTACAAACATTTGTAATACTTGTAGATTATTATTACTGATGTTTAGCATGCTTTAAAATGCAAGAAATATCAGTTGTCCTCTGAGATATGATGAAATTGCCTCACAAAGTCTGCAGTTATTTAAAGTTTTGTGGACTTTGTGGACGACCTGTGTCATCAGGGTCTGCGGTTTACGCTAACTATTGGGGTCAAAGAGTTGCTTCTAAAATCAGAAAGACACCGCAAACCTTTAACTGTCGTGCCTCACACTATAGTTAAAGAATAATGATGTAGGATTGTCTTGAATCAAAGACAGTTATTTGACGTCACTCTCAGCTGGACAGCCAGGGACAACAGTAAAGCACGGTGGTGGGAGTGTTATGCTGTGGGGTTCTTGAGCTGCTTAAGGGAGAGAGCAATTTGAAACATGCTTACATTACTTTAAAAAAAAAACTGTTGGTCAGACCAAAGCATGATTTTTCAAAGAATGAAAAGATTTTAATCCAACCGAAATCATATGACGCTCACAAAAACAGGCTTAAAGCAGGAAAATATTTGTTTAATCACATGTTAATATCAGTACTTGGTTCTGTCACGGCTGTATTTGTTCTTAAACCTGCATGTAAAGTAACCTTGTACTCAGAGGATTTCACTCAGTGGCACACCATAGAGTTCAGACCGAACAGATTACAGCAGTGGTTCCCAAATGGGGGGCCACACGATGACTTCAGGGGGTCACCAGATCATTGTGAAAAACAAAAAATGTACATTTATCAAATAAATTTGTGGATTTTAGGGCTATCAAAATTAATGCATTATTGCAGAGATGAATCTGTCAAATTAACACACTGATTTTTTTTTCAAAATACTGCATAACTAACTAGTACATAACTAGTTATACACTAGCTACTGTATATAAGTTTTTTCATATACCTCAATATCCATTCATTAATTCATTTGTCCAATTAAGCAGGACAGAAAATGTACCAGTTCTGGGTCACGGGGGCTGCTGGAGCCTAAACCAGCTCTTATCAGGCAGGAGGCAGGGTACACAAGGTTATAATTAACTAAAACAAACAAAAAAATTTACCTTGACCTTATTTTGAGGAGTTTACATGTGCATTTACTCACTGGTAAATAGTAATCCTTCGCTCATTTGTTCTACTTAAAGTACTGATGAAATAAAAAAGTTTTTGCTGCAGATAATGCCTCATGGAGAGGCTGCCCCATCTCTCCCATTATATGGATGTACGCCGAAGGACGACTCAACGTAATATCTTCTGAAGGAGTCAAAGTTATACAGAAATTTTACCAGTGAGTAAATGCATGTATTCCTAAAAATAAGCATTTTCCCAAAAATAAAAACTAACAAAACTAGCAAACATGCTCAGAAAACTAACTGAAACTAGCTGAATTGAAAAACAAAAAGTAAAAACCAAACAAAAACTGAAACTAATTAAAAATCCAAAACTATTATAACCTTGCCCTGGACAGGTCACAGGGTCAACTAAGTTATTACCAACACATATCAAAAATCCGTATTTGGCATTATCTCAGCGAGAGAAGCTGATTTCGGGCATGCAGATGTCACAGCAGCGAACTGAATCCACTAGAATACATTCATCCTCCTTATTTATGAAGTTTCTGACAGTTTTCAAGCCTAACAGGTAGAATTTTTATCATTAAGTGTCCACAAACAAAATTATTACAGGTGCCATATTAAATACCCTAATTTGGTCTTATCTTGGTGAAAAAAGATGAATTTGGGTTGAATTAATCCAACAAATTCACTTTATCTTCCTTGTTTATGAGGATTCTGACTGTTTCCAGGCCTTAAAATAAAAGGAGGGCCACAATTATCCACTCAGTGGCCCTCCACTGCAGGGGGCCACAAACACAAATGTTGGCCTAAGTTATCAAGCCATTTGTGGCTCAAAACGTTTGTGAACCACTAGATTAACGGATATAAACAATGAAAACAGTAGCATTAATGGGTTATTTGGTTTATCTTAAGATCAAGGAAATCAAGGAAACTCACACCTCCTCCTACTACAGGGCCTCTAGTTATCACCTTTATAACATTGTGTGTATGTGCAGCGTTGATTTCTGGGGACAGGTAAGGCTGATACTCCGAGCAAACACACGACACATGAGGTAGCCATTAAAAACATGTACACTTAATTAAAAGCAAGGCTATTCCCAGCCGAACAAGCCCAGAAAACGCATTTAGGGTTTAAATCAATCTCGCTGTAACTAAATTACATAATCTGTACTTTAACTACACTTAAATGAGATTAGATGCTTTGCACATCCTCCAAAGTAGCATCAAGTAAAAACGGATAACCTTAAAATCATAGTAATAGTCCAATTTTAAATGAGGCTGCTTTCATTCTCATTTTTTTTATGTTTCTTTTGTCAGAAATTTAAAAACTTGTGATTGTGACTTGAGAGTAGTCCGTTATCGACCTAATGACACTTTCAGACTGTTGCTCTGCTCTGCTAACTTCTGATTCTAACATACAAAATCACCCATCACATGCTTTAAATAGATGAACAAAAGAAGCTAGCACTGAAACATCTCTACGATTCTACCCCCCATCCTGAGCATGGACGGGGCAGGTGACAGTGGAGAAAAGAGCTATTTAACAGGAAGAAACCTCTGGTAGAAGGAGGATCCAGAAGGACGGTAGTCTGCTCCGACTGGGTGCAGAGAGGACTGGGAAGGAAAGGAAATGGTTTGAAATAGTGACGCGTTGCTTCAGACACAACTTATTTATGTATGTGAGCAATGTTCTTTCTGAGAGCCACTTTTTTTTCTCTGTTTTTGTTGTTTTTATTTTAATCAAATTCTGTGTTTTGTAAACCTGACAGGAAAAATAGCGGCAGTGTTCAGCGACGGCTGGAACCTCCTCACGGACTGTTTATGTCATGCAACCAGTCAGGTGTGAAACACAGGGCTCTGCACTGAGCTCAGTAGCATCCGGTCACTTTGTGATAAGAGACAACGGAAAAGCCGAAAGAGAAAAAAACATACAGTCGTCCTCAAAATGATCATACCCTCCAGATAGAGAAGACGCTAAATTCACATTAGTAATTCAAATAAGAAAAAAAAAAGAAACTAATAATAAAGAAAAATTTACAAAATTATAATTTAGTGAAATAAAATATCCAGGGCTAACAATTAATTTTAAAAATCGTGATCAATCGCAGAAGCTTCATAGTTAACTGTGATTAATCGTGGTTTGAACTGCATGTGTAATATTCTGTTATTTTGCATATCAAGGCAGTTCTAAGCCCATAATTTAGTATATTTCACCATAGTCTTCATTAGGAATCAAATAATACTTTTGCAAAAACGTAATTTAGCCAACTTAATTCTTTAAAATCTATTGGTGGCACACACAGAGCTATAGTCTTTTTTCTATAGTTTGCTTCAAGCCTGATGGTCTGAAATCAGGCAGATGTGCTTTATTTGACCATATTTTGCCAGTTCACAACTTAAATGTTCTGAAATCTGAAACAGGCTGTTTAAAACCCCAGTCGTACTTTTTCATCCATCACTTTTTACCGCTTCACAATATGGCCAAAGGGGCCGACTAAAGGTTTGTTCAAAGGACAAAACGACTTGAATTTCAAATGTGATTGTGTTATGGATTCTTTTTTAATAAATCGCGATTAATGCACTAATGCTGACAGCCCTAAAAATAATAGTAGTAGTAGTAGTAATAATTATAATATAGTAGTAGTAAAATAAAACAAAATTGTCCCAGATACATAAGAGCACCTTTCCTGTGGACCAAAATCCAACTAAATAAAACACCTGATTGCAGTGATTCCTTCAAAGTGTTGCTCAACAAAATTTTAGCTTCAAAGCCCCATCATGCTTTTTATTGTTTTATTTTTTGTGTTTGTTTTTAATATTTCTTTCAAACCGCATTTAAAAATCTGTGTCACGATTTTCATAGAATTTTTATTTATCATTAATTTAGTCAATTTCATCTTATTTAACTGACAGCTGATTTTTTTCCTCTTTTATTTGAGGGTGTGGATAATTTTGAGCATGACTTTACATTGATATTAACTCTCATGAGACAAATAAATTTACAGGCATATCATATATATTAAAGTTTAGACTTTACCACAAATTTGCAAAACTCCAATTAATCAATAAAACTTCATCATACCTTTTAATTGAGTGTTTTGACAGAAAATCCAATGGAAAATTATTTTAAAGGTACAGTATGTAAGAAATACTGACATCTAGTCGTAAAGATCAGTATTTGAAAGAAACAATGTTTCCTTTCAAATGACTTTATATTCCAAGCTCTGTTGTGAATGTACGGTGGTCATCAGTGGCCAAAATTCTCCCATACAAAAACATCTGTGAATGGTCTCAGGTGTAGCTCTGACTGGACTATAAGTAACTAATTTTGATGTCTTTTAAGGCATTACTGATCCCAAACAGTGCTCTAACTCCCATTAAACAAAGCTGGTACAGCAGTTTTAAAGTTTAGAGGGTTCTCACTTCACACACATTGTTTTGTCCAGTCAGGGACACCGTACTAAAAATGGCGGAACAAATATGGCAGCCTGCATATGTGCAGCGTCCAGCAAGTAGATACAAATGACTCATTCTAAGAAAATAAACACATAACAGCTATTCTGGTGAAACAATTACACACTAATGGAAACACAGTTTTGAATTATATATCTCACTTTTCTGCCATTGACCTTTGATTTTTTACATACTGTACCTTTAATTTAAGAAATATATTTGAGGTTTACTTTTAATCATTTTAGCAATATGCAGATACATGCATACATTTTAATTACAAAGCAAAACTTTGCTAAATTTAGCAAAATCAGGAAAATAGAAGTGGTTAAAATGCAGAACCATTTGGTTAGATGATCTGGATCTCTGAAAACAGCTGGAGTTCTCATCATCGCTCTGAAAGTTGTCTCTGAACAGACAGAAAGTGGAACATGTTGAAGGATGATGACCCTCAGCTTGTTTTGACTCTGACAGCGTCACATATCGTTGTTTTTGCCAGTGCGGAAGCACAGGGGGGCTTTAGCATCAGGTTTTACTGCGGCTGATAAAAAACAGGTAAACAGTGTTGCTTCATGTCAGTGCTAAAATTGCCAGTTTACACTGAGAAGCAGCTTATTCTAAACTAGCTGTGAACTTTTCCTTAAAAATAACCAAAAAGTTCAGATACCCCAACTCAATATTGTTGCCTAAGTACAACAAAGTAGTGTGAAACCTACAACTGAATCAACCAGTAGAGTGAAAAGAAAACAAGAAAGTAAAGAAAAATTGCCCTGACTCAGACTTAGGTCTTATTATTATTCAAAGTCCAGTGACTCATTTACCACCTGCCCTTCAGCCTCCTCAAAAACAGCCTGATTTATGAGCAAACACTCCAGAATGATGTTATAATACTTTATTCTAATCAAATTTAATAATATGATATTTTCAGGGCTGCCACAGACGTCAAAGACCAACTTGTGTGTCCTTCAGAAAGCAACAGGCTTTGATAAAACATTTGTATTTCATAGCCTGGAGAATAACAACAGGCAAACTCATCACGTCCAGAGGTGGAGATGACAGAATGAGCAGGTCAAATCCACCATTTAAAATGATTCAGTGTGGGCAGGACGTGAAATTAAATGAAAAAAACTTTATTTATCACAGAGGGAAATTGCTATATTGTAGTAGAGTGTTTCTTTTTATGTTTGATTGGAAGATAAGGCCTTAAAATAAAGGGCTCAGGTTGCTGGCAGGAACTATTTTCTGTACTTTCTTTCTTGCATGCGCACACCGTTGCTTCTTCTGGAGGATTTGAGTTGCCCATTCCCCCCCAGCAGCTTGTGCATTCTCCTCTGGACAGTCAGCTCAAACAGCCCTGAAGTTATTCCCCGGATAGAACCAGCCTTCTTAATGCAAAACATGCAGTACATTCAATAATACGGTACTCCTTTTATCCTGCAAATATTACACATATACATTGTTATCAAGGAAAACTCAATGGCAGACTCTAAAACCGTTCTATGTGAAATAAAGGAAGTTATTTTTGTTACTGGCATCTGAACTGTGTGTATTTTTCACATAATAGCATTACTTATATTAACCTTTGGCAATACCGACTTTTTTCATACTGTATCAATACGATACTATTCCAAAAAAAGAAAGAAATGACGATACACTTTTTCATCAATATTGATAATGTGGTACTGATACAGATACTTTTTGCCCATTAAAGAAAATCTCGTGATTGTGCGTTGATCTCTCTATTGCAAGGGCAACATGAAATATAAATTAAAGTTGAGGACAGATGTGCTGGACAAATGCTTTTCAAACAATAATAAATTATATTGATGAGTACATTTCAAAAAAGAGATTAAAGTAGGGATGCACAATATAATCAGCCCCCTATCGGTATCGGCCTATATCAGCCTTAAATCAGAGTATCAGCCACCCCACCGATATTTAACCAACATTTAAACGACCAGCCCACTGTTTCTAAAAAAATATATATTTATACACTGAAATATCACAATATTTTCATATGCTGATATCATATTGACATTTAAAAATGCAGTATTGATCTATTTTACTAGCGAAATTGTGCAACATTTCATCATTCTGTTACGAAGTCTCATGAGAATTCACATTTTTTGATATTTTCATATGCTGATATCATACTGACATTTAAAAATGCGGTCTTGATCTATTTCACGAACTAAATCTTGTGATATTTCATCGATCTGTCACAAAATCTCGCAAGAATTCACGAAATATATACGAAATGCAGTATATAAGATTTTGTAACACAACAATGAAATCTCGTAAGAAACTGCTATTTGCAATGACTGCTTATTTATCTCATCACACTCAATATAAGATAAAATCACCTGAAGAAAAACATTTCAGTGAGATATAGGAACTTGCTTTGAGACAATGCATCTTATTTCAAGAAATCTTTTCAAGAAAATTTCACTTGTTCTGGCAGATGAGTTTTTGCTTATTACAAGCAAATTCTTTTATTTTTTTAAGATTTTTTTTTTTTTGCTTGTAATCTGCAAGGTGAAATTTTCTTGATAACATTGCATTTGTCTTAAAACAAGTTCCTAAATCTCACTGAAATGTTTCTCTTTCGGTGATTATGTCTTATTTTGAGTGTGATGAGATATTGTGACAAGAAATTAGAAAAATATACTTGGTAAGATTTGAGTTTTTGTCGTGTAAAGGCCTAAAAAATAGATGTTGAGCTTAAAGGGGTTAATATTCTTAGTAATAAATTATTGAAAAAGCACTTTTTCATAGTCTATCTCCTGTATTTGTAAAAACTATTTCAAAGAGCATCAAATGTTTACCGGTCAACAACTTATCTGACATTTAAGTATAAATTGGATGCAGATATTTATTTCTTTGGTGATGTTTTTATGTTATTTTACTGACACTTTCTTCCAGTAAAAACTCAGAATACTTCTATAAGATGCTCCTGAAAACTTAATATGGTCATAAAAGTGTTTGGAGGCCAAATGTTACAACCACAGTCACGTTTTTTCAATATATATATATGTATATATATATATATATATATATATATATATATATATCACGGAGCATGTGTCCTCAGTTCAACTGTGAGGTAAGGGCGATGCTGGCAGTATGTGGAGGAATGTGGCCTCCAGAGCTTCTGGGAGCAAAATCTCACCAGTTCTTCTTTCTTCCTTTTTTTTCTTAAATAGAAGACATTTTTCAAGCTTAAAACACTTAAAAATAACTTTTAAAGTAATCTGCCCATGTGTAAAGCCTGCTTTGTGGTATGGCACAGCCTGGCATAGCAGCAAAATCACAGCATGGGATCGCGTATAATTAGCAGGTTGATGTAAAGAGGGAGTGACATGAGGCATTAAAACATGTGAAGTATTCTCATAGAGGAGCCACATGTGTGATCCACCAGGTTTTCTTCTGCTGCCGGATCAGAGAGCCAGTTGTCAAACAAAGCAGAGTTATCTCAGGTCAGGGACAGACCTACTTTTTCGAAAACACATCCACAAAAGCCGGACCCACAAGCCCCCGCACAACTCCTGCCGCTTCGTGTTTGGGAGCGCAAAGAAGAGGAGGGTTTCTTTCAGGTGTCACATGACGAGGAGATCAAACGGCACTTAGCATTGAACATCCCAAGTCTGGAATGTTTACCTTCGACGGGAGCAGCGGGAAAAACAGGCTTGTTGTCTCAGGAGCCGCTCACACCCGTGCACACGCTAACACACACAAACATGCATGCTAGTCTCCAGGATCCACTTGTGGTGAATCAAAACTTTCCCTTTTGAGGGCGTAAAGTGCGGGTATCCATGAACAGATGAGCCAAGAAAAACAGGGTTGTTTACAACACACCCACAGAAAAGAATGCACACCTGTACGGATACTACACATGCAGACATACTGTACACACACGCCTCTGAAGTTTTACAGTGTATACAGTACTGTGAAGTACTAACAACACTTCAACTGTTTATATTTGTCATCTATGGTTTTATCCTCCATGATGTCAACAACTTGTTTTTTATCAGTCACAACCGACATCACAACATGGGATTACAGGAAGAGAGTAATACTACATACTTAAAGGTACAGTATGTAAAAAAATCAAAGGTCAATGGCAGAAAAACGTGACACAGATTTCAAAACTGTGTTTCCATTGATGTGCAAGCGCTGCAATTGAAAAGCTGTTCCATATTTATTTTCTTTTGAATAAGTCATTTATATCTACTTACTAGGTGGTGCACATATGGAGGCTGCCATATTTGTTTCACCATTTTTTCTACGGTGTCCCTGACTGGACAAAACAATGTTTGTGAAGTGAGAACCCTCCGAACTTTAAAACTCTTATACCAGCTTTGTTTAATGGGAGTAAAAGCACTGTTTGGATAAATAACGTGTTAAAAGACATAAAAAATAGTTCCTCATAGTTCAGTCATAGCTACACCTGAAACCACTGGATCCACTCACAGATGAAAACATATTTATGTCTGAGAATTTTGGCCACTTAGGGCCACCGTACATTCACAACAGTGCTTATAATATGAAGTCATTTGAAAGAAAACTTCTTTTCTTTCAAATACCCATCTTTACCTCTAGATGTCAGTAATTCTTACATATTGCACCTTTAATTACACGACTCATAGATCACTTTGGATTGCACCAGTGTGGACAAATGAAGAGTTCATTTGCAGAACAATTAACCACCATTTAGAAAAAAACTGAGTTAACTGCTTCTGTAAATAAACTCATTTACTTTTTGAATATTTTCACCAAATCACACGCATATGAAGGGTTTTTATGATGTTAAATGGAGATAGGAGGTTCGTACCCGACAGCTACGAAAAGCAGCTAACTCTGTTTATTCTAAATGGTGGTTAACTGTTTTTTGCAAAAGAACTGTTCAAATGTTCTGCAAAAAAAAAAAGCATATAGCAGCATGAAATCTGGGGGACAAGGTACACAACAACGGACCAGGCGGGATTAGATCCTTATCTCCCCCACACACTCCTGGGTGAGAGTCATGCGTGCTGACCAGTCAGCCAAAGAGATATTCCTGTGGCCACGTAGCCAGGGTGCCTGATCAATAGGAGATAATCGGAGTGATAGGACCCCACACTGTCACTCGTGGAATTTAAGGTAGACAGGAGAATTTTGATCTCTGTGGTTTGGAGAAATCACTCAAAGATACAGTTGTTTGGTTAAAGAAGACATGTTTTCAATGACACGAACTTCATGCCAGCTGTGGAGCACCTGTCCAACTGAATCCCTTCCCAGCTCTCTCTTGACCTAACTTCTGCCCCCCTACATAATCATTTTTTTTTATGTTTTTAGCTCCAGGCTACTACGGCCTTTTATCAGGACTTTGTCTTTTACTATGATATTTCTTTTCATTTCATTTATTTAATTTATATAGCACAAATTTCTACATCCAACTGGCTGCCCAAAGTGCTTAACATAGCAAGACATCTATACAAGGCTTAAAAAAAAAGAGGAAAAAAAAACAGCACAAGACCTAATTAAAAAGAGAAGAATTAATAAAAACAAAAAGAAAAAAGATTTCCCAAACCTAACCAAGTACTACAGTTAAAAGCAAAAAAAACATAACAAAAAATAAAAAAAACAAAAGAGCAAAGACACCAGCAAGTTAATCTTACAGAAGTGATCAAACAGCTGATGTATGATGGTCTCAGCTGCTCACTCTCCTTCATCTTCCTCTTCATCACCCTGGCTATTGAAATTAAGCAACAGGGACATTTACTGTACAACCAGCGTCCAAAATAATATATTCAAAATACATTTTAAAAACAATTGCTTACACCTGAGGTGTGATTTTATTTATTTCTACCTGCTTATTAAGAAACTACTCAGTTATTTGTAAAGTCATGTTAATTTTTCTACACCAAAAACGGGTTCTGCTGGATGAGAGCATGCATCAGTGATTATTTCTATATAAACCTTTTATAAGGAAGAGGAATATTGGTGCCCTTGCTAATGCACAGAGCTCTAACTCTATGTGAAGGGCTGGTAATAAGCATATGTAGGTAAAAGATTGCTGGTTCAAGTATTTTTTGAAAAAATATAATTTAATTTATCTTAATTAGGTCCTTTCTGTATACAGACTGACCTGTTCTCAGAAAACATGCATCACCATCTGCCAAGGCTCTGACTAATAAAATATGTCCAAGTTCGCATTTCTGCTAAACGATCCTTAACATAAACACTGTTTACAGCGTGACTGTCATGACAACAAATAAAGGCCAATTCCGTGTACTTGTCTCTTTCTATTAATTTCTCTGAATTTCTTGTTTTGGATCTAAATATAGTTTCAGTTTACGCACACAGGCTCTTGAGCTGCTTAACAGCCCTTTATTTCTACATTTGTGTTGACCAGGGTTCAAACTCAGAGCGCTCGGATATGCATTTGATTGATTTTACAATTCTGGGAAGTTATCACTGCTGCAACTTTGTGTATTTTGCCACCACCGCTGCAAGGTAAACATGACAAACCCTTACTGCAAATGTATGAGATGTTTAAAGGGATGTGGGTTTATGATTGTTTGGCCAGCAGTGTCTTATTGGTAGAATTGTCATTACAGTCCTGCAGCAATAATGTGAATAAACCTAAACCTGAAACTGTTCAACCTTTGCAGTAATAACACCAAGCGTGATACCGTGTAAAAAGACTCAAGAAGGTATAATTTGTCATTGCAGGAAGCTTCCCTTATGAATTGATAAGTTCTAATGGGCTTTATGCACAGCTCCACACTTCCTGAACTCAATACTGCACCTTTGTTTCCTGTCTTTCAAGATTTGATGAATTGATTAATTCAGGTGTGTCTGACCATTTGCTGAGATCAGACACACCTGGATTAATCAGTTCATCCAATCATGAAAGACAGGAAACAAAGGTGCAGTACTAAGTTCAGGAAGTAGTGAAGCTGTGCATAAAGCCTATTGGTCTATGGATTTTGTATCCTTTAAATATCATTGATGTTTTGTCTCCAAGATCTGGGTTTTGATCAATGATAAGAACTCCATGTTATGGTTTGCAAACTCTGAAGTTCTGTCAGGTTGGATGGTGAACGGTGGTGTTCAGCCATTTTCAGGTCTCTTCAGAGATGCTCAGTTGGGTTTAAGTCAGGGTTCTGGCTGGGCCGGTCCAGAATGGTCCCAGAGCTGTTCTGAAGCCACTCCTTCGTTATTTTAGCTGTGTGGTTAGGGCAGGATCACCAACTCTGGACCTCTTGGGGCCAGTGCCCGTATGGTTTTCAACATTTCTGTGCTCCAACTCACCTGGCTCAAATTTAATGGGTCAGACAACCTATGAAGTTCTGCACAATGACTCATTGATTTCGATCAGGTGTGTTGCCACAGGGTGGCATTAAAACCTTCCAGACACTGGCCCAAGAGGTCCGGAGTTGGTGATCCCTGGGTTAGGGTCACTTTCTTGTTGGAAGGTGAACCTTCGGCCCAGTCTGAGCTCCTGAACTCTGGAAGAGGTTTTCTTCCAGGATCTCTGTACTTGGCTGCATTCATCTTTCCTTCAACTGCAACCACTCGCCCTGTCCCTACAGTCGAAAAACATCCCCGTAGCATGATGCTGCCACCACCATGTCTCACTGCTGGGATGATATTGGGCAGGTGATGAGCAGTGCCTGGTTTTCTCCACACATACCGCTTAGAATTAACGCCAAAAAGTTAAATCTTGGTCTCATCAGACCAGAGAATCTTATTTCTCACAGTCTGGGAGTCCTTCATGTGTTTTTTGGCAAACTCTATGCGGGCTTTCATATGTCTGCACTGAGGAGAGGCTTCTGTCGGGCCACTCTGCCATAAAGCCCCGACTGGTGGAGGCTGCAGTGATAGTTGACTTTGTGGAACTTTCTCCATCTCCCTACTGCATCTCTGGAGCTCAGCCACAGTGATCTTTGGCTTCTTCTTTACTCTCTCACCAAGGCTTTTCTCCCACCATTGCTCAGTTTGGCTGGACGGCCGGGTCTAGGAAGAGTTCTGGTCGTCCCAAACTTCTTCCATTTAAGGACTATGGAGGCCACCATGCTCTTAGGAACCTTTAATGCTGCAGAAATTCTTTTGTAACCTTGTCCAGATCTGTGTCTCATCACAATTCTGTCTCTGAGCTCCTTGGACAGTTCCTTCCACCTCATGATCCTCATTTGCTCTGACATGCACTGTGAGCTGGAAGCTCTTATATAGACAGGTGTGTGTCTTTCCTAATCAAGTCCAATCAGTTTAATTAAACACAGCTGGACTCCAATGAAGGAGTAGAACCATCTCAAGGAGGATCAGAAGAAATGGACAGAATATGAGTTAAATATGAGATTCACTGCAAAGGGTCTGAATACTTATGACCATGTGATATTTCACTTTTTCTTTTCTAATAAATTTGCAATTTCTACATTTCTGTTTTTTCTGTCAAGATGGGGTGCTGATTGTACATTAATGAGAAATTAAAATAACCTTTTTCTTTTCAACTATGCATACACTAATATATAATTGGAGTTTACCTTGTTTATATGTTTACACTGGATAATAATGGGGGAAGATGGCCAAACGCAGGTGAGTTTCTGCAGAAACAGGTACAATCATGTTATCTGGGAAAAAGACAATTCTAGTCCACATGCATGCAAAAACCCTAAGAGATGCAACAAAAAGGTTTGTTTGAAGAGACTTCATGAAGAGATACAAAGAGGTCTCATTACAGAAAAATGATAGTCTGATGGAGAGTGGGTGGACATGCTGGTCTTTTGAAGCAGCTCCAGTGATGTGGATGATGAGCCCAGATGCCACCCAGGAGGAAGAACTCAGGATCCGGTCCATGTCAACCTGTTTCTGGGAAGAAATACCCACAAACTGACAACCAGAGCAGAACCAGGACACTGCAAGAGTTGAAGTGGAGTAAAAGTTGCATATAAAGCAGGGGAAAATGGTTTAAAATGACTTTTGTTGTATTTCCTGTTCGTTTTGTTAAATGTGTTTTCTGTTGTGTTCATTTGCTGCAGAATACTTGTGAAATGTGTTCTTCTGTTTCTTGTTTTTGTGAAACGTCTTTATTGACCTGCACTTTCTGTTGTCTTGCGGTGTTTGTGTTTCCTGTGCTGTCATGTTCTGGGAAACATGGTGTTATTGTTGGGATTTTGGATGTGTTGTTTTGCACTGCAGGGCCACCGTACGCAGCGCTACTGTCCGCCCTCACATGGTCTCAGTTTGAGGTCAGCAGCAGTGGACAAATGGAGATGGACTTATCTTGGACAGCATGTTCTGTTTGGAAGTTGCTTACCGTGAACCAACTTGATGGTGTGTGGGTGTTGTTTTGAGCCTCTGTCTTGGTGCACTGGTGCAGATGGAGACTCTGGTTCTCGGGACCGGACCATGCTTTCTCTGGTCCCAGGACACATCAGTGACGTGGTCTGGCTAAGCAGTGTCCTCTCTCAGGGCTGAGAATCAGCAGTCAGGAATGTGATGCGAGTGGGCACAATGACGCTAATCCCCTGCAAAGTTGCTCTTTTTCTTCTCTCCTTCTCACAAGATTTCCTTAATCGGATAATTCCTGTCTTATTGAACAGGGAGGGCAGATCATAGATTAGGGTCTGGGAGAAAAACACTGGGACAGAACTGGGGTCATTCATAACGGAGGAGTCTTCAGCTACTCTCTCTGCTTTAAGGTTGTGAATGAGGGGAATGGATTTATTCGTTCGAGCCAAGCATCTTGGCAAACTGTGTAATGCTGCACGTGTGAGTCTTACAGAGTCTTTCTGTGTGCTTCCAAATGAGTATATATGTTTGTGAGCTTGTGATTGTACACTTGTGTGTGGGAAACCCAGGAAATCCAGTCTCCCATGCGCCAGAATCCATTGTGTTTAGTTTCCTCCTCTCTCTGTCCTTCTGAGTGACTGTGTGTGTGTTTAGTTGCAGTGCTTCCCTCTCTCGCTGCGGCTCTAATGAGAAGGAGGAGGAAGTCCGAGTCAGAGGATTGCACTTGGCAAAGTTAACTGGAAACAGTCTCATGAATGGGTCAGGCGAGCTGTGCTGGTAGGATTTGCTGTGATGTCCCTGTGCAACAAAATGGAATTTGCATGGAGTTTTCCATCCAAACCCACTGTTACTTCAGACACCCCTTCCTTCCTTTCCTTCCATCCGATCCATGTCTTCAGATCCTTTCCTCATTCATAACAGAACAATCTGTCCAGAACATCCACATCAAAGAATCCACTGTAGTAAATAAAGACAGAGATCATATGCAGAGAGGAAAAGCTACATTGGAATAAACCCAGCAAAGCCCTTTGTCATGCTGAATATTGACTCTGTAGCTCCACTTCTCTTCACTTTCAACTTTATAATCTGCAACAGGGAGGAATAAATATGCACAGCAGGGAGTTATGATCCTTGTTTAAAATGCAGAAAAATACAAGTCAGACTGCTCATGTGTTCTACGTAAAATATTTGGAGAAACGAGCAACAACAAACACTGTTTCCGACACAGTCAAGTGACTTCGGTAAATGTGGTGGTCAAACAAAATTGCTCATTTTGTGCAAAGATGCACAGTGTTTGCAAACTATAGATGTCAGTTTAGACATGAGATGCCTATAAAAAAGTTGAGCTTCATGATTGCTTAGATCAGGGATCCTCAATCCTTGTCTCCCAGGGCCGGTGTCCCGCAGGTTTTAGAAGTTTTCCTGAATCATACAAGTGCAGAACTTAACACCAAGCTCTGGACGAGTCTGCTAATTTGAGGCCACATCTACACTTGGCCGTGTAGGTGCTTTTACATGCATGCATTAAATGGGAATTTAGCTTTTTTTAAAAAAAAAAACCTGGGGTCTGTTTTCATATGTTCTTTCATAAATGTGAGTGATGGAGAAAAGAATGTTCAAGATAGCTCCAGTATTTAGCCGGGCAGGCAGCCTAGCAGCCCAGCTAATGATGAGTATGGGGCAACTGGCCCCCGTGACTAAGTTTGTTCTAAAAGCATGCTTTTTTTCCACACTGAAGGGCTCGGATAGTCTCAACGAATGTTCTACAACATACTAGAAAGGAGAAATGAACAAAAGTATCTACATTACCTGGCGATCGCTATTTGTCTTGGTGTCTGTGTCCATTCTTCACTCTATGAAGGTAATGGAGGATAAACTCTGATCTGCGTCCAGTCCCGGGTTTCCAAACGGCAGTTTGACGATCTGCTGTCCCGATGCGGGGAAACGGGTCATCAAACTGGGCCCGGCTCAGACAAAAGTAGCGCTGAAAGTTCCCATCGTCAGCACAGAGCTCATGGTGAAACTGGTGAAACTCAGAATACCTCTGAACAATCTGATGAATCCAGACACGTCTCAGAGACCCCCAACAACATCGTTCTCTGGCCTTGTGGAGCAAATAAAGCCAAACTACCTGCTTAATTTCATCTGCCACTGTAGAGAGACACAGGCACAGGAAAACAGCCGGGTTCATCATTTTGCTCTGACACACGTCGCGGCCATCTACAGCATTTCTGTGTCTGATGACAAACGTTGGGACCAGCATTCAACTTTGGGCATTAAAGGTGTTTTTGAAGCCGAAATCACGTTTGATCTAAACGCACTGTTAGAGTAATTGGCTTGCAAACTGAATTGCAATCTGGAATCAAAAGTCATTTAAAGGTCCCTGTACCTGATTTCATTTTAATCTCTTTCAGAGAAATGCTTTCTACACGGTATAATGTGTGTTAAAAGAGGTAATTTCATAAAAATAAATCACTCATTGATTGCGTATATGCATGAATCCAGGCCTTTGATGACGTGACGCTCTCTTCATGCCAATGCGGTTCATTCTACGTAAGTTTCAGTTTCCAATCAGCCACTTACAGTGTTTTCCAACGAGGAGCGCCCTCCTCTCTCACGTGCACGGCAGCACTTGTAAACAGAACCGCATGGCGTCTACCGAAGGGAAAGTGGCGATACCACAGCAAAACAGCCTGTAAGCATCAAAACTGAGGAGGAGAGAAGCTTGAAACACAGGAGAGACCAAAGAAGGAATAAAGTTTGTGTTCTCGGTGGATTGTACTGAAGGTAGAGAGCAGCTGGACGCCTCGGACTGAATGTGGACTGGAAGTCCACCTGGACAGGTATTTTTTTCAATAACTTTCTTCTCAGTAACATTTACGTCCTCGGGTGCTGGCGCTTCCTCTGCTGGTCTACCGATATAATAGTGATATTTACACCGTAACACGACGAAGCTTTACATCACTGCTTCTCGAAGTGGCCGCTAGAAACTTTATCAGGCTGTCATGTCTGTTTCCCGGAAAGTCCGCTTCGTTTGGGGGAGTTGTGAATGCGCAAACGGACTCTGATCCGGAACAAACAAGTGAACTCGGTCCGCCTGCAAACGCAGGTCTCGGTCCGATTCAAGTGGACCAAATACAGAAATAGACTACAAAGTGCATTGGCGTTGTGGGTAAAACGTTTGGCATCGTGGGTAAATGCTACAACAAACACTCGTGTGGGACTGCAGTACTTATAAAGATGGCTCGTGGTCAGACGTGGAAGTAAAAGCTTTAATCGATATTTGGTCTGATGAAGGTATATCCCAGCTCCCCGTAAGTGCGCGCAAAAATAATGTTTTTTCGAGGAAAGGGAAGTTGTGAGAACCTTCTTGTTCTTTGTACGTCTTGTCCTCACCTATGGGGAATCTGAGTGCAGCGCCACCTGATTGAGGGCATTTTTAGCCCTTTGTTTCATGCCTTCAAGAAAATAGAAAATAACATCTCATGTGAAGGCCAAGGTCTAACAACTGTCAACAGTCTCATCAGCAACCATAACAGATAACGCACAAGGACTAAAAAAGGAAAAACATGTCGGCTCAAAATAAGATTTGGTTTTGAGCCATGCAAGTAGTTCTTAGTGTCCAGATTTTGAGCCATTCATTGATGATTTTACTTTAAGGGAAATGTTGATTTTTTTGACAAGAAAAGGTAATAAAAATGTAGTGCATCTTGTATTTCCAGGCACAATCGCGGGACATGCTGTTCCTGCTTGTCGTAACTGCAGACATGGCTGCTGATTGTTATGACATAAATTGGAAAAGATTAATTCACCTCATTTTATTTTTCATCGTGATCCAGTCTTCATCCCGGGATGTGTCTACAGATGTGAGTCTGTGGGTTATTTTCCAGCTCTGCTTTTCACAGGATTTGTCAGTTTGCCAACGGTCTCCGTGACGGGCTGTTTTGCAGGTTATTATGACATTTTCTGCGTGTTCGGAGGTGTTTTCCCTCAGCTCGTCACATTCCATCTGCGTGGACATTCAGAAGAGACCAAACATGCAGGAGTGGTACGAGAAGGTTAGTAAGGGTCACTGCTGTTCTTACACAACACGGAGTTCATTGACCTGCCGTGTATCTGAGCTAATGTGCATGTGGGCAAAACATAACGCACAAGATAGAGAATAACACTCCTGCAGTGGGGAAATCCTTGATGATAAACAGTCTGGCGGGAGGATGTTTTTCCCCCTCTTAATCAGAAATGAGCAGGTTGTGTTTTTGGCTCTTGTTAGAAGTTGGGGGAACGTCAAGTTTCTTAAACTTGCAGCAGTTGTGAAACTTAAATTTCTTGGAAAAACATTCAGTTTTGTACTCCGAAAAAATTTCACGGCTTGATGTGAACATATGGATTTTATTAAGTGGAAGAAAACAACTTGATTCAAAGACTTTTTAGTGCCTGTGTGAGAAAGCACCCAGACAGTAAATGTAGAGCAAAAAGCCTGAACCTTTGCACTTTGGATTATGTGCCACTGTTGGATGCTTCAGGACACTTGCTGATCCCCATCTGGGCTTGTGACTTTTCATTTAATACTTCCAAGAGTCATAAAGTTGTAAAACTCAAAGAATTGACAGAATCTCAGAAACACTGACACAGTTATGTCTTTATGAGGGAAAAACCCTCCGCTAAGGGTGTACAAGTTGTAACTAAAGCTTTAGTTACGGTCAAGTGATCATACTTCTGCTTTCGCAGTCAGCTGAAAGTCTGCACTTCACCAGATTTAGTTGCATTTACTGTTTTTCAGGAGATAGATGAGACGATCGATGTCACTGTCATGTCTTCAGCTGACAGCTAAAAAGTGTTAAACCGAGTTTAGAGTTAAGGATTAAATGCATAAACAGTTTAAAGTTCATAATTTGTTTTTAATGTCATGAAAGATGTAAAAAAAAAAAAAAAAAGATAAAACCTGTTGTTTTTTGTGGGACTTGAAGGCTGAACTTTGTTACCCACATCAAACCTTATCTAAGAGGGGCTGATCTGGAAAAAGTTGTCCATGCTTTGTTATGTCACGCCTGGATTACTGTAACTCGTACGTCGGCCTTGGCCAAGCAGAATTTAACCGTCTGCAGCTGGATAAGGAGGCAGCAGCTCGTCTCCTAACTGGAGCGCAGAAACAGCAGCCAGTGGTTTCCTCGTTTCACTGGCTTCCGGTTAGGTTCAAGATAGAGTTTAAGATTCTATTTGTTTGTTTTAAGTCTCTGAATGGACTGGTCCGAGAATATTTAGCTGACCTTGTGAAGGTGCATCAGTCCCTGAGAGCCCTTAGGTCAGCTGACCTGGAGGTCCCCTCGATCCCTCAGGAGAACCAGAGGAGATCGAGCCTTTGCCGTTGTGGAATGCATTGCCCCTCTTATACGATCTGCCAACAGCCTTCCAATTTTAAAATGTGTCTTGACCACTTATTCACCCTGGCCTTCAGCTAAGCAGAGTCACATTTATACTTTTATTTGATCTTTTATCTGTTTTATTTTTACTGTTTTATTGTGTTACATTTATTCATTGCTGATATTTATTCTGTTGGTCATTTGGTTGGGCTCAAAAACCATGGCAACGGAAAAGATGCATGGAAGTATGAGGACGGCAATGATGTTTAAAATAGACAAACTTATTTACACACCTTGAGTCTGTAAATGAAGACAGCAAGAGTCAGTATATTTAGTCAGACACCGAGATGTTTAATATGGAACTCAGAGGTGGGGACTCGAGTCTGGGACTCGGACTTGAGTTGCATTAAAGTTACATTCCCTGTGGTTTAGGACTACAGTAAAATTCACCTCACACTCAGAAAACGTGAGGCTTGACCAGGACTTAATCTGAGCTGAACCTAGCCAGAACGTGTTCCGGCTCCTCCAGCATTCGATCCGGATCCTCTTATTGGATCTGCCACTATAAAAATTTGCCTTCATAAAAATAAAGAAGTAAATGTTTGCTTCATGTTTAGAATTATCTGTTCCGTTACTGGATATCTTCCTCTGAGGTTACACAAAAATCGTGTTTGCACACATTTGCGGGGCTGTAGCACAGCTCGAGTTTATGTAAACTGGCCGTGCTTACCTTCGTTTGAAAGCTAATTTCATTGACTACCTGAATCAAAGATCCATGTGGGCCTGACCAACAGAAGCAGGACTCTATAAGGCATGAAATGGTGTGCACTTTACTTGTTTTATTACAAGAGCTGTTCCTGGGGTCAAATCTTAAAAGAAATTGATGGAGGTACTTTTGTTTTGTCGGCAGGTAAGTGAAGAAAACAAACATACCCCAACAGTGTGGCTTTGCTACCAAAACAGAACATGTAGCATTAGCTTTGATGCGCAAATTTTTTGGGACAGTGAAAGATTGACTTTGTGTGGCTATTTTCACAATATGGAATATTGTTTTATGAGAAATATGTTGGATACTTTTAAGTGGTAGACCCTAACGAACAGAAAAATTATAAACAATTGAAGATTAAACTTATAATATGGCTTCAGGGTCATTTCAAACGTAAAGAGTGGCAGCTGGTTTCACTCATTTATGGTACACCATGCTGCTATCTTTATTACCAGGAGGCAATGTTTTCGGTAGCGTTGGTTAGTTTGTCTGTCTGTCTTCCTGCCAGCAACTTTGCGAAAATGTGCTGGATGGATTGACCTGAAATTTTCACCAGCCGTGTGCCTCGGGCCAGGGACTAACCCATTAAATTTTGGTGGTGATCCGGATCACCTTCTGGATCCAGGAATGTTTTGAAACATTGTTTATCATTGTGAGGTCGGCCATGTTGGAAAGCCTGTTGAGGCGGCGTGAGTGCCCCCTTGTGGCAGAAGTGTGCAGCTGCGCTACTGAGCACATGATGTCAGGATGCAGAAATGAAACTGAGCAGCCGTGGAGAGAATAGTGTTGGACAGACTTCTAGCAGGTGAATATTGTGAACTGTGTGCGTCTGTGAAGAACTGGAAGTAACTAGTTGTATTTCTGCCTGAACAGGATGTTTATTTAGTCTTTATTGTTATTTAGCTGATTTGCTTATTCAGAAGTGTTCCTCCATTCACCATGTGTCTTTTTATGCTATTAAGCTAGCTGACCTGTACATGCCAGTTTCTGTAACTGTTAGCCTTGAACACATAAGCATGTTTAGTCCTAACTGGAAGGGATTTGTTTATGATAATTAATACTTTGAATGTGTTTATTTGCCAAACAAATGTTCCTCATAGTTTTGTGTCTGTTTATAGACAAAACTCACTTCCGTCCAGCATTCACCATAACTAGTCTGGAATTCCTCACCTGTAAACCTGTCGTTTGTTGCATTACTGTGCTGTTGTGATTAGGTGTGACCAGTAAAGACAGTTAACTGTACAAGCGAGTCCTGCGTGTTCTGACTGACACCCCATGGTGAACATCAAACCTACTTACCAATACCTAAACAGTCTTGCATAAACATCACCCTAATAGGACACATTTTTGGAACTTTTCCATATAACTCTACACAAATGGCCCGAGTGTTTGGTAAAAAGTGACAAGAATGGATCTCAATGAGTTCTAGAATGTTTCAAAAGTTGATCCGGATCCAGAACACACAAAAATGACGGAGTCGAGCTGCTTGGTGGAGGTCAGCACTCTCTGAGTGCTTTTCTAGTTAATGCTTTGGTGCTCGATGTGTTCATAAAATGAATTTGGTGGCTGAATTGTGGAGAATCAACCATGTACAACATGGTATGCATAATGGAAAAAGTTTAACCACAGTTATTTTATGCACACTGTTGTGTTGATCGGAAATACTGTACACTTAATTGGGCATCGGTTCCAAGGTGGGTATAAAAAGTTACTGTAGTACCTTAGCCGTGTTTTTTCTATGTGTGTGTATGTATGTTCCGTCACTTCGTCCAACCCTTTTCACCCTCCTTATGTGTTCTTATACCTCCGACTTCACAAATTAAGCACTGGACTTGACTGAGATTTTCATCCAGTCTGACATAGACTCTAAGACCAGTGTCCTGCAGGTTTCAGACATTTCTTGCTGCAACACGCCTGACTCAGATCAACGGGGCATCAAGAGGCTTGCTCTCATGCTCTCATGTGCAGCAGCAGACATAACACGTGTTTGATGTTAAGCTGCTGCTTCACCACTTGTTTGGTTTTGCTTACATACAAAAATTTGATGACTTAAACATAAGCACGCACAGAGGTTTGCAAATAAATACAAAGATGGAACATCTGCAGAGTCGTAAGCAATCACAGACGCTCTTTGATAGAGTGGTCTTGTTTTTCCTCCCACGCTCCAGTGTCCAGATTCCAGCAGCGTTTACAGTAAATGATGTTACGACACAGAGGGTCATTGGGTAAGCAGTGTGAGGGAGGGGCCGGGGCCATTAAACTATCATTTACCTTGCAGAGCGTCATGGTTGGCCGTGTCAGCGCCGCGATCAGCCCTCTGCAGAGCGTGAGTCAGGCTGCTGATAGGCGGCCGTTCCGTTACGCCGCAGCTGTAAACCAGCCCCCAGAGGGCCCATTTCCACCTCTTATCTCCGAGTGTGAGTGTTTACGCTGGCACTCCTGAGCCGGGCATGCTTGATCATATCGGAAAGTCCAGCAGGTGGTAAACACACGCTCCCCCCCACACACACACTTTAGTAAATCACACCATCATCAACAAGTGGAGTATTGACATCCTCTGCTGTGATTGCACACAATCAGCATGAATCACAAAGCTAACAGACGAAGGAGGAGGAGGAGGAGGAAGGGTTGACTAGTTTATCATTTACCCACTGAATAACACAACCTTGATGTTTTCATGTCAGGGCACAACCTTGTTGTGTTGCCATGACAACCTGTCACTCAGGATACTCTGCATGCCTGAGCTCTGCCACCCCGGCTGCAAAACACACACACACACAGAAACACACTTTTTCACATCACTGATGAATGTTTGGAGGCTGGCTCTTCCTGCGACAGGACTTGAAACATCCTTTCGCTCTCAGCCGACACACAAGCGGACGCAATGATAAGGTCCCGCATTTGGTTTGTTTTCTTTCTCCTCCAGCAAAGAAAACAAGAGATGGGAGGAAGGAGAGAGACAGAAAACACTCCGGATGCGAGCCAGAGAAGCACCTTTCGGCCCGTCCCTTACAAAAACCAGAGATGTTCAGTTCATATTCACTGAGAGGTTGACTTTCAATCCAGAGGAAATAAAACTATTCTTTTCTTCTGTATACAGTATCTCACTCAGGTCTGCAAGAGAATCACTTTTGTGACACCGCACTGTTTTTAACTCCTTTAGTCCATGGTAATTTTTTTAGTTTCCACCTGAAAACTAAAAAACGTCCATCATTACAGATCTGGGCATGAAAAAGTTCCTCCTTTTTCTGCCAGAAGTGGTGCAGTAATAGTGCACCATTACTGCACTATCACTGGCTGAACGACTTGTCCTGCGAATACGCCATCACGAACGGTGTCAAACTTGTTCCGGGCATTCATTTATGCTTTGAAATCGTTTCCCTTGGGCACACAGGTGTTTCTCTGTGCGATTGAATTAGCAGACAAGTGGCTGGTAAGTGGCTGGTAAGTGGCTGGCAGTCGGCTAAAAGGGGAACTTTTTCATGCCCAGATCTGTAGGAGCTCTACGATGGTAAGGTAAAAAATCAACGAGCTTTGATTCTGTTCGAGATTCATGAAGGAGAATTTAGAAATTCAGTAAAACTGAAAGTACAAGCAGCATTAGGATAGACCGATACATCATCGATATTTGCGTTTTTGTATCAGCATTTCGATTCGTCGGATGTGTTGGCCGATACCCCGACTCGACTTTTTATACAGCAGGGGGGGGGGGGTTACCAAATTTTTTCGAAAATATATTTCTGTTAGAGCTATTAACATGAAATTATTACCAGATGGCGGCAACAACCCAAGTAATGCACACATACAAAGAAATACAAACATTTATGTCATGAGCCGGGGGGGAGAGGGAAACAGGGTCCTTTTATTCCCCGGTCTCTCGGCACGTCCAGGGGGAGGGGGGTAGTCGCTGCTTCACGAGCTAGTGCTCATGGCCGGCTGCATTGCGGGGGGTCTGCTGGCTCGGGGGAATGTGCCGGGGGCTTGGAGCTCGCGGCTCCTTCTCCAGTCCGGGCTATCACCCAGGAGGCACGGAGGTAAGGGTAAGAGTGAGGTGGGTGTGGGAGGACAAATGAATGAGAGCGTGAAAGGGGAAATGTGGGAGGGAGGAATTTGGGCTGGAAGAGGGAGGAGATGTGGGTGAGTGGTTGGAGGACAGGGGGGGGTAGAGGAAGGAGGTGTATGCTTGTGGGTGTCGGGTAGGGTTTGGTTGTGAGGGGCTGAGGAAAGAAGGGCGGGAGTGTGTCAGGTTGGAGGGAAGGGTGGGGCTGAGCATGTGTGGGGGGGAGTACATGGGGATATAGGGAGGTGGGGGTGTATGTGTGGGGTGGGGGGAGGAGTGCGTGTGTTTAGGTAAGGTTGGAGGAAGGGGCGGGTTGGCGCATGTGAGTGGGGGGAGTGCATGTAGGTGTTTGAGGGTATCAGGAGGTGGGGGGTATGTGTGGAGGGTAGAGGGAGGAGGGTGTTGGGGGTGGAGGGAGGGAGTGCGTGTGGGTGTGTAAGGTCGGAGGGTGGAGCGGGCGGGTGCATGGGTGTGAGGGGGAGTACATGTGGGTGTTGGGGGTACGTGTGTGGGGAGTGTGTGTGTGAGTGTGGCGGTGGTGTAGGGGGGTGGTAGCTACCTGGTGTCAGGTGTGTGGGGCAGGGACGTCGGGGTGGGGGCTGGCCTGAGCTGGGGGGGTGTCGTCTGGGGGGTCCGGTCCTTCTGGGTTGGGCCCTGGGCTCACCTTCTACCGCCCTCTGGGGGATGCATTATATAATCTATTATTTATCTTTATCTATTAATTGGTATTATTTTAATATTTAGTATTTTATCAATTTAATATTAAGATCACTGTTTTTTTTCTGTCAAGATGGGCTGCTGAGTGTATTAATGAGGAATAAAATTAACTTTTTTTATTTGAGCAAATGGCTGCAATGAAAAAAAGGGGTGTGAATACTTTCTATACCCACTGTAATTGCAAACTAACCCGGGTTTGTGATATATGCACTCTCCAGGAGCAAATCTGTGAACCCCTTTCAGTTGTCCTGTGAAGTACGATGATTTTCTACAGATGATTTTTCGACGTGTGCTGGAGACTCAGCCGTTCATGGCTACTGTTTTTCTATCAAACCATGATTACAATCAGCTGTTGACATCAGCTGTTTTAAACAACAGGATTATTGTTGAAAGTCCCCCCTCCCCAACTGATTTTAAGCTCTAAACTGTCAAAATCCCAAGTGCTTTCTGGAATGTGCTGCAAGACTAAAACATAAACATAAAAATAGATGCATACTAACTAATTAAATAAGACAAAAATAAGTTCAGTTAAAACTATTGCAGTGGATTAAAAATAAAATTGTAGGAATCACTGAGGGGCGTTCAGCTGGACAAGAAGTTTTTGCCCTCAATAATGTTTTGCATAAACATATTGAAATAATTTAAGTTTCATTCAGGTTAGAAATGCAAGATTCCCTCAGATGGACCAAACTTGAGAAAACACGGTGATTCACCTGTTTAACCACTGAAAAAACCCATAACAATTACTTGTTCTTTTGTTTTTTCAAATAATATTAAATGTACAATCTAATCTTAAACATTACCTTTATGATTTGCATCTATTTCGGCAGATTTAGGGGTTTTTGCATTTAGTTGTTTATTAAGGTGCACAAAACATCCTGTGTGAAGTTACGTTGTAAATGATCTGCTCTGTGCAGACACTGTCATGTTTTCATGGCAGCAACATGTTTCTACTACCAGGCTGACGTTGACCTTTGTGTTGCCCCAAATTCTTACATCACTTTGTGTTTTCTACTGTTACATAACTTGACCTTGAGCAAAAAATTTGAGCACCAGAGGAGCATTCGTTCTGCTGGAGACTCATCCCCCGGCTTTATTCTCATCATCATAATACGTCAATATTCTGTTAGTGCAAACACTGAGTATAAAATATTGTCTTTAACAAAATGTACATTCACATAAAACATCTCAAGAAATACATCTTTAACAAAACAACTTGACAAATATCAGATCATTCATAATTATATCTCTGGAAAAGACAATTATAGCCAGTAATACCTACAAATAACAATTGAAACCCGTATCATACAGTATGAAAATATCCAATTTACAGGAAAAATATTATGCACAACTCCATTCCAGTATTTTTCCATCAACTGTTTAAAGCAAGTGTATAAAAATCATTTTAAATCTCAAAGAAAGTATCCAAGCTACTAGATTTTAAATTAATTTTAAACATGATAAGAAGTACAACATGTTTCTGTCAGTTCACGATGTCCTAATAAATCTCTCCAAAATCAACACTTGCTGTAATTTCTAAGTTACAAAACTGTTAAAGAACAGCTCAAACCATAAAAACACAGTCATTCACGACAACCGTAGCCACACGCATTCAGTTGTGCTACAGCTCGACACCAAAAGTTTGATATGTTTATGAAAATAGGTTGGCACATTTGAAAACCAGCTACCTGCGGGGAGGAGGAGGAGGAGGAGGAAGAGAAGCCCCCAGCCTGATGTCAGTCTGTCCTGAAGTATGTCCTCAAAAAGATTCACAAACCGAGCTCATGAAGAAGACACGAGTCAATAAAGCACCTTACATTCAAGAGGAAACCGCTACCTTAACTGCATGCATGAGGACGACATTAAACAGCTGCTCGGCCTGCATTAGTCTTCATCAAAGCACGCATGCAAGAGCCAAAGGTTTGCAGGCAGTGCATGCTAGAACAGATTAGAGGAGAGTTAATGGCTGTGGTAAGCCGTACCATGAATAGCATGCTATACCATAAAATAAATCATCCGGGTTTGCATGATGAATCTAGAACCAGGGAGCTGAGTGTCTCCTCATAAACACAAGTTTTCCTTTTCACTGCCACAGCAGCTTTTAGTTCATAGAAGTAGCAGAATAGTTTCAACCATAGAAAAAAATGTCTTCATAAACAAGCACGCGGAAAAATATTTTTCTTTTTTCATTATACTCCAGGAGGAAGAAGGAATCACACCGTACGGAAATAAAGTTTTTAAGTCATGCTTCAACTCCACAGAGATAGAGACTGGTGTGCTAGCTATGCACTCAATTGGCTACAAACACTATCGGGTCAAAGTGGATCCAGCAGGCTACAGCATGCAAGGGGTGGGCGGGGCTGAGAGAGGAGACATTATTGCTACACTTGGACGAGGAAGAGTCTGGTAGTCAAGCATCACAGGGAGACGGACGGCAGACATGACTGAAATGCAGCAGTGGCATCATGCACGTGAAGAGGGGGGGGGGGGGAGTCAGGAGTTTAACTCATGTGCCGTTCGAGGATTTGAGCGAAGGGGCGGAAACGTACTGTACAGCAACGCCAACCCGTAAGTTACTGAAGGCAATGCCTGTCACTTTTTGGCAAGTTTATACCATTAAGATGCCGGTGCTCGTACATTTGGCATGATCCATGTAAAAACATACATCTCTGAGACAACAATGCCCCGATTTCAATTCATCTGAATTGGTGTCCAATAAATCAGTAAAGGAACGAAAAGGCAACAAAAAAAATGGCAAGAAACTCTTTGTATGGTGTGGTCGCTAAGGCAACAGCACTGATTTGGTTTCATATCGAAAGAAAAGGGTCAGTTTAAGTTCTTAAAGGAATTTCCAGATGTTGTTGTTGTGAGAGGCGTGGTGCTACACTTTTAATCGTGCATTGTAATGTGTTTTAATTTCGATGCTGATCAAGTTTAAACATCATCTCTCAAGTCCTGGAGACGTCCTTGGCCTCTGATGGATGACGACGTGGCTGAAGCATCCTGTATCCCTGCAGCGAGAAACGGCGAACAGGGCTCGAGTGTGGGAGGGGAAGTCCGATCCGGCGCGGGCCAGGCCTGGTTTCAGGCCTTTCACCGGACGATCAGCGTCTCCACCTGCGTTCCACGGACAGTAGAAGAAGAGTGGGCGGCAGCTTCTTCTGCTCCACTCTCGTCTTCGTGTTTTCCATCGTTACCATGAAGCAGCGCGTCACACCATGGCTGTGGGAGCGGAGGGTAAGTACCTGGTGGTGCTGGTGGAGGCGGTTGGCTTGGCGATCCCCGGACTGGGGGTCCTGATGTTGGCGCAGGTGGTCACGGTGGGGGCGGGGCTCAGCCTGGTGCACACGCTGCCGTGGGCGAAGGCGCTCGCCCGGCGCTCGGCGTTCCCAGGCTGTTGCTGCTGACTGTGAGACAGTCTGCTGTCTTGCCGACGCCCCTCCAGGAAGTAGGTCAGCATCTGACCTTTGCCCTTCACGCTGACCTGACCGCGGCACACGAAGTTGTAGTAGTCTGCAATGAGGCGGTGCACGTCCTCTGTCACCTGGAGAGGACAGACGTTTGATGTTTGCTACGTGAACAGAGGAATGAGGACTTAAAGGAATAGTACACCCACAGAATGATGTGCCTTCATTTTCTACTCATCCTCATGCTGAGCAAGACTCTGGAGCACTTTTTTAATATCTCTAATGCAGCCGGAGATCTGGGGGGGTTTTCGTTATCCACAGACTTTCATATAATGGGGTTCACCAGCACTCAAAACAAGAAGGTCCACAAATCTTGTCAATATTCCTCCATACTGCTCGTCCAGTGTAATCCAAGTGTCTTGAGTGGGTAGCGTCCAGAATTTACTCCATATTTTTAGAACCTAAACAGTAGAACATCGCACTTGCCTGATGTGCGTTCAATGCAAGTTCACGACACTACAGAAGCCGCGGCGTTCAGGACCTACTCTGCCGATAATGCAAGCGTAGAAGAAATTTTGCTGTTTACATTGTGCTATGAGAAAATGAGCAGCGGACAAACACAAGAGCGGTCGGCTATTGGTCTAAAAGAAAGAAAGCCGCGGCTTCCATAGTGTCGTAAACTCGCATGGACGCGGATTGGGGAAGTGTGATGTTCTACTGTTAAGGCTATAAATATACCAAATAATGGCGTTTTGAGTAAATCAGTGGTGTCCAAAGTCGGTCCTCAAGGACCACTGTCCTGACGGTTTTCCATGCCTCCTTGCACCAGCACAGCTGACTCAAATTAAATGAATCTAAAAGCCTGTGAATTTGGGTAAGGTGTGTGATGGAGAAGGAAGACATGGAAAACTTGCAGGATTGTGGCTTTCAAGGACTGGAGCTGGACACCCCTGGAGTAAATTATGGATGCTACCCACTCAGGACACTTGGATTACATTGGACGAGCAGTATGGAGGAATGTTGACAAGTTTTTGTAGACTTTTATGAACCTTTTTGTTTCGAGTGCCGATCATATGAAAGTGGCGATCATATCGACCCCCCCCCCCCCCTCGGATCTACGGCTGTATTTGATATATTAAAAAAGTTCTCCACAGTCTTGCTCAGTTAAGTTACCAAGTTGTCAGAAACATAAGAATTAGCCACATGTTGGCTAATACCTCCTAGTACCTGATGTTTGAAGTCGTGCAGAGGTTGGCAGCGAATTCCATCCCATAATAAAAGTGTAAAAAAGCCAATAACAAACATCCCTAAGAAAAACCTTGAGGACTAGGAAAAAGACAGGCTGACATCCTGACAGATAAGCATGTGCTGCATTGTTATTTTGCATCATCTCTTCACAGAAAAGCCTTTCCAAACGTCACTGGAGCCTTTCTGTGAGTTTGAATGTTCTCCTTGCACCTGCAGAGGTTATTAGATTTATTCATACCTTCTTATTAAATAAGGACAAAAAACAGCCGTCAGTGAAATGAGTTGAAAATTACAAAAAATAATAAGTTTTATGAAAATCATGACATTGATTTTGTGGTTCAACAGAAATATTAAAAAACAAAAAATAAAACAGGAAAAAAAGCATGATGGGACCCCTGAACTACATTTTGTTAAACAACACTAAAAGGCAACCACTGCAATCAGGTGTTTTCTGTAACGTCCAATCAGACGTCTGCACCTGTTCACAGGTATCATGGCCTCCTGCTCAAGAGCAAAGCGCTCGAATTTGTCTGGGACAGTTTTTTTGTTGTTGTTGTTTTTCATGATTCTTTTCAATCACAATTCAAAAGAAATATGTCAATTCATTAAATTACAATTCAACTACTGTAGTTTCTATTTCTTATCCCGTTCTCAGCATCTGGTTATGTGAGCGAGCATGGCACCTGGATCTTTCCTTGTACTCCCGTGCTGTCCATCCTGCTGGCTACATTCACCGTGTTTCCCCAGATGTCGTACTGAGGCCTCCTGGCTCCGATCACGCCTGCCACCACTGGACCCACGTTGATTCCTGGTGAGAAAACATTCCACAGCGTCTCTCATCAGACTGTATAAGTCAAGTCATTGTTTTCATTTTATTCAGTTTTGCTGATAAACAGTAAATAAAGTGTTTTAATTTCATTATTTCAAATATAAATATGATACACTGTGATTTTTGCACACTGTTTTAATTATGTCTTTATATCATTTTTTTTGTCTTTATATTGTTTAACATTCTTTTTAACACCTCTGCACCCCACTGTAATGCTTTTAATGTTTTATGTAAAGCACTTGGAATTGTCTTGCACATTAAATGGGATGTATACATGCACTTGCCCTGACTTTTCATGCTTAAAAAAACCAAACATTTTAAAACAACACCTTATAACTTCTAAATCATGGTTAGGAGGATGATTTGCATCTAGAAGGGATGCATCTAAAAGTTGCAGGATAGTGGCTCTCGAGGACTGGACATGGGTACTCCTTTGATTATTTGAATCATAGATGTTTGGAGGGAGTGCAACAGGGTGAGAGTGGTCCCACTTCTTTTTTTTTTTTTATTTTTTTCTTTTTTTTTTTTTTATATTTTTATTTTTTTTTTTTCATGTTGATTTTTTTTTTTTTTTTTTTTTTTTTTCTATTTTTTTTATTCTGGGTAATGAAATAGAAGATTAAGTTTTAAATATAAATTTAAATTTTTATTTTAAGGAAGGTAGTTGATTTTTAGTTTAGGTTTATTTTATGTGAACTTGAACTTAGTTTTGAGTTTTTGGTTTTATCAAAAATTATTATAAAATATATTATTAAAAAATATCATTTTTCTCCTTATTATTCTGATTTTGTTCCCGTTTTCCAGGTTTAGCTGTATCCTGCTCGGGTTCGGTTACTTCTTGTGCAACTGTTTCTCCTCTTTTCAATCCATTTTTTTTTTAAGAGATCCAGTATTTTTTTTCCTGATTTCTGTTTGGTGGCTGTGCACTCGCGTCTCACTCCGCTATAATGAAGAATTTAATATTGATGTGGGATACATGGGGGGGGGGGGGATGGCCTTCCCCTTCCTCATTTTCTGTTTATTGTTGATTTCTGGAAATCTATATATTCTCATATTATTTAATTCTTTTTTACTACTTTTTTAACCCCTTTGTCCCTTCTTCCCCTTTACCCCCTTTCCCCTCCGAACCTCCCACTTCTTTCTTCTTCTTCTTCCTTCGCGGCTGGACGACTTTGAAATAATATTATTATAATTTTATTTTTTCTTCTCACCCTTCCATTTGTTCTCCCCCCCCCTTTCTTTCACTAATTCTAACGCTTTTTTTTTTTTAGAAGGGAGGAACTGTCCTGCTTCTCCCTGCCCCCCCTCCCTTTTTTCTTCTCTGTCCATTCCCTGTCCCACAATCCCAACTCTCTCCCCCTCTCCTTACAATAAAATTATTTATTTACTACCATTCTTCTTCTTTTTTTTTTTACTTGAGTCATTTCCCGTAATTCCCACGAGTCCGGTAGGTACAAATAAAAATCCCTATTTCGTCCCCTTCCCTAGCCCCCACAGCTGCAGTATAATAAAATGCATGTAAATTGATAGCATTATGAATAAAAAGAGCTGCACATTTATTTGTATGAAGCCTGGAATACAAAGCAAAGCAGTGCACCTTGCATAAATAAGATAAATGGATGTCTGTGGTTAAAAGCCATAAGTTCAAAGACAGCTGTTATCATGGTCTCATAAGCAAAGATATGGTATGTTGCTTTTAAAGTGCTTTAGAAATAAATATGGTCTGCTATGTATGGTAAAGAAAGTCAGAGACAGATTTCTATAATGTCTCATATCTATGATGATCACCACGCAGCATGGCTGGTACTGCAGCTTACTGCATGTTTGCCGTACAGTATGTACGGTGTTCATTTTAGGACATCCTCATCTTCAGATTCAAGTGTCAGGACAAAAAGTAGTGTCAGAAAAAAAGTTGTTCGGAAAAAGTTGTCAGAAGAAAGTCGTCATGTATTAAAAAAAAGTTGTCAGATGTCAGAAAAAAAGTTGTTGGAAAAAGGTTGCCAGAAAAAAATTCGTCAGAAAAAAAGTAATTAGAAAAAAGTTGCCAGAAAAAAGTTGTCAGGAAAAAATTGTGAGGAAAAAGTGTAATCAGGAAAAAAGACAAACTTTTCTTTCTGCCGACTTTTTCCTGACAAGTTTTCCTGATACATGATGACTTTTTTCCTGACGCCTGACTCTGAGGACAAAGATGGTCTTAAAATGTACACCGTATGGATGGAATGACACTGTCATTGTGCAATATCGAACTCCAACCTGAACAATATAAGTAGAAGCAAAACAAGCTGAATAAATATGACAAAATTCATGATTTAGAGTTGCTCTAAAAGCTTGTGTTGGATCGTTGCTGCAGGAAGACAACAGTAGAAAGGCAAACAAGAGAAACTCAGACTGCATCTAAATGTTTTTTTTTTAAAAAAAAAGGTTTGTGTATGATCAGTTTTTATTGTGGAGTGAAGATACAGCGAAATGCTTCTCAAAGCTGTCTCAGACTGTAGTGGTCACATTTAAGCATGGTGGTGGTTGCATCATGCTGTCAGAAAGAAAGCCTCTTTAGCATGACAGTGATCTCTAAGCAGACTGTTAAAGCAACACTTTCCCTCTCTTTTTCTTTCTTCCTTTTTTTCTCTTTTTTTCTCTTTTCCTTTCCTCTTCATATTATTTTTTTTTTTTTAATGAGTTTTATCCCAGAGAAGTGAAAGCCAACTTCCTAGTATAATCCCCATTTTAATGTCTTGGAGAGGCCAAGTGAAAGGCCCAAATCTTTGATTTCCAAATATTTAGCACCTTCAAATTAGAAATGCTGTGCTTATTTCCCCACTGAAATATTATTTTTCATTCCTGGTTGTAGGAAACCTAACAGGGAAAATGCTAAACTGAGTGAGTAGAGTCTCCGTAGCACAAACATAGAGGCCTGTCTTAGGAACCAGCAGTCATAAGAGCTACAACCCACAATGTAATGTCACTTACCCATAAAATTGATTTAAATTCCACAGGATCACACAGGAAAAGCCTCCAGCTGATCCAAAACGGAGAGATCCCATTTCTCCAATTTTAGCTGCTTTTCACTGGCTCCCTGTTAGTAAATCCAGACTAGAATTCAAAATTCCTCTCATCACCTCTAAAGCTCTTAGAGACCAAGCTCCATTGGATCTTAAAGACCTTGTAATTCTGGATTTTCTCAGCAGAGCTCGTCATCCTCAGACTGGTCAGTCCTCAGACTAGAGTTTCTAAAACTAGAATAGGAGGCAGAACCTCCAGTTATCAGACCCCGTCTGTGGAACCAGCTCCCAGTTTGAGTTTGGAAAGGACGCCTTCTTTACCTTTAAGGTTAAGATTCAAACTTTCCTATTTGGGAAAGCTTGCAGTCGGGGTTGGCTTGGCTGACCCTTCACAATCCCTTTAATTATGCTGCTCTAGGTTTGGCCTGCTAGGGGATGTCCCATGATGCACTGAGCATCTCTGCACTTTTTTCCCTTCACTTTCCTTGTATGAATATTTGATATCATTGCTGCTATTTTGTTTGTGACTATGGCATCTGTTGGTCCCTATTATCTGTCCGAGGCAGATGGCCGTCCCTCCTGAGTCTGGCGCAGCTGGACATTTTCCTTCGAATTAAAACGTTTTTCCACTCTACTGTCTCCCACTGCTCAGTGCACGCTCAGGAAGACTGAAGCAGAGAAAAGATATGCGGTGATCCATTTTTAGCGAGGTACTTCTGTTATTAGGTTTAGGGGGAAATCCCTTTTTCACGCAGGGCCATTTAACTTTGGATGTTTTTCCCTCCTTACTAATAAACATCTCCAATTAAAAACTGCATTTTTTGTGTTTACTTGTGTTAACACTGTCTCCAATTTAAATTTGTTTATCTGAAACATTTAAGTGAACTAACATGCAAAAAAGTTAGACATCAGGATGGGGGCAAACACTTTTTCACACAACTGTATATTTATCTTATACATGCATGCACTGAGTTTCATTTACATGGAAATTTCCTTGTGTGTGTGAACACACTTGGCACTAATTTTTTCTGATGTTTTGATGTCTCCATGGTAGTACCTGTTTACAGACTTTTGATGGTCATATGCTGACCTAAAAAAAACAAAAGGTTTCCTTCGCTTTCTGGAAATCCAGTGTTACGCAAATTACTGAAAGTTTCTGCAAAGTTGGCTCAGGCGACCGGTGCAAGCATCTCAACACATGAAGTCCCAGCCTGCAGACAGGATAGCGGTGTGTACAGCAGTTACAGTGGGATTAAACAAGCGCCCCTGTGGCAGACTCCCCACAGGATACCCAACACAATGGAGCCCAGAACCTCACGTCTGGCTGTGACGAGCTTCCTGGAGAGGACGCTCTCTCTCTGATGCATTTCCCATCGAACTTACAGGCGCTGAGCCTCCACGGTGTCCTGCAGGTCAGAAGGCCTGACATGTATGTTTACACTCAGCGAGGGAGAGCGCCTCTTCACTCACCTACTCTCAGCACAAAGTCATTGTAAGACTGGTAGTTGATGGCATCCAGGACATCAAACATCTCAATGGCAAAATCTGACACGGTGCATAAATGTGAGGTGATGGACTTCTTCTCCTAAGAATCACAAAAACACAGAAAATGTGAGGAGCAGACTCATAAATGCAGAAGCGATTTTAACCTCCTTTTCTGTTACCCTGACCCGATTACACACATGAACGTCAATAACATCCATAAAGACCTACGCCAGGGTTTTCCCCTAAGCAGCAGCTCAGCTGCAGCTGACTGTTTAAGTTTGTTTTGAGCTCTGCAGAACTTACATAAAGGACTTTTGTTTGTTGGCTTTGCTGGGTTTAAAGAAACTTTCTGAATGCAGAATATGCAGATGCCGTAGAGGCCAGTAATCCCTCACAGAGGGTTTATGGACTGAAATGTCAGGGTGTTATAAATAGAAAATACCTGTAAATACTAGGCTTCTCCACAATGGGGTTTTAAATCATGCTAATACTCTTTAAACACACAGACGGGATCTAAATATAGCGTGTGCATGTTTACCTTGGAAGCAGTTGTAGGAACCAGCCCTACTGCAGCCATGTATGTACTGCCAATGGTCTTGATTTTCTCTATATCCCTGTAGCACTCTTTATCCATCAGCTGGAAGAACAAAAAGATAAATTGGGATGGAAAAAGAAGGAAAACATTCTATTTTATGACACCGCAGCAAGCTGACCAAGCAAATAATCAAATGCGATTCAAGACGGCCTGTTTGTGTTTGTGTAAATTAATGCTCTATGTTGCTGATTATAGATTCATCTGTAAGTAATTCGTCATTCTGAAAAACTTTCCCAGCCGCAACCATTGCTGATTATATTGCATCAATAAACACAGTGTTCTTCTTAAAACCTCATCTGTGGCCACAATGTCATCTTTTAAAACGTGACGACACGGATGTGTCAGCGCTGAGGCTTCCCTCTAGGTCCCGTAAAGAGGCCGACATGCAATCTGCAGGGGAAAATCTGTAAAAGCAGCTGGTTCACGTACGGATGGCTGGATGGAAGCAATCGCTTCACCCACCTCATCAAAGTCAGCGATGATCTCATTGAGCAGTCGCAGACACTCGACTCCCATGTTGTTCCCGTCCAGCTCGATGTAGAAATCGTTGAAGTTGGCGATGGAGGCAAACAGCACTCCGACTTGAGCGTAGGACTGGTAGTAAAGGTCCTGGAGGGAGGGGAGTTTAATCAGCAGCGAAGGAAAAGTGAACTGTATCGGTTCATTTCTCTCCTTTCATGGGAAAAGCAGCTGGTTCTGGTTTCACCCACAGAGGAAAGTGACTCATCATGAGGAGGAACTTTGGACTTTCTGACTGCAGGGATCAGGGATCTTTCCAAAAACCTCCTCTCTACTCACCTGCTGATACCTGTTTCATCCACTCAGCAGTGATGGATGCGTTCACATGAGCCATCCTTTCTTCTCGTATCTATTCATCTGTCCTTCCTCATCAGCCATCCTTCCACCATCCCTCAGTCTCATACCTGGCATCCATATCTGCCCCCTCCCTGATCCATTGATACCCTCCTCTCATCCATCCATCCTCTTTCCTGCTCCTCTCTCACTCTTTCATTCTTCCCTCCATCATCTTTCATCATTCATTCTTTGATCTCCGATTCTTTCTCATCTATAAATTAATCCGTTCTTCCTCCTTCCTACTCATTGATCCATCCATTCATACTCCTCCCTCAGCCATTCATCTATATCCCTCCCTCCCATGTCCCACCCATTCATCCTTTCCTCTACTTTTTCAGTTCATTTTTCCATTCTTCTCTCTGATTCATCAATGATTCCTTCACTCATTTATCCATCCATCCTTCACTCATCCACCCATCTCACCTACCCATTCTTCCCTCCCCTCAATTTTTGTCCTTCATCCTTCCACCACCTCCTTTTCTCTCATCCATACACTCATCCATTCTCCCTCCTTGCATCCATTTATCCATCCATCCATCCATCCATCCATCCATCCATCCATCCCTTACCTATCTCCCTCATCTTTCATAATTAATCTTTCCATCCCCATCTCTCTCTCACTGATCCATCACTCAATCAATCAATCCATCCATCCATCCATCCGCCTGTCCACCCATCCATCCCTTACCTATCTCCCTCATCTTTCATAATTGATCTTTTCATCCCCTCTCTCTCACCTATCTATCTATCTCTCACCTATCTATCTATCTATCTATCTATCTATCTATCTATCTATCTATCTATCTATCTATCTATCTATCTATCTATCTATCTATCTATCTATCTATCTATCCATTATCCATGTGCCTGTCCATCCATCCATCCATCCCTTACACATCTCCCCCATCTTTCATAATTCATCTTTCCATCCCCGTTTCCCCCCATCCATCCATCCATCCATCCATCCATCCATCCATCCATCCATCCCCTTCCTTCTATCAGTGGGGTTAGTCAAAGTCCATTCATCCATTTCCATCCCTCGCCTCCCTAATCCATTCACCTTTTCCTCACTCATCCATCCACCATCCACCCTCCCTCTCTCCATCCCTCTCCTTCACTTAAAGACACACAACAGAACTTTTAGCAGTTTTCTCAGTGACCCCCTATCGGCGACTAAACTAGCATCCATCTTGTATCATACCTGCACTGTGATTCACTCCAGCCAGTAAAAGACAGTCTTATCTTGACTCTTGTTCTGTCCCTTCCTCTCTTCCTTTTCCTCTCTTCCTCCTGTAATGTTTCCTTACCGAATCCGACATGATGTGCGTTCAAAACACTCGCGGAGTTGATCCCTGGTTTACATCCGGTTGCTAGTGAGTGATGCGGTGCTGCAGCCAATAGTCGGCTGCAACGTCACAGTCGCGTCCCGGATGGGAATCTTACATAGTGCTGTTTCTGAGCCCCGGGACGCCTCTGGGCAGTGACGGCTCGAAAATGCGCAAAATGAATGTTGGTGTGCATCAAAACGAGTCAGAAACGCAGATTTTTAAGGTCTAAAAGTTACGTTGTGTGTCTTTAATAAGCCATTCAGGAAACTTTTACATGTATCATCACCTCACGTCCCTGAACCTGCCAGCAAACACGACTCTTGTCTGGTCCTTCAAGTGAAACAAATGCTGCCTAACCAGGTGGTCCTGATCTGCATCCCACTCAGCATCTTTTATCAGCTGCATCTGTGGTTCCAGAAAGAGTAAACAGGTTTGGGATGGTAGCCTGTCGGTGTCATTAGACGAGGCTCAGATGTCTTTGGCAACAGCCAGAAACATCACAGATGACATCTCAATTATTAGTCTCTAAAAGATCTGCACTCAGGGAGACAAAAGAAGCAGACGGACGGACGGACGGATGGGTGGATGGAACATTTCGGTGTTTTTCACTCAGCAGAAGATTTGGGATGCAAGTCTGCAGCTTAAACAGCTAAAAGAACTGCAGCCCATCAAACCTTTAATAATCACAGGCAACATTTTAATCCATTGGCAGACTATATATTGATGCTTTTTTAGGAATTTAGAATGAATTCCTCTTATATTCATGTATGTTGGTGTTATGAGTAAGCTTTATGATGCAAAAGTTTAACCAAAGAAAAAAGTTTTCCCAATACAGTTTTATCTTCTATTGAATCTATTTGTTGTATTAAGCTGTTGAACTAAATTGAATTAATCTCACACTCAAGCGAGGTATGAGTATCTTAAATGACTGAGATGTGCCGATCTGTGGGATAAGAATGTAGATTTAATTTTCTGACAGCTTCCTCTGACAGTTCAGTGACGAGCATGGTCAGTTCATTTCTGGTTCTCCATTAGCTGCAGCTGTTGCTGTGAGTGTGCACGGTTGTCTTTCTGCTAGCAGCGTGATGGACCGACAGCATATGAAGCTTGTCTTTCAGACACATGTACAGCTAATGGATGAACGATGGTGCAGCTTGTAGAACAGAATGAAAGATTGTAGATGTGACATCTATTTGTTAATAAAGCAGGAAACATTTCAGAGAAAAAAAAAAAGTTAAAAATAGGTGAAAACACCTGTTTCAGACGCAGAACAAATATTGTTTTTTTTGTTTGTTTGTTTTTCTAAACTCTTTGAATCCTGAGCAACGGAGTCCCACTGTGTTGTGTTATGAATACAGTGTATGGGTGAACTTTAGCCCAGAGGAAAGAGAGGAAGTCTTTCCATACACTGTCGCTCCGTGGGGTCACCAGTGTGCTGGAAACATACTTCCTGGCTTCCGGCCTCAGTGTTTAACAGTCTCAGCCTCAGATGATCCCTGCGCTGTCTGATGCGTGGCTGCTGATTATTAAAGGATAAACTGCAGTATCATGAACAGATTCCAGAAACCAGTGCATATAATATCAGTTATATCCTGAATATAAGCTTAAAGCGCAGATTTTTAGCTTGAATTGTTGGATCGTTACATCTAATTTTGGGGGGAGCTTTGTGACCTACATCTCTGCAGTATGCATATCTCTCTTCCTCAGGAGCTAAAATGCAGTTGGACACACTGCCTCGCTGACAGCTGTGGGTTATTATCACTTCTTTATTTTCTCACAGCTACTGTAACCAGGTGAAAGACCTGCATGGAGCTGGCTGCAGTAGCATTATTTGCACTGGGAAGCTGAAAAGGAGCTTTCAAAGCAGCTGCAACAACTAAAATCGTCCACCAGACATATCGGCTGTATCCAGAGGAGAAAGGACACAGCAGCAATCAACTAACCATTAAAAGAAATTCCTCAAGGATAAAAATCCCTTCACAGCATGGCCATGATAATGAAAATCCATCTGAGCAAAAAACAGGGTTCAACAAAAAGTTCCAAAAGCTAAAAGAATAGGAAGATTATGACTCATGATAGAGATTGAGAATCGATGATGAATCGTCCGGCCGATATTTGACGCCAATATTTGTGTTTTTTGCTGATATTGGCATCCGCTGATGCATCGGGTGTGTTGGCTGATACCCCCACCAAACTTACCACAATTTACAGACAGGCATCTATACACGCAACAGTTATTCATGTACAGTGATATAGAGATGCACTGATCCAGTAATTTTCCAGTCCAATCTAAAACCGATACCTGGGCTGAGTGTATCGGCCGATACTGATCCAATACCACCGTTGAATGAATGAATTGTATACCTTGCCATGTGAGTGAGGGCATCAAGCTTGATAAACATTTGCCTTGTTAATGTAGCAAATTAACACAGGTATAAATGTACTTAATGTTATTTATTAACAAACAAAGTGTGCATGTATGATATTAATAAAAACAGAAATGACTGGATTTGAATGCTGGATCGGCCACATTCATCCCATATCCGATCCAGCTAATTTGCCAATATCGGAGCAGATATTAATATCGCTAATATATTCATTACATGTTTAATTTTTCTCTTAATATTTGTTTATAAGTGCACTGTTTCTCTTTTTTTTTTTATTTTTTGAAGTGCTTTGTTTCTTTTTTTTTTTATCTTAAAAAGTTTTCAAAATTAGTTTTCATAGTGTCCTTCATGATATCAATTTTGGGGTCAAATGCAGTATCGGCCCCAAATATTGGCAGGTTGTATCAGCCATTGGCTGAGGTTGATGAGAAAATATCAGTATCTGCATTGGCCCTAAAAAATGTTGTATCGGTCGATCCCTAATAGAGAAAACGCCGAATCGCTGGAAGAATGGTGTTCTTTTGACAAACAAGAGACCAAGCTGTGCCAAAGTGATGATGATGATGTGACAGGAAACTGAAATAAAGACGTGAGTGGGCTCCACTGTGGAGACGGATCATGCCGTGAAAACATCTCTGAAGTTTCTAAAGGCAAAGGAGGGATATATTCTTTAACTTTCCAAGCCTTTAAAAGTTTATAAACTTCCATATACACGCTTTTAATCATTTCCTGTGTTGGTGAGAAGGTAGTTGAGGATGGGAGGAAGAGAGATCAGTGGAAGGGATGTTTAGTTAGTGCACGCAGCCACACAGGACTGTCAGCTTACATTTCCACTTAACACCACAACGCGGGAAGTGGTGCTATTGTCCTCAAATATTCCCAGCACTCACTGGAGCTGACAGGGTGTCTCCTTGCAGCATGGCAGGTTTGCATGGGCCCTCACAGAGTCAGGAAAGCGCTCCAGTTTTACTCAGCAGAAACAGTTCTGATCAAACTGATGAATTCAGGCGAGCTGACTCATAACTCCTTTTACTCCTGATCAAGGACAATAAAAGATGTGGCTTAACAGATATTACAGCATCTAATAATATGAATATTTTCATGAGTTCATGATAGAAAACCTGAATCACATCAGTATGAATGAAATTCGGGTCATTTTAAAGTCATTTTAATGCAGAAATAAATCATTTTACTGCAAGTGAAACACAGTATCCTAAAAATGGTATTATAAAGGATAATTGTAATTTTATGAATGACATTTAATTTAACTTAAAAACACAAATTATTATGATTTTTTGTAAACAACAGTTTGCAAAATATGAAGATTTTCAGGATAACGAACTGAAAGTAACGTGGTTTACTTTTATGGGAGGCAGCGCAAAAAGAAAAACAACACACACACACACACATCCTTGTACTTCTATCTTAGTGAGGACATTCATTGACATAATGCATTCTCCGGCCCCTTACCCCAACCCTAACCACCACAACTGATTGCCTAAACCTAACCCTTGCCCTAACCCAACCTGAACCGAATCAAACCAAATCTTGACCCTCAAAAATGGGTTTTTCTTCTGCTTTTTTAGTGAGGACCGGCCAAAATGTCCTAATTTTGCAAAAAATGTCTTTTGCAAAGTTGGTTAAAGACGTAAAACGGTCCTCACAATGTAGCAGGTACAGGAACACACACACACACACACACACACACACAAGGAAGTTCTTTGTGGAGGTCAGAGAAGAAACAGGTCAAAAAAATCCTGGTGATCTCATTAAATACTATCATATTATATCATATATTATTAATACTTATATATTATTACTATATTATTGTATATGGATTGTTATATTGTTCGAAAAAAGAAAAAAAACCAGAACCTTTTACAAAATTGAATTTCCCTTCTGGGATAAAAAAAGTATTTTTCATTTTCATATGCATAACAGATACTGTACAAGCATGGCAGCAAGAGAATAAATATTCTTCAGGACTATGTTAAAGATAAATGAAGCAAAAATACTCAAATGTGTCAATTTCAAGTTTTAAGTATTTCTTAAAATGATTAAACTTTCATTTTTACTTTTTACTTTTTATCATTGTGAGAAGGAAATAAGAAAAGTTATGTTTGTTTTAATTTTTCTTTTCTTTTTCAAATATAAGTTTCTCTTTAAAAGGAGGCCTTTTAATCTAAATTAGGTCAAAAACTTGCAGTGAGGAGTCCTTTAGTAGTCCAGCAGAGATTTGCGGTTCATAAAAGCATGTTTAACACTTTAATTCTGTGTTTTAATCTAATTATTTATAGGTAAATTATGTCCTTTACCCAGCCAGTATAGAGTAAAGCACCACCCCGCCCCCCCTTTTTTTGTAAATGTTAAGAACATGCATTTATTGTTCTTTTTGTTATATTTCTTATCATATTTATTTACTTTAGTGATGAAAAATATGAAAAAATTTCAACCGATACGGATAATTGATAGTTTTCTGTTTTTCATGGCTGATACCAATACAGATATTTAAGCTGGATCTGGTAATTACCAGAGACGTCATAATGTTGCACGGTGGGCGCAGCCCAGCGCTGTTTCCATGCCACACAACATCCGGCAGGTTGGGGTCGATATCAGGCTTTTATGGGGCCGATATAAATATTCAGTTTCAAAGCCAATATCAGGCAATACCACTATTGGGCCGCTAATGTCATACATCTGTAATTCACTTGCCCGTTGATTTATTTTCATTTCATAGTTTGAATTATAATAATTGAATCTATTTAATTTTTCAATAAATCCTTTAAATAAAAAATACATTACTTTAACTTTTTATCAATTTATGATTATGGTCTAATATCATTCTTTTTAGACTTTAGATTCAGCAGTTCTGCTGTTCTTGTATCTCGCTGTGTTGTTTCCTCATTAAAACCAGATTTACTTTCATTAAACATGAAGACTAATCTCATATTTTTCAGCCTCCTTTATTCCATTTACTGTATTTATTTAATAGAACTGTTCACTTTGATTTGATGATGTAATATCTAAAATGCTCCCTTTTAAAATAATTTGTTTTCACTTTTTATGTCTTACATTGACTTTGTATAAAAAGCTCTGTACAAATAAAGTTTGAGTGATGTCAGCAAATATCTCCTAAGGTTTTATACTGTATGGTTGATGTAAGTTTTTACCAGTGGTTCTGAATTATGACATGATCTTTTTCTTTTGTTTGATCCTCAGAAGCTCTGTAACTGATGATGGGTCTGGGCGTATTTGCAGATGCTCACCATGTTTCTGGGGTTTGACATGAGGAAGTGTTGAGCCACGTGAGCTGGCAGCAGGTTAAACAGGATCCTCTTGTTGTCCAGCTTCACCTTCTCCATGTCGTCTCTCTCCTCCTCCGCCTGGACTCAAAACAGCAACACAGGAGGAGAAACAGCTTCTTTTACAGTGATAAACTCAGTGGGAAGATGTAATTGCTTGTTCTTATCACTAGAGGGAGATAACGATTTGCAAACAAGACAAACAGATTTGCTTAAAATAGAAAGATGCAGGCTTCCTCCAGTCGAGCAACACGAGATGGCACGTGATCTGGAAGAGAGCTGAGGCACGTCAGAGGATTTCTGGGAAAAGGAAGTCACATCTAAACAGAATAAATCTGTTTAAATTTTAATTGAATTAGTATGAAGAGCTGTTGATATGCGGAAGGTGTTGCAGTTTCCTGTAACATACTAATTTTATCTTTGACACTGAGATAAAAAAATCAAATAAATCAGATATCCCGCCAACTTTTCTTAGTTAAAACATAAAAATGAGTCATTTGATTGAGTACTCTTAAGTATTATTCTTTAAAACATCAGTAAACTGTATATTTAACAGCCATAAATTAGCAGCATAAATATGACCAACATGTTGATTAAAATGACTTTTCCCTCAATTTTTTATGATTAACTTCAGGATGTAAAACTACCATCTATAAGACAGATGACCAGCATCAGATGCCAACTAAACGCCTACAGTCTGGAAATTCTTCACACGTTATATTTATAAAGCACAATTTTCTGAAAAGGAAAGAATACATGAACCTCAGCTTTGCCTTTTTCAAGCTTTTGAACATTTTCATTTGTAGAAAGATGAAGATTTTTTACCTCTTCAGTGGTAAATTATTTCAAATAATTTCAATAAATCAACCAAAGAACAAAAACTCAGAGTTGTCAAACCAAGCTGAACCAGTATTAAAGTAGCACTACAACAAATTAACATTTTAACGTTTGCATCAAGAGAAAATGCTTATTTGCATTTATCTTTATTTTCTTTTGGGAATTTATCAGAAGAATCAAGCAGTTGCAGCACCGAAACGGTGGAATGAGCTGCCTCAGACAGGCCTCCTCTACAATAAATCTCATAACATTGGCACAACTTTACATGTTGACATTTTGATCTGATTTTAGTTTTAATTTTTTTATTTCATTTAACTGTATTCAAAATTTATAACATACTTAATATGCTTTTCATTGTTTTTTATTAATTTTTGTTGTACATTGTGGTACTTTGGTCAATTTTGCTGTTTTTAAAGTGTACTATAAATAAAGTTGCAGTTGCTGTTTTTTAAACCCATGGTAATAAAATAGCTCGCAGTAAAAGCAGCAAAATGGTCCAAACCTAGGGATGCACGACATAATCAGCCCCTCTATCAGTATCGGCCTACAGTATAACGGCCTTAAAACTGAATATTGGGCATCGGCTGACCCACCGATATTTAACCGATATTTAACCGATATTTAACCGATCAGCCTGCTGTTTCTAAAGAAAAAAAAAAAAAAAAAAAAAAAAAACTTCTTTTTACAGACTTTAAAACTTCCAGAAAATAGGGTGGGAAAAAATATCGATACACTGAAATATCCTTTCATTTTCATATTCTGATATCATATTGACATTTAAAAACATGGTATCTATCTATTTTATGAACAAAATCTTGCGATATTTCATCGTTTTGTTATGAAATCTTGCGAGAATTCGTGAAAATTTCACAATATTTTCATATGCTGATATATTGACATTTAAAATGCGGTATGGATCTATTTTACTAACAAAATCTCACGAGATTTTGTAAGAAAAAAAATAAATCAATACCGTGTTTTTAAATATCGATTTGATATTGCCATATGAAAATATCACAATATCAATATTTTTTCCCAGCCCTATCTTTCAATGTGACTAATAACAAAACTGCTATTTGCAATAACTGCTTTTTTTCAGCTTTAACATCAGTATCGATATCGATTATTGGCCACATGAGTTTTAAAATATTGGCATATCAGATATCGGCCAAAATTCCAATGTCGTGCATCCCTATCCAAACCTGAAACATAATGGGTTAAAAACAAATGGAAAAGATGGCTTGGGCAGGTTTATTTATGTGAAATTTTGATAAAGTTTAATATAGTCACTGTGAATTTTTTTTGTACCAAATGATAGAACAGGACATTTAAGGGTTAAGAGTCCAACTTTTTGTATTCTAAAGGAATAGGTGAAACATGCTGAAAGTTAAAAAGAGATACTTTGTTATATGAACTCGAGACTCCAGGGTTCAACTTTCCACATGGACTTCATTCTCTTACAGCAAGAGTAATCAGTTAAAACAGTACTGAGCAGAACAGCAGTTCTCCAGGGCTTTTGAAGGTTGTTCATCGTTTTTCTTTTGGATATTTGCCACTTGTTCACTCATTTTTCAGTCCAGTCTTTCTATCTGACCATTTTCGGAAATTTGTTGTTTTTTAAGCCCCTTAAGGATTGATGACATAGCAGACTTCTTCAGACTTCAGACAACTTTATTTATCCCGTTAGGAAGTTCCTTCAGGGAAATTGAGGTTCCAGACACATGTCACATAACAAAGGAATAAGAGAAAGAATACAAAAGAAAGAGAGAAAATGGGGGTACTCAAAACCATTTAAGGCTGTCGTGGTTGGTATGGAAATATAGATAAAAGCATTAAAAATAATAGTATAGAATGAAAGTGGAACTATACAAGTATGTATATATACACAATATATAAACAATAAGGATAGTAAATTATTAGAGATGTAATAATAACTAAATTAACATTAATATTTCTATGTATTATAAAGTATATAAATATAAATATATATACGTAATATATATAAATTATCTATCTATCTATCTATCTATATATATATATATATATATATATATATATATATATATATATATATACACATACACAACTCACAAAAAGCTATGGATATTTGGCTTTTTGTATGATTTCATAATGAATCTAAAATCCACTACAATCTTCCCAGGTGAACTGAATTAAGCTTTCTCTAAACTTTTCAATGCAAATGTACATTGTTTAACGGTTAAATATTTATACTGCATCATTCTGTTCTCCAAAAACCGAAAGTTGAATATCCCTAACTTTTTGTGAGTAGTGTATATACATCATATTATATATATTAATACTTGGGCGTTCGGGGCCCAGCGTGCAGCCTTATGTACTGTATACTGTATATATACACACACACACACACACACACACACACACACATATATATATATATATATATATATATATATATACATATACATATACATATATAACAATAATAGCAGTATAAACTATTTCAAGTAATCGATATTACTGCATATGTTATGTTTTGGCATGCCAGATTTCCCTCTTCACTAAAAGTGTTGGGTACGGCAATGGTATAATCTGCCCGGAGACCAAGTTGAATTAAGTTTTGATTGGCTACTACCTTATTTGGAAAAACGAGGTAAACCGGCTGGCTGGTAGGTTTTTTTTTTAATCAAGGCTGTCAATTAGCATCATGGTTACTTCAGACAGTGAATGTGCGTTTATCAAACAAAACAGTATTTAGAAAATAAAAAAACTTACGGGTAATGACAACGTTATGGTCGCCTCCTTCAGTGTTGCTGCAGAAGTTTTATTTTTTTTAAATCCATTTGTTTGAGAAAACCCCGACTTGAATCCACCCATGTTCAGGAATGCATTCAGACATGCTAGCGAGACTTACTCCAGTGTATCAGGAGGGAAGGAGAGCGGAGGGGGAGGCTGGTCACTTGACAGTTTGCTCTAATTGGAGAATATGAATTACATAGAATCATAAGCTGCTGTCTGATCCAACCGTTTTTGAACAACACAAAGCTGACCACCCATGAACAGGGACTTTGATGCTTGCTCTTGACCTTCACATGACCTCATCAGTGCACACATCTGCAGCAGATGACCGGTGAAAGTGATGTCCTGAGAAACTACGAACAAATCCTGCAAAGACCTGAACCAGGAGGCATCTGGACCTTCAGGTGCTCCATCTACTGAAGCATGTTAAAGGTAAAAGGTTCTCATACCAAACACTGACTTTCAAGCTTGCAAGAGTTAAATGTGCTGTCATCCATTTACCAGACGCTGTGTCAAAACTTAGTGGCTGGCTCAAACCTTTCTGATTACTAAGTCACGATGCTAAATATGCAAACACACACTCACCTGAGTTGCCCAGAGATAGTCGAGCCGCAGTTTAAGGTCCAACTGTCTTGAATGCAGAGCCAGAGCTCCAGAGAACAGCAAGACAGCCAACACAGGGTCATAACCTCGTGTGTGCAGAAAGCCACCACTGGAAAACATAAACGCAGAGAAATAAATTGAGATTTCAGATCCTATTTGTCATTTTTTCTGTCATGCTATGCTCATAAATATATTCTAACGACATTAAAGACACCTCACATATAGAAGACGTGGAAAGTAAAGACACAGATGTTGGCACAAAAGAACAAAGATATCTCCAGTAAGATCATAAAACCAGTTCAACTTGAATTTTAATCTAATAATCTAATCTAATCCTAAATTAATAATTAATTAATTAATTAAATTAAATTAAATTAAATTAAATCTAATCTAATCTAAAATTAAATTAAATTAAATTAAAAATAAAATAAAACTGTACTGAAAATTTAAAAGAAATCCATGGAGAAATTACCCTTAAGAAAATATATAAATAGATATAATAATAAGTGTCTTTTTATAAATCTGGTTGACAAAAGCTAAATGACAGAAACTAACTCAAAGCCAAATAAAAAGCAGGAACAGAGTAGAAGAATAAAGTTGAATTAGACGCATACATGAGCCTGACTACAGACGAGCAGCACATCACATGCAGCCTCACCCCACAGCTTGGCGGTAGCCACTGGTTTCCATGACAACGGTGTAGGAGACAGAGAGGAGGAGGAGGAGCAGGATCTTGGGGAGCGATGAGACGCGGAGGTAAGGGACAACGGTGAGGGTGCCGGCCACGCAGGACAGCAGGGCGTACGCCATGTTGGGGCCAGATCTGTCCACCACAGTGCCGTTTTCTGCTCCGACCCCCAGAGCATCAGCAGGGGCGTCCTCCACAAAGCGGCTGAAGTTTGTCTCAGCTCTTCCCCACGGTACGCAGCCCACCTGGAAGGAAAATAAAGCAGATTATATGGGAATGATTCTTGAGCTGCTTGTAACTCAGGGAGTATTAGGTGAGTTTATAGTGACAGAAAAGCCTCATGAGTCTGAACAGACATCAACAAACATGCACATTTTTTCTCTTTTAGGCTACTTTACAGATGTGACAGGTATTGCTTCCTTGTTGGTCAGATGCAAAAGCCGAATCCCCAATTCACTCGTAGACCTGGATTTCTATGGATCCTCATATAGAAAATTAACTGAAGCAAGCATGCCAAATAAATCTAGAAGTCCTCCAACTGTGTCAGTCATACCCGTCATCTATTCTTATGACAAAACTCACATTCCTTGGTTGGCTTTGGACTTTAACATCACCTGGTCAGGGTAAGGTAGTTTGCTACCTAGAGGACTGTGAAAACACTTTTTTTGGTGTGTATCTGAGGGCCATGAGGGCCCAGGACAAGCACCCATTTTCAATACACAAGCAATGCTATTATCCAGTTGCAATGCATCTTCCCACCACATGGTGGCAGCAGTCTAAAGTCTCAATTAGCTGCTCAGTAAACCCCAATTATACCAAGAAAAATGTCAGCTAGCCACTAGCTTGTAGCAAAAGTTATGAAGAAGTATCTAAAACTTTATTCATAATCAAGAAAAATATTCCAAAACTGTCCTTCAAAGACAAAAAATAACACACAAGTGCAAAACAATTTATTAAAGTTATACCGTGTAACTTTTGGCCACTAAACCTGTAACTTCCCACAGGCGCCACAACTGTCTCAAAATTAAACTGTCTCAGTCTGTGTTTTGGAAAAGGGTGGAAGACACTTTAAAAAACTGATTTTTAAGTCATCAAGCCATTAATCAAAGCGCTCCAGGTTACATATCCAATGAGAACGGCCCGCTCCTGAGAAGTTACAATGCCTGGTTTGAGAATACATCCCCCTCGGAGCAACGGCATGCGTCAAGTGCTCTATATTGACCTCAGAAATCCGCTATAGTTACTTATATTAATAATAATTTAGAATATAATGTATCATAATATTTGGCCAACACTGGGTAAAAGACACGGACACTTTAAATATTGGGCAGTAAAATGAGGCAACAAAGGAGGACTAAGATGTATGGAGGTTCTAGCTAATGCTAATGCTAACAATAGCTTAAGCTAACTATCATGAAGCTCTGAAGCCTTCACATATTAATGAGCTGCGTTTAGAAACCAAATGTCTCCCACTCGTTGGAAAAATAGTTGAATTTTTAATTTAAAAAAAACCCAAGAAAGAAAAGAGTCGAGAAAAAATAACTAAAGGTGTAAAAAATGTCTGCAATGTTTTGGCAGCTGTTTAAAAATTTCTAAAAAAAAGTTTAAATAAACTACAGACTTTTTTTTAACAGATTAACACAAATTGTATTAATTTTGTACAACAATAAAACATGAAATTAAAAAAACAACTGCTAAATCAGGAGGTCCACCTATATGATGAACATACATGTAGACATGTTGAACAATTATTGAGGCCAAAAGCTTCATTAATGACTTATAGATTAATTGGAACATGTCATGGATAATTAATCGTGACACCTATAAGACACAACATGGAAACGGGGCCTTGCAGCATTTTTAATTGGTCGATGAAATAATGAAATAAATGTGAGCCAGCACTCAGACTTACCACACAAGCCTGGGTAACAGAGTAGGTGAGCAGAACAAGGAAGACACAGAGCACTGTTCGGATCTGGATGGTGAGACAGCCCGGTTGGCACTAAAACCACAGGAGATAGAAGGGGAGGCAGGGGGATGAACACAAAGAGGCGGTTAATAAAGCACCTGTTTATCTGTTCTGATAGTATTTTGGATACATCATTAGCCACCAGTGGAAATGAGGACATTTTGTGGTGGCTCATTATGTGCCGGTCTATTAAAGGCAACACTAAAGGAAACAATAACAGCTCAATGTGGCATGATGCCACAGCATATAAAGGTTAGGCATGTGATGTCACTGCAAATCTGAACGGTCAGCAATTGAAAAGAAGCTGCAGAATGAATAGATAAATCAGTATATAAATAGAATATTTTTAAAAAATAGAAAACAACACTAAAATATACCACAGAGACTCAGAAAAACCATCGAGAAACAATAAATGATTTCAAAGAAACAAAACAATCAACCACAGGCAAAAATACAGATTTAAAATTAACCTCATAAAGATTCAAATCGACCAGCATGTGATTTTTCACATCTTCAGGAGGAAGTTTCACTAATGACTGAGTGCATTTTAGACACAAGAAGATTACAGAAGGTCTGGTTCTGCCATTCTGCTCCTTTTCGGAAAGGTCTTCTTGTGTGCTGTTTAAACACTTGAATGTCACTTTTCGCTGTCAAGTGATGCACAATATCATCAGCCCGATTTAGGTATTGGACAACACTGGCTTTAAAACTGAACATCGATATCGGCCCAATATGAGCCAATATTTTTTCAACATTTTATTTATTCATTTGATAGGGAGCCTATAAAAAACGAAGAAAAATTTTTGAAACATGCCAGATTTAGCCAAAATGCTAGCTTTCATCTGTCATCCCTTAAAAGGCCCCTGAAATGAGGAGATACAGAAATGTTAAATTGTAAATAAAAGTCATCGATATAATGAACCAATATATAACAGGTGCTGTTTGATGCAAACCTGTAGAACGTCTTTTTGTTTGTTTGTTTTTTTCTTAAATCTGTGGGGCACGGGGAAAACACACATGGATGGGCCACCACAGGGTGAACACGCCGCAACGAGACCGTCCGCCATTGCTTAGGGAACATACAGTATCTGTACGTATAATTAGAACACATGAGAATCGGACTATTTTCTTAACAACATGGAGGAAATCTGGAAGAACTTGCAATTCCCTGGTTGTTGGAACAGCAGCTGAAAACTTTAATTGTGGTAATAAGTAAATGAGATCACAGACATTTATTTCACGAAGATTTCTGCTGTCTTTGAAGGTACATTTTAATGAACACTCATTAATCTGACACTATATTTCACGTACTGTATCTATGCTCCCAAAAATGATGCACCACATAACGTTATTATGCAAGCTATTGCTAAGAGAGAAAGCTATGGTGTTGCTGAGAGTTATGACTAATCTGGGAGATATTGTGAAATAAAACGTTTGCTCTGATCAGGGCAACGTTGTGACCAGGAAATAAAAATTACTCAGTCGAAAACACAAACGGATGGCGAAGACGGTGTCCTGTAGCCTTTAGTTTCATCTGCAGGACATGCGAAGGCTACGTGATCTGTGACAGATGACGTAGCCTTCGCATGTTCTGCATTGTACTGTTAAACAATATGACAAAATAGAAAAGTAATGACCTTTGAAAGAGTTTTAAAGACACACAACAGAACTTTTAGCAGTTTTCACAGTGACCTCCCTATCGATGGCTAAACTAGCATTCATCTTCATCGTACCTGTACTAATTCACTCCAGCCAGTATAAGACAGTCTTATCTTGACTCTTGTTCTGTCGCCTCTTCTCTTTCTTTTCCTCTCCGGTAATGTTTCCTTGTGTTTCTTTACCGAATCCGACATGATGCGGGCTCAAAACATCCGCTGTGTTCATATCTGGTTCATATCCATTTGCTAGTACATGACGTGGTGCACAACCAACAGTCGGCTGCACCGTCACAGCCCGTCCTGGATGGAAAACTTACTTCTGTTTCTGAGCCCCGGCTAGAAAATGCAGATAATGAATGTTGGTGTGCCATCAAAACGAGTCAGAAATGCATATTTTTAAGATCCAAAAGTTACGTTGTGTGTTTTTAAAGTTTTAAAGTTTTTTTTTTTTAATTATTTTTTTACCAACTTTGATAAGTAATAAGATTTGCGTGTTACTTTATTGTGGCTTGTCATTAAATTCTGTTTCTGGAGATTAATAATAGTTTACATTAATGTTCCACAATATCTTAGAGATCTCCAGATAACAAACCTAGAGCTTATCACTACCTTAGATGACTGTCCAACATTGTAAGTCCAAATATTCAGGCTGCTTTCCATGTAGGCAGAAAAGAGGTAATCAGGACTAGTTCCCTAAGCAATGGCGGCACCACAAGACGGCGCAACACACACAACACCCATTGAATTAGTTTATACAAGTCTTCGGAGAAAAAAATATGCAATTCTGAATGGAAATGAATGTTGTGTTGCGTATCAAAACAATGCTACAGAGAATGCTGCCGTGATCAAAGCTAAATGTGGTCCGATAAAGTATTAGTGTGTGATTTATTTCTGGGCAGGTGTGTGTGTGATCCTGCTCTATTCTGGATGTCCTTTGTCTGCAATGAAGCAGAAAACCTTATACACAATCTTTCCTGTTTGTGTCAGGTGGTCAAAAGTGGTGTAACAGTCTCTGTGCAGAAGGTTAGAAAAAGTTAATAGTCCTACCTGAACACTGGTGAGATGCAAGTACATTACACAGGCCACATGGAAGCACACACACAGCACCAGCAGCAGCAGCACCAGTATCCCCCTGAGAGACAAGAAGTCACAGAGTTAGCAGGCGCTTTCCCGGTTTTCCACCGACTACAGCGAAGACACACTCATTTCACATGCAGCATGTGTGTAAGTGTGTGTGTGTGTGTGTGTGTGGGAGGGGGGTGATACCTACTGTGGGATCATTAGCAGATAAATAAGGCCAAATAGAGCACCGAGGATCAGCGAGAGAACCACCGCACTGATGAAATAGTCATCATAGACCTGGTGATACTAAAAATGCAGGAGACAAGGATTGTTGCAGTAAGAGGTACTCAGCATCCATCCATCCATCCATCCATCCATCCATCCATCCATCCATCCATCCATCCATCCATCCATCCATCCATCAATCCATGATTCCATCCATCTATCCATCCATCTATTAATCCATCCATCCATGATTCCATCCATCCATCCATCCATGATTCCATCCATCTATCCATCCATCCATCTATCCATCCATCCATCCAATCTTTCATCCATGATTCCATCCATCTATTAATCCATCCATCTATGATTCAATCCATCCATCCAATCTTTCATCCATGATTCCATCCATCCAATCTTTCATCCATGATTCCATCCATCTATTAATCCATCCATCTATGATTCAATCCATCCATCCAATCTTTCATCCATGATTCCATCCATCCATCCATCCATCCATCAATCTGTGATTCCATGAATCCATGATTCTATCCATCTATCCATCCATCTATTAATCCATCCATCCATGATTCCATCCATCCATCCATGATTCCATCCATCTATCCATCCATCCATCCATTTATTAATCCATCTATCATGATTCCATCCATCTATCATTCCATCCATCTATCCATCCATCAATCCATCCATCCATCCATCCATCCATCCAATCTTTCATCCATGATTCCATCCATCTATTCATCCATCCATCTATTAATCCATCCATCTATGATTCCATCCATCCATCCAATCTTTCATCCATGATTCCATCCATCAATCCATCCATCCATGATTCCATCCATCCATTTATGCACCCATCCATGCATCCATCCATGCATGCTTCCATCCATCCATCCATCCATCCATCATCTGTCCATCTGTCCATCTATCCATCCATCCGTCCATCCAACCATCCATCCATCCATCCATCCATCCATCCATCCATCCATCCATCCATCCATCATTCTGTAGTTATGCATCCATTTATTAGTTCACGATGAACTCAAGTAAACATTGTAACTTGAATATTGCCTCATTATGAATAAAGAATGTAGTTGGAATCCTAAAGTTTGATTGGATGCAGACGTCAATAAAAAAAAAAACTCACCACCACCACCCCACCCCACAATCTTTTTTTTTTTTTAAATGTCACTTGTGCACACCCATGAAAAGCCAGGTACGAATATGGTCTAATTTTGCAAAAAAAACTTTTTTTTTTTTAACCAACAATTTTGCATTGGATTTTTTTCAAGATCTGTTGCTGATCTGATCTTTGCAGCGAAACACTTTCTAAAAAGAAACATTTTTACTGTGTGGGAGTAAAAACATTCATTATACATACTGTATCTCTCCATTAATCTTCCCAACCTCTGCACTGTTTTTGTTTGAAGAATCCCACATTTAAAATGCATTAAACATCTTTTAAAACTCTTCTGGACTACATTTTGATTTGACTGAAAGCAGTTTGATGGCTATATTGCAGACATGCACACGAAAGGACACACGTGCACATACACAAACCTATCCCTTCGCTGTGAATCCTTTATAACACTTCCCACGCACACATATGAGAACAGTATCACGTGTGCCGTTCAGACGTTCCCAAATCATTATCTGCATCCCCTCCTGAGAGGGTGGGTGGATTCCTCATACAACCGCACACACACACACAGACATCACAGACAACAGGCGTGGGAGAAAGAGAATTATAAACTGTGTAGGGTGTGTTGTGTGAGAATAAGACAGAGGGAAGCAGAACATGCAGTCACGAAGCATCTTGTCTTGCGTGTAATGAGAAAACTATAAAGTTGTTCCATGTGCTTTCTGCTGCAGATATAAACTCGAGCTGCCGTGCACGAGTGCGTGGCCTCACCCTGCGCTCCCTGTCTCTGCTCCTGTAGAACAGGGTGAAGAAGTTGAGGTCTGATGTCTCAGACTCAGTTTGCCGCGCTTCGATGAGTCGCCCGATGTAGCGGTTGACTCGAGTGCCTGGCGAGTGCTGCACGGCCGTGGCTGAGAAAGATGTCCGACTCCTCAGCTTCTCTGACGCAGTCCGCAGGGCCCTTCGCTGTCACACACAGAAAAGACAACACAATCAAGTTCCCTGATGTGGTGACGCATGCAGATGCAGTTTGCTGAGCTCAGGATTTGCGACTTTTGTTATAACTAAACAAAGACTCATGGAAAGAAAAGAAAAGCTGTAAGGATTTAAAAGGGAAGTTGTTTTTTTTTCAACCTGGACCTATTTTCTAGCATGAAATACGTTTTTTTACTCACCCAGACAGTTTTGGTGTAACTTGAATTCCTTCTGGAGATATTTAGATCCAATTAAGATGTCCAATATAATGTGATGCGGGCAACCTCACGCAGCCTTTAAATAAGGCATTATCTGACACAAACTCCTCCATTTCACCAATGTTTTGTTACGAACCATTAGTCGGACCCCCCCGTGAGCTTGAAGCAGCTTGAAGCAGCTTTTTTTGTGGTGATTTGTCCTTATTTACAGACATTTTTACTGCAGCAGCTTTGATGACGTCACTGTTATGCGACACCATACTGTAGCAAGTAAATGTCTGTAAATAAGGACAAATCACCACAATAAGCAAGTCAAAGCGGCTTCGAGCTCACAGGTGGTCCGACTAATGTTTCGTGACAAAACATTGGTGAAATGAAGGAGTTTGTTTCAGATAATTCAGCCTTATTTAGAGGCTGCGCGAGGTTGCCGGCATCACTTAAATTATATTGGACATACGCTGATCTGGAGTGGATCTATAATCTCCTGAAGGAATTCAAGTTACACCAAAACTGTCTGGGTGAGGAAATGAACATATTTCATGCTAGAAAATAGGTCCGGCTTGAAAAAAAACAAACTTCCCCTTTAGTATAGATGATAAAATCAGATAACGTGACTTCACAGTGAACATTAGATGTATCTAGAAACAATTTCTGGTGTTATAATTCTGCTAAAACTTCTCTGTGTTGGATTTTGGCTACTTGGATAATCATGTAACAATGTGTTTAATGCTATTAGAGGAGATCATACCAGGCTGTGGGTGATTACCAGCATTCATAATGCAACCTCATCAGAGTCAGGCAGCTCTAATGCCTGGCCGAGCTCACACAGCTGGGCGGATTACGGCTAGCGGGCTATTTCTGACAGCCAGACACGGTGATGCCATGACCGCAGTTGCCATGCACCCACCAATTGACAGGGGAATGAACCGAGCAGCCCTAAACGTGACTGATTCACAGCTGCATCATCGTGGATCAAAAGCTAATATAAACGTAGAGCAGTAATTCTTTCTTTTATGCAAAATGGGTAGAATCAGAAGAGCTCTGCAAATATCTAAGGACTCTTATTAGATCTTTTCCACTTGTTTACTTTTCTACACATTTCTTAAATCAACATTTGTAGCATGAATAAAAAATTCTGATTCATGCGTTTGCTGCTGATTGAACAGATTAAACATATAAGTGAGATTTTTTACTAGATAAAATAGAAAGTATTGAACACATGCGCAACATGCAATCTATCACATTCATAGCAGATGCTTCTCTTATTGCTTGTGTCTCTCACCTTATCATCATCCTCACAGGTCATGACGTTGGAGAAGGGGATCTCGGCCTTGAACATCTTCCTGCAGTGCATGAGCTGCACCAGCAGGTAGCACACTGTCTTGAACTTCATTCTCTTGGCTGGTTTGATGTCTGACAGGATAATGCCGGGAAAAATCTGGAAACACGCAGGGGAAGAAGTCGTGAAGAAAGTTCATCAAGCAATAAATGAGTCATTTCTCTGCAATCTAAATTCAGTTTGCACTCACTGGCCACTTTATTAGGCAAACCTGTTCAGGTGTTCGTTAACGCAACGATCTAATCAGCTAATTACAAGGCAGCAACTCAATGCATCTAGTCATGCAAACATGGTCAAGACAAGTTTAAACTGAAAGAAGAAAGGGGATTTAGGCAACTTTAAAAGCAGCATGGTTGTTGGTCTGAGTGTTTATTAGGATTTTCACACACAACCATCTCTAGGGTTTCCAGAGAATGGCTGAAGAAGAGAAAATATCCAGTGAGCAGTGGTTGCCTGGATTACAAAATGTCCTGTTGATGCCAGAGGTGAGAGGAGAATGGGCGGACTGGTTGGAGACTATAGAAAGGCAACAGGAAGTCAGATAAGCATTGGTCCCAACCAAGAAAATGCCACGGCAACCTGAGTATTGTTGCTGACCATGTCCACCCTTTATGACCCCAGTGGAGTATCTTCTGGGGAGATGGAGAAGATTCTATCATAGATGAGGGGACTGGAGATTCTCATCATGATGAGATGGAACAAAAGATTCTTATCATAGATGAGGTGGAACTGGAGATTCTCATCATGGATGTGGTAGAATTCATAGATGAGGTGGAACTGGAGATTCTCATCATGGATGTACAGTTGACAAATCTGCAGCAACTGTGTGCCATCATTTCATTTCAATATGGCGCAAAATATCTGAGGAATGTTTCCAACATCTTGTTGGATCTACGACCAAGAATAAAGGCAGTTCTGGAAAAAAAAGGGGCTCCAACCTGGTACTAGATGGTGGTCCTGATAAAGGGGTCAGTGAGTGTGTGTCCCATGTCTGAGATATTAGTGAACAGCAGGGCCCTGACTGATGTGGCTCTAACTGAATTTTCTGCAAAATGCTCTGAAATGATGTTGTTGTAATTCACTGCTATAAAAATAAAGCTGAATTAAAGTTGCAGTTTATGTCTGCTTGTTTTCCACTTGTCTTTTATCAGCGCTGATCCTGGGCGACAGCTTCAGTCATTCATGAAATGAACTAGTTTGTAGATCAGTCCAGTTCTTCAACATCCCCCACTGAACTTGACACTCTCATCAGTGCCGTTTTAGAATTTTGCAACTGTTTAGTAAATCTGGACCTCAGTCTATGCAGTATTTTCTTTTATCTTACGCACATTCACACACAATTGAATACTTATCAGAGTCCATGTGGGATTCAGAGTCCTGTCATGGAGAAGAACTCCAAATAAACTTCATGCCAAAGCACAAAACATTTTGATCCTTTACTGCATATATTTGCTTTTAATTTGAACATTTTGAAGCAAAAAGGTTTTCCATCATGATGATCTGTTACAAAGTGCTATTTGTCTAATGATAAATATTTTTCAAGATAATTATTTCAGAAGTTGTAAACCACGGCAGCTAATTAGAATACATTGGGTCAACAAATCTTAGTTTAATGACAAACGAATAGTGGAAATAAAAACATGGACGACAGGAACGAAACGATAAAAAAATTGTCTCATTCATGAAAAAAGGCTTTCGTGGGATTTTTTTCCCCAGACTGAGAGTAAACGATGCTTTAAAACCTGGATATATCAAATATGTATTTGTGCGTTTGTACTTGTCGATTTATCTGAGGATTTGAAATGCTATGCATACACACACACACACCACTGGTGCACATGTGCACTTGGTGTGAGATAGTGATACTAGCCATGTGTATGGCAGCTTAACACATGGCCTGCCTCCCTCTCAGCATCGGAGGATTAACTATTACAACACTGACAGCTGTGTCACCCCTCAAGTTGTTTGGATATGAGAGAAAAAGCAGGAAAGAAACTGATCTGCGTACTTTACGTCTGTGTGATGGCACTATGAAGAAGGTCTCTATGTGGTGCTTCTGCAGGAAGGCATGTCTCTCGTGGCCAAAGCCTGGCTCCACCTCGTAGTCCCCGTTCAAACACTCCAGGGTGGTCCTTGTGATGTGCACCTTGCTGAGAGCACGAGCACAGCAGAGGATGAAAAGCAGTTAGTCATGAAAGTATGTTGCTGAGATCTCAAATCATTATCTCCCTCATTATTTTTATCAGGCTAATAGCCCCCCGTCTGCCCAAAAAAAAAGAGACAGAAAGAAAGAAAGAAAAAAAAATGTTCGCAGTGAGAAAATTTTCATCCTTACGTCTAAAATCTTATTACTTTACTTGAAACAAGACTAAATGGGACCAAAGAAGGGACCTCATTTCATTGCTTTTTAAATGCAAATTTGCCTCTTTCTGCACACGAGTTCTCTTAAATGAAGAGACATTAATCTAATGCCAGTAATCTGCTTCATTTTTAGCTCCAGATGCTGCTCTTTTTTAAAAACCGACTGCAGCTGAATCAAACTATGACATGACAGTAGCTTTTTGGATGAGGTGATTCCTGATGTCTTTACTCTGTGGCATTGTGAACGATTCGTGCAGGGAGAAGCAGCAGTTTGTTGGTTTGATGTGATCAGGTATAGTCAGGCATGCAGTTTTGTGTTCATGTGGCTTTGATATTTTGCTGTTTGTGGGTCAGATCATGATGACTAATTTGAAGATGCAAGCCACAGAGCTCTCAGGGAGCAGCTCATCTGCAAGAAGCGCATCACCTTTTCTAAAAGACAAGCTCTGAACAAGTTCACATGCTATAAACAATTCATTGTCATAGAAAATCCATAATTAAAACACACATTAGAGCCAGACTTAGAGATGGGTATCGTTAGGGATTTGTCAATACTTTGACTTGTATCAAAACTCCTTATAAATTCAGGACTTTATTTGTACTTTTTTTAAATTATAAGAATATGCAGTTTGACATTTGCACACTGGTTAGATTATAGCTCACAGCCTTTCCCAAACTGGGGTTCCAAGATAATTGGGGGTTGTCAGATCATTGTAAAACAAATAAAATAAAAAATATTAGGAAAGTCAATATTAATGTACTAATACAGGGAGATCTGTGAAATAACCACTAATTGCCTGCCTAGTATTATGACAGTGTTAATTTCTAAAATAAATTACTGTATTTGAGAGTATAGACAGTTTGGTTGCTTACTGTAACAGATATTTCTGAAAAAAAAAAAAAATTACATGCCAACCTTTCTCCAACTCTGAGACTGAGACTGGTATGAAGTCTCTCTGTACTCTGCTTACACCCATTGGACAATGTAGAGCAACTTTTCTTCTGAGGTCTGTTGTAGCTGGTTTGTTTCAATGGTGAACAAAGTCCACCAAAAAACACTTTCTCCACTTCATCTATGAAGTTTGTAATATCTTTACAAGCCTTTATGTCGATTCACATCAGGCCCACGGTTTCCACGGTTTCACATGCTGGGCAGATGTCTGAGTGTCGTTAACAACGGCGCTAATAATATATCCGTGGCAGGTCTCCACAGCTGAGCCAATTCAGGGAAACACTGGTTTCATTGCATTTATGGCAGCCTGCGCGTACCATCTGTGTCCAGTCGGGTCTGCGTACCTGACGCAAAGGCAGTATGTGCTTTTACTCGAGCATAGGGTTACGGCGTCATGCTGCTGTTTCTTTTCCAGATCTGCAAGTGACAACTGGGCTTTTATTGACCAGAAAACTCCACAGAGCGGAGCTTTCTTCACCCAGATGGTTTGCTTCAGCTCCGGCATGGCTTTCGTTGCTGCTGTTGCTCTTTTGGAAAACCCAAATATCCGGAGGCACGTAACCACACTGAGCAATCGACAGTGATTTCTTCTGCGTTTCTGCGTTCACGTAGCCGAGATGCACATCAGGTCTGAAGAGGTGCACGTGAGGCCTCCGTGGACCTACAGTATGCAGAGCCTACGTGGAGGCTACAGCGGTTACGCAGATGCTTAGCGGCGTCCGGCGGGGTCAGCAGTTGCTGGTCTTGGTCCACTGCCACAGCCACATTGGTGACTGCAGGGGGCCCGGATCTCGTGCCATGCAGGCTTCCTCCTCCTTGCAGAGACAAGTTGCATCTGCATGACTGCATCACCATAGAGACCCTTTATTCTGCATGATGACATTGTGATGCTGCTTCCCGTTGCTCTGACTAGGTTTCACCTCTTCTCTGCGTAGTTCAGCGTGTGTTTGTATGATCTGATGATACTTAAGCCACGGGCAGGTCCTCCTGTAGGGGATTGTTAGTTTTGTTTTCCAGCAAAGACCTTGGAATGTTGTTTAGGGGTTTCTATATAGAAGCATCAGTTGACTGTGTGAGCGTATCCATGTTTTTTTTCTCTCTCTCTCTCTCTCTCTTTTCTTTACTTTTTTCTTTGCTTCAAGCCCAGTATTACGATACGAAATGCAGTTATAAACAAATAATTAAAGAAATAAAATGAGTAAACTCAGAATATCAAGAGGAGCCTTATATTCATTAAGCATTAAACTGGCAAAGCAAATCTGTTCAACACAATAACGCAGCCAGATCATCATTCTGCTTGCTACAATGCTGGACAGGACAAGTAAAAAGAAAAGAAAGGAAAAGAAAAGAAAAGAAAAAAAAAAAAACTAATTAAGGATTTTAGAAACATGGTTCATGTTTACTAGCAAGCTAACAAGCTATCCACCCTGCTGTTATTGGTTTACCTGCTCGTACAGTAAATCATCGGCGCACACGTCCCCGTGCTCTGAAGGCATGGTTTTGGGTGGTGTATTTTTAAAAATGCAGCTTGCTTGAACCGTTTTTCCAACATTGCCAATCATAGCTTTAAAGGAGTACAGCTCTTTTCCAGAGGTTCGCCCCCTCTGGCAGCAAGTGGAAGTGACGCTGTGTTGGTCTCTAATTTAACCCACATTATATTCAGTCTGAGCCCAGTTAGAGTCACAATGTCTACTGAAGTAATAAACTTATAAATCTGCAAGTTGTTTATGGTTTGACTTATTGAGTAAACTGACGGACTGTATGCTAACAGCATCAACAGGCTAACGCTGGCTTGTAGTTCAAATATCTAAATCCAGAGGCTGAGACGACAATTACCTTATAAAAATACCGCATCAACTCAATTTAACAAGTTGACAAGAGTGCATCTCTTCCCCGGGGACAGTGATATGACTGTGTTATTGCCACATTTCCATGCTAAAAACTTTGCAATATTGTGCATCCTTGTTTCCGTCATACATCACATTTATCTTGTTAGTGAGAAGAAAACCAGCTGTGGGTCCGTTTTATTCCCAGACTGGATCGGAGCTCCCTCCATTAAAAAACAAAGGAAGAAAAAAAGCTGCTCGGTTGTTTACTCTCAACATTTCTCGTCTTACTCCGGTGTAGTGCCAAAAAGCGCCCCCTTGCCGTGGGGACTGGTCAGTCTCCAGTTTGGTTCTCTTCGTCTCACAAGACAAAACTTTTCCTCTTTGTCTTACTAGAGTCTAAGTTGGGGTTTGAGAGGCACCTGTTCTCCATCTTTTAGCAGCAGTTAGTGTTGTCTCAACATGCACGGACCTGCGGTGGCGGAATACACAACACGAGTGTAGCCAGACGAATGAGAACGCGCAGTTCGTCTCCCCCACAAGCGACCCCCTTGAGGCTTTGTACCCGAAACTCTCGCATTGAGCATTCAGAAACAGTATTAAGAGACCACCTCAGTGAAGAAAGATCAGCTCATTCTACATATCAGGCAGTTGTAAGAGCATGGGGAGGAAAGAAAAGAATAGTATTTAACATTTAAACTTGCACAATCCACTTTTATCCAAATAATAGGACAGAATGGGGCAGAATGAATGGGCCTCTATAAGGCTTTATCTGCAGCAAAACTCCTTAATTTCACTAATACCTTATGATGAATGAACAAACAAACGAGTACTATTGTTCTGTGAGTTCATACTTTATTAGATTGCAGTTTGTTGTTGTCTGGCTAGCTAGCTGCACTGTCAGCACCTGCAGCCAGTAGGCCTAGAGTGTGGACAACACCCCCAGTAATTGAAGGAAAGCTAAATATAAACTCACAGGATGATAATACACGTTTGTTCGTTCTTTCATCTCAAAGTTGAAATTAAGGAGATGCCGCAGATAATGCCTTATATAGGCCCAATAATTCTGCCCCCTTTACTCCCGTTATATGGATATACATGGATCATGACGAAGCTAAATATCGTCTGCAGTGAATAAATGCACGTATAAACTCCTAGAAATAAGGTCCAGGTTGAAAAAAGATATACTTTAACTTAAGGTACCACTAAGCAGACCAGAAAGGCTGAAGCTTATCAATCCAAGCGGACCATTGGACTAAGCCCCAGGGCTGTTTTGACACCGGGTTTCAGTACCCGTCCCGAGTCAGACAGGTAGGAAGGAAAAGGAAGATTAATTAAATAAAAGCCAAATGTTGATTTTTTATTGAATATTAAATGAATGATTGATAAACAGACCTGAGAGACCAACTGCTTTTCATTTGTGTTAGATCAGAGATTTTGGCTCCTGCCTCCTTTTTCATTCATAATTTGTCTCTCGTAATGTGTTGAAACGCAGTGGATGACTTTTAAGCTAGCCATTTGCAAAAGTAGAAAAATACAATCAATAAAAATTAAAAATAATGTTTATAAATCCCATGTGGAAAATAAATTCTATAGCTGTTAACGCTGCTGTGCGACGAGGCTTTGTGCCATGATACCCTGTGTGTTCATGGGTGTTGTGTTTCAGTGTAGAGATCTGTACTGACCCAGGCAGCCCTCCAGCCTCCATCACATTAGCCAGTGTGACATCGTTTGACCAGACGTCATACTGCCACTTCCTCAGGCCCAGCACGCCACACAGCACCCGTCCTGTGTGCAGACCGACACGCATGTTCAGATCCACCTCCGTCGCCTCCACCACCGACCTGTAGGAAGACACATTCCCCGACTGTCGCCATCATTTTCACTTCAGTAAAACCCGGCACCTTGCTGCACCCCCTCAGACAAATCTAATCATTTTGATGAAACTTTTTCCTTCAAACAGCCTCACTGGGTCTAAAGTTATCTGGTCTCTGGACTCTGAGAAATGGGACATGTTTATTGTGTGATCAGTATATCAAGTTTAGCACCGGGTCAGGGTTAAAACAGAAGAGAGGGAATTATCAATGCCTTTTATTTGCCTTTAATTAACTGTAATAATAACACAATATGAGAGAAGAGAGATGAAGATAATGTGAGGATTCACTTTGATGGCTGCTGCGCTTTCTAGTCGTGATATTCAAAAAAAGCTTTAAGCAACATTCACACATCCACACACACTTAGATGTCTGAATACGCTTTTACATCCTAAACACATTCACACAACTGACTGATGCATCAGAGCGACCGGGGAAGCTGGGGATTGATTAACAGATGGATGCTCTTCCTCCTGAGCTACAGCTGTCCCATTGCAATCCCTTTTCCTGTTAACAATGCTTCCTGAACATCTGGGCACTGAAGAGACCAGCTGCTGGACGAGGTCCCGCTCAACACTGGTAGAGAAACGTCGTCTCATTCTGGTCTGATTAACAAACCCGCTCTTTCTTGTTAATGCTCTGAACCAACATTGTCCTGCTGAATTAATCAGGGCCTTCCTTCCTACATGGGATCATATGTTGCTCTAAAACCTGCATATTCTTTTCAGCATCGATGGAGCCCTCAGATTTATAGGGTAGCAAGGCTTACTGCTTATATAAATTTCTCTCTGAAAGATAAGAGAGAACCATTTCAGAACAGAACCAGAGAGACGAGCCTGGTTATTAGTTTATTTAAAAGTATATGATGGTCCACAGTAAAGGCAGCACTAAGGTCAAGCAGTACATGATAGTACATGTACTTTCATTTAGATATTTGCTCAGTACGGTTGCCCAGAAGGATTAACACAAAATAAAAGCCACAACATTACAAAATTAACCATAACACACCAAATTAACTGCAACAACAAAATTTATCGCAACACAACAAAATAAGCCACATTACAGAATTAACAGCAACAAAGCACAATTAGCCACAATGCAACCAAATTAAACGCAATACAACAAAATAAGCCACATTACAAAATTAACAGCAACACAACACAATTAGCCTCAAAACAGCAAAATTAACCACAACACTACAAAAAAAAATTAGCCTCAACACAACAAAATTAACCAGAACAACACAATTAGCCTCAACACTACAAAATTAACCACAACACTACACAAATAACCTCAACACAACAAAATTAACCACAACACAACTAGCTAAAACTTCCGTTGCAGCTTTTGTGTTGCGTTGCGATTGATTTTGTAGTGTTGTGGTTAATTGCGTTGTGGATTTTGTTTTGTTGTGACCCTTCTGGGCCACCGTAGCTCAGTGCTGTCTCAGCACTGCGGTACGCCCTGAACCCAGTCCTCAAACATAAAATAGTCTTTCAGAAGGTTGTTTAATTGATTAAAACAAGTTTTGCAAAAACTTTACTTAACCTGCTTTTGTTGACAGCAGTTTCTGGATTTCTAAATATTCTCCTGATCCCCCTTCTCCCAAAGTGATGAAACAGGAGCCAGATATGTGATCATGTGACGTCACAAGAGTGCAACTTTGCTCCAGCACAGAACCAATCATTCTGCAGTGCATCCACTAATCATAAAACATGCTTCCAGCCCCCCTCTCCATTAAATAATCGCAGAGGTTTCTCGTCATGAACTGGAGGTCCGCCACCTCAGGAAGGAAACAGAAAGGGGTTGACAAACTGTGTGTTTGTGTGTATATGTTTACAGAAGGCTGGGAAGTAAAATGTGCTCTGCCCATCACTCTGAAGGAGGGCTGTCACACAAACTGACAGATGAGTGTCTATGGCAGCACCTGTCCTCTGAGATAAAGGACTCCCAGAGCAGCATCCATCCACTCAGCAGCAGGAGAGAACATGACAGGTGAGTGTTCGCACAAGGAAATGAGGTAAAGGGGCTGTTCATGGTTGTAGAAGAAGGTGGAAACTATGCACATGTGCAGGTAAGTGTTGTTTAACTGGCAACTCTTTCTCTAAAAAAACTCGTCTCAGTTTTGCAATCACTGTTAAATCATGCATGGGTTGTTTAACTACTACAACGAACTTGTTGCTAAGATGAAATCATTAATTCTCAAATATTAAGATAAACAGTTAGGAGAATAATTTCCAGCATCTCCACTGATCAACTACATTGCCCTCAGAAAATCTAAAAAGAAAAATTAATTTTCAAGAAAAAATATAGAACAGAGGCAAAAATAAATAATAATTACAGAATATTTTAAACGATGTAAAGTAATAGCATTTCTGGAAGATTTTCCAATCAGCCGATTAATTGGTCTTTGGTGAGGGTGCCACAATTGAATATAAAAGCAGTATTCATCAGGAGTTCAGTTAGGGATCGGCAATACCAAAGTTTTTCCTGTCAATACAAGTAGTTTATGGTACTTTTTCACCAGTATCAATACTGATACCGGCACTTTTTGCCCCTTAAAAGAAAATCACATGATTGCATATTTTGCATTGATAGCCAAATGCAAGGACAAAAGCAGATTTAATTAAAACTTGAGAACAGAAATGCTGGACCCAATACTTTTAAAATGATAATAAGTTATTCTGATGAATAAATTAAACAAAAATAAAATTAAAACTTCTTTCAATTATCAAATAACTTAAGTAGCAGCATCATCATGACATCTGATTGGCTACCACCATCATGTGACACAAAAGTTAGAATCTGGCTGGTTTTGCACAGTATTTTATTGCCTAAAACTGTCAGAAATTAAAACAAATTGCATGTTTTTTATCTGTACCGTGAAGAACCGAACTGTACAAAGAAAAACCGAATCCAATATTTTGTCTGGGTGGTATCGAAGTATCGACTCCAGGTTATCAATATTTCCATTCCTACGCTCAGTCTTCCCAAGAGGACATGGGGTGATACCACTTTAGGCCAAAAGATGTAACCTTTTATTCTTTAACATACAGGCCAAAATATTGTGAAATATTCAGAGTTAAAGTGCGTAAAGGCCGAGGACAGAAATCACTGTTGGATGGTTGTGAGCTTTGACTCCTCAGGCAGCACTGCAGGAGATTCCATAAAACCACCTCAATCACAACAGCAATGTGGGCTCAGGAGAACCCGGAAGAACCATTTTTACACAACACAGTCCACTGCTGCAACCTGAAACTGGATTCCAGGACTGCACTGACTCTCTGGACACCAGCTTGTCCCAGAGAGACAGAAAGACAGTGGACATGTGTCATGCAGTCAAATAAGTCAACATTTCAGCTTTTTGGGGGGGGGGAACTGACCTCTACATACCAAAAATGAGAAAGAACATCCAGGGTGTTATCAGAAAAATTTGTGATGATGTTGGGGGACGACAGTGTCCAGCATTGATGACCTATGTGGTGAAGGTATCACTGAAGATAAGGCGGATGTTGAAATTTTGGAGAGACATCAAGCAGACAACTTTCCCGTGACCAGTATCCTCAGTTCCCAAACCATTAAAAAGTCTCATTTAAAGGAAGTTGGTTGAACACAACAGAGCTTGACTCTATCCAACGTTTTTTTCCTTTATCATACTGCCATTAAATTACATAAAAGTTGGTGAAAACACTGAAAACAACATCTGGAAATCAGAACGATAATTTACATACAAAAACTTACATTCGTCCTCAAAATAATTCATACTCACAAAATAAAGAAGGAAAAAAATCAGCAGTGAGTGAAATAAGATGAAATTGACAAAAGTAATCAAAAATAAAAATTCTATGAAAATCATGACATTGATTTTGAATCGTGGTTTAAAAGAAATATTAAAAACAATCAGACACAAAAAATAAAACAAGCAAACAAGCATGACGGGGCTCTGAAGCAAAACATTTTGTTGAGCAACACTTTGAGGCAATCAGGTGTTTTCTCTAATGTTCAAAAAGACTTCAGCACATGTTTACAGGTATTTTGGTCCACTGTTCATGGGAAAGATGCCCTAATGTGTCTGGGACAGTTTTGTTTGCTTGTTTGTTTGTTTTTAATCATTTCTAATCACAATTCAAAAGCAATTATTTCACTGAATTATTTTGTAAATTTTCATTTATTCGTTTTTTTTAGTTTCTTGTTATATGAATTACTATTGTGAATTGAGCTTTTTCTTTAACTGGAGGGTATGAATGTACAGTATGTTTAATGTAAATGAAGAACATACTGTAGAAATAACTGCACAGAAAGGGACTTTTGCACCTCTGAGTTCTGAGAAATGAGTTAAAACAGTAATGAATCATCATGGGACTAACGTTCATTAAAACTGTTTAATGTCCTTGGACATGCAGCTAACTTACAAACACAAACCTACAGAGATTATTAATTAACTGTATGGGCTGTAAGTTGTGCATATGCCTGCATGTCAGTGTGCGTCACTTACGCAATGGTGTCAATCATATCCAGCCCCATCTCCACACAGCAGTGCGCATGGTCAGCTTTGGGCTGCGTCAGTCCTGACACACAGTAGTAACAGTCCCCCAATATCTTTATACGCCTGCAGTGATTCTCCTGCAGACACACAGAGACACCAAAGGATGAGCATCTGAAACAAACTGCTCTCTTCCTTGGGAGAGTCGTGTTAAAGTCTTTGCAAAGATTTGCACAACAACCTTTATCATCAAAACAGTTGAATCAAGATGATTAGATTGTCAGTCATGGTAACAACATGCTGTTCTGATGAAGCCAGTTTATCATCTCATCTTCCACAGGAGGGGTTGCTTCCAAATGTGAAATGCTCATCAATACTCCATGAAGCATTTCATCATCCAGTAATCTGACTTTGTTAAAAAGGAGTTATGTAGACAAAAATGTTTTAAACATCCAAACTTCTGCTGAAGTTATTTGCAGAAGTACAAAAAGCAACACAGATGTTTTATGTAAAGAAGCACCCATGCAGCTGGAAGGTTACTAAGCAGCTGAGATAAGTCAGATCTTTGGGGGATGATCTGTATTTTACTTTAATATCACTTTGTACCACTAGTTGGAATGTGAAGCTCTGTAGTGTCCAGCAAAACAGAAGAAGAAGATGGATAAGCAGCTGGTGCCACTCCAAAACAAACTGTTTAAACTGAGAAATAACAGTATAAACAAACATATTGTAGCTGAATCAGTCCAAAAGAGTCATGACCATGATTCTGATGTCTTTTGAAGTTTTTATTTTCCTCTTTTGTGTCTTCAGTGGACACTGAAAACTGCAACATAAAGAATATTTCAGTTCACATGTTGCACCTTCCATTCTCTTAAAGCTTCATGCTAATGTCCATCATGGAAGCAGATTTTAAACACATTAGCATCACACAGATAAACACATGAAAGTGCTTCATGTTTAGTTTTGCTCCGAAAAGATCCCAAAATATCCAACATGTGGCTGATCATAATGTTTCTGACAACTTGGTAACTTAACCAACAACTTAAAACCAGCAGCTTCAAAGCAAGTCAGTCTGTAGCAGCAGCTGCACCGTAGTCACATGACTCTGAAAGGAATGCTGGGAAATGAAGTTCTTCCACAATAACGGGGACTTTTCCAGATGCTGGACCAATGCTAATGGAGCAAGATCTCACAAGATTTCAAAACGGACCAACAACATTTTGTTAGTAAAAATACAGTTGTGTGAAAAAGTGTTTGCCCCCTTTATGATTTCTTATTTTTTGCATGTTAGTCACACTTATATGTTTCAGATCATCAAACAAATTTAGATATTGAAAGTCTTGGGAAACATCAAGATGTTTCTGGCAAAACTGAGACGGGCCTCAGTGCAGTGTAAGTAATCACTGCACTAGAGTAACAATTATGTGTTTATTTTCTTAGAATGAGTCATTTATATCTACTTGCTGGGAGGTGCACACACATGGAGGCTGCCATATTTGTTCCACCATTTTTACTACGGTGTCCCTGAATGCACAAAACAATCTTTGTGAAGTGAGAACCGTCCGAACTTTAAAACCGCTGTACCAGCTTTGTTTAACGGGAGTTAAAGCACTGTTTAGGATAAGTAATGCCTTATAAGACATAGAGAGTAGTTACTCATAGTGCAGTCATAGCTACACCTGAGACCACTGGATCCACTCACAGGTTAAAACATCTTTATGTTGGGATCATTTTGGCCACTATCGCACACCATACATTCACATATGTGCTTGGAATATGAAGTCGTTTGAAAGAAAACATCTTTTCTTTCAAATACCCATCTTCACCACTAGATGTCAGTGATTTTTACATATTGTAGCTTTAAAGGCAGGGAGGATGATATTTTCCAGGAGCATTTTTGACAAAATTGCTTAAAATCTCCTTCACACCCTGATTGCAGCCAAATGATTGAATGCTCTGACACAAAAACTGAAACAAATTTAGTCATCTGTGGAACGGACAGGACTGAAAAAGCCCCATCCAATCGTCTTGAATGGCCTGTGCTTATTGATTGAGTGACAATATGTCCATCAAACTTAACTGTTTTCTTGCAAAACATGACATCTCCAAATAGTTCTTGAAGAAAAAGGTGAAGATCAACAGAATTATATATATATATAAAAATGCTGCGGAAACTAAACCATGACACATCTTTGGACCAATTCTAAGCTGAAAAGATAAACCATCCACATTGCTGCACTCTGAATCCAGCTCCATGAGATATGACAGCGACTGCAGGAAGCTGCAGTTGCATTCCTGCTCATGTAAATCAGATATACTGCTTGTGAAACTGTTTGTGCGTTTGTTGTTGGGGCCAACTCTAATTGCTCTGACATGCTCTTGAAGTAGAATCCCACCCACACATTCCCAGACAGTCACTATTTGTCACAGTGCACAATGTGCACAAACTCAGTGATGACGAGAAACATGCAAAAAACAAATCTGCAAACATTTAAACAACACATTTCCAGCAGGAACACACACCTGCACGGTCACATGTAAAAACACTGAACTTCCATCAAGTTCCACGCAGGGTTTCCTTTTGGCAGCTGCATCTCTCACAGTCATCAGAGGGAATAACGGCAGACAAAGCTTAGCCTGACACACACATCTACACACATACAGAGGTTTCATGACAACAGAGTAAGAGGAAGGGATGAGAAGAGAAGATGGGATGCTCTGGTTTTCTGCTCACGGGAGCAGAAAGATTCCAGCGTGGGAGGATATGAGAATTCAGAACGTGGATGATTATCCCAGCGCTAGGATCAGAAATGTGTGTGCGCTTGTGTGAGAACAGTAATCAGCTGACAGAGAGCTACGTCTCAGGAGAAAGGTACCCGAGTCTGCTTTCAGAGGCAAATTTCAGACTCTAGAGTTCCTGATTTGAGGACAAGTGTGAATCCTCCGTTAGGGTTGATGGATTTCTATCTTCACTTGTGGATGGTTGAAGGTTGGGGTTAAGTGTGTGTCTGTTGCGGTTAAGTTTGGGTTGAGCCTTCAGGGAATAAATGCGTCGTGTAGCACACAGCAGTCAGACAGGCTCGGCAGCTGTGACAGAGCCGGTTTGAAAGTGAATTTCTCCCTTGCTAACACGACGGGATATAAATCTCAATTAGGATGCAGCTGCCACATCGCACACACACACTCACACACATGCATGCAATACATCCTCATCACAAGATTTCTATATAACGGATTGCTGACTGCTGGAGCTCTGACAGCAAGCCACATATCACCTTGTATCTTGCTTTTTCTCCCCCTCTGTCGCTTTCCCCACGTTAAGCCACGGCTGATTGTAAAGATACAGAATTAACTGAAGGGGGATAATCCTGCTGATCATGTGACTTGTGTACACGCGTGTGTATGTATGTGCTCGTTATAAAACAAGAGGAAACCGTCTGAGATATGCTGGCACCATAACAGGAGAGGTCAAGTATGTGGTGCACTGCGGGTGAGATGAATGCGATGCTTTGGAGAAGAGTTTAATATAGTCACACATATGCATGTGTACTACACAGAAAGAGTTTAAATAAATAAGAAAAAAAGAAATGTGTTGAGCCATTATAAAGCATTAATTACTAAGCTGCTTAACACAACATAAATGTGATCTGTGCTTTCACACAGTGCTCTACTTTCTGCAGCAGTGAGGAGATTGCTAGAAAAATTTTATCTTCTGGAGAAGTGCTCTGCAACAGCTTTTAAATTAACTGGAAATCTTTGTTGATTAAAAGAATATAAATCAATAACATTTTCTTTTATTTGCAGCATCTATAGATAGATAAAACAATTTTTTCTATTTATTTATCTTTTTTACATTTTCATCTCTGTAACTGACATTTTTCATTTTAAACTGAATCAATCAATTTCATCGACTGTGACATTGAAAATCTCCACAAAAATCTGACTCATATGTCACATATTTTATAATAAACAATATATAAATAAATCAGGTTCTCCAATTTTAACTATTATTAAAACTGAATTTTCCTCTTGGAAGTAAATGAAAAAATGATCAGAGTTACAGCAGGGGAGAAAAAGTATTGAACGCGTCAACATTTTTCTTAGAAAATATATTTCTAGTAGAGCTATTGGCATGAACCAGATATTGGCAACAATCCAAGTAATACCCACATACAAAGAAATCCTAACATTTAAGTCCATAAAATATGTGTAATATAGTGAAATGACACAGGGAATAAGTATTGAACACATGAAGAAATGGAGAACCAGAAAGATATAGAAAGCCAACAGCTGGAGTCTGTTAGTATTTAGAAAGTAATGCTGTCCTCTATCAGTGCAAAGAAGTATCAGCTGGTTTAGTCCTGATTGGTTCTTTAAAAGGTTTCTCATCACCAAGGTGTCAGACAAGAAACATTGCATGATGGGTAAAAGCAAAGAGCTGTCTAAAGACCTACGCAACATTATTATTGCAAACACACAGAAGGCATTTGTTCCAGGTGCATTTCTAAACTTCTGAAAGTTCCAGTGGGCACCATTGGGACCATCATCCGGAAGTGGAAGGAACACGGCATCGTTATAAACGGGTTGTTGTTTCAGAGAAAACAAGAAGTTATGCACGCCATGGCCTTCATTCACGCACACAACGCAAGACTCCATTTCTGAAGAAAAAGCATGTTGATGCTGTTCTTTTTTTTTTTTTTTCCCTGTTTGAAGTTTGCAGCACAACATCTGGACAAACCCATGACATTCTGGAAAACATAGTCTGGTCAGATGAGACCAGAACTGAACTCTTTGGATGTCATAAGACACAACATGTTTGGAGGAGAGATGGTGCACCGCAGTTGAGCCCAAAAACACCACAGCAACAGTGAAGTTTGGAGGTGGGAACATCATAGTGGGGGCTGTTTTTCAGCATGTGGTACTGGTAGACTTCATATCATTGAAGGAAGAATGAATGGAGAAAAGTACCAGAATCTGCTGCCATCTGCAGCTGCTGAAGATGAAAAGAGGCTGGATCTTTCAGCAAGACAACCATCCCAAGCACACAGCCAAGGAACACTCAACTGGTTTAAGAAAAAGAAAATAAAGCTGCTAGAATGGCCCAGTTAATTGAATCCAAATTAAAAACTTTGGATAGAGCTGAAGAGCAGAGCTGACCGAAGAGACCCCCGAATACTTGAAGATTTGAAAACAGTTTGTGTGGAAGAATGGGACAAAATCACACCTGAGCAACCCATTTCACTGGTTTCTCCATACAAGAGGCGTCTGGAGGCTGGAATCACCAACAAAAGTCTTTGCACTAAGTATTAAATACATTTCAGAAAGCATTTTCTATACTTATTCCCTGTATTATTTCACTATTACACATAACTTAATTAATGGACATTTATGTTAGGATTTCTTTGTATGTGTGCATTGCTTGGGTTAATGCTGACATCTGGTAAAAATTTGATGTCAATAGCTCTACTAGAAATTTATTTTCAGAGAAAAATGTTCAATACTTTTTATTCCCCGCTGTATATCTGTCCTGCTGATGACTGTGTTAGAGCTACCCCAGTGCTTTGTTGTTTTCTTACCTACTCAATGCTCCACCGAGGTGCTTTGTACTAAAATATAACTTTGGTTATCAGTTTGAAGAATCTTTAAAATCATCTGTTTGCATTCGAATAGCTTTCAGGTCACTGCAGTGGCATAAAGGAAGCTACGGTCGTCCTCAAAATGAATTATACTCCACAATTAAAGATGGGGGAAAAAAAATCTGCTGTCAGTAAAATAAGCTGAAATTGACAAAAGTGATAAATAAAAATTCTATGACAATCATGAGACTGATTTTGAATTGAAAAAATGAAACAAGCAAACCAGCATAATGGGACTCCGAAGCTAAAATTTTGTCGAGCACCACTTTGAGGAAATCACTGCAATCAGGTGTTTTCTGTGGTGTTCAAAAAGATTTGTACTTTTTTTTGCCAGATATCAGATACTAGCAGGTATTAGCCAACATGTGACTAATTATAATGTTTCTGACAACAACTTAAACAACCTAAAACTGGACATATTATAAGCAGCTTCAAGGCAAGTCAGTCTGTAGCAGCAGCTGCACTGTGGTCACATGACTGAAAGAAATGCTGGGAAATGAAGTTATTCCACAATAACAGGGACCTTTTTCATGCTGGACTGCTGTTAATGGAACAAGGTCTCGCAAGATTTCATAACGGACCAACAAGATTTGTTGGAAGAAAATATCAGTCCAAAAAATTTGAGACCAATATTTTCCTATATCTTATTTTAATGTAGTTCAGCCGATAATAGCAGGAGGCCGATAATATCAGACATCTCTATAAAATATACATAAATAGTTCATATTAATTAAGCAATTGGTTAAAATAGATCAATAATAAAAAGGCAGAATAAAAAGCTACATAAAGCTAAATGAACAATTAAATAGATAAAATAGATTTTAGCTTTAATCACATTTGCTGTCTAACCTTAACCCAGCCATATTATTTCCTAAATCTAACCAAGAAGTTGGGTGTGAATCAAAAAGAGAGAAAAAAAGAAGTGATTTCCATATTTTGGTGTCAGATGGACAGCTGCTCCATAGTCACATGACTCTAAAAGGAATGCTGGGATATGAAGTTCTGTCAGAATAACGGGGACTTTCCACATGCTGGACCACTGCTAATGGAACCAATATTTTTACCAACGAAATCTCACAACATCTTGTTTTCCATCACGAAATCTTAATCTTGCAAGATTTTGTTAGTAAAAATATCAGTCCCAAAAAAATGATACCAATATTTTCTGAAATCACATTTTAATGCTGATATCGGACAATATCGGACATCTCAAAGGAATACTTCTTTGTTCAGTCATAGAAACCATGAAAAGTCTCCTGCAGTAGTTTTACTGTGCAAACTGCTCTCGTGAGTCTTCATCAGCAGCCTTCACAGAAAAACTGTTATTTTCATTCTGCATCACCTACACCTCCTAAACCAGCTATTATCATTTAATCAAGGTTACACCCATACCACTGTAGGTCAAGTGTTGCGATAAAGACAGTAATATGTGACTGGAAGCACCAGAGCTGAACCGTCTGTCCTCTGTCTGAGCTGAAAGCTCAGTGTGTGTAAGCACATAGTCTATAAACTATAAGGGTAAAACTACAGCAGGATTGAGTGTGTTTATGGATTACTACACATGTTGCGAGGACATAAATCTGTTTACAGTCACTGCAGGGATATGTCCTCCTTTTGAGGACAAAAGCAAGTCAACATAAAGTCAAGATTAAATGATACTATTGAGATTTAGTTAAAGGCTGGGGTTAGGATTAGGCAGGTGACTGCGCAAGTGTTAACGTAAAGTCCTCTAAGGTAATAGAAACAGTCATATGAGTGCGTGTTTGCATGCATGTGTGTGTGCGCGTGTGGCTCATGCAGTATTAATATGATTACAGTGGTCTAGCGGCAGATAACCTATCGCTCACCTAATCTTCTTTCCCAGAGAACAACGCTATACAGGCTTACTGATGCACCATGCACAGTCGTCCCAATAGTCCTTTATCACACACACAAACACACACGCACAATCACGCTGAAAAAATTCACCTCCTTAGCCTTTATCTCCCCTCTATTTAAACATCAGTTCTTTCGTCTCTCCTCCTCTCACCCATCCAATGCCTTCTCCTTCTTGACCTTTGCTTCCTCCTTATCCTCCTCTTTCTCCTCCACGTCAGTCAGTCCTTCCTGGATCAATATAAATATATATGGCCTGGCATAATAAATAAACTCCAGAACTAAATAATACATTCTGTTTTCCTGGAGGGGAACAGCCCACTGACACACGAGCTTTTCAGCTGCAGAGTGACGGCGCTGCAGTGTTATTTCATAACAAAATTTACAGTTTTAAACATCCCCGTTCTTCACTCAACTTACTGAAAATAAAACTAAATTACAACCTTTAATCGGATTTTTATATATATATATATACATATGAAGAGTTCTTTTCCAAAACGAGTTAACCACCATTTAGAAAAAACAGATTTAACTGCTTCTGCATAGAAACGCTTCATTTATTTTTTGAATATTTTCACCAAATCACACTTACATGATGTAGAGGGTTTTGATTATGTCAAATGGAGATAGGAGGTTTGTACCCAACAGCGACGAAAAGCGGTTAACTCTGTTTTTTCTAAATGGTGGTTAACTCGTTTTGGAAAAGAACTCTTATATATATATATATATATATATATAATATATTTTGATATATATAAGGTTTCTAAAATGTTAAGAAAAACATACGGTCAAACAGAGCAAAAATAGTTGTGAAGGTTTATCACAAACACGAACATGATTTTCAGCATAAAACTGTCTTTTTACATATTTCAATATTTAAAGGTACAGTGTGTATCAAAACCAAAGACAATGGCAGAAAAATGTAATAAATATTTCAAAACTTTGTTTCTATTGATGTGTAATTGCCCGCACTAGAATATCTGTTATGTGTTTATTTTCTCAGAATAAGTCGATTATTTCTACTTGCTGGGGGTGCACATACATGGAGGCTGCCATATTTGTGCCACCATTTTTTACCATGGTGCCTCTGAATGGACAAAACAATAGATGTGTAGTGAGAAACCTCTCAATTAAAGGGAAATTAGAGCATCATTTGGGATAAGTAACGCCTTAAAAGACATTAAAAGCAGTTTTTGATGATGGTGTGTACACCGTAGACCACTGGATCCACTCAGATGAAAATATCTTTATGTCTGGGAGAATTTGACCACCATACATTCACAACAGTGGTTGGCATATGAAGTCATTTGAAAGAAAAAACATCTTTTCTTTCAAATACCCATCTTTACAACTAGATGTCAGTAATTCTTACATACTGTACCTTTAAAGATGTTAATAATCGTTAATGCAGACATATGAATTAATACCTGTATCAAGTCATATCATGTCAAACACACTCACTGGTTACTTTATCAGATCCACATGCTCAACAGCTTGTTTACACAAATATCAAACCAGCCAATCACGGGGCAGCAACTCAATCAATCAAAGTTTATCTGTATAGCACTTTTCAATAAGAAATTAACTTTACCAGAGTGCTTCACATAAAACAACTATACAGGTCAAATAAAAAATAAAACAATAATAAAGTCAAATCTGCAGATAAAATACAGTAATAATAAAGCACACTAAAAAAAACGTGGTTAAAACAAGTAAAATAGCAGGTCATGGATTGTTAAAAGCTGCTCTGAAAAGAAAGTTTTTAGTCTTCTCTTATGCCTGCCACACACGAGAGCTTTCTGCTGAGCTAAAAGTCATTCGAGAGCATTTGCTTCGCAGATAGAAGCCATGTGCGCCTGATTTTCTGCAAATTTTCTGCCTCACGAGACCTTGAAGTGAAAATCAAACATGGTTGATATTTTTTACTTCGCGAGGTAAAAAAACTCACCGTGTGTTCTCAATTTGAGCTCTGCTGAGGGCAGAAGTCCTAGCGACCAATCAAAACACATCCGCCGATCACATGATTTCAAGATGGCAGCTTGAGGCAATGTGGTCCGTTACATTTTAGAGGATAAATTGGGGGAAATGTGGCCAGACTAGACCTGCTTATATGATGTTTCGTCGGACTTCAAAACCATCCATCCAGATATCGTCTCTGTCTAAGTTTCATTCATTTTTCTTACGTGACTTCTTCGTCTAAGTTTAACGGTGGTTGGCAAACTCAAAGGTGCATTACTGCCACCAACTGGCATAATTAAACAGAATGTTACATAGTATATAGTACAGAGTATATATAGTATAGTATGTTGCATATGATTTACTTAATAAGACCAATTAAATGGAAAAAAATATATACAATATACCACAATTCAGTCTCTAACAAAAAGATCCTCAAAACATTTCTGCCTTTACTCTTTGGATCTTTTTGCAAAATATCAACCAAGTCTTCTAACGTGCCGACAGAGGGCTGCAAACTTAAAATCATGTGATCTGTGGACGAGTTTTGATTGGTTGCTAAATATTCCCAAATTGCTAAATAAACCCAAATTTGCAAATTGTTGCAAAATAGACATTTTCTCACTATATCAGCATTACATGTTAGCTCTTAATATCCTAAATAAGTTAGCCACTGATAGTTTACAACTGTAATGAGGAGGAAAACTTAAAGAGTTGTTAAATGGAGCCTGTCACTCACAGATGATCGGATCAGACCGGCCCTCCATCAGAAAACTTGAGTTCTGGTGTTGGTAACTCAATTAATGCGTGTAATCAGTGAGGTTAAACTCACAGGATGATCCCTAAATCCCTCTAAGTACAGCCCTGGCTGATACTTAATTTTCTGTTTTTAGTTCTTCTCTCTCTCTCTCTCTCTCTCTCTCTTTTTTTTAAACTTGTTGTGGCATCTCCAAGTGGCCATAACATAAGAATACATCATGCAATCAATGGCGTAATTAATGCAATTTATGGAGACCAAAAACACTATTAATTGCAAATAAGTAAGAAAGTAAAGAAAAGAAATTTAAAATAAGTAGTTCAGTTTGATGGACATATCATCATTCAATCCATAAGAAAGGGTCGTTCAAGACAATTGGATAGGTCTTTTTTTCAGTCTTGTCCGTTCTACAGTAATTTTTATATCAGTGCATTTAATTTATTGGCTGCAATCGGGGTGTGACGGAGATTTTAAGCAATATTGTAAAAAAATGTTCCTGGAAAACATCATCCACCCGACCTTTATTTTACTCATTTTATGTTATTATCTCTTCTTCATTTATTTATGTTTTTCTCCATTCATTTCTACAGAAAACATGGATTGGTCAAATGCCAGAAAGACATTGGCCACCTCTTTAAAAACACAGACAAAAAGACATAGCAAAGACATTTTTATAAAGGTCAGTGCTGAAATACACAAATGAATAAATGTAGAATTGCATCAATGTTGAAATTAATATCTAAGAATGCAAATAAAAATCAAAAATAAATTCATAACGAAATAGGTAAATGAATAAATGTAAGAAAACACAGATGAAGATAAAAAATACATAAATTAATTAAAAAAATAAAGAAATAAATGCACATTTTAATGAATGATGCATAAATAAGAAAAAAGTATGTTCATACATAAATACTAAAATGCAGAATTATTAATTTTGTCATAAAATCATAAATTTCTCATTCATACGTTCATCTCTTGGAGTTAACGGCATTTTGATCCTCCACAGCAGTTTGACTAAATTTGATTAAGTCTTTAAATCTGTTATGGTAATCTCAGAATATCTGAGATTATAAATCCATATAAATGTTCACAGTCAGGAGATCCATCCAACCCAAGTGTTGATGCACCAAACTGTATCCAAACTATCAATATCATGAAGAGAAAACCTGTTTTGCTGCATATCATGTTGCAGACAGACATCTATTCACATCATCATCATTGTAAAGCGAGGAAAGTGAGGCGTAGCATTCAGAAGATGCGAGGAAACTTACCGTCGCCAGTTCATCAAACTTCCCAAAGAGTTCGTTAAGCAGCTTGACCAGTTCCTGAGCTGTACACTGAGAAGCCAAGCTGGTGAAACCCACGATGTCTGCAAACAGGATGCTGCCAGGAGGGAAGAAAAAGACACTTTAAAGGATAACTTTCTTTTTTTTCAACCTGGACCTTATTTCTAGGAGTTTATACGTCCATTTACTCACCTGTAAAATTTCTGCATCACTTTGAGTGCTTCGGAAGATGTTACGCTGAGTCGCCCTTCGGTGTACATCCATTATAATGGCAGAGAAGGGGCAGCCACTATGTTAGACATTATCTGCAGCAAAACTCCTTGATTTTCACCAATACTTTAAGGAGAATGAACGAGTACTATTGTCCTGTGAGTCCAGATTTAGCTTTCCGTTAGTTATCAGTGTTCTACACACTTTTCGGGGCCGCAGGTTCACGATGTGTGCTTCCATAGTACAGCTGAGAAGAGCAGCTCGCTACCCAGACAACAAAAACACAGTTTGTGAAACTCTGAACTCACAGGACAATAGACCTCATTCGTTCATGCATTCTACTTAAAGCATTGATGAAATCAAGGAGCTTTTGCTTTATCTTCCCAAGGACTCAAAGTGATGCAGAAACTTTACCAGTGAGTAAATGCACGTATATACTCCTAGAAATAAGGTCCAGGTCGGAAAAAAAGAAATTTATCCTTAAATCTCAGCTCATAATGACAGATTTGATTTGATTTTTCTATTTATTTAGCACAAAAAAGTAACAATTATAACAATTATATAAGAATTTTTAAAATTAGAAAAACTGAACAGACACCCCCCCCCTCCCCCCGTGTATTATGCAGCAATAGAAGTAACATGTGCCAAGAAAAAGAAAACTACAATTACAGTTACAGTTGACTTTTCTTTGTCTGTTGCCCCGTATTCACCAGTAATAAAACAATCTGAGGTCCTCATTTCAGTTTAAAAAAAAAAAAAACCTGAAACAAGCGTGACCATAAAATGCTGAGTGAAACGTGAAATATAGAATTAACTGCAGTGTTTTTCTTTCCATTCAGAGCATAATACCCACACATCATACTGAAGCAGAGCGACTGGCTAATGGTGATCAGAAATAAAACAAACAGCCAGAACTGTAATCCAAACCCTGATAAGTCAATGCTTTTTCTTTTTCTTTTTTTTAAGCCATCCACTAAATCAATTACACAGCTGAATTGCCTGCTTCTGGCGAGCTGATGTAGTGGTTGAGGGAGGTGTTGAAAGCCACTTAGCCCCTCATTCATTTGCTCAGAGGCAGGCCAGATGGCAGCAAAACAAGGTGTTATGGATCTTATTGACTCAGTGAAAAATCACCGCTCTCTGTGGAGTGGGCATTCAAGCCGGAGCTGGATTTATTTCAATCAAAACAGCAGACTCTGAGCTTTGTAAATACCTTATCTAGAAAAATACTTAAAGGTGTTACTTCCTGACCTCATCCTCCCTTTTGAGGCTTTGAAGTGCAGCTATAATGTCACAATGACTCATCTTAAGAGCCCTCTATTCTTCAAGCCAGCAGCGATAGCTGTTCCAAAGAATTTTTCTGCTCAGTGCCATGATTACGCAGCAATTTCCTCTCATATTCCCAAAGCATGAGTGTGAGCACATTAGGGGTTTTCTGCCACATGAGGGGTTTCCTGCCTCTAATGCATGGCAACTGGGATACATTTCTTCTTCCCTCTGATGGCTCATTGCGCAGAACTTGAAAAGTATTCGATGAACATAATGTTAATGTCAGAGTCCAAGGGAAATGCAAGGATATGGACATCATTGCAGACCAACAGAAGAGAGGCAGCTAAGTAGAATCAAGTTTTAATAACGAAACTGCTGATTATCCAATAAGTGAAACAGACATGAAAATGCGCCAACAAAACTTAACTGAAAACCAAAAGTTTATACACACAAAACTTATCACAACATTGCAGCAGGTGTGGTAATCAACAAAAGAAACCAGGTGTGATGATGAGGAACCAGCACTAGGAAAACCAGGAACGAAGGAAGAGCTCAAAATGACAAAACTAGAAACTAAGACAGCAAAGGAACAGGAACAAATACCCACAGATCCTAACCGTTCAGATACATTAGCTGTGTCTGCACAAGAAGAAAACACGGACAGCCAGATGAAATACCATCAATCCCAGTGTGAACACAGATGTTGATGAGCCAAAGTCCAGAAGGAGTGCATTTCAAAGTGTTGGGGTAGAGAGGAGAGACTAAAATATCAGGAGCTGTAATCCTGAAGACTCTTCATGGAAAGAGTTGTTCTCCAAATTAAAAAAAAAAGTCTTACAGTGCCTCCCAATACACCCATGAGTACTGCTTCTTAGCCCTATACCCCTAAATTTTGCGCGACCCCGTGAAGGTAGTAGGGTTGTCATGATACTAAAATTTCATTCCGAATACCGATACTAAGGGTGATGGTCGAAACTCGATACCATTTTCGATACCACAGGGGAAAAAAATACATCAAAAAAATGACAATACAAACAATACAACAAAAATATTATGATAAATATGAGAAAAGACCTTATAAATGTAAAATAAATACATTTTAAAGATCTAGTTTGTTTAGAGATCTTCATACAGTCTTCAACAGTCTTCTCCAACAGCTCACTGTGATTCAGGAGAGACGAACTAAAAAACTTCAACCACTAGTTAATGGACTTATTTACTGTCCTTTTCTTCACAATACTTGAGACCAAATCAAGTAAACAATAGAACAGACAAACTAGTCAATTAAACATTTTATAAGAGGAATTTTTTTCCTACAATTTATAATAAAAGGCATCAATGTGTGACTGTAAGCCAGGGTGAGATAATCAGTAACTGTTTTGGGGTGTTTATGGAGAACATCTTCTGCTCTGAGATCAAACACTGTAAATAATAGTCTGAGATGCTGCTACGCAAGCACAAAGCTCGCGTGAGCGCTTCTACGTGGGGGCGGGGCTTGCGGTAGCAGCCGCGGCTCATTGAGAAGAGTCAACGATAAGTGCCTTCACGTAAATCTGCATGAGTCTCTAATAACACCAGAAAAAGTCACTGGATTTATCGCTAGTCACTTTTTAAATCAAAAAAGTTAATAAAGAGGTCTTAGTCGCTAAGTTAGCATCACTGTAAACAGTGGATCCTCCAGGGAGATGCTGTAGGGGGGGGCTGTCCGCAGCAGTTTTTTAGACAAACTGTTTTTTAGACAAATTTGTTTTTTAGACAAATTTTTAGAACCAATTAGTATCTGAGAATTGATTTTTTTTTTGACAACAGAAGGTAGTGCTGTCCCAGTTCCTCTTTGCATGTAGGGGCAGTGGACATGACGAGGGGTAGGGGGGTATGAATAGCCCTTCAGAGCGAGGGCCGTCAGATGCTGACTTGCCAAGTAAGGGCCAGAGAAAAGGGTTAGAGAGCTGTATGTCAGTACAGAATCAAAAACAACAGTAGCCTCTGGAGAGCAACAGGACTCTGAGAAGAAAACGCACAAATGTACATATTACACAGTTGTTTGTAACGTTAGCCAGAGTAGCCACACTAGCTAGGCTAAAATACTGTTGAAAAGCTTGCGAAGGCTTTTTGGCAGTTTACAAGAGACAACAGTCGTCATGGCGACATCTTCGACTTGTGGTTGTTTTGTTTATTAATCAACCGAAGCATGATGATGAAAAAAAGAAAACGACAGCAACTGTTAACTCTGTGTTGCTGCTGGGTGTGCTGTTATGGTGAGACGCATCTGCAAATGTCACTACGCAGTCGCTTACGTGCCTAAACGTAAATGCAGCAAGTCGTGTCGAAGCCCTACCCCTTGTGGCTTCAATTTTAAGGGTGTAGTGGTAGTGGGTGGGGGCTCGTGTTTGAAAGTAGGGGGAACATTGGGATTGGGCCTTAGAATCATGTTTTCTTAGAATTTCCTCTAAAAGAGCAGATTCTCGTAAAGATAAAAGCTATTCCTCAAGAATCCTAGCTCTTAAGAGAGCTCCTAAGGTGGGATCTGTTAAGAGCAGGGAAGATGACTTTTATGCGGCTTAAGGCCCATTTATGCCCAACGCAGACGAGTTTTCCACCAGAAGCAGCAGGCGCACGAATAGAGCCGAATTTTCAAGAAAAGAATTTAGCAGATCTCAACAGATCAAGTCTTTCCGACCAGCCCTGAAGCACCGAGCGCGCAGCACATGAATCGGCTTGTGCAGCTATCATCTTGGCGTCAGGTCTGATTTTTGCACTTACCGCAGCCGAATTTGTGACGTATGACAGGAAGTGGTATGTAAAAGTAGAGAATTCAGTCCATTTCCAAAATAAAATCCTCTTTCAAAATAAACAGCTGGACCAAGGAATGATATGAAGGTGGACATGTACGTGAGCAGAAGATGAAGATACATGTGAAGGAGGTGGGGAAGCCAGGGTATTGTGTCAATGAACCCGTTCACATGCGCACCAACAATTTGATTACAATAAGATTTCTTGACTCATCTGAATATTGGGTTCATGCACACAAGAGAAACAAGAGGGTGGGGGAGGGGTGGGGTTTCATTCCAGGTGCACACCACACATGAGAAACAAGGGGTATTGGGTGTCAATACATCTAAGCACATGTACGAGATAAACAAGGGGGCGTCGGCTAAACACTGGTGACACGAGGGCTTCGTAGAGCAGCGCTTTGGGTCCAGTGGAAATGCATAGGCACCAGATCGAAATACGAATTAATAGTTCAGAATTGAATCTCCATTCGTTATTGGCGTGTTTTCTCAACACTGTACAGGCCACGTGCCCCCTGGCACCACAGTACAGCCGAGAAGAGCAGCTTGCTACCCAGACACCAAAAACTGAAAACTTTGAAACTCTGAACTCACAGGACAATAGTACTTGTTCTTTCGTTTATTCTACTTAAAGTATTGGTGAAATAAAGGAGTTTTTCTGCAGATAATGCCTCATAGAGAGGCTGCCCCGTCTCTCCCGTTATATGGATGTACGCCAAACGGCGACTCAACATAATATCTTCCAAGAGAGTAAAAGTGGTACAGAAATTTTACCAGTGAGTAAATGCATGTATAAACTAGAAATAAGGTCCAGGTTGAAAAAAAGGAAAGTTGTCCTTTAATACCAAAATGAGTTAAAAAGTTGAACGTGCAAAACTTGCCAGCATGGCAATTAATACAAGCAAAGACATAACTATCACTACATGAATGCTGTGCAAGTTTTTACTCATTTTGTAGCATAAATTTAAAGTATAGCTTACGATTCATTTAATAGATTTTTCAAATGTGAAACATTATTTACAATTACACAGTCTTCATTAAGTTTATGGATTTCAGGGTCCATCCTTTGCCAATTATCATTATCACCAAAAGGTCAACCAATCACAGCTTTTAAAATGATGAGTCATACCTATTGTAGCAACGGGGTCAACCACACCTCCTCACTAAGATAGGAGTTTATGTCCATTCCATCCACAGAGTTCTCATAATCCTTAGGAATACAAGCCCTGAATACCGCAGGCATGGAAAGGAGGGAGGCAGGGGTATACCTGAGCATGCAGGATTGTGAACATATTTCCAGAGGTTCAGTGAGATATAAAGCAGTGAGGTTAGTTGTGGAAGTGGACTGGGAGCCGGTGAATTTGTGTGATTTGTGTTTAAGTTTCAGAACTTAAACACAGAACTTTCAGGGTTAACCAAATACAACAGGATAACAGTAATCAGGACAAAATGTGACTTTCTGACATCAAAAATCTGTTTCCAGATTGTTTTGATGGGACACTGACATTTATCATGTGCATTCCTGGAGCTGCTGCCCTGTAGCATCTGGAGGCTGAGAAAATCATCATTTTCGTGTTCCTGCCTTAAGCATCAAGTTCCAGCTGACTTTTGCTTCATGCACCACGTCACACATCAGCAGCTGGATATGAACACAGCGTTTTGAATGCACGCTGTAGCTGAGTCTTCATAGAAGCGCAACAAAACTGGCAGATTTCAGATTTTCACTCTGAGCTCTCGCTAATCAGTAAAACTCAGCCTGATGTTGATTTTTGTCTTGCTCTTTGACTTTCTCTCCTTCTTTCCTTCTCTTACTGTTCATGTCTTCTTGCATTTTTTGATGAATCAGCCATGGTGGGCGTTAAAAAGGGCCAGTGTGTTGCTATTCAGTTGCTGGCGTGTGATGTGGTGCATAAAGCGAAAGTCCGCTGTAACGTGATGTTCCAGGCTGGAGTGCAAAGTGCAGTAGTTTTTCAGCCTGCTGGGCAGCTATAGGAACGTGTTGAATGTCACTATGCCATTAAAATAAGACAGAAACACATGTTTTCATGTTTTTAAGGTCAGAATGTTACATAGTGCCACTTTAACCAGTATGACAGTGCTGTTGGGGATGAGTGATGAATGACTGATGTTACTGAGGTGGCAGTAAGCAGACCAGGTGATGCTATTGGTATGTAGCATAAAGTAGAGGGTGCTATTGAAGATAAAGCCCAGACAGGAGAGATGGACAATAGCATTATCAATAGGTAATGAAAAACTGGTACCAATGAGAAGCAATTCTATTTTATGTCCATTAAACCTGAGAAAATGTGGACAAACCAAGTTTGAATATGTTGTAAGCAGTCAAAAAGGGAAGAGGGAGGTAGAGCTGGGTGTCATCCACGTAAAGGCAAGTATGGAGCTTACAGCTGTGTGAGGAGGGCCCTCTTGCATCGTGACCGCCTCGCTCTGCTCGTTTTGGCAGCAGAGTATACAGCTGCTCAGGAAGCTGATGTATGCAAAGCTGAGATCACAACTGCTGCTCAGCAGAAGAGCTGTTGTGTGATTTTGCTTTGCTTGGTTGCGATGGGGAGGACAGAGAGGTGGCAGAGCTAAATATACATGTGATCAGTGTTCCAGGGGCCACATCAAAGAGGGGCCAGATCAGGGGAGACTGTCACGACCCTGTACAACAACATAATGCAGATCTTTTTGTTTTTTTATTTCTCTTTTCTCCGCCTCGTGTGCTTTTGTAGAAGCTTTCTGGAGACAAGCAGGAGGGAAGCACCGTGATATCTGGCTGGGAGCCGCAGCGAATGGCATGCAGAGCTCTCGTGAGCATGAGAGCTGAGCAGAGTGGAGGATTGTCTCTTGACAGAACTGCTGTCGATATGCTACCTAGCACTTGACCCCCACACTGAGCAGCATTAATACACCTCTCCTCTTCTCTTTCCTGCCTCACTGGAATGAAATCAGGCCAGTTTCTCATGCTGTTGGATTTTAGCTATCATGGAAAAATCTGTATGTGAACATTGTAACATGTTTGCATCCAATTTAACAAAAGCCATGTTGTTTTCCTAAACTTAACCAAGTCATTGAATACTAATGCTTCATAAACAAAATTTGGTAGATTAAAGGAATACAACAGCCACAGTATGATGTGCCTTCATTTTCTACTCACCCTCATTCTGAGCAAGACTGTGGAGCACTTTTTTAATATCTCAAATGCAGCCAGAGATCAGGGAGGATTTTGTTTTCCCCCCAACTTTCATATAATGGAAGTCACCGGTGCTCAAAACAAAAAGGCCCATAAAAGTCCACAAAAATTGGCAATATTCTTCCATACTGTTGGTGCAATGTAATCCAAGTGTCCTGAGTGGGTTGCGTCCATAATTTACTCGAAACAACATCATTTAGTATATTTTTATAGCCTAAACAGTGGAACATCGTACCTCCACAATGAAATGAAATGAAAAATACTTTATTTATCTCGGAAGGAAATTCAAATGTGCATGCGTGCATATGCGAGTTCACGACACTCAGGAAGCCACGGCAGATTAAACCAGATATATTTTCTTTCTACTTTCTTTCTTTTTTTTTTTAAATAAAACCAACCCCTCTTGTGTTTGTCCCACTTGCTCCCTCTTAGCACAATGAAACAGCAATTTCTTTTTTACACTTGCATTCGCAGGGCGGCGAACGCCGCAGCTTCCGTAGTGTCGTGAACTTGCATGTGCGCATTGTGGAAGTGCAATGTTCTACTGTTTAGGCTATAAAAACATACCGAATGATGTTGTTTTAAGTAAATTATGGATGCTACCCACTCAGGACACATGGATTTACATTGGACAAGCAGCATGGAGGAATATTGCCAAGTTTTTGTGGACTTTTATGGACCTTTTTGTTTGGAGCGCCGGTCACCTCCATTATACTGTATGAAAGTCGGCGGATAACGAAAACACCCTCAGAGCTTGAGAGATTAAAAAAGTGCTCCAGAGTCTTGCTCAGCATGAGGCTAAGTAGAAAATGAAGGAACATCATTCTGTGGGTGTTGCACCCCTTTAATCCTCCAAGTCCTCCAGCTTCTACCAGGTTTGTTGCATTTTCAACCTTCAATGTTCTTGGTAGAAGACAGTTAAAATGCACTTTACCTCCTCTTATTAAATCAGTTAGCTTAAGAGCTAAAGTTTGAGCAAATATAAAGGAGAAAAACTAACAAAAAGGGGGGAAATAAGTTAACAAAAAGAGACATTTTACTATTGGGCTTTTTAATTCCAGTCCTGTGCTTGTAATGTATGACCGCTTGCTGACTGCTGCTGCCCAGTGACACCTTGTTGGTTTCTCAGAGATGCCAAAACATAACCACACAATAAATGCACACCCAGTGGATTTACTCTCAAGTGGGCTCAGACTCTTACATCAGAAATATTTTCTCTTGCTCTTGTGCCAACGCCCCATGGCAAATTTGCTCATGAGGTTAATTAATTTTATTATTAAACCCTCAGTGTTTGATTTTGTCAATAGAAAGAGAAAAAATTGAATCTGAGTCTCAAAGAACTTTATTTCACTCACTTTTTGATCTTACGGCCCCCTTCCTGCCTCACTGCTAAATGTTCACCAGTTAGTCACTAACTGGTTCTGGAAGTGTTGTGATTTTTATTTCCTTTGATAAAAGCTGCCTGCTGAGGCTGATGAGCTTATAATGTCAGACAGCAGGCCGAGCCAGAACAGAAAAGCTGTGAATCGAACAGCTAAACTTGCTAAAGACACAAAAAACTGGAGGAAAAGGAGTTTGTTTTTGTTTTTTTCATTTGCTGGTTGAGGCGGCAACGCTCCATCTGTCTCTAACCTTCAACTCTTTACTTGAACCTCTTTAATCTCTAAACTCTTTACTTCATGGCCATTCAGGTACTAAAACTTTGAGCCTGTTCAGCAGATGTCTGCTATGACTTGTAATATTTCTAACCTTTACATTTCTTGAGTTATTTAGCATTTTTGGAAAAGTTTGTACCCAGCCATTTGATTGGACAAGCCCTTCAGACTGAATGTGGACTGCATAATGAGCTACAAACTGCTTCACCAGAGTGCACCAGTATGCAGTGTCCATTTTATTTAACAGTGTCATGTACAGAAGTCCAAAATATTATTCATACCCTCCAATTAATGAAAATGGTAATTCACAATAGTAATTAAAAGCACAGGAAACCAAATAAACTAATAATAAATACAAATTTACAAAATTCTAATTTAGTGAAACAAAATGCTGCTTTTAAATTGTGGTTGAAAATAATACTTGAAAAAAACAACCAAACAAAACTATCCCAGACATATTAGGGCACCTTCCCCATTAACACTGGACCAGCATACTTGTCAACAGGTATAGAAGTTTTTCTGAACATTAGAGAAAACACCTGATTGCAGTGATTGCCTCAAAGTGTTGTTCAACAAAATTGTAGCCTTGGAGCCCAATCATGCTTGTTTACTTGTTTTATTTTTTGTGGGTTTGTTTTTAATATTTCTGTGGAACAACAGTTCAAAATCAATGACACAATTTTCATAGAATTTTTATTTATCACTTTTTTTCAGTTGTGTCTTATTTCACTGACAGCTGATTTTTTTTTCCATTTTTAATTGGTGGGTATGAATCATTTTGAGGACGACTGTATGTATCATTCCAAGTTGACAGAATTGTATCTGCTTCTACCCGTGTAGAAAGGTAGATCAACCAGGATTTTGTTTTATTTAATTTGACAACATAGTGTGACTTTAGTTTTGAAGTAACAATAATTTTAATAATTTACATTAAAAACATTACATGAGGGGAAAAAGAATATCACTTAAAAGTACATGAAGAGATAAAAAGAAACAATTATATTAATCATAATAAAACAATATAAAATAACTCAATTAAACAAAATGATTAAAAGAAGCAACAGTCTAAATGAAATAAAAGAGACTGTGTAGATTTTATGGATAGGCACATGAGAAAAGAAACGGCTTGACAGTGGGTCAAGTTGAATGTGATAATGTGTAGCGGACAGTGGAATGAATATTGGTTTCCATTTGTAGTAACTGCTGACTGTGATAAGGGATGAGATGAAATAAATCCTGGAACTGGAGCTCCACAGAGTAAATCGCCATGGTAACTTATACCATATCATCTCTCAGTATCCAGTTTCCCAATTTTGTACAACCAAATCATGGATAAGCTGATCCCGGATAACCAACATATCCAGGTTTATACATATCCTAGTTCTGTCCAATAGCCCCCCAGGTAAAATTTCTTTTAAAAGAAAATGTAAATAAATAAATGCACTACTGAAGTATCTTTCATTTATCTAATTTTATTTTATTCACTGTTCTCCATTTGTCACAACAATATAAAATAGTTTTTCTACATCTTCCTTTTAAAGTGTTAACATGATTCAGCATTTTTCTTATTTGGTAAGAGATCAAAGGACATAATAATGTCCTATGGAGGCAGCCTTGTTGGAATATTGCAGGGAGAAAGATTAGCTGTGGAACTAGTTGCTATGGCGATGCTAGAACACTCTATTCAGAATGGGGGCGGGGCCTAAAGTTCTTCATGTCATAAGCAGTGATGACATCACAGATTGACACATGAAAGGACCATCCATCAAAAGACATTTGATATAACCAGAGTCTTTAAGCCTTTACTCATTCACGTCCAAAGCCAGGATCTGAGCACACGTCCAGAGAACGGTACTGCGATTAGAAGAGAATCTTCAAACCAATACAGCGTATTTTACATCATCTTACAATTTACAGAAAAGTTTAACCAGCACTGCTACAATTGGAAAAATGACTCAAAGACCATCTTCAGGTAAACTTTCTCTACCAGAACAGAATGTTCAGGAGACTGAGCCCTCTACATCTGCAAGGACTCCTCACTCAGGAGGTGTCCGTCGTGAGTACCATCGTCCCCAAGTCCCAGAGTACAGACCACATTATGGTAGGCCTGCGCCGATGAACTCAGTGGGTGTCCGTCGTGAGTACCATCGTCCCCAAGTCCCAGAATACAGACCACATTTTGGTAGGCCTGCGCCGATAAACTCAGTGGGTGTCCGTCGTGAGTACCATCGTCCCCAAGTCCCAGAGTACAGACCACATTATGGTAGGCCCGCGCCAATGAACTCAGTGGGTGTCCGTCGTGAGTACCATCATCCACAGGTCCCAGAGTACAGACCACATTATGGTAGGCCCGCGCCGATGAACTCAGTGGGTGTCCGTCATGAGTACCATCGTCCCCAGGTCCCAGAGCATAGACCACCTTATTGCAGTAAGAGGGAAAACAAAAACAACAGAAGAATTGGACCCTCAAACTACAAGGAGGATCCAGTTCTCTGCAAACAAACTGCCTACCTGACTGATCAAGTCATGACTCTCAAGTCCACGCTACAGGAGAAGAACGTCTTCCTCTCTCAGGAGAAAGAAAAAAGAATTTTAGCAGAGGCCGACTGCGAATTCAACAAAAAAAATGCAGAACGGCTGCAACGTGCTTTAAAGAGAGCGCGGGAGACGGGTCAAGTCCCTGAGGAGCCAAGCACGAGCGCAGGAATTACTGAAGAAGTGGCTCAATCCTCCACAACTCCTAATGGAGAGAACGAAGGTGAGTCTGGAGAAAAAGAAGAACTCGCTGCAATTCTCAGTGAAATAGAGAGATTAAAGAAAGCACTTGAAGAAAAGACAGCCATCAATGTTGAGCTGACGTCCAAGCTAACAGCGATGGAGCAGGACACAGAGGACCTGGAATGGAAAGTAGCAAAGCTCTCCATAGAGGTGAAATCTGAGAGGGAACCCGTCAGCTACCAGTCTGAAATGACTGGAGAGGAACCTGTTCAACAGTTTTCTGCAGAGGAAATTGCTTGCATGTATAAAAATATCTTCGAGCCACCTGTTTCCACACCTGAAAAGGATGAACCAGAAGTGGTTTCTGAAGGACAAGAGGGGACGTCAAAGGAAGCAAAGAAAAACCAAGTCCAGGTAACCCCAGAAATCTTTCTAGAGAACTCAAATAGTTCAAATAACTTCTTTCCTTCTAATGGAGAAAGACTCTCTGACTTAGTGGAGGAATGTATAACAGAACTGGTCTCAGAACCACAGGAGGTTCTTGAAGAAAATAAGGAGAGACCAGAATTTATAGTGGAAATCAGTGAACCTGAAGTATTCCAGGAAGTAACTATAGAAACGGAACTCTTCCCTGAGAACTGTGCGAGGTCAGATAACTTCTGTCCCTCTCCTGGAGAGCCAGAACCAGAAAGACTCCCTGAATCAGAAGAGGAATGTTTACCAGAACTGGTCCCAGAGCCAATGAAGGTTTCTGAGACACTAGTAACAGAAACAACCAAGAAGAAACGACAACGCAAAAATAAGCGCGTAGGATCAATTTTGAAAGTGAGTGAACTTGAAGTAATCCAGGAAGTTGATGAAGAAACAGAAATCTTTCCTGAGAACTCTGCTGGTTCAGATAACTTCTGTCCCTCTCCTGGAGAGCCAGAACCAGAAAGACTCCCTGAATCAGAAGAGGAATGTTTACCAGAACTGGTCCCAGAACCAATGAAGGTTTCTGAGACACTAGTAACAGAAACAACCAAGAAGAAACGACAATGCAAAAATAAGCGCGTAGGATCAATTTTGAAAGTGAGTGAACTTGAAGTAATCCAGGAAGTTGATGAAGAAACAGAAATCTTTCCTGAGAACTCTGCTGGTTCAGATAACTTCTGTCCCTCTCCTGGAGAGCCAGAACCAGAAAGACTCCCTGAATCAGAAGAGGAATGTTTACCAGAACTGGTCCCAGAACCAATGAAGGTTTCTGAGACACTAGTAACAGAAACAACCAAGAAGAAACGACAACGCAAAAATAAGCGCGTAGGATCAATTTTGAAAGTGAGTGAACTTGAAGTAATCCAGGAAGTTGATGAAGAAACAGAAATCTTTCCTGAGAACTCTGCTGGTTCAGATAACTTCTGTCCCTCTCCTGGAGAACCAGAACCAGAAAGACTCCCTGAATCAGAGGAAGAATGTTTACCAGAACTGGTACCAGAACCACGGGAAGTCTCTGAGACACCAAAAACAGTAACAACTAATAAAAATGAACCATGCAAAAATAACAACAAAGTGGAATCTACTGTGGAAATCAGCCAGTCTGAGATAATCAAGGGAGTTAGTGAAAACATAAAAGCATTTCTTAAGGACTTGATTTATTCAGATAACTTCGTCTTGTCACATGGAGAGCCAGAACCAGAAAGACTCTTTGAACTTGTAGAAGAAAATGAAACAGAATTGGTCCCAGAACTACAGCAGGCCTCTATACCAGTACCAGAAATGTCAAAGGACGGACTACAGGGCAGAAATGTGGAGGAAGTGGAATCCATTGAGGAAATCTGCCCATCTAAGTTTATAGAGCAAGTTACCAAGAAAACAGCAATCATTCTTGAGGAATTGATTAGTTCAAAAAACCACTTAAATCCCAGTGAAGAGCTAGAACCAGATGGACTCTCTGAAGAGAATGAAACAGAACTGGTGTCCAAACCACAAGAGGTTTCTGAAACGCCAATGACAGAAATGTCAAAGGAAGGGCAAAGGCCCAAAGATTTGGAGGAACTGGAATTCTTTGTGGATATCTACCAATCAAAGATTTTACAACAGTTTACTGAGAAAATCTTTCTTGAAGTAGTTATTAGTTCAAATAACTGTATCAATCCCAGCGTACAGCCAGAACCAGAAAGACTATCTGAAGACAATGAAACAGAACTGGTCCCAGAGCCACATGAGGTTTCTGAGACACCAGTAACTGAAATATCAAAGGAAGAACAACGACATGAAAATGGGGAGGGGCTGGAATCCACTGAGGAAATCTGCCAATCTAAGATTATCGAGCAAGTCACTGAAAAAATCTTTCATGAGGAATTGACTAGTTCAAATGACTGTTTAAATCCCAGTGAAGAGCCAGAATCAGAAAGAATCTCTGAAGAGATCGAAGCAGAACTGGTCTCAGAAGCACAAGTCTCTGGGAAACCAGGAAGAAAAATCAGATCAAAGAAACGGCGGCGAAAAAATAAGAGGCACTGAGGAAAACAACTGACATGAGTTAGCCCAAGAACTTCCTGAAACTCAGGTAATGTGACACAACACAACGCATCATAACCTAACAAAATATCCATATAACAAAGAAAAAAAGACATAACATTCACAACACAGGGGGACAGAGAAGGTGATACAGTAAGTGAGAGCTAGACAAACAGAAAGATGGTTGGAGAGATAAAAAAAAAAAAAGAAAGACGCAAACAGTTAGTGAGATAGATATTGTGTGAAATGTCATTTGTCACAGTGGTAGATTTTTGGAAGATATCTTACTTTTCATTACAGGAAATTGACCCTTCGCCAGCCCCACCCTAGAACCGCCGCTGACCAATCATACGTTAACAACGGTAACTAAGCAAAGGAATTTCTGGCAAACTTCATTTCCACGGACAGGATTTTTTAAGTCTGATGACAGATACCTAGAACATTTGGGTGATGTTGTATTTTTTGCCTTCTCAAAACCAAAAAAATCAAGTGAAGAGATGTGGAATATGGATTAATCCGTGTGGAATATGGAATTAAACTGTGGGGAATATGGATCAAACTGGGGAATATGGATTAAAGTGTGTGGAAGATGAATTAAACGGCATGAAATATATATTAAACTGCGTGGAATAGGGATTAAATGGCATGGAATATGAATTAAACTGCGTGGGATATGGATTAAATGGCGCACAATATGGATTAAACTGCATAGAACATGAATTAAACTGCGTGGGATGAGGATTAAATGGCGCAGAACACGGATTAAACTGCATAGAACATGGATTAAACTGCATGGAATATGGATTAAAAAAGCGTGGAATATGGATTAAACAGTGTCAAATATGGATTAAACTCCATGGAATATGGATTAAACACAGTGGAATATGGATTAAATGGCATGGAAATGGATTAAACAGCATGAAACATGGATTAAACTGTGTGGAATATGGATTAAACTGTGTGGAATATGGATTAAAAAGCGTGGAATATGGATTAAACAGCATGAAACGGATTAAACTGCGTGGAAAATGGATTAAATGGTGCGAAATATGGATTAAACTGCATGGAATATGGATTAAAGGTTGAATATGGAACATTTTTATTAAAAGCTATATTTTTAAAAACATAATACCTCCACAGGTCGTTTTGGGGGGGGGGGGTATAGAATGAAAGTACAACATTTCCTAGAAAAATTATTATTTAGCCCAAAATAATTATAAAATTAATTTTAAAGGGTTCGATAATGGCATTTTATTTATGTCTATAAGCCAATACACGCTGCCATTGTGGGTTGCCAAATACAATCTCTGTGTGGCACAATATTTTGGGCACAGTTAGGCTGGTACAGGAGGAAACAGTAAAGCAGCGGCGAGTGAATCAGCTGCTTCAGAGCCCTGGAGATGTTATCTGATTCTGAGGAGGAGTGACCTGAGAAGAGCAAAACCTGAAGTAAATTTAGGTGAAGACTACACTAAATGGACACACATAAACGTTTTCCACGGCATCAAAACACGGAAATGGCGACTTTCCACCAGGATCGGTAAGCGAACTTGTTTGCTAACATGGCTAACGTTAGCTGTCAGTTATAAACTCCTCTGTGTTACTTGTTGGACATGCTGCAGACTGTTGGTCACTTGCATATCAGCAGTGAGCCTGGCATCCCAGCGGCTGGAGTTGTTTTTCTGCCGTTGCAACTACAACCTAGACACACGCGATGTCGCTGTTCTGTCCGTATTACATATTTAACCTTTAAACAGCATGGAATATGGATTCAACTGCGTGGGATATGGATTACATGGCGCGGAATATGGATTAAACTGCATAGAACATGCATTAAACGGCATGGAACACGGATTAAACTGCGTGAAAGGATTAAACGGCGTGGAATATGAATTAAACTGTGTAGTAAATGGATTAAAAGGTGTGGGATATGGATTAAACTTTGTGGAAGATGGATTTAACGCTGTGGAATATGGATTAAACGCTGTGGAATATGGATTAAACGCTGTGGAATATGGATTAAACGGCATGGAACATGGATTAAATGACATGGAACATGGATTAAACTGCGTGGAATATGGATTAAATGGCATGGAATATCTTTTAAACTGCGTGGGCCATGGATTAAACGGCGTGGACCATGGATAAACAGCATGGACCATGGATTAAACGGCGTGGAGCATGGATTAAACGGCGTGGAGCATGGATTAAACCGCATGGCATTTGGATTAAACCATGTGCAATACGGATAAAACGGTGTGGAATATGGATTAAAATGCTTGGAAGATGGATTAAACTGTGTGGAATATGGAATAAACTGTGTGGAATATGGATTAAATGGCATGGAATATGGGTTAAACGGCATGGAATATGGATTAAACTGTGTGAAAGATGGATTAAATGGCGTAGAACATGGATTAAACGGTGTGGAAAATGGATTAAACTGCGTGGAAGATGGATTAAAAGGCGTTTAATTAAAAGTTACCGGTTTAACATGGAGTAAGGTAACTGTGCGTCGCTAGAGGCTAAACAAATATATCAGATAAGCACGAGTGAGTCACCTTAGTTGCCAAACATACTGTAGCAACGTATATAACATGGTCCTCTCTAGGGATGGGAATCTGTCGTTCGATTCCATGGAATCATTCATCTGCCTGCCTAATGATTCCTCTTATCGGTTCCGTAAACGTCGGACACATTTGCGCAATGATGTTAAGTACGCGTCTCCAACTTGGCATTGCGGCAAACGTGCTCCAAAGTTTGGTTGTCTTTCATGAAAAAATACGATATAAGCACGAGTTACACGCTGATCACATCTCAGGGAGGAAATACCTCCAACATTTGGCCACACAGCAGTTAGTTTGTCGGAATATAAAGCCTTTCATACGTTGCTAAGCAACCGTGGTGGCGCTCGATGGGAGAGAGCCTCGTCTTCTGTCTGCAACGTCACAGGTAACGTAAAACTCCTGTTGACTGTAATAATGTTAGAGATTAATCATAAAGTATGGTGCTATGTCATATTAACCTGTAGTCTTTAGTTTGTTTTGAACATGTTGAAAAGGAAAGCAGCAGCATCTTCTGTGTCAGGTGTGTACTGCTTACTGTTTGTAGTTTATTCAATTTCTGTTATTTGTGTAAATGTCTGTTTATGTCGTGCCCCCTCGAAAACGAGATGTTACATCTCAAGGGGCTATCCTTTCAATAAATTTCAAATTTCAAATTTCTGTAAATTATAACTAAATATCTGACAAATGAAACGGAACACACACACACACAAACATATACATACATATTTACACACACATAATAATAATAATTTAAATTTAATATGTGCAAAAGGAGTAAAAAGAAGTTTAACTTATTTAATCTGTTCCCTTTAAGTCCTAAAAGATCTTTTATCCTTCATCAAAAGGTAAACATGTTATTTTTTCTGCACAGAAACTGTTACTGTACAAAAGTTGATCACTGCAGTTGTATTTTATGAGTTATTTTTTAACTGAAGTCAACTTTAAGTTGAAGTTGAAGGCAAAATGTTGATGCATATTTTAAATGAAAATAATAACTACAACCAAAGGCGTTCATACTGTATTTAATCATTCAATGAGAATCGATAAGGAACCGAATTGAAACGTGGTATCGATAATGGATTTGGAATAGCTAAATTCTTAACGATTCCCATCCCTAGTCCTCTCTTCATCATCATAACTTCGCCAACAAATGATGATGTATTCCTCAAATGCATACTGCAGTCCTCGCTGTCTAGCTCCCTCTGATATTTCCCAACTATTACTCCAGAAACTTAACACAATGTCTTTCAGAATATGTTCACTGAAATCAGTGAGCAATCCATGCTGCAGGCAGAAATTAACTGGAAAAGAAAACTTGTCAGACTTAGCAACTGTTGCCAGTTCTTGGCAAAGGGTCAATTGTGTCAAAACTGTAAAAGATATCAAAATGTGAGAGGATGAAACAAAGAGACAGAGACAGGGACACAGACAAAGTGAGACAGACAGAGAGAAAGACAGATGGGTAGAGAGAGAGACAGAGATACAGTTTGGAAGATAAGTATAGTGTGAAATGTTATTTTCATACAGACAGACAATGGCCCTCATTTCTCAAACAAGCATGGAAATGAGCGCACATCTGACGTAAAGATGATTTTACGATTTGATCCATGTGAAACGTTCTTATCTGACCAATTTCATCGTACAAACATAAGAGTCCTAATAAATCTGTCGTCTTCAAACTATCGTCATTTAAATGCTACGCCCCTGGTCGGGTCCTCAAATATTATAATATTATAATAGTTTCCAATCCTGAATTGATTCTCAAATTTTTCAATTTCCAAAGATCGATTTATATGTCCAAAGTTTGATTTTTCTTTTCCTTTTTTAAAATGACCATTTAATGTACTGCCTCTGGTTAAGTGCAGTGGCTCAACCGCCCCGCTAGTGGAAGATAGTGAGTTGGACAGAGTGTAGGCCTACTAAAGCTAGCCACTAAAAATTCAGTTTAAACAGAGCGAAGGAAACATAGGCGTTTGCCTCTAAGTACTTTAATAAATGCAGTTGATGGTCATGATCGAGGTGAAATTGATACTTAATAATTTGTCTGTTATCTTTGAAGTTACAACGTAGTTTGCTAATTCCGTTAGCATGTCAATGGCATTTTCCATTAAAAGTTAGCATCGAGCTAGCGAGTTAGTCGCTAATCGTTTTAAGTTTTACATGCTGACTTATTGTGTATTTTGCTTCACTTAAAGGTTGAATCTGGAATACGGACAGAACAGCGACATCACGTGTGACTAGGTTGTAGTTGCAACGGCAGAAAAACAACTCCAGCCACTGGGATGCCATGCTCGCTGCCGATACACGAGTGACCAACAGTCTGCAGCATGTCCAACAAGTAACACAGAGGAGTTTATAACTGACAGCTAACGTTAGCCATGTTAGCAAACAAGCTAGCTTACCGATCCCGGGGAAAAGTCGCCATTTCTGTGTTTTGACTCCGTGGAAAACGTTTATGTGTGTCCATTTAGTGTAGTCTTCACCTAAATTTACTCCAGGTTTTGCTCTTCTCAGGTCACTCCTCCTCAGAAACAGATAACATCTCCAGGGCTCTAAAGCAGCTGCCTCACTGGTCGTCTCCACGGTTTTCCCCCTGAACAGGCTTGACTATGACCAAAATATTGTTTCCACACAGAGATCGTATTTGGCAACCTGCAATGGCGGTATGTATTGGCTTATAGACGTAAATAAAATGCCATTATCGAACCCGTCAAAATTTATTTTATAATTATTTTTAGGCTAAATATAATTTTTCTGAGAAATGTTGTATTTTCATTCTGTACACCCCAAAGGACCTGTGGTGGTATTATTTTTTTTTTAAATATAGCTTTTAATAAAAATGTTCCATATTCAACCTTTAATCATAATTTTGTGAATTTTTATTTATTTTTTTTCTTTGCTGTTATTTGAATTGGTATTGTGAATTTAGCTTCTTTTTTTTTTTAAATTGGAGGGTATGAATAATTTTGTGGATGACTGTATCTGTGTCAACATGAAGGGAGAGGGTTTGGTCCTGGTAGCCACAATTAACTACATTACTTTATTCATTTGTTGTTGAATATTAGCACAATACTAGTATCAATATGTTGCATAACTACAGAGTCATGGAATTCGGGTAAAGGCTAAAAATATTTTCAATGCCAGCAAACCAAATTGAGATCAAATCGAGATCGGATTGGATCGGACAGATCAGACCGGATCGAAAATAATCAATTCAAAACCATAAGGATCAGAATTGAATCGATTTTTAAAATCTGAATCGATACACAGCCCTAGTTCAGAGGTTTCGCCCAGCGAGGTTGAACCATGGAGAGGAGAGATTCTGCCAAAAAAAGGAACTTTTGGGGGGGATCAAGATAGAATTCCTCATTTGTGAGGTGGGAAAGAATAAAAAAGTGTTGTCTGGGAAGCAGACAGAGCTTCTCTGCTTCCCGTTGCGCTGACTAGGTTTCACCTCTTCTCTGCGTAGTTCTGCGTATGTTTGTATGATCTGAGGATATTTAAGCCACCTGCAGGTCCTCCTGTAGGGGATTGCTTGTTTTGTTTTCCAGCAGAGACCTTGGAATGTTGTTTAGGAGTTTCTGTACAGATGCACCAGTGAACTGTGTAAGTGGATTCATGTTTTCTCTCCTTTTTCTCTCTCTCTCTCTCTTCCTCTTCCTCACTCCTTTCTCTCTGTTCCACTTTCTATCATTACCTCTGTTAACCTTCATTTCTCCCTTGTCAAGCCCAGCAGTATGATATGGAATGCTGTTATAGACAGATGTTTAATTAAAGAAATAAAATGAATAAACAGGATATCAAGGGGAGCCTTGTGTTCATAAAGCTCCTGTTCAATAAAGCAATCGGATTTCCATTCTGCTTGCTATGATGCTGGACAGGACAAGTAAGAAGAAAAAGGAAAAAAAAAAGAAAAAGAAAGAAGAAGTGTTGTCTGGCAGCTCAAAAACCGGAGTCAAGACGTGTGCAAAAACACTCCGCGGAACAGGATCAGTCAGCCTCCCTGGGGTTGAAGGACTCCGGCTAAGATATTAATAAAACTCTCAATCAAGGTATAGCTTATATGGTTTATTTGTTTTATTAGTTAATAAATTTAATAACAGCTAATATCAACATCACAAATCTTAATCCAAAGGGTCAAGAAAAGTGGTCCAATGTGAAGCTTGCCACCAAAAGCAGTTTCACCAGCCCCCGCCTGTCATGTGGCCAAAAATGTTTTTTAAAGATGCCATGACATCAAATTTCACTTTTCTGGGGTTTTGGGGGTATAATATGATCTGTTGTGCACTGATGAGGCCATGTGAATGTCCAGAGTGAGTATCAAAGTTCCTGTTCATGGTCTGTCAGCTTTGTCTCTCTGCTCAGAAACGGTTGAATCAGACAGCAGCTCATCATTCTACGTAATTCATTTGCTCCAATTAGAGCACACTATCAAGTAAACAGCCCCCCCTCTTCTCTCTCCTAACGGTCTGTGCAACGTCCGCCCCCCCCCCCCCCCCCCCCCTCCCTGTCTGATTCAACGCGGGTGGGAGTGACTGCTGAGCAGTCAGGTCTGCGTTAACAAACAAATGGATTTAAAAGAAAACCTCTGCAGCAACACTGACGGAGGGGGCCACAACCTTGTCATTACCTGTAAGTTTATTTATTTTCTAAATGCTGTCTTGTCTGATAAACATAGCTCACTGTCTGAAATGCACATGTTGCTAGCAGTTAGCCTTTAGCAAACTCCGACCGCTAGGGCAGCTTGACGTAGTTTCTCTAAATAAGGTTATAGCCAAATACGGTGTAGCCAATCAAAATGAAGTCAACTTGGTCTCCGGGTAAAGCTCTATATCATAACCGGATCCAACTGTTTTGCCGAGGAAGTGAGGTCTGGCGTTTCAAAACAATACCCCGCTGTAAAAATGCAGTTTTTTCCTTTGGAGATTTGACAAATGCAGCAATGCCAACAACATGAATTAGTTTTTACTGCTATTTCATCACTCCTTTAAAGCTGAAGTGACTGAGTGGCTCTGATATCCAGTGGAAGGGAATTCCACAGTCGTGGGGAAAAGCAGAAAAAGCTCTGCCGCCCATAGAATCGCATCTAAACCATTCAGGAAAAGACAGGAGGAAGATCTGTGTGATCTGGAGAGTGTAACTAGTGAGGAGCTCAGCTAGGTAGTATGGAGAACCTAAACTGACAAAATCAAATAAGAAATGCAAAAATGAGAAATAAGAAATAAATGGCTCAAAAAAGAGATGACTATGCCAATTGGTTACACAAAGAAATAAAAAAGAAAAAAATCATTTTTATATTAACAAACCTATCTAATGCCAAACTAATACCAAATACAAACTAATGCCATGTGAGATACACGGCAAGTCAGTCTGGGTTCCCTCCATTGGGAAGTAATTTCCACTCCGGTGAAAAATTGACCGGACCAATCACAGCGCGGGAGGCGGGACTTCACAACACGTCTTTTTCAGTTGCTCGGTTCACTAACCATTAGGGTTGCACGGTATACCGGTACCAGTATAGTACCACAATACTAAAGCGTTTAAAACGCTACTATACCAGCATTTAAAAAGAAACGGTACTTTAAAAAGAAAAAAAAACGCAGCTAAATTGGTAAATTGGAGCCTGTCTCTTTAAGAGCGGCGAGCCCAGCAGTGAGTGTGACGTAGTTAATGATGCGGCTCTCAGTGAAGGTGCTTCACTGAGGAGGAGGAGGAGGAGACGTCAGGTAGCAGACAGGCTGCTTCATGGCGAGTGGACGCTGCCGCGGATACCTGAAGTTTGAAGCGTTGCCTCCGTTAGCAGACGGACTTTGTAGCATCGCTTTCACTGCGGTGCTTCAGTGTTCAACGGCTCGCCTTCATCATTAGCTTTGAATCCGTAATACTTCCAAACTGTACTTTGAGCCCCTACTTTATCAACACGGGCTTTTCCAAAGCCGTCGTCTTTTCTTTTTTCCTCTAAAGGAAAACTACGCAGACTTAGTGACTTCAGTCAGGAACAACTGGTGCTGATGTTCAGTTATGTCAAAGTAAAAAGCACAAAACCTCTTCCAGCCCAGTAGAAACCTACAGAAACCTACATACGACACATAAACGGTTAATAAATACATTTTTAATTTTCTTCAAAGTTATTACAGCCTTAAAATGTTTAAATAAGTTTAAAAATGGTGACAGAGATGAACTGACTGATATGTTCAATTATTATATATATGTTAAAATTATTAATACAATTTGACTGATGTTATAATGTAGTCATGTATAGAATGATTTTGATTTTAATTTGGCATTGCTTTATATTACTGCTTCTCTGTGTTTTATATTGAAGATTTTATTTCTTTATTTGATTGTTTTAAAATAAAGACTTCGAGAACAATAACACAAATAAAAGAAATATTGAATTTGGTTTACCTTTTTAAAAAAGTATCGAAAAGTACCGAAAAGCATCGAAAAACAAAATGGTATCGGTATCGAAACAGAAATTTGGTATTGTGACAACCCTACTAACCATAAACAGTCAGAATGGCAGCGGCAGAGGAGCGACTATATAACGATGCCTTTTTTTTTTTGATGTCTTAAATGAGCTTTGCAAGTCCTTAAAACCGCAACAACTTGCTACTCTGAGGGCTTTCCTCTTACAGAGGGACGTTTCTTTGATTGGTTCTCTTTGGTTCACTTTGTACCTGTTAGTCCCGCCTCTCATCCTGCACTGGAAATCAGTCTCCCAACGGAGGGAACCCAGACCCAAATGTGTCGTGAGGGTCTCCTTGGAACGTCTAGCAGAGTCCCCTGACAGAAAAAGCTTCAACTTCCACCTCTGACAACCATGTTCGGGGGGGGGGGACTGAGTCAGAACAGGCCACAAAAAATAAATCAAAAAAGCATAATATTTGCATATCAAGAGGAGCCTTATACCCATAGAGCTCCTCTTAACAAAAAAAAAACGGCCTGGCACAACACAGCAGCCAGATCCCCATTCTGCTGCCATGATGCTGGACAGGACACATTTAAAAAAAAAAAAACGAGCCGTGTTCCACGTCTCTACTGCTAAAACAGCTAGTCAGAGCTGTGGCTGTAAAGTTTTCGGTGCCTGTCGCCACGGTAATCCCTGAACTCATTGGCGGACACCACCAACAGTGAGGGATGCCGTCAGGCTGAAGGAGTCCTATCAGACCGTCTTGGCCTGTGGGACTCTGAAGGCAGCCGACAGGTATCGGCAGGCTAAGTGGAATGCGGTGCTGGCAGTCACTAAGGCCAAAACTCGGGGAAAAAACAAAAAATGTGCAGGCCTCCTCTATCCCTCCCTCCATCGCCCTCACATTCCACGCTCTATTAAACTCCTCATCACAGCAGAGTTTCCTGCACACAAGCTGTTAAACCAGCCACAAAACTTAAACCTATCATCAAGTCTCCTTCTGTCTCTCTAGAGAGGAAGCTTGTTTGGTGGATCCAGCAGGGCAAAAACTGTGTGCACCAAGTTAGTGCTGAACGAGAAGCTGGATTGGTCATTGGCCCAGCAGGCTCACAGCCTCCATCCATACCTCTGCGTCTAAGACCGTCACAGTATCAGCTTAGTATGTGGGAAATTCCATCCTTTTTTTCTCAGTGTTTCATTCTATCATAAAGTTCACCCTCTGTGTACACAGATGGCGCCGACACCATATAGAATAAAATAAAATTGGATAGAATGAAATTGCTTCAACATATTGGTTAAAGATTATATGTTGAGAATGAGAAATAAATTGGTTATTCCCAAATAAACACACAAAAGTACCATTGTTGGGTACCGGTACACATTCACAGGTACCGGAAGTCTGTACCGCATCGGTTCAAATGTGAAAGGTACCCATCCCTACTTAACCCAAACCTCTGCAGTTGTCATGACACCCTGTTACCTGACATTGTCATGGCGCTGGATGTAGATCTTGTGAAAGATCCTCTCAGGCGGCTTTAGGAAGTCCTCCTTCATCTCCATGGCAACGTTTCTGGGGAGCAGGCTCATTAGGAGACGCTCCTGAAGAAGGAAGAGATAAAACAGAAAAGGAGGAAGTGTCAAAACTTTAAATTTGGGGGGAGTAAATGCACACCTGTAAGCACAGACACATGGAAAGAGTTGGCTTCAGTGAAGGTGGAGACATGTTTTTAGAAAAGCTCTTAAACGTTGATTAAAGTGTGGCAGTGTGACCATCTTAAAACTCTAAACTGAGTTAAAGTTAGTACATGGCCAGTTGATAGAACTGGCTTTTTATTCACTGATGAGTAAATACAAAGATGATCTATTTGCATGGAGATAAAAGAGCAGGGAAAAGACTTTTAAGTCATGAAAATAACATGTTTGGTGTTAACCCTTTATACATTCACTGATTTTTATTTATTCATTTATAAAAATGATTTAATCATTTATAAAAATAGCGATATTGGTTAATTAATTATTGGTCGGTCAAAGGTCGGACAGCCTCAGGAAGAAATTCCTCCATGTTCAGCACAAAGAGATTTTTCCTCCTAAATTTCTGTTTTGGTTGATCATATTTACTCATCAGGCTGTCCGGATTGTCTCTGTAAGCTCTCTGTAATGTTTTCTTTCAGCCTCCTTTTCCTCTATCGACTTCTTCAGTCAGTATTTTCTCTCGAAGCTCAGACTTTTCGTTTTTCTGGTCGTCCCGTTCTCTCTCCACCTCCATCACAGCTTGTTCCACAGAGGCTTCGGTTCCTCCCACTCAACCAGGAGATGGTTCTTGTGCTGCTCCCACTGGTGTTTCTGCTGTTCAAGTTCTTCTTGGGTTTTTTACCAGAGCAGTCTCTCCTCCATCGGCTGGGTCAAGGAGGTCTCCGCTTCAAACGCCCTCATCCGCCCGTCGAGAGCTGCTTCCAAATGGCTGATTCTGCTGGATACGTCTGCATGTAGGTGATGCTTTATTCCTTACTTCATCATCCAGAAATTCTGGATGATTATAGATTCAGATTTCAAGAATCAAATCGATTCCGATCCTTATGGTTTTGAATCGATTATTTTTGATCCGGTCTGATCTGACCGATCCAATCCGATCTTGATTCGATCTCAATTTGGTTTGCTAGCTTTAAATATTTGTTTAGCCTTTACTCGAATTCCATGACACTGTAGTAATGCAACATATTGGTCCTAGTATTATACTAATATTCAACAACAAATGAATAAAGTAATGTAGTTAATGGTGGCTGGAAGGACCAAACCCTCTCCCTTCATGTCGACAGAGATACAGTCGTCCATAAAATTATTCATTCCCTCCAACTTAAAAAAAAAAAAAAAAAAAATTCACAGTAGTAATTCAAATAACAGGAAAGAAATAAATTAAAATTCACAAAAGTATGATTTAGTGAAGCAAAATACACAGTAAGTCAAAATTTTAAACTTAAAACGACTAGCGACTATCCCGCTAGCTCGATGCTAACTATTAATGGAAAATGCCATTGACATGCTAACGGAATTAGCATCTACGTCGTAACTTCAAAGATCACATACTGAATAACAAGTATAAATTTCACCTCGATCATGACCATCAACTGCATTTATCAAAGTACTTAGAGGCATATGATTCCTATGCTCTGTTTAACTGAATTTTTAAAAACTACTTGTACCAGCCCCACTAGCTTAGTCTTCTTCTGACACTGCACTAGCTTTAGGCTTACACCCTGTCCAGCTCACTATCTCCCCCTAGCGGGGCGGCTGAGCCACTGCACGTAACCAGAGGTAATACATTAAATGGTCATTTAAAAAAAGAAAAGAAAAGAAAAATCGATCTTTGTAAATTAATATGAGAATTGATTTTTTTAAGCACAGCCCTATCCAGAATTACTACTCCATCTCAATCATGCAAGTGTTTTTCTCCTCAGTGGTGTCTCATTGTGAATTTTGAAGCCGACTGCAAATTTGGTTCAGTTCAGTCTTTGCTTGGTCAGTTTCACATTGCAGCTCAGATAAAAAAAAAAAAAAGTCATAAAAGAAACTCAGTTTCTCCTCCCAGAGTTCTACTTCCAGTTTCAATTCCTGCTTCAAAGCTAGTAATTGCAGGATGCTGATTTGGTTAGCATGGCTGCAGAACTGGTCTCCACCCTTTAGATGATTCCATCGAAGACTGGGAGACCCGTTTGGTGTTGCCTGGCAACGGCTGCAACCAAAAACTGCAGTGCAACTTCTGCTGAGGATTTTTATTGAGGGAGTAATGAATTGTGGGGAAAAAAATGGACCTCATCATCAAATTTTAATGTGATGTTTTCATGTAAAAATGTGAAATGTTTAAAGGTTGAATGTGGAACATGGACAGAACAGCGACTTCATGTGTGTCTAGGTTGTAATTGCAACAGCAGAAAAACAACTCCAGCCGCTTGGTTGCCAGGCTCGCTGCCGATACGGCAAGGGACCAGCAGCCTGCACCATGTCCAACAAGTAATGCAGAGGAGTTTATAACTAACAGCGAACGTTAGCCATGTTAGCAATGAGCTGGCTTACCGATGCAGGAGAAAAGTCACTGTTTCCATGTTCTAATGCCATGAAAAACATGTACTGTATGTGGGTCCATCTGGTGTAGTCTTCACCTAAATTTACTCCAGTTTTTGCTCTTCTCAGGTCACTCCTCTTCTGGGACAGACAACAATATCTCCGGGGCCTTGAAGCAGCTGCTGGACTTGCTGACTCCACTGTTTCCCTGTACCAGCCTAACTGTGCCCAACATACTGTTGCCACACACAGATCGTATTTGGCAACACGCAATTGCGGCCTGTATTGGCTTGTAGATGTAGACCCGTTGAAATGGATTTTATATTTATTTTCAGGCTAAATATAATTTTTGTTAGGAAATGTACTTTCATCCCCCCCTTTTTTTTTTTAAAATTTATTCAACCTTTAAAGGAATAGTACACCCTCAGAATGATGTGCGTTCCCTTTCTACTCGCCCGCATGCCGAGCCAGACTCTGGAGCACTTTTTTAATATCTAAAATGCAGCCGGAGATCAGGGAAATTCATATAATGGAGTTCACCGGCAACTGAACCAAAAGGGTCCATAAAAGTTATCAATATTCCTCCATACTGCTCGTCCAATGTAATCCAAGTGTCCTGAGTGGGTAGCATCCAGAATTTATTCGAAACGACATCATTTAGTAGATTTTTATAGCTTAAACAGTAGAACATCGAGCTGCCGCAAAGTGTGCCCATGCGAGTTCAAGACTAAAGAAACTAATATATAGAAATTCACAAAATTATAATTTAGTTCACAAAATTATTGCTTTTGAATTGTGATAGGAAATAATAATTAAAAAAAAATACAAAGCTAGCCCAGATCTATCTATCTATAGCTATTAAACTAGTTATTCAAATAAACAGTAATAATAAATTTCTAAAAAGTATTAAATTATGATTAAGTGAAAGACTGCATTGCTTTTGAATTATGGTTGAAAAAAATTATATTAAAATTACAAACAAAATTCTCCCAGACACAGAGCATCTTGCTCATGGACCGTGGGCTAAAATACCTGTGAACAGGTGTAGAAGTCCTGTTGAACATTACAGAAAACACCTGATTGCAGTGATTGCCTCAAAATCTTGCTCAAACACTTTTTGAGTTCAGAGCCCCATCAGGCTTGTTTTCTTGTTGTGGTTTTTGTTTGTTTGTTTTTAATATTTCTGTTGAACCACAATTCAAAATTGATGTCATAATTTTCTTTTATTAAAAATTGTATTATTGCTTTTTTCCCTTTCAACTTATTTCACTGACAGGTGATCATTTTTCCCTATTTTTAGGAGGCTATGAAGATGAATAATTTACATATATATATATATATATATATATATATATATATATATATATACACATGTATACATATACATGTATATATATATATATATATATTATTATATATATCATATATATATATATATATATATATTATTATATATATATATATATATATATATATATATATATATATATATATATATATATATTATATAAAATAATACGGTACAATATCCCGACGTAAAATAATTTGAAATTGACAAAAGTAAAAATCACTAAAAATTCTATGAAATTCATGACATTGATTCTGAAAATAAGTAAAAAAGCATGATGGGGCTCCAAAGTTAAAATTTTGTTAAGCAAACCTTTGAAGCAATCACTGCAATCAGGTGTTTTCTGTAACATCCAATCAGATTTCTGCACCTGTTGACAGGTATTTTGCTCCACTGTTCATGAGCAAAGTGCTCTAATTGGTCTGGGACAGTTTTGTTTGTTTATCTATTTAAATTATTCTTTTCAAATCCTACATTTTTTTCCTTGATAAAATACAGATAAGTGTCATTAAATGCACTGACAGGTGATCTTTTTCCATATCACTTGTTCTCAGTGATGTTTCTTTCTTTTTCATGAAAATCCCAAACAACATTCTCCCAGTGTTTCTCTTCCAGCGAGGAATGAAGTAACTTTCATATTTAACACATCTGAAAAGATCAGCTTTAAACTTTAGTATTTTTGCAACATCACTCAAAGCAACAAAACCAAAACAGAAAAAGTGAATAATGAGTCTCAAACGTTTCAAATCTGAATTTCAAAGAGACTGATTTTAATTCGATGTAACATAACGAGCTCTTGAGCGGTATCGCAAAAACACTGATCCTGCAAAAACCCAGCGAGTCCACACGGATCTGTCTTCTTCGTGTTTTCGTGCTTGTGAGGAGTCTGAGCTGCAGCAGCATGAAGCATGCTTGCAATTCTCGCAGGATGTCGGATGGTTGTGAATGCACAATGAATCATGCGGCGGTTCTGCTGAGAGGCAGGGTTAGCCGGGTTCTCCCTCCATCACTATTTCACATTATCCCTCCATTCAGCTGCTCCTCAGCTCCTCGCCAATAAGAAACCGTGCCGGAGAGAAGCAGCGTCACACTTACGGAGGGAGACGGTGTGAGAATCTGTCTCAGTGTGTGTGTGTGTGCAGCTTTTGCACTTTTACAAATGTGTGTCAGGTGTACAAACCATGATAGCCAAAGGGTGAAAATGTGCTTGTTTGAACGAAATAACGAATTTACCTGCTTTAAACTCTTCCGCTCCTGAGTGTGTTACACTAATCACACATTAACGATTCCCATTTCTCTGATCCGTCCCGCCTTTAATTCTCTGTGGGATTTGTGTAACGATGAGAGTTTGTTAATGAATCATTCTTTCACACAAGAGATGTTCTTTTTGTTTTTACACATATGAGCATCAATGAGTCCACAGACTTCGATCAGCCTTACAGGAGCTTTAGCATCGGAGAACTCAGGATGACGGGCTCTGTTTTATCTGACTTTATAGCAACACTTTTTTTTTTTTATTACCATGATTTTTTTTTTTTTTTTTTTGCATGATAGTTTTTTAAAATATAATATTTAGATGTGCAAATGATGTATTAGCTAATTAAATAGTCACTTATTTGCATTGAAGCAGCTGTATCATGCTTTACTACAAGAATATATAATCTGGTATTAAATATTAGGTTTTTTTATGTGTTTAATTTCCAACACGGAAGTAAGCAGCTGTCTGCACTGAACCACCGAACCTCTCAACATGTTTGTACACCTTTTCATGATGTCGCAGATTCTGAAGGTTCACAGATTTTAGTGTAACACAGCCTCGTAACTTACATGTGGTGGTTAGATATTTGTCTCTGATCGCTGGGATAAGATGGACCACCCTGTTATGGAGCTGTGTGTACTTTACCCAGAGTCGGATTAAAGAGTTCAAAGTACACGTGGTCCCACCGGGTCCCACAGAGACCCCTGACAAGTAAGTAAATTTAGCAAACAAATCATAGCCTAACAGTTAGCATTGAGCTGGAAGATGGTTTGACTCACCAGAGTGGATAAGTTAGGATTCGTTGAGTCTCTCTCGAACAAAGTTGGCATCTTCATCAGCTACGATGCTGTGCACCCATAGGCTATTTGGTGCTATTTTTGCCTAGTATATTTTTACAGCAGCTCTAGATGGGAGCTAGAACCCGCAAATCTCATTAAGATTCATATATCTCAAATGTGCATTAATGAAGAAAAATAATAACTTAAATGAAGTTTTTATGAGGAAATGACACAGTGATATGGTTAAAAGCTCGTAAAAGTCCATTTTCATGATAGGGCTCCTTTAAAGGTACAGTATGTAACAAAATCAAAGATCATTGTCAGAAAAATGTGATATATAATTCATTGTTTCTATTGATGTGTAATCGCTTCACTGGAATAAATGTTATAGTCATTTATATCTACTTGCTGGAGGGTGCACGTATATGGAGGCTGCCTTATTTGTTCCGCCATTTTAACTACGGTATCCCTGAATGGACAAAATGATGTGAGTGAAGTGAGAACTCTGAACATTAAAACTACTGTGGAAGCTTCCTTTAAAGGAGCCCTTATCATGAAAAATGGACTTTTAAGAGCTTTTCAGCATGTTACTGTGTTATTTCCTCATAAAAACTTCATTTAAGTAGTTTTTTTCTTCATTTGTGCATATTTGAGTAATATATATGAATATTTAGGCCAAGCTGTAGCTTCCTCAACATAAATGACTGACACCGGTATACGCAACAAGGTGGCACGAATCACGAAGCGTCGAATACACATGCGCAGCATCGTAGCAAGACGCCCTCTTTGTTCAACAGAAACTCAAAGAGAATCCTCACCTATACACACTCTCTGAGGAAGAAACTAACAGCCTGCAGGAAGATTTCCTCAGAAACAAACAGCCATCAGCTAACAGACGTTTGCTTCAGAGTTCAGGAGAAAAGGTTTTTTTTTGTTTGTTTGTTTTTTAACTCTAGAGGATGGCAAGTTGGAAAACATGTGGTTGCGTTCGGTGTGCGAGTTTATTTGTTGGACTGGACGAATCGACTTGCCAGAAGTGGTTGGATTATAACTTCAGGAGCAGAAAAAAAAACCTCAAGTTTGTGTGTGAACTTCACTCCTGACAACTTCATGAATCTCAGGCAGTAAAGTTTTTTTTTCCGGGGGATTACTACTGAAACCTGACGCAGTTCCACCATAAAAACATCTCAGCTCAATGCTAAGGATTAGCCTATGATTTGTTTGCTAATTTACTTACTTGTCAGGGGTCTCTGTGGTACTTCTGTGGTACTTCTGTGATACTGCATGTACTTCAAATTCCATATCAGACTCTGGGTCGAGCGCATACAGCTCCATAACAGGCTGGTCCATTTTATCCCGTCAATCTGAGTCTGATTATCCATCAATGTTTACAAATAACGTCCATGTGAGTGCTGGTGCCAGTGTTAAAAACAATTCTGTGACCCTTCAGAATCAGTGTCTCTTCCGGGGCGACGTCATGAAATGGGCGTGAAACATGTTGCAATTGGTCAAGAGCTTCATGAATCAGTACAGTCAGCCATCTTACTTCCGTGTTGGAAATTAGACGCATAGAAAAACTAATATTTAACACCAAATTAGTTTCTATAGTGGCGATGGGAACATATTTAGCTCATAAATGCCTGTAGTTGACTTTTAGAACGTTTGGAAAGCTGATACAGCTCCTTTAATGGGAGTTATAGCATTGTTTGGGATCAGTAATGCCTTAAAAGATAAAGGGTTGGGGGGAATACAATGAATGATAAATTTGTATATTTTTCTTTGTCTTTGGTTGGGTTGGGGTGGCTATTTCGCTCGGTTTCTTCTCTTTTTTCTTCTCTCTTTCCCCTCCCTTTTCTTCTTGTCTTTTTCTCCTGTTCTCTTTTCTTTTCTTCTCTCTTGATTCTTTTTTTTTTCTTTTTTTTTTCTATTTTGTTTTTTTTTTTTTTTATTTTTTTTTTTTTCGCCTCCCGTTTATTGGGAAAAGCTCTCCCCCCCCTCTCCCCCCCCCCCCCCCCTCGTCTCCTGTTTTTCTTTCTCCTTCTCCTTTCTTCTTTTTTTTTCCTTTTTCCTTTTTTTCCCTCTTTTCCCTTCCCTTTTTTCTTTTTCTCTTTTTTTCCCCCCCCCATTAAAAGTAGTTACTCATGGTCCAGTCATAGCTACACCTGAGACTGGATCCACTCACAGATGAAAAGATCTTTATGTCTGGGAGAATTTTGGCCACTAACGGCCACCGTACATTCACAAGCGTGCTGGAATATGAAGCCATTTCAGAAATGCAGAGATATGAAGTTCTTCCACAATAACAGAGACTTTTCTACATGCTGGACCGCTGCTAATTTAATTCAGTCCTATTTATAAAAGCGCTTTACAACCATGCAAGAAGATAAAAGCAGGTTTAAAAACAAGAAAAAAAAAAAGCAAGAGTAGGAATGAAAATACAATCAAATGTAATCACTTTACTGTGACATCACTTTCAGCTGTTAAAAGCCGATTTAAAAGATGGTGCTTCAGCCTCGGCCCCACCACTGGAAATGGAACAAGATCTTGCGAGATTTTATAACTGAACAAGGAGATCTCGCAAGATTTCTTTAGTAAAAATATCGGTCCAAACAAACCCATACCGATATATATATATATATATATATATATATATATATATATTAATGTTAATATCGGCAGGTGATATCAGTAGGCAGATAACATCGGACATCCCTGGTTCGAAATAATATCTCAGCGAAATTCTGCACCTCTGTTGTTCTCCCCCCCTTAACGTGTCTTACTTTCTTCTGCAGCTTTTGGAGTGGGAGCAGTTGCCACGGAAACGTTGCCATGTGCCAACAGAAGGTCAAAGCCTGCATGACCGTAAAACCTGAGGGGAAGAGGCCTGATCAGCTGACTCACAAACTGGGTCACCTGATTACAACCGAGCAAAAGCGGAAGCTGCAAAGATCTCCGATTATTTGGATGGTCTGACAGGGAACTTACGTCCATGCTGGGTGTGACCTTTCCACAGGTTGCCTTCATCCTCAGTGAAAAACCATCACCAGGAGACAGACTTGGCTCTGTCGCTTCAAAAAACTGTTGGTAAGCTGGCCAGCAGATCCTGATTCGGTTTTATTTTCTCTAAATAAATCAAAGACATTTGATCTGCAGCTTTCTTAATGAACTTCTGGTCAGAAGAGGACTTTGATGTTTAAGGAAGGCGAGATTAAAGACGAAGCCATGACTGATATGAGTTCCTGCTCCAGACCGATCTCCTCTGATAACAATGCAAGCGTTGAAGTCAGACTGGATGTGTTGGAAGCTCCTACCTCTCCTGGCTTATGTAAAATGAAGAGGAAGCTTTGGACTCCTTCTCAGCTTGGAGATTTGCTGTTGGAGGAGCCAGTTCACCACCAGAATATACAGTCGCCCTCCAAATTATCCAAAAGTAATAAAAAAATAAAAATTCCTTTAAAATCATGACATTTATTTTTAATTGTGGTTCGAAAAAAAAATATTTAAAACAAAGAATCAAAAAATAAAACAAGTAAACAAGCATGATGGGGCTCCAAAGCTAAAATTTTGTTGAGCAACACTTTGAGGTAATCAGGTGTTTTCTGTAATGTTCAAAAAGACTTCTGAAACTGTTGACAGGTATTTTGCTCCACAGTTTTGTTTGTTTGGTTTTTATTATTATTATTATTACCACCATTTTGTCAACCACAATTCAAAAGCAAAATTTTGTTTCACAAAATGATAATTTTGTAAATTTTTATTTATTTATTTATTTATTTTTATTAGTTTTAGGGATGCACGATATAATCAGCCCCCTATTGGTATCGGCCTTAAAATTGAGTAATGGACATCGGCCACCCCACCGATATTAAACCGATCAGCTCGCTGTTTCTAAAGTCTGAAAGAAAACAAAAACTTCTTCCTTTTCTTTTTCTTTTTGAAAAACTTCTTTAAAACTTCTAAAGACTAGGGGTGGGAAAAAAATCGATACACTGAAATATCGCAATATTTTATGCTGACATTTGAAAATGCGGTATTGACCTATTTTACTAACGAAATCTTGCGATATTTCATTGTTCTGTTTGGAAATCTCATGAGAATTCATAATTTCGCAAAATTTTCATACATTGATATCATATTGACATTTAAAAATGTGATACTGATTTATTTTTCCAACAAAATCTCGTGATATTTTATCATTCTGTTGTGAAATCTTGTGTGAATTCACGAAATCTCGTGAGATTTTGTAACAGAACGACGTGATCTCGTGAGATTTCATTGGTAAAATAGATTGATACCATGTTTTTAAATATCAATTTGTATTGGCATATGAAAATATTTCGATATTTCAGTGTATCCAAATTTTTCCCACCCCTATTTTTCAAAGTGTCGGAAAAGAATAACAAAACTGCTATTTGCAATGACTGCTTATCTTTTTTCAGCTTTAATATTGATATCAATATCAGTTATCGGCCATATTAGCTTTAAAATATTGGCATATTGGATATCGGCCAAAATTCCAATATTTCATTCCTTGTTATTTGAATTACTCTCAATTTAGCCTTGTCTTTATTGGGAGGATATAAATAATTTTATATAACCAACGCTAGTTCAGAAATCGATACAACCGGCGTATTCGCTCATAGCCGAAAAATAAAATAAAATCCAAGTGATAACCAGAGGCACGTTTCAGCCGTTTGATGGGTGATTATCAAGCCTGAGACGTGCATTCATGGGCACATCAGCAGAGGCTTGGGCGCTGGATGTTGATAGATCACAATCAGGGGTCTGTGTGTGTTTCTTTCACCCAGATAAACTGTGACCTTTACTGGAGTGGGGAGGCCATGAAAGCAATCTGCTTGTATAATTACCTGTCAGGAGGGAGCCTGTTACTGCTGGGGAAAACACAGCATATCGTCACCTAATCTACAAAGCACAGGTACTACGTGTGCATGTGTGTTGTGCAAAAGCAAAGTAAGACACGTATCGAGACATTTTAAACACGTGGAATAATTAATTTTCTATTTAACTGGTGGGGGAGGCAGGTGCAGCACATGCAGAGTGTTTCTGTGGGTTAAAGTTGCCTGATTGTTCCTTAGTTAAATCGCTTCATGTAGGTGTGCACAGAGGGGGTGGAACGTGTGGCACTGGTGCATGCGCCACAGTAATTGTTCTTTCCTTAAATAGCTTGCTGTCATAGTTACTGCGTGCCTGTGGGCAGGTTGTTGGAATACACTGGCACCTGAAACCTTTAAAAGAAAACTTCTAAAGCAACTGTGAAGTTTTTCTCGAGCGTGCACGCTGAAAACGAGGTGACAGTGCACGGATGCCTGCAGTCTGCTTACACTCCTTCAATCATTACAGCCTGTGCGTGTGTGTGTGTGTGTGTGTTCACGCCTCACCTGTTTCTCATTTTCATCCTCCAGTCTCAGCCGCTCCTCGATGCAGTTGCGGGCTTGCAGGAAGACTTTCCTCTGGGTGCGCTCGGTGAGAATTCTCACAAACACCCCCGACAAGTTGACGCTGGTGAAGAGCACCGCGTTGGCCACCAGCTGCACACCAACAAGAACAGGCATGTGTGAAAAGCCGGCGTGGCCGTGGACTGGATGTGCGTGTGACAGAACACACGTGGGGATGAGTGCGTTTGTGTGTGCAGTCGTAACTCCTGGTGGGATTCATCTCAAAGCTTTAAAGTGTTGCAGCAGCCTGGAAAAGTGTGTTATTGATCAGTAATTCAGGACTCTTGATCCTGTTAGACATTTCATTTTCCACTCTGGGTCTGAGATTCTGGTCAAATCAGATTTGATAAGTCAGAGATGACAATAATCTAGCATCCAGATGGCTTATAGTCTGTATTAGTGGGGTGGAAGTCATCCTGGATAAATAAGAAAGGGGGCAGAATCAAAAAGAAATTCAGATTTTCTCCAGTTATTCCCCATTTTGGCCTTTAAAACTAAAACATATTGCTTTAATAAGTTAATGAAAAGCTGCAATTACAATTCCCTCCAGAAAGTTGCAACGTTGGAACTAGAGATGCACCGATCCAGTTTTTTCTGATCCAATTTGATACCGATACCCAGGCTGAGTGTATCGGCTGATACCCGATACCAATTTGAGACACGTTGAATGAATGAACCGTATACTTTGACATGAGAGTCGGGATGTCACAATTATTTACTTTTAATTAAACGCCACAATTATTTAATTGGGAAGTTTCCTCAATATCGTCACTTCACATCAAAGATCGTGTCTGAACCATGTCGGCAGATCAGCACAACTTGTGCACAGAATGAAAACAAAGTTATTTGATACACTGGATCATAAATACGGAGGATAAAGTGGGTTTTAATGGATTTTGTTCACCGCTGTAATAAGGTACGTACATGCCTGTAATCCGCTTCTCTGACTAAGATGATACCAAATTCAGATTTTGAATACCGCATGAGCGATAACCTTTTTGTTTATGCATTCATGTGTAATAAGAAACAAAAGAAATTGAGTTTATTCAATCTCTCCATTAATGCACCGATTTTGACAAAAATAATTAAAAGTTAAAGACTTGTGAGGAGTGTTCATGTGATTTTACACAATTATTGTGTTTGAGAGTTAAGATATAATAATCTCGATAATCGTAAAATCGTGACTATTTCTTTGGCAATAATCGTACCAAGAAAATGTGTAATTGCGACATCCCTACATGAGAGTGAGGCATCAAGCTTGATATAAACATTTAGCCTTTAAAAAAGGGGAAAAAAAAGAATATATATATATATATGTACTTTGATATCATCTATCACCAAATAAAGTGTAAATTTATTATGATACTAATTAAAAAAAAATAAACGTCTTGATCGGAATGCCGGATCAGCCTCATTCATCCGATATCTGATCCAGCCATTTGTCAATATCGGAGCCGATATCCCATCCAGGTATCAGATCGGTGCATCTCTAGTGGAATTTCAAATATTAACAAATTCAACCAAAATACAAAATATGCAAACAACAAACCATGTTTTCCTGGTAATATGAGAAATTTGGGATTGCGACTTTTTTTTATTGTATATACTTCTCACACAAAGTTCGGGATGTTTGGCTTTTGTATGATGTCAGAATGAACCTCAAATCCACTCCAATCTTTCCAGGTGAACCTAATTAGATTTTCTCTAAACTCTTCAATGCACATGAACATTGTTCAATGGTTAAATGTTTATTGTACATCATGCTGTTCTCCAAAAAGATGATTAACCACAAAAAATACAAAAATAGTGTCTAAACCGTGACTTGACCTCTAAATGTTCTGGTTTAATGACATCTTGTTTCTAAACATCCTCTTCATCATCCTGTTCACATTTAGACATCATCAGACCAAGACGACGCCAAACACGACAAGTTTTTGAAACATTATCATTTTGATGTTGTGGTAAACCCACCATTGTTGCTACAGTACCTTTTCTTTCAATAACTTGCTTGAGATGAAGGAATTACCGCCTCATAATTCCAGTTAAACGTCCAACATTCATGATATAATATCACTAAGGTGTGAACATTTTACATTTTCCTTAAATTAGAACTGAAAGTTGAATATCCTCAACTTTTTGTGAGTAGTATATTCCACCCTTTGTATTTGTTTTAATAATAACTGAAGCAATTTTCTAGAGGGACTGAATTACGTGAAGTTTCATTTCAAGACTTCAAAAGCCAATAGAGCTGGCACAAGCTATTATTTTAATCAGATCATATTAACATTACCAGTCAAAAGTTTGAATGCTTTCTCATTTAATCCAATGGAAAAACGTGTTCAAACTTTTGACTAGCAGTGTGTGTGTTTATTTATGCCAACATACAATTCAAGAAAAGCTGACCAGACAGAAAAGCAGGCAAGGCAGTGGATGGTACAGTGGCAATTTAGAGGGAAAAACAAAGCTTATAAATAATAATCGATCAGTCGATTATGAAATTAGTCGCTGACTATTTTAAAAGTCGATGATTAATCAATTAATTGACTCATCGTGGCAGCCCTAAAAGCAAAAAAAGGTTGAAATAAACTGCAATTATTAAACAAATTAACATTAACCGTTTACAGTTATGCTTGAAAGTTTACATCCCCTTCAAATAAGGACAGTGAAATAAGTTAAATTTGACAAAAGTAATAATACATGAAAATTCTATGAAAATCATGACATTGATTTATTGTGGTTCAACAGAAATATTAAAAATAAATAAAGTTTAGAAGCAGATGGGGCTCCTGAGTTAGAATTTGGTTGAGCAACACTTTGAGGCAATCATGGCAATCTGTTGCTTCTGCACCTGTTGAAGGTATTTTGACCCACTGTTCATAAGCAAGGTGCTTTTATTTGTCTTGGATAGTTTTTTTAATTATTATTTTTAAAACAAAAATCCAAAATAAACATTTTATTTTACTAAATTATAATTTAGAAAATTTTTATTTATTATTACTTTTTCCAGTTTCTTGTTGTTCGAATAACTACTGTGAATTTATCCTTTTCTTAAATGGGAGGGGAAGTAAAGTTTTAAGCCAAACTGTACCGTGATAAAGAATTTATAATGAAGATGTCGGGACTTCTTCTTTAAGCTTTGCTTTTCTGTTGGATGATTATTGATTTTCAAATAAAACAGCACGTTTTTGTTAAGTTTCACAGTTTCAGGACCACAGAAAGATCTGTAAAATCCTGAAACTCGGAGACCACGCTCCACGGTTGGACCAGCTTCAGCACCGGCGGCTGGACAGCTCCTCATCCACTTCATCACACCGGCGCGCGCAACTGAGACTGTCGGCTCGTTCCTACTTTTACAACTCTACTATCCTGGAGCCAAAATCGATGCACAGTATGTTAACCTTTTCTTCTCCAGGGAAAGTCGGATGAGTAAGCATCCTGGCTCTCTACACCACTGTACACCCGTTACCTCAGAGAGCAGCTGGGAGCCAAACACGCTGCTCACATACGCAGGAGTGAAACTTGGATTTAACCCACTTCACATGCATGATGGTGAATGAGGCGATGAGGTTGTTGAATTAATCAAGCGTTGGTTGTGTCTGAGAGGCTGACAGGGATGCAGGTGCAGCACTTACCGGTCTCCACAGTTTCTGTTTTCTCCCCGTGACCGATGTCGCTATGACAATGAAGTGGGATGCAGCCAGCATTACCCCAAATAGCACAGCCAGCAGCGTCCGCACCGGCAGCAGCACGTAAGCCACGAGGGTGACCAACATGAGCTGCCACACACCTTGCTCAGGGGCAGCAGCGTTCACCAGCTCCGACGTCCCGAGCGCCAGCGGGAACGGGCAGCAGAGCAGCGCAAAGGTGAAGCTGAACAGCAAGGCCAGCTTCGCAATCTGCTGCAGCTGCGTCACCTGCAGGTATTTGACGTTGGTGACGATAAACAGCGACAGGAACACCACGCAGTGCACCGGGTAGGAGCCCTTGGACAAGGTGAGACGCGGGCTGGACAGCAGCTCCATCAGAGACAGCGACGACGCGGCCACGATTAGCACCGCGAGCGCCTTGAGGGTGGCGGTCTGCTCCAGCTTCAGGTTGTAGTTCTGGAACAGGGTCTCCAGCTCGTGGCTGTTGAACTCGTCCTCGCAGGCGATGGCGCCCAGGGGCGCCCCGGCCGGGCAGTGACCCTTCCTCCGCCGCGTCTTAACTCTTTCGAATGGCAGCTCCTCCATGTTCCGGCCATTCATGAAACGGGGATGGCGCGCGATCCCTCAACTTTTCGGTTGCTGTCCTCCTCTCGGCAGTGGAACCGGCACCCTCTCCCGGTTCATGCGTCCTGGATGTCCGCGGGGTCGGGCTCGGTGGCGGCGGGGAGAGGGTGGCAGCGGAGGACACAGCAGAGCACCGCGCGCGCCCTATCCACAGGTTGACGATTGTTGGTGTGCCGTCAGGAAAGTAGCCCGACTGTTCCGCGCGCGACGCTCTCTCTCTCTCTCTGCCTCTCTCGCTCTATCTCTCTGTCGCTCTTTCTTGTTGCGCGCGGACCACCTGCTTTGCCTCAGACGGGGTCACCTGCGATCCTGGGATCATGAAGGGTCACACTTGGCGATCAAAACACCTCTGGCTCAGCAGACACATCATATCACAGGAAAAAAAAGGATAATCTTCATGTTTCTACTTTCTTTTCTTCCCGTTCTGAGACGCGCAGGCAGATTAAATGATGCGTCTTCCTTGTCGTGTTTTCATGTCATCATAGGTCAGTGGTTGTGCAAAGACAGCAGCATAACAGCGCTGGTGATTTCCCCTCACAGTGTCTGCAGTCAGAACTGATGTAGTTCCCGGCTAAAAATAGCCCGGCTGCACCGGTGGATGCTCCAATATAGCAACAATTCGGTTTCTCCCGCATCATTTCCCTTCATTTATACTACGGTTAGTATTTAATGTCCATTTCATGCAGATTTAACAAAGATTTTTTTTTCTAAAAGACGTCAGAGTTGTAATCGCGTGGGGGAGATAAAAATAGCTCTCTTCCAGAATTTACAAGGGAAATATAAGAATGATGACGTGAATCTTAAAATGTGGTGCACCGCGGTGATGGTAGGGTTTTGCAAATTTGCATGCATGCATAATTTGCACACATTTAGTCTTGTTCTTTGCATTTCGACGTGCAGTTGGTTATCTAACACGAGTTTAATTGGAGTTTTTGACCTCAAGATCAGACTCCCACACCTGATGGTTGCAGGGCAGACGTTAAAGATTCTGCAAAGCAAATAAATACATAGATAAATAAACTGAAAGTTCAACAAAAGAAGTCATGAAAACCTCTGCAGAAGCAGACGTCATAGTCAGAGGGAAATGTAAATTATGTTTTATGTTGCCAAATACAGCTAACAGATTTATATAGTAATTAAAATGTATTTTCAAATTGAAATGAAATGATAAATATAAAAAGTTTTTCGTAATTTTCCCTGCATTAGGTAAAGTTTTTAGACCTTTTTGTTGCATATTAATATCAGACAAATAGTCTAATAAAATTTCAATTTTTCTTTAACAATTCAATGATAAATATTTGTGTCAACAAGAATAACAACACCATATAAATAAATATGAGTCGATAATAGGGATAGACACCAGGGAATTGAAATTTGCCTCGGATTGACATTACATATGGGAATCTAATCTAATATCAAATCTGTGGATCCAAGTCTTCAGATTCAGTGTTAAATAGGATATTTTCATCCATGCTGGTGAAATGTGTGGACTCGGGTTGCAGCCCAGTTCCAGTCATGACAATTTTACAGCAGAAAACACAATGTGGCAGGTTTCTGTGAATCACTAAGTATAAACAAAGCAAATGTAGCGATGTGGATGAATGTGTTCAGAATATATGCCAGGACTGATTCAGTATTAAAGATGCACCAATCTGATGCCCAGATTGGATATTGGCTCAGATACTGATAAATTAGCTGGATTCGATATCAAATGAGTGTGGCTTATTCAGCATTCTGATCCAATCATTTCTGTTTTTAATATCATAATAAATGTACATTTTGTTATTTGTTTAGTAAATAGAAGTGAGTACATTTATATCTGTGTTCATTTGTAGCCTTTTTTATGTCAAGGTTGATGCCTTCACTCACAGCAAAGTATACGCTTCATTCATCCAACAATATTATCAGATCGGTATCGACCGATATTTTCAGTCCAGGTATCGGTATTGGATTGAATTGGAAAAAACTGTATTAGTGGCTATTGGTTTAGTCATTCTTCTTCTCCTGTCTGTTGAAGCACATTTTGAATAATCACATTTAATCCTTTCTATTTAGACTCTACTTTTGCCTTGAAGCTTTTATCACATCCGTTTCTGTTGTGTTTAACTTGACCACACACTTATGGTCGTTTGATTAGATGCACCAATCAACTGCTTGTTAACGCAAATATCTAATTAGCCAATCGCATGGCAGCAACTCCATGCATCTAGTCATGCAGACATGATGAAGACAACTTGCTGAAGTTCACAATGAGGAAGAAAGGAGGTTTAAAGGAATAGTACACCCACAGAATGACGTGCGTTCATTTTCTACTCACCTTCAAGCTGAGCAAGACTTTGGAGCACTTCTTTAATATCTCCAATGCAGCCAGAGATGGAGTTCACCGACGCTCAACAGAAAAAGGTCCATAAAAGTCCACATAAAAGTGTTGTGAACTCGCATGAACGTGCAAATAGAAAGTGCAGTGTACGACTGTTTAGGCTATAAAAATATACTAAACGATGTCGTTTCCAGTAAATTATGGACGCTACCCACTCAGGACACTTTGATTACAGTATGGAGGAATGCTGACAAGTTTTTGTGGACTTTTATGGACCTTTTTGTTTCGAGCACTGGTGAACTATACCTTTTGAAAGTTGGGGGAAAACGAAAACCTGTCCGATCTCCGGCTGCATTTGAGATATTAAAAAAGTGCTCCAGAGTCTTGCTCAGCATGCGGGTGAGTAGAAAATGAAGGACCATCATTCTGTGGGTGTACTATTCCTTTAAGGGCTATTTTGTGACTTACAAATGGGACACCCCTTAAATGCAGATACATCTTCAAACTGTGGGGGGCAGCATTACGCGAAAGAGGCGTTCAGTGTGTCAATTCAGAAGAAGAAGACGAAGTAGAAGGAGGAGGAGGAGGAAGCTTTACTTTATTAACATTTATTTGCACTGTTAACGCTGTCAATTTTTGCAATATTCTGTAAAATTGGGTTCACTACTCCTTTCGCTGTGATTAATCAAAAGCTTTAAACATCTTCTATAACGCTATAATAAACTAAAGTTGGGTCAATTTGTCAAGCAGAAATAGTTTAAATAAAGGAACAGCTGTGAAGGTGCTTTCACGTGATAATAATCACCCGTCAGCACCAGTTGTCACATAAAAGCCTCCTCAGCAGAGTGACGTCTCTTCTCTCTGTCAGATCAGACAAGAAGTCAAAAACAAGAAGCTTTTAAAAATCTATTACAGAAAATAACCTCTTCCTTAGTGCACATGTCTTTAGAAGATAAACTCAGCTGCTTTCTGGCCTCATTGATGACCTTAGTTGCTTTTTTCACATGTGGTTCAAATTGCTTAGATGTCAATGAACAGGCTCATCAACATGTCAAGTCTGTCAATGCAAGGCACTCTGGGCCATCGTAGCTAAAAGTCTCCTCATGCTCAACATCCATTACGATGTAGTCAATAGCCAATACTGTTCAGTACGTCTTTAATCTTTCTGCCACAGAGCTGAACTCAGCCGTGCGATAAAAAAACAATCTCTCCTCTAACTGAATCGGGACCGATAACATTTTGTTTACTGATAAAATGCTTTCTTCCATCCTAATCCTAAAGATGAATCCCTTCAAACTGTGTAGTCTTCGGTGTTTCTCATAGATAAGAGGTGGGCATCCCTGGTCCAGAAAGTAAAATTCCTGTCCTGTAGTTGTGCCAACCAATTGCAAAACCAGCTGAGTTTGAAACACCAGTTCGAAATGTAGCGGCAGATCCCGAAACATGGCAGGATTTTTACTTTATGGCACCTGAAGTGTCCACTTCTGGATACAGCTAAAGAAAAATGGAAGAAAACAATGTGTCTTTTCATTTAAAAGGTTAATTTAAAACTAGACATGTCTAATATTATTGGCCTACCAATATTTTTGGCCGATATTCGACATTAAAATGCGATATCAGAAAATATCGGTGTCAATGTTTACTTTTTTAATGACAACAAACACTTGTGGCCATGCGTCATTCAGAGTGTAATACATCTCTATACACTGAAATATCATAATATTTCGTGCTGCGATATCATATCAATATTAAAAAGCTCTGTACTGATATTTTCTCGTGAGATTCCGTATTGGAACGAGATCATTTCATTAGTTGTTCCATTAGTCCAGCATGTAGAAAAGTTGCTCTTTCCCATCTGTCATTGTGGAGGAACTTCATATCCCAGCATTCCTTTCAGAGTCATGTGACTACGGTGCAGCTGCTGACTGACTTGCTTTGAAGCTGCTTATAATATGTCTGTTGAAGTTAACAAACTATGAGAAACATAATTAGCCACATGGTGGCTAGTTGGAACGATAGGTATGAGTTGATATTGTATATTGGAAATTAACAGTTGGACAATATCGGTATATCAGGTATCGGTAAAAAAAGATTGAACATCTTTATTTAAAACTAGTTCTCTGTTAAGTTGTCAACAAAACCGGTTCATCCCTTGAGTTAAGAGGTTTTTTTCAGCTTGAATGCTTCATGGGTCAGAATAAAGTGGCTTAACAACAAACACTCACATATTCCTAAAATGGTCAGGTACAGTTTGGGGGCTGGACTGAAAATGAGTGGAAAAAACAGCCCCGTCGAAAAACAAACCTCAAAAGACCTTCAGACAACTGGAGAGCTGTTGATTATTTCATTTTATTTATGGGACACCAGTGCAAGATCATCATTTGACAGAGGAAATAAATCTAAACAACTAAGGAGAAAGAACCAAACCACATTATAAGATCAGAAGAAAGTCAGGAAGGAAAATGTGAAGGAAATGAGGGATGACTCAGCCTTTTTGCACAGTTCTGCACACAGAATATCAGCCATGTGTTTTGGTCTGTGGGGTTTTGTCCTTGTTATTCTTTTGCAGTCAGTTTTGTTTCTGTCATTTTTGAGTTCTGTGTTGTTTCCTGTTTTATTTTGTCTTTTTCCCCCTTGTGTATTCTGTTTGCTTTACTTCCCACCCCCTGCCCCCAGCCATTAATTGTCACACCTGCTTCTTAGCGATCAGTCCCACCGCAAACATCCAGGTTTTCCTTTGTCCTTTGCTGTCTCGTTGTTTGCGTTGTGCTAGCTGTGGGTTTTTGTCATGCTGTCTCTTGAGTTCAGTTGGTCATTTTTAGTTCTGCCTTGTTTAGTCTTGCTTTTCCCTGCTCTATCAGCGTCTTTTATTTTCTTAAACTATCATTATTCCAACTTCCACCTGTGTCCCACAATCCATGACACCATGAAGCAAATGAATCGGTGACACTTTTTTGGGGGGTCAACATTCACTCTATTTAATATGCCTGTCCGAAAAAAAAAGTCGCCACCTGGATTTAACTAAGCAAATATGTACTGTACAAGCCTCCTATATGGTAATTACTGCATGGGGGATTATCTTTCAGCTGCAACAAGTTATTTAACCCCAACTGGTCCAATGAGTTGCTTCGCATTTCCTAAGCAACCATGTCGAAAGACACATGGTTGGAAAAGATGTTAGTCGGTCTGAGAAGGGTCAAATCATTGGCATCAAACAGAGAAAACATCCTCGGAGACGCAGAAACTACGAAAATTGGGTTCAGAACTGTCCAACTCATTATTAACAACTGGAAAGATGGTTGGGACCCATCGTCTTTAACGAAGAAATGTGGCCCGAAAAAAATCCTGAATGATTGTGATCGGCAATCACTTAAATGTTTGGTGAGATCAAATCAAAGAAAAACAACAGTAGAACTCAGGGCTATGTTTAATAGTGAAAGTAAGAGCACAGTGTGCAGGGAACTCAAGGGATTGGGACTGAACAGCTGTGCAGCCTTAAAGGGGAAGTTTTTTGTTTTCAATCTGGACCTGTTTCCTAGCATGAAATATGTTCATTTACTCACCCAGACAGTTTTGGGGTAACTTGAATTCCTTCAGGAGATATTTAGATCCACTCCAGATCAGCGTATGTCCAATATAATGAAAGTGATGCGGGCAACCTCGCGCAGCCTCTAAATAAGGCATTTTCTGCCACAAACTCCTTCATTTCACCAATGTTTTGTTACAAAACCTTAGCCGGACCCCTTGTGAGCTGGAAGCGGATTGAAGTGGTGATCCTTCCTTATTAACAGACATTTTTACGAGGGATGCACGATATTGGAATTTTGGCTGATATCCGATATGTTGATATTTTAAACTCATATGGCTGATAACCGATGTCGATATTGATATTAAAACTGAAAAAAATAAGCAGTCATTGCAAGTTGTGTTTTTGTTATCCGTTTCTGACACTTTGAAAAATAGGGGTGGTAAAAATCTCGATACACTGAAATATCGCGATATTTTCATGTGCCAATATCAAATCAATATGAAAAAACTTTGTATTGATCTATTTTACTTACAAAATCTCACGATATTTTGTGAATTTTTGTGAGATTTCGAAACAGAACGATGAAGTATTACGAGATTTCGTTGGTAAAATAGATCGATACCGTGTTTTTAAATGTCAATATGATATCAGCATATAAAAATATTGTGAAATTTTTGTGAATTCTCGTGAGATTTTGTAACAGAACAATGAAATATCGTAAGATTTCGTTCGTAAAATAGATCAATACTGCATTTTTAAATGTCAGTATGATATCAGCATATGAAAATATTGCGATATTTCAGTGTATAGATATTTTTACCCACCCCTTGTCTTTAGATGTTTTGAAGTCTGCAAAAAGAAGTTTTTGAAGAAGAAAAAGAGGTTTTTCTTTTCTTTTCGACTTTAGAAATAGCAGGCTGATCGGTTAAATATCGGCTTTGATGATGTCACTGTTATGCAACAACTTAGCAAGTAAATGTCTGTAAATAAGATGAATCACCACAAATAAACAACACAAAACCGCTTCAAGCTCACAGGTGGGTCCCACTAATGTTTTGTAACAAAACTTTGGTGAAATGAAGGAGTTTGTGGGAGATAATACCGTATTTGGCTGCACGAGGTTGCCCGCATCACTTACATTATATTGGACATACGCTGATCTGGAGTGGATCTAAATATCTATCTATCTTCTGATTTTATTCAACAACATCAGTGGCTAAAACCTGCTTCCAAACACAAATGCGTAGCTGTAGTGAGAATCTTGAATTATGTATCACTTTGAGAAACATCTGTACTTTGTACTCAAAGAAAATAAGTTTAACTTTACATGCCACAAAGTTGTTGTATAATATACTCTGACCAGAAAGTCAGTGAGCATGACAGGATGTTTCTTGCTGATTTAAACCATCCTTTCTTTGTGTCTGTCAGTTTTAAAAGTCCTGTTTGAACCGCGTGCTTTCAGCTCACCTCCTTAGTTTGGCTTTCAGTGATTAAACTGTAGCTGTCATGAAAGTTCAAAGCTTCTCTTTCTAATTGTTTGTCTCCTCATGTGAAACACTCTGGGCCGGATTGCCTGTCAACACTGCGCTGCGTTATTAAACCTCCCCACGGCGCAGCTGTTTAACTGCTTCGGCTTGTTTTTGGAGCATCTCCATCCCGGCTGTCTCATCGCCGCTGTTTAGCATCTCACCTGTGATGCATCAGCCAGGCAGCGGCGCACTCGCACGCTGGCTCCTTTTCTGTCTCTTGTGAAGTAAGTGACAGCTGCAGATTTTTTTTTTTTTTTGGACCATCCCTCCCTTCAGGATGCCTGACAGTCCCCCGTTGCCATGGCAACAGAGGCAGTAAGGCTAGCAGTTGTGACTGATATGCTGCCGAGGTGTTTCCCAATCTGACACCCCGGCTCCCTCTCTCAGTCTTTTGTCTCCTTACGTCGCTGCCTCTCTCGCTCGCTCGCTCTTTCAGGTGGTTTGAGATGATGTGTTTGTATGTGTCTGCGGTGACACAGCGCCCTGCCCTGCTGGCTCATTGTGCTCACTGACATTTCTCCGAATTGAGGCTTTGACATGAAGGACGACAAGGCGCAGATGAAGCTTCAGAGGTGACCGAAGCACACAAACCTTCACACCATCGCAGGGGAAAAAAGAAACAAAAAAATTCACAGGCAGCGAGGGGGGGGGGAGTGTGTGCATGTGTGTGCACGTGTGGAGAGCGAGCCAATCGATTAATTCATAATAAAATTCGGAAATGTCAGAGCAAGTCCGGCCCCTCCTCGAAGCAGGTGACCCACTGATGGTGGCTTTGATTTGTCAGGCACCCCACTGGAGTTATCACAGCCAGGTGATTTCCTGGGCATGGGCCCTGTGTGTGTGTGTGTGTGTGTGTGTGTGTGTGTTGATGAGAGCCAGTTGGCAGGGAGACACAGATAAATGGGATCTGGACTCTTCAGTACATTCATGAATAGAAGCTTTCCGCCAGAGCTGAGGATGCTGCTGCTGCCGCGGTGTTGTTTGCATTCATGAATAAACCTGCTTGCTTCCATTCATGCAAACACAATTAGCTCCATGCTTCACCTGTGAGAGACAAGAACAGATGAACACAGAAGCCATCTCTTATAAATAAATGCTAATACAACCACTGAAGGACCTCATTAACTCTATTGTTCTTATAATCGTTCTGCAACATTGAATATATTCATTTTTGTCTTCATATTTTGAGAAGCTTTATTTAAAAATGCCCCCAGAAAAGACATTATTACTGGGATAGAGTAATTAAAAGATGTACTTGACACCGCATATTTTTAAAGTGTTCAACAGCAACGGATTGAGCATATTTATCCAGGAGGGGCAGTGAAAAAGATGCGAGAGGCAGAAAAACAAAGTGTTCAGCAGTAGACTGCGAGTTAAAGTGTGTTTGTGAGTGTGCGTAAACATGTTTGTGTGGCCTTTTGGGCTGCAGTGTGTGTGTGTGTAGGAGTGTTTTTGAGAGATATTTTTAATTCTGTATGTCAGCGCCTCTCATCTCCCTCAGCAAGAGGCGTCAGAGGGAAGCAGAAAAACATTTCCAGTGCAACCATCATTTAAATACACACACTCATATACACACAGAAACTTGTGCAAAGATGTACAGTTTCAGGAGTCTTTCATACGGCACCAGTTGCATCTTTAAAAGTTTGAAAAAAACCTGCCAGATTGTCAGTTTTCCCCTCTGAGTGCTTGCGAGGGAAGTTTTACATGAGCATGATTAAAATATGAATGTGATCCAGGATAGATACGACTCCAGATTAACTGAAGTAAGTGTTGAAATCTGCTCATTAAAAGATTAAACACATTCAATGTTCCTCACCAGGTTTGACAACACATCAGCAAAGGGTGTTAAGAAGAGAAAAAAGGAGATTGTGATTCTACGGACTCTTTGGAGCCACAGTGACCCAATAAAACCAAACACATGGCAGATATGGACGATAAAGATTCCCTGAGGAGCAACCTTTGTTGATCTAATGACTTCTGTGCTGCTCCTTTAGGAGTGTCCAGTCACCGAGGACTACAAAGTGGGATTAGGGTCATCAAGGATTTCTCTCAAATAGCAAGTAAATGGATTTTGCTCATGGTCAGTGAGGTTTGAAAAGCACTAGTCTGTCAATCACACGTCACAAAGGATCTGCAAACTTAACGGTCAGTTCATCAGTTCCACCTTGGTGTTGGAAACATTCATGGGAGAATTTGCTCCATGTTGACGTGATAGAATCACATGGTTGCTGCACGTCCATGGTGATGTGACAGTGTGGTCCTGTCACTATGCCTCCGACTGATCATGTGCCCTGGCTACTTGGCCACAGGGATGTCCCTTTGGCTGAATGGTCAGTGTGCATGACTTTCACCCGGGAGTCTGGGGTTCAAAGCCCACCTGGGCCCTCAGTTGCGTACCTTGCCACAGTGACAATCTCCCGTTCCACCGGTTTGTGAAATGTACATTCTGATTATTTTCAGATACATTCTTCTTCATCTCAATGCAAAGATTAAAGTTTAAAGTGATAGCTACAAGTTTAATTCCTTCCTGCCAGTAGTTGGCGCACTCGCACTCACTTAGCCAATTAGCATAGTAGTGTTACAGAACCGACTAACGGTTAACAAATGTTTAACTCACATGTTCAGGAGGAAGGCAGCAACCTTTTAACTGGGCTTTGTTGTCCCTTTCCTACCTTCATCCTCATCCTTCTTCATTTTTTTTTCCTGCTTGAATTTGAGAAGTAAGTTAAGATGCTATTTCTACACATAGCAATCAAGCTAGTAACTACGCAGCTGATGCTAATATTAAAATGATATTGTGTAAGTTCTCCTGTTATCTATTCACAAAAATTGATTATTTCGTTCAGAAGTGTATTTCCATTAATCAGTAATTACTCTCATCAACAAACTGACGTTTCTCCCTTGTCAGGCCCAGCAGTATGAAATGGAATGGTGTAATAGACAAATGTTTAAATAAAGAAATAAAATGAATAAACATGATATCAAGTGGAGCCTTATGTTCATAAAGCTCCGCTTGGTAAAGCAAAACTGTTCAACAGAATAAAGCAATCAGATTTCCATTCTGCTTGCTTCGATGCTGGACAGGACAAGTAAAAAAAAACAAACAAAAAAAAAAAAACTGACGTGCTCCTGTAAGCTCTGAATTTTGCCGTTCATTTCATTCATACATACATCAAACAGGTCGGCTCGGTGGGGGCTACCATGTCGTGTCGCCATGTTTTTTTGTTCAGTAGAAGCGTGACAGTAGGAAACCACAGAAACTCACCGGAGACACCAGCGTTTTCAGCTCAGTTCGAGGTGATGCCTTTGAAAAGTCACCGTGGGGCAGTGAGGAGGAACCAGCGTTACACTGATGCTGCGTTCACGTGCAGTCGGGCAGACGGCCGTTGGTAAAAAAACAGATGTAATTTTAATCACAGAAGCTGAGAGAAAGACGGTAAAACATGGGTGAGGGAAAACAATACGACATCGCCATGACAACAAATCAGATGTGGACTGAAGTCACTGTAACTGATCACTGCACACGATTACACAAGCATGGCATGGTAATCAGATGTATACACTGCAAAATCTCAAATCTTAGCAAGTATGTTTTTCTAATTTCTAGTCAAAATATCTCATTACACTCAAAATGAGACAAAAAAGAGAAACATTTCAGTTTGATATAAAAACCTGTTTTAAGGCAATGCATCTTATTTCAAGAAATCTTATCGAGAAAATTTTGCTTGTTCTATTGGCAGATTTTTCTTTTTTTTTTCTTTTTTTTCTTTTCTTTTTCTTTTCTTTTTTTTTTTTGCTCATTACAAGCAAAAGAAAAAAAAACTTGGCCACTCTTAAAATAAGTTAAACTTTTGACTTCATCCACCTTACTTCTGCCGGGTCCGACATTTGGGAGCTGTTCCCAAACCCAGACAACACCTTCACACTTGAAGCTTAAAAGCTGAATCTGAGCAAAAAGTCAGAACTCATAAAACTGACATTAAAATTCTCATCATTTTAAAAATGCATCATGAAGTGAGAACTTATAAAGTTTTCAGCTCTCAGTTGATCCTGCTGTAAGAGGTCTTTCCTCTGATTCTACTGGTTCAGTGAGCCTGTTTCAGTATCATCATCATCATCATCATCATCATCTTGTGATGATGAGCAGGTGCCAAACTACAATCTGCAGAATTTTGAGATTAAGAAAAACCTGGATGACCAGCAGTCTGGAGTCAACTTCACAACCAACCTGACACATCAAATATTCATCAGCTGCCCACTGAAGGTGCTGGAGCCGAAGAGGATGGACAGCCACGACATAATCACAAATACTCATTATTGCTTGGAGCTGCGCCCGTTTCACCTCTAACACTCACACTTATCCCCAACAGATTATAGCTCCATACATCAAATATTAAAGGGGTGGTGTGAATTATTGATCTCAATCAATGACTGCAGATCAGAGCTCGCAGCTGGCAGTGGAGGAGCTAATGTGTGGATGTTACATGAACAACTGAGCAGCATTATACAGCCCCAGCACTGCTACTGTACCGAGGACTCAAACACACAATCACAGTAATTAACCCTGAGATCGTAGAGGGATCACGTGTTTCAGGCTTACAAGCATCAAATTTGATTTAATCAAACATATCTTGGAATATTTCAGGTTTTTCAAATGTTGTTTTCCCTACAACACTGGTCTTTCATATCTGTTTAATTTAGAGCCGTTTGCTCTAAATTAGGGAGGGGGGGGGGGGCAACATTCACAGTTTTTTTCAATTGAAGATCACATTTATGTTCCATCCGTTGTGAACAAACCATCCATCAACAAAGGGAAGGATATTCTAAATGCACTCAAAGTAGTCACACTGTTCAGCACCACCGCACAACTGCAGCACTGTTTTCTCATGAACAAACACACACATACGTACTTCTATCTTTGTGAGGACAGTCATTGACATAATGCATTCCCTAGTTCCTGACCCTAACCCTAATCATCACAACTGATTGCCTAAACCTGACCTTTGTCCCAACCCTAACCAAAACTTCATTGCAACCTAAACTCTAAAACCAAATCTTGACCCTCAGGAACCTCAAGAAGGGGTTTCTCTTAGGGTGCATTCACACCAGGACAGTCCCTCCCTGATTTCTGAAAAATTTCACACCTTTCTTTGCTTTGGTTTGCATTCAAACTGCAGTAAGCGGACCAAACCACCTGTTTAAACCACCGTGGTTACAACAACTGCTTGCTAGGGGGAGACACTCCCCAATACAACCTCTGATCAATGATGAAACAGCAGGAAGAGGAATAAAACCGGACTCGGGGAATAAAGTGGAAATCTTTCTGCTTCTTATTTTTAGGCTACTCTGTCTCTGTCTACACATTTTCTAGTTGTTTTTGTAGTTGTCTTGACCTCAGCTTCTTCAAACACACCCTGTTTGCATTGTTCTTCCTCCAATCCAAACGATATTCTACCCCACTTCCTCCTTCCTCTTCTTCTTGATGCTTTATTGCAGTTGACAAACGTCACTTCCATCCATTAGGTGCGCTGGATATCTATGCTGGATAGTCTGATAGTCCGCCTTCAAGTGAACCAAGACCTCCGGCTTTCAGGTGGACTGGAGTCCACTTCTTTGGTGCGCACCAGAGTACAGTTGCTGTTCAGACCATAGACTGTATATAATTACTGGACGTAGCTTCCGGTCTCTTCTGAATAGAGAAATGTGAAGCCAGTTGGGCGTGTCTTACCGTCGCCATCTTGCCGTGTCACGTACGTCGTCACTCCAGGAAAATCCTAAAATGGGCACAGCGCGGCCGCGGGACAAATGATTGACAGCTGACGTACTGTGGGCTAAACGCTAACTGAGCTAACACGAAACTAAGAGGAGCTAACAAAGATAAGCCCCCTAAGCGGCATGGTTAAGGTAAGACATGCTTAGACTTGCAATTCGCTGACTAAACACCGCCGTTGTGCGACTCTGTAACAAACTGAGACCTTATTAAGAGCAAAGAAGGAGCTAACTAGGAGCCTCCGGTCGGCAGGCGGAGCTTCCGGTCTGCCGCATGTCAATCATAAGGATACGCCCTTAATTATGTGTAATTTGAAGAATAAATAACATCTAAACGAATGAGTTATAAAAAAATTCACCCCCCTCACAGTTGACATGAAGGTAAACGTGACCTAATAAACCTAAAATGATTTTTTGAACCAGGCTGTAAACCTGTTTATTTCTGCTGTGAAGTCGGCGTTTTTAACATGGGAGTCTATGGGGATTTGCTCGCTCTTGGAGCCAGCCCCTAGCGGATGAAGGGAGGATTACACTATTTACAACGCGGAAGAGAGCTTCACTGTTCTGAGGCGGAGTTTGCCCCTTGGTTCAGACTGTGCCAAATGAAGCAGACTATCCATGGAATTGGACCATGGTCCGTTTAAAGCGGACCAAACGGCCAAAGTGTGAACACACCCTGAGGGTTTTTAAGTGAGAACTGGCCAAAATGTCCTCACTTTCATAAAATGTCCTCACTTTGTAGGTTAGACACACAAAACAGTCCCCACAGTGTTGCCTGTACAAGTACACACACACACACACACACACATATCCTTGTACTTGTATCTTAGGGTACATTCACACCAGCCTTTTTGATTCGAATCAGGGTCTGTTTTCTTGGAAAGTCCGCTTTGTTTGGGGTGCTGTGAATGCGCAAACGAACCCTGATTCTGACCAAACAAGCAGACTCAGTCCACCTACAAACACAGGTCTCAGTGCGATTCAAGCGGACCAAATGTAGGAAAAAGACTACAACTACCACACTGCATTTGGTCCAGCATGACATTGTTGGTTAATATTATGGTTTATATTATAGGGGGCTACAGACTTCTATAGAAATGGCTCGTGGTGAACATGGAGTGACAATGACGTTAAAGTATTAACTGATATATGGTCAGAAGAAAACATCCCGGTTCCTAGTAAGTACCCACAGAAATACTGCAGGTTTTTTTTAAATAATTAATGCTGAATTGGAGGATCTGGAATATGCCTGCACAGTAGACCAGTGCCGCACTACAGTAAAAAAAAAAAAACCTTCAACACTATATAATATGTGTGATATGCTTGGAAGAAGTGGCAGCTCAGGTGACGAGACTCTGGCTTGCAGCGTGAACGTGATCTCAGTCCAGGAGATCACCCTCACCCACCAACTTAGCCAAGTCCCCAATCAGGTTGAGTTTAGTACTGATTCCCTAAACTTAACCTTTGCCCAACCCTAACCAAACCCTAATTCTGATCTAAACTCTAGAGCCAAATTTTGGCCCCCAAAAAGTCATCTTTCTTAGTGAGGACCCCCCACTTTCCAAAAAAGACCTCACTTTGTTGGTTTAAATGCAAAACAGTCTTCACAATGTGGCGAGTGCAGGGACACACACACATTCACAGGTAAGGCAGCTGTGAGCGCCACATCTGATTATGTTATTGACACTAGGCAGGAAACACAAGTGGAAACGTGCCTCAGCTGAGTGTGAAATACACAGAGGACCAGGCTGCTCCATCATAATAAATGACATAACTCATTTACATCATGGCTGCTTTACCACACGCTGGGAACAAAGTGGGCAGTTTATCACAGTGGAGCCTCGTCGTCCATAAACCTCTTCCTTTGTGCATTAGGACCGTAAATGTAGCTCGCTGCTCTGCCAGTCTTAGTTATGTCTGAGCATTCCTAAAGCCCTAGGCTCTGTGCTACGGCTAATGATTAGTATTTCCATAATGAGCTAAATGTTAGCTGCTGCCTCTAAGTGCTGCTCCTCAGCTGTCGGGGACAAGCTGACCTCCACAGAAACAAACACACTGAGATGGGGAAGAAGGGGCTGGGACGATAAAGACGCAACAGGATAGTGTCAAGGTTCAAAATGGCAGATATCCTCTGGAAATAATATCTTAGATCCCCTTCTGAGGAATATCGAACACTAATTTAATATTGTTGTCAATAATTCTAGAAGAAATTAAGATCTGTTGAACGTTGTTGTTCCTCAAGGAAAAGAAATAATATATTTTATTGCCTTTATTGTGACTACATACTGTAGTTTATCTTAACGCAGTCTCACAGTATTAGGTACCACCTCACCTCGTGCTTTTGTGTTTTCTCCAGTTTATATAACATCCACTCATCTATCCAATTCAGGGTTGCAGGGGAGGCTGGAGCCCATCCCAGCTGCCATTTGAGTGAGAGGCAGCTGCACCCTGGAGAGGTTGCAGACAAATAACCGCTCACGGTCACTCTCACTCCAAGGGTCAATTTACAATCACCAGTTAACCATGCATGTTGTTAGACTGTAGGAGGAAGCAGGTGTACCTGGAGACAACGGGGAGACGATGCAACGTCCACACAGACAGGCTCCGGTCCAGATTTAAACCAGGAACTCTGATGTGAGGTGACGATGCTGATTGCCTGAAAACATCATGCAGCCTGAAAACTATGTTCTACTGAATGTGGGGTCAGTTTGTTGAACGTTTTATCATTGATTTCTTGTTCACGTCTTGTTCAAATCTGTAGTTTTAATATTATTTAAGCAAATGTGGCCACCTAACATTTGAACATTAGAATATATTGCAACAGCCTTGGACTTGCTAGCCTTTACTAGCCTTGTTTGACGAACCTTCATCACAGAGCTGGAAGCCAAACTTTGCAGATGTGGGAAGTGTTGCCAGTGACTTTAGGCTTGTGTTTCTGTGAAGCTGCTTGCAAATATTTAATTTATTTTTAATTTATTTAAATTTTCAGCAGGAATAAGTAAGACTAGACACTAGACAAAACAATATTCTTTTTATTTATCTATCAAAACAGGAAAAGTACACATTAATGAGTTCTGATGTGTAAATGGGTCCGATTTTAGCCATCAGCTAGTTTCCATCTGTTCTCCCGTGCCAGTTTGATTTAATTTATAACACTATATATTTTTTAAAAGCACATCATAAATACATAAAGTTACATAATGTGAGTTTCTTGTTGTTGCACATTTACCATTAAAACTTCATTATACCAGTTAATAGAATATGTAATAAAAAAAATTAAGTGCAAATTATAGTGTTACTTATTAGGTTACCTATATAAAAAGAATTCTTTATCAACAGTGTCAACTTGAGAAACGGGCAAAAATGTTTGGTGTGGTCTTTCCAGGTAAACCTGTACAGTAGATATTCTCAATAGTTTGCAGGTTTACTGCTGCAAGATGTGAAGAGATTTAGAAGATCCAGGTTCAACTTTACTTTGTTTTATATGGCCACAACTTGTTTTACATGGTACTACAACAGTGCAGAATCTATTGTTTTGTTATTTTACTTTTGCTTGTTTTTGTTTTTACATCAGTGACACTTTGTACCAAATCTGTGCAATCATTAAAGTACCCATATAGGGCTGGGGAATTATTAAAAAACAACCCCTCCTAAAAACATTTAATCCATGTAATCTTGCTCATGTCAATTATTTCAATTATTTCTCTCAGCACTATTTAGAAATACTCGTTAGATGTCCATATGTAGTTAAACTGTGTGTGCTTCCTTTCACTTACTTTAAATTCAGTATCTGCTGCTCTTTTATTATGAAAATGTTTGCAAAAAATACTTTCAGTAACATAAGAGAACTTAAAACAGAACAATACTGAAATAATAATCAATTAATCATAATTGAGGTGTAACGCCCAGTCTAGCCACAAATAATAACACCGTGGGAGCATTGCCATTGGGCTTTTACATGGATATATATATGAACAACATTAACACCATATATGAAGAGCCAGCTGTTTTCCTGTGTTTCCACTCTGTCCATTGAGGTATCAAGTCAAGTCCTTGTAAACTGCTATCCTTCAACTTTTAGAGCGGTGGTGGGGAAGTCCTGCGGGTTTTCTCTGTATCCCCACTCCAGCACACCTGTTTCAAATCAAATAGATTCAACAGCCTATCAAGTTCTGCACAGTGATTCATTTGAATTAGGTGTGTATGAACAGGGACACATGGAAAACCTGCAAGACGAGGGCCAATGTTCCCTACCATTGTTTAAAATAGCAGAATCCTCTTATGTGCACGTCGTTCAGCTCTGCAGAAGCCTGGTAACGAGTCATTCATTTGATTCAGGTGAGTTGGAGAAGGAATGCATCTAGAACAGGGGTGTCAAACTCCTGTCTTTGAGGACCTCTGTCCTGAAGGTGTTTGTTGTGTCCCTACTCCAACACACCTGTCTGAAATTAATGGGTAAATGTGAAGTTGACTAGAAGCTGTGCGATACGTTTGATTTGAATCAAGTGTGTAGGAGCAGGAACACATGAAAAACCTGCAAGACGAGGGCCAACGTTCCCCACCATTGTTTTAAATGGCATAATCCTCTTATGTGCACGTCATTCAGCTCTGCAGAAGCCTGGAACAAGTCATTCATTTGTTTCAGGTGAGTTGGAGAACGGATGCATCTAAAACACAGGTGTCAAACTCCTGTCTTCAAGGGCCTCTGTTCTGAAGGGGTTTTTTTTGTGTCCCTGCTCCAACACAACTGACTGAAATTAATAGACAATTGTGAAGAATTTGACAAGAAGCTGTTGGATATGTTGGATTTGAATCCGGACAGCAGCCCTTGAGCACCAGAGTTTGACTCCTCTGATCTAAAAGTTGCAGGAAGCTCTGGATGACTGGACTCGGGTCCTCTTGGGGCCTGTATTACGAAGCCTGATTTTCTCTTATCGAGGTAACTTTAGGGTTAACCCTGGGTTTTTCGTCCGACGACGCTGGTTCACTTCTGATCGGGTTATATCACCCCAGTAACTTAAGCTGAACGCCTAACCTGGTCCAGAGCAGGTTGAGTTCTGGATAAGAGATCACCGAGTATAAAAACACCTTCCCCTGACCAATTAGCGCTCTCGGAAAATGCCCACTTTTAGAAGATCTTGTTGATGCTGGTGCGCAGATCTTGAGAGGAGTTCTGAGAAGAGAGAGAATATTCAGAGATGGTGCAACCCTTTTGATTTGCCAGATGACATTTTATATGAAAGATGAAGGTTTTCCTCTGCTGGACTTCGTGACTGTCAGCTGTTGGAGCCGTACATCACAAATGTAGCGCATCGCTCCAGGCACTGACTACACCACAGACACTCTGCATCGCACTAGGTTTCATTAATGTTAAACTAAATTAACTAATTTTATATAGACCAACGCCTCACCTCGAGTGAAAACAAATATTAGTGCTGTACTGATGTAGCTGAATAGCTTAATTTTTGTAGCCAAATTATGCTCATGGTGTTCAAATCCCACTCAGTAAACCATCATTCATTCATTCATTCATTCATTCATTCATTCACTCACAGTTTCATGCACACCGTTGGCAACGCTGATTATGTTTTTGTATTTGTTCTTTAATTGTTCCTATGATCATCTTGCTGCTGCGGGGGTTGCATCTAAAAACAATGTGGTTAAGAGGTCACACATGCAGAAAACATGAATTTATTAATTCAATTCAAATTCAACTCAAACTTTATTTATAAAGCGCTTTTCATGCCAAAGGCAACCCAAAGTGCTTTTCAAACAATAAAAACAAACGCATTTTTAAAATAAAACAGGCCCTTACACACCCAAGCACAAAACACAGTACACATAACTATAAACATTTGCACACACACACAACCCCCCACCCACTCAACTATGCATATAACTTCCAACCCCTAAAATAAAAACACTAAGACTAATAAACATCTGGCTTGACCTACTGTGAGGAAGCGATATCTTGGGGATCCGTTCACTCCAGGAGCCAGACACGGTCCCAGAGGGTATATCTGCAGGGACCAACCAGATCAGGGCAGGCCGGGGTCCACACCACAGTGATAGGGCTGCAGTGCCGGGCCCCAGCCACCAGGACAAGGGCAGCCACCCGCCAGCTCTCTCCAGACCGAGTAGGCAAAGCTCCCAGAGTGAAGGATCCCCATGAGGAAACACTGGTGTTAAAATGTTAAAACAGATAAAATAAGTGGACAGATAAGAACAACATAGAAAAATTAAATATTCATAAAATGTATGCTAAACAAGTCAATAAAATCAAAAAACTTAACAAACATAAAATAAAATAGAGTGAAAGTTAAATAAGTAAAATCAAATCAAATCAAGAAGCTAAGTTAAAAAGGTAGGTCTTGAGCCTCTTCTTAAAGCCACGCCCACCCATGCCGCCACAGTGAAGAGTTACAATAAGTGCACAACATGAGCCTGGAAATATCTGCGTGGACAGTATGAGAAGGAAATACACTGAGGAAGCGCTGTAGTGTGATGAAGTAACACTAGTGATCTATATTGTTGCATGATTGTACAATCGCACGGACTTATGCATTAACAGAGTCGGCAATTTTCTGCCAACATTCCTCCCTCCTTTTCTCTAGGATGATGTTCCTAATTCTTCATATTTCTCAATATCATCGTCTCTCCTCCATGTAAATATGTCGCTCTCTTTTCTCCATGTCTCATTGTCAGCGCTTCAAACGCCCCTCTTTTATTAGTGCGCACTATCAAATTGAAAACCCTGTAGACCGAGTTGATAACCAGCTTCGTAGTACCGTTAATCGAGATCGTGGATGTCTGGTTAAGTCAACCCAGGTAACAGAGAGAAATCCCGGCTATGTTAATCCAGCTTCGTAGTCCAGGCCCCAGTTGTTCATTAAGCTAAGCTAACCACATGTATAAATCTTTAAAAAAAAATCTTTCCAAAGCAAATAAACACATTTCCAGAAATGTCTCCATCACTGAACCTGTGTGACGTGTAACATTTAAACCTACAAATTTCCACGGAGAGCAAACAGGGTATCATGTCCTCTTTTTCACATTTGAAGAAATATGCATCATCTTTGTCGTGTTTCTCTAAACACACACACTCTCGGCCCCCCCTTTCTCCTCAAAACTGCTTCCTCCTTTCTATCACAATCTGTCTACTCAAATACAGACAGCTTGCCTGACTGCCTGGAATACTCATTCAGATCTGCTTGTCACTTCACATCTCCCTCGTCTTTGTCTTTCTCCACCTCTTTCTACCTCTATCTATCCAGCCCTCTTCCTCGTAATCTCTCTATCTTTCCATCTTAGCCCTTACTTTATGTGAGCAAGCAACTCTGCAGAGATTTCCTCCTTTTAATTCTTCTGCAGGGGAACCAAGGGAGTAGTGGGAGGAAGAGGAGGGGGACTCTAAAACTAAAGAGTGGGGGTTCTAAATGTAAACAGTCAAATGCAGAGCAGCTTAAGAGGGCTAAAAATAGACCAATGGAGCATAAGAGGAAGCAACCAAGAGACAGATAGAGAGAAAGCTTTGCTTACGGAATAAAAATTGCTCCCGACAGTCAGGGATTAGTGCTTCCCTGGAGGATTTTCACTCCAAAAGCCCAATCTGGGGCGACTGGGAAGAGCACCAGCCTCAGTCATCTTAATTCAGTTAAACCCTGCCCAACACAGATAAAGAACATGGATACATGTATGTGTCATGTAACACACACAGATTCACACATTCAAGAAATATGAACAGACGCTCTGTAGCGGAGTCGTTGTCAGTGTCGGTTTTCAAAAATGAAGTATTAATAGAAAGAGAAATGTTAAAAACAACACACACATACACAGACACGCCACTGAGAGGCTCATTACCAGCAGATTACTCAGCACCATCCTGCAGCCAACCACTGACGTGCCCGCTGTGGTATATCTAGAAAATATAGCTGAGAATGTTTAGAGCAGCGGCTGAGTGGATAATTGTGTGATATACTAAGTGGGTCATCCTGCGGCCATCCTCTGAATGAAAGGCTTGGAAACTCAGAATCTTTATAAATAAGGAGGATGAAGTGGATTATGTTAACAGCTGTGAAAAACCACAAAGGCCCAAATTCAGCTTTTCCCACCAAGATGAGGCCAAATTGAAATTTTTAATCCAGCACCTGCAATAACTTTGTTTCTGCATTCCCAATGATAAAAATGTGAAAGGCTTGAAAACTATCAGAAACTTCCTACATAAGGAGGATAAAGGTTTTCTGGTGGATTCAGTTCACTGCTGTGACAAGTCACCTAAAAGCCCAAAATCAACTTCTCTCGTTGAGATAATGCAAATTTGGATTTATGCAATAATTATGCATAATTTTAAAAATCAGTGTGTTAAATTTACAGATTAATGTCTTTGCAGTTATTCTTTAATTTCAAAAGCCCTGAAATCTCCAAATTTATAAATGTAGGCTGTATTTTTGTTTGTTGCAATGATCTGGCGACCCCCTGAAATCATCCTCTGATTGGGAACCACTGATTTAGATCTCCGACACAAAGCACCAATAGTGAGGAAATTAGTGTTTGGTGGAAGCAACAGAAAATGGAGATTTTTTTACTGAATAAGGAAAAGCAACATGCTGACTAATTGAAATTTAGAGTACAGTTCAATAGTATATTTTGCTTGGGAACCAAGTCAAACTTCTGAGAATGTTGGTGTTTTACAGATGAACACATATGTAAAGGTTTGCGCATTATCACATTCAGGTAACATGAATGATTTTCTGTTTGGTGCTAGTGTAGTGTCTGTTAATCACTAAGTATCCTGAAAAACCAATGTTAACTGTTTGAAACAGAAATGTTTGGATGGTTTTGAAATACTTTAAAGGGGTAATTTTTTTGCATTTTCGAGTTAGCCAAGGTAACTACTTATCATTGGAGACAGTTTCAACACATTTCATCCCGCTAGTTGCAGGAGGCCACCGATGCTAATGCTAATGTAAGTCAAGGGATCTTCTAGCCTGACATTAAAAACTATATTATCCACTCCCCAGAACAACTGAGGCAAATCAATTATAACGCAAGAATATCTATGTAAACACCCATGTTAATAGAATAATGTTTCCAATAAATCTCACCTTGCAATGCGTTGCATTGTATTGGTACAGTGTCTCAGCAGCAGAGTTTTATCACCCTTTTTTTCCAGCTGTTATCAGAATTAAAAAGTGATGTTGGAAAATATCGGTATGTTTTTTGCGGACTAATGTTTTTACTAACAAAATCTTGCAAGATCTTGTTGTTCCATTAAGTTGTGAGATCCTTTTCCATTATCACCAGTCCAGCATGTAGAAAAGTCCTTGTTATTGTGGAAGAACTTCATATCCCAGCATTCCTGTCAGTCATGTGACTACGGTGCAGCTGCTGCTGCTACAGACTGACTTGCTTTGAAGCTGTTTATAATATGTCTGGTTTTAAGTTGTTGGTTAAGTTACCAAGTTGTCAGAAACATTAGAATTAGCCACATGTTGGCTAATACCTGCTAGTATCTGATATCTGGCAGCCAGACGTCCAAAATGAACTCCACTGGCTGAGTTAAGGCTATTTTAGGATCTTTGCTCTGGGAGCAGAAAATAGTTGTATGTCTCAAAATATGAGAGATCCAAATATATTGTATCAGTTGATACTGGAGATCGGAAATTAAAGGAATATTACAACCACAGAATGATGTGCATTCATTCTCTGCTCACCTTCATGCTGAGCAAGACTCTGGAGCACTTTTTTAATATCTCAAATGCAGCCGGATATCAGACAGGTTTTCATCTCCCCCCCCAACTTTCATATAATGGAGTTCACTGGTGACTAAACCAAAAAGGCCCATAAAAGTCAACAAAAACTTGCCAATATTCCTCCATACTGCTCATCCAATGTAATCCAAGTGTCCTGAGTGTGGTAGCGTCTATGATGTACTCGAAACAACATCATTTAGTATATTTTAATGGCCTGAATAGTAGATCATCAAGCTGCAGCAAAGCTCGCCCCTACGAGTTCATGACAATACCACCTCCATTATATGAAAGTCGGTGGATAACGAAAACCTGTCTGATCTCTGGCTGCATTTGAGATATTAAAAAAGTGCTCCAGAGTCTTGCACAGCATTAAAGTGAGTAGAAATTGAACGCACATCATCCTGTGGGTGCACTATTCCTTTAAGAGTTAGACAGTATCAGATATCGGTAAAAAAGCCAATATCAAACATCCCTACATATACGTTGTGCTGCATACTGACACTGTAAATCCTCTCAGCATCCACTAAAATGACTAAAGTATACATTTTCCTGAGTGTGAATAAAAAATCGATATTTCTGAGAGCTGCAGGTGTGGTGGTGGAAGGAGGGGCGGTTGTATGTGGATCAAGGCTCTGAGTTAATTCCTTTTACAGTTTGCCAAATGAATGAATAAAATATGATGCTCCAGTTTGCAAAGAACAGAGGAAAAAATCTCTAATTGGAATCTCTGTCGGCTGAATGAGAAGTCTGGAGACAAATTATTCAAACACACAAACATGTTCTCTGCACATTTAATCTGGTTGGTCTGTTAGGTAACCCAAAGTTTTGGCAAAAGCTACATCCTCGGGGATGTGGGAGTCTAAACACCCACAATGATTTAAAAAAACGACAAAAATTCTCTCTGTGGAGTAATTTGCTTTTCAAATATTATTAAATGTGCTTATTTCTGCAGCCTAATTCTCTCGTTTTAATGATCTTAACAGCTACAGAAATACAGAAAGGCAAACATGTGGCCTGAAGCGATAATTCTGAACAAATACTCGTGAAATATTTTCAAATGTTTGTACAAACAAAGCTGACAAACTTCTGGGAAATCAGCTGCACTGTTTCCATACTTTAAGTCATGCAGCCACTGGAAGCCACACAGAAACACAAGCTTCTGTCTGTCAGAGGTCACATGTGGGCGCACAGCTCATAAAACTGCTGTGGAGAGGGGAGGAATATGACCATGCTGACGCTCTTCCTGGTGACACAGTGACAGTGATAGAGATATTTTCACAACCTTGCTCCGGTCCTGGCTGCAGAGGACAGGTCGCTGTACGTCTGTCCTTCATTCTGGTTTAGAGGCGTATTACGATGTTTCATTTTAAGGGAATCTATATTTTCCTAGTTTTGCATCATTTGTGGTTCCAATTTGGAGATAGTCAACCGTCTAAGTAATTCCTATCATTCCTGTGAGACTGAGACTTATCGGTTTTCTTTGTGTGGCCATCTTCTACAGATAAAGCCACACAATGTCAATACATCCAACTTTGTAAAGCTGGTCATTAGTATAAGTGTATATAGAAAATCTTTATCTCCACTTGTGTCAAAAGAACCCCTCAACCTGCAAAAAGCACAAGATCAAATGCAACTTGAGCTCTTTATAAGTGTCATGTTACACAGTGTGTCACTAGACAGCATTAATTTGCTTAACAAAGACAAAAACTCACATTGCAATCATTTGCAATAGTATTTCATTTTTGTTTCTCAGAAAAATTTGTAAAAAAGTTGTGTTTCATGAGAAATTATGAAAATATAGATTTTAAAGGGATACCATGTAGCCTTTGGCCACTAGGCAACTAAACCTGTAGCTTCCCACAGACCACACAGCTGTCGCAAAATTAAACGGTCTCTTTTAGAACCGTATCTGTGTGACAGTGTGGGGTCCTGTCACTATGTCTCTGATTGATCATGCGTCCTGGCTACTTGGCCCCAGAAATCATCTATTATTATTTACATTAGGCTGATGTTTGGGTCAAAAATTAGATGGTATTCCTTTAAAGAAATCTATTTTAAACAAATTGACTGAAAGTTTCAAGGTTTGTTTGGGTTTTTGTTGTTGTTGTTGACAGTCTTCAGCTGTTCCACAAAAATGGACAAAAATTAGTCACATTAGACTGGCTCATGGACAAACGTGAGGAATCACAAGTGGGAAGTCAAGGCGTGTAATTTGTCTCCTTTATACCATCTAGAGAACTTCATTAACCCTCAGATCTCCACAAGTCAAACAGGGTCATGCAAGTTATTTTTTGGTTATCAAAACAGAAACAAACACATTCATGAACAGAGGCGTCAATAACATGTTGCATCATGCCTCGTAACTCACCAGCTACTTTATAAGGTACACCAGTTCAACTGCCAATCTACCGGGATCTTCTCACACTCAACCATCTCTAGGTCTGGACCAGAATATCTGGTTGGTGTCATAGGTCAGAAGAGAATGGGCAAACTGGTTGGACATGATAGAAAGGCAACAGGAAGTCAAATAAGTACTGGTTCCAATCAAGGTGTGCAGAAACCATCTCAGAGTAGAACAAGAAACTGAGGCTACAATTTACACAGACTCACCAGAACTGGACAATAGAAGCTGGAGAAACGTTGGTCTGATGAGTCTCCATTTCTGCTCCACATTCAGATGCTCGGCTCAGAATCTGCTGGAAACATCGTGAAAGCATGGATCCATCCTGCCTTGGATCAAGGCCTCAGGTTGCTGCTGGTGTAATGGTGTGGGGGGGATTTTCTTTGCCCACTTTGGGCCCCTTAGCACCAACATGGCAGTTTAACCACCACAGCCTACCTGAGTATTGTTGCTGACCATGTCCATCCCTTTATGACCACAGTGGAGCATCTTCTGATGCTGCTTCCAGCAGGATAATGCACCATGTCACAAAGCTCACATCATCTCCACCATGACGATGAGTTCACTGGACTCCGATGCCCTCCACAGTCACCAGATCTCAGTCCAGCAGAGCAGCTTTGGCATGTGCTGGAACGGGAGGTTCTCATCATGGATGTTCAGCCGACAAATCTGCAGCAACTGTGTGATCTTATTATGTTAGTATGGAGCAAAATCTCCAAGGAATATTTCCAACAACTTGTTGAATATGATACCAAGAATAAAGACAGTTCTGAAAGCTAGATGGGGTCCAAGGTGGTACGAGGTGGACCTAATGAGTGTATAATTGCAGAAAGTCATTAAGCTTGTTTCTTTTTCCCATAATCAAAGTTTAAGATGAAAAACACAACTTCTACAGTATATGTGATGACAAATTTTGAATTTCACTTTTGAAACACTGGTGACCATAAGCTGAAAGTTTTTGCCCAATTCATTAAAGCCACAATCCTTATTTTTTCCCCAAATAGTCGAGCACATCGTCAAGTCTTTTTAAATCAAACAGATTTTCACTCCACTACTAATCTTCCACCAGCAGCCTCCACTGAAAAACCCACACACCTACACACAGATCTAATATAAGCTTTTGCTTCACTGACAATTAAACTGTTGTACAATCAGACGTCTCAAACACATGTAGCACAACAAGAAAGACAACAGCCCATGGCTTTGTCAATTCAGGCGCATTTACTTGCGCTACATTATGTTGTGAAATTAGGTCATTGGCATCAAGTTTGCATACTGATGTGACAGCCTGCCAGCCAAGGGTGGCATATATGAGTATGAAATTTTCCAGTGGAAATTACAACATGAGTGGGTGTTTAACTGTAATTTTGATGTCGGACTTTGGAATTGACCATAAATACGATACCACAGCATTACATCTGCATCTGACTTTGTATTCAGCCATAGAGGATATCACAAAGTGTGTGTACTTTCAGATTAATAGCCATCTGTAGGTATCACATTCATGTCCTTGATTAAATCTGCAATTTTGTGCAAGGTGCATGCAAACAGCTTCATCCTTGTTCATCCTCTGGATGGATCTGGAAGCGGAGCTGGTGCAGAAGCGAAGACCACGCTGCACTTTGGTAGAGCCTGTGGTGACCAGAAAACTAGATTTAGCAGCACATCCAACTTAATGAGGCTTTTAAGGACCTTCAAAATGTTGACTAAAAGTTTGTGAAAGGTGCACTTTCTTTTTTTTTTTTTTTTTTAGAAAATTTACAGACAAAAGTTATGTTTTTATATAACGAGGAACTTGTATTTTCAGACACTTCTTAGTCTGACCTATATTCTTCTCCTCCTTGCTTTGCTTTTCTTTTGCACCTTATTTCTTTACTGTCTCTGACAGGCTTAGCTGGGCAGTACATCTCAGATTGGTGTGAAATCGCCGCCTAACAGGCGGGAAATTGGCTCTGTTATTTTTGGAGCAGAGTCATGGGGGACCATCGAACCATCATCCTCTCTCTAATGAGCAGGTGATGGAGGCGTAGCCTGGAAAGGAGGGAGGGATGATTGGTGTCTCAAACGTCGCACACATGGCAGATTAACAGATGAGAGTGGGGAGGGAACACAGCACTGGAAGAGATAGCTGAGTAAAAGCAAAAGAAGAAGTACAGAAATGGTATGATGAGATTTCATAAAGCTACAGTGATTCTCATCGACAGAACTGGACTTGGCCTACTTGCGGTTTGTTTTCATGCTGAAATACTGAAAGACAAGGGGTCTGTGTTGTGTTGTTTTTGAACGAACACCTTCACTCCGATTGCAGTTTCACTTCGACATGGATTCCTCTTGATTTTGTTACATATTGAATTCCATTTTAAAGTTATTGTAACAGGATTGTGTCCCCGCCTCATTCTGCATCTGTTTGAAACATGGCTTAAAGCATTGGTTACCCACCTATTTTCCCTGTGGACCCCCATTCATGCAACTACCAAAAAACTGTGGACCCCTCTCACTGCCTTTTTCTGAAATCATACTTGGGTTTATGCTTTTATTTGCTGGGTTCTCACCACAAATGATGCATGATACACCTCAGCTCATTTGTGTGGACATGGAATATTAATCACACTGGCTATAAAACGTCAAAGCTTTGGGGACCCCCCCAAGGGGCAAACTCCACTGGAGAACGGTGAGGCTAGTTTCGGGTTCTCCAAAAACTGTAATTCTTTCTTCATCCGCAACGGGCTCCAAAACAGAGCAAATCTCCAAAAACTCCCATGTTAAAAAGACCAACTTTACAGCAGAAATAAACATGTTTACAGCAGAAATACACATGTTTATAGCAGAAACAAACATGTTTATAGCAGAAATAAACATGTTTACAGCAGAAATAAACATGTTTACAGCAGAAATAAACATGTTTGCAGCAGAAACAAACATGTTTATAGCAGAAATAAACATGTTTACAGCAGGAACAAACATGTTTATAGCAGAAATAAACATGTTTACAGCAGAAACAAACATGTTTATAGCAGAAATAAACATGTTTACAGCAGAAATAAACATGTTCACAGGTGGGTTCAAAAATCATTGTAAGTTTAATAGGTCAAATACCTTCACGTCAAGCGTGAGGGGGGTGAATTCTTTAATAACTCATCATCCGTTAAGATGTTATTTAATCTTTAAATTTCACATAGTTAGAGCCGTATCATTTTGATTGACAGGCGCCAGACCGGATGCTGTTTTTAGCCGCGGAGGCTAATAGTTAGCTCCCTGCTTGCTCCCAGGAAGGCCTTAGCCTGCAGCAGAGTTGCACTATGGCAGTTTTTAGCTGGTTAACAGGAAGTCTGAGCGTGACTTACATTTAAATCGCCTATCTTTGTTCATTCTTGTTTACTTTGGATTAGCTTGGTTAGCGTTAGCTTGGCTGTCAATCATTTGCCCCGCCTTGGAGCGGCCTTGCCTTTGCTCATTTTCTGAGAGTGATGATAACACGCGACTCGGCAAGATGGCAACAGTGGGAAATGCCCCAACTGGCTTCACTTTCCTCTCTTCAGACACGACTGGATACTACGTCTATAATTTTCACAGTCTTTGGGACCCCCTTTGGTCTTAGGGGACCTCCTTTGGGGGTACCGAACCCCAAGTTGAGAACTACTGGCTTAAAGTGTGTAAAATTACCCCCCAAAAAATGCATAATAAATTGTAAAAATGTCATGTACGATGACTGAGTTCACCACTGTAGTGATAATACAAAACTCCCCAGCTAATATTTTTATGTTGAACCGATGTGGGCAATAACTGGGCTAAAAACTGGTTCCAATATGGTATTGTCCATGAATTTCATACAGGCAGAATGTGATTTAAAGATCTGTCACCCATTTTTACACCAATGTCTACAAGGTACCCATGCAGAAATATAATCAGTGAGCAACTTTAATTTGGGCAATTATACAAGGGCTGTCCCGATCCGATACCAGTATCGGATATTGAGCCAATAAAGACGACGGTCGGATGGGATCAGAATGCGTCAAAATTTGTTGATCCAGAAAATCCATTCCAGCTTTTCTTTCAGACACTTCTTCCTGACTAAGAAGGTTGGATATCGAACACGGACAGAACAGCGACATCACGTGTGTCTAGGTTGTAGTTGCAACAGCAGAAAAACAACTCCAGGCGCTGGGATGCCAGGCTCGCTGCCAATACGACAGGGGGCCAGGAGCCTGCAGGAATTTTATCACTGACAGCAAGCGTAAGCTACGTTAGCTGACCGATCAAGGAGAAAAGTTGCCGTTTCCGTGGAAAATGTTTATGTGGGTCCATCTAGTGTACGTAGACTTCACTAAAATTTTCCAGTTTTTGCTCTTCTCAGGCCACTCCTCTTCAGAGACCGATAACAATATCTAGTATATATCTGATAATATCTCTGGGGCTCTGAAGCAGCTGCTTGACTGGACGACTCCACCAGCTCTCCCAGGCCCATCCTAACTGTGCCAAACATACTACTGCCACATAGAGATCGCATTTGGCAACCCGCAATGGCGGCCTGCGTTGGCTTGTAGGTGTAAACATAACACCATTGTCGAACCCACTAAAATGTATTTTATATTTATTTTCAGGCTAAAAATAATTTAAGGACCTTGCTCAGGGACCGAGGTCCTTGACCTGTTACCTGTAGCTTGACCTTCACCTCTGAAAACCTGTTAAACTGTGTTTTTAGAGGTGTAGTTCCACAAAACAGACACATAAACCAAGAATAAAATCAATTATCAGATCAATATGCATAATCTTTGGCCCAAAATACAGCTAAGTACTTGATCTGTGGTATTGGTATTAGTATCGGTATCAGAAGTGAAAAACTGGGATTGGAGCAGCCTTAAATTTGGCAACCCATGGAAATCCCAAATGGTTCCTATTTTTCAGCAGTTACCTTCATCTGTCATATACATGTTGGTTACTAAAAGTGCTAAAGTACTCATGTAATACTCATGTACTTAAGAGCATCTTATAAAGCATTTAGGATTTCTGAGGATGTACATAGGAATACACTACACAAATAATGCAGAAGATGCAGGGTTGCCACGATGTGAAGTGATTATTTGAACTTCGCACATTGAAGAGGAAGAATGAAATCCACATTGAGTGAAAAAATAAACTGATGTGACTCTTGAGAGGTTTGAGATGATTGAGTCTGGAAGATATCATCTTAAAAGATCATTTCTAGTCCCAAATATCTTTTTAATTAGGCTATGCTTAGGTTCGTAGGGAAGAGCTTTTCTCTCACATCTTCCCTCATTATCTGGTGTTTAGCTTTTCATCGTTTCTTGTGTTACTTTAATTTTCCCACCTCCAGACTCTCGTTCTTTATTCTGCCGTTTCAGCCCTCCCAAGTCCTCACTTAGCCAATCGCTCTATCCCTCGCTTTAAGCGGTCATTTTCCTCCAGGCTACTTTAGCACAACCATCTCCTCTTCTTCTATTCCAAGAGCCTCCACTTCTCATCTCTGCCCATTCACCGCCAGCATCTGCACTCTGGGGGTCCTATCCTACCCCCTTCCTTTAATTCATGTCGCTGCTCCATATGAAGATGCCATGAATCACCAATAGTTGAAAAGGGGGGAATATACCAGCAAAAAATGCAAATATTGGCCTAAAATATTGTCTGGTCGATGTATCAATCTATCCTTAAAGGGGAATTTCGCTTTTTTTGGACCTGGGGTGTGTTTTCATTTGTCCTTTCATATATGTGAGTGATGGAGAAAGAAATTTTCAGATAAACCAGTATTTAGTCGTGGCAGCCTAGCAGCCCAGCTAATAAGTATGGGGCAACTGGCCCCCACGCCACTCAAATAGGAGGCCAGATTCCACTAATATAAGCTACACATTAATACAGAACTGCACTTGTCCAGTGCACACCAAGTGTGTGTGCTCAGATTATTAAAGTGTGTGTGTGTGTGTGTGCCAAGCAGCAAAGTGTCAGGAACAATCTTATCTTCAGAAAGCAGAGCGTCGCCTATAACAACAGCCTATAGATGTCTTCACTCACATCACTGCACTATCTGCAACTCATCCAGAATCAGAACTCATGCACACATTTTAGGAGGCTTCGTTTTCCTTCTGTAAGCCGTTTTAATCGTGTGAAAACTTTGATGAATCCCAAAGAAAGACTCATAAAGGAAATCTTGTTTTCATGACTGAGGGAATGCACAGTCACTGGTGTCATTTCCACTTGGAGGCATCATACAGAGTATTCATCACAGTCCATAAATCCAGGCAACGCAAACATCACACACTCCAGGCAGCGCTCACACATCCTGGGAAAGGCAGCAGCCTCCACAGCAGCAGCTAAACACTGCCCCCTAGTGTCAGGCAACCAAATCATTCACAGGAAAACGTCTTCATCAGCATATCCGTCCTTCTTTTTGAATACAAAAAAGTTATATATTCAGAGCTTACAGCAGAGATGAGTAGTGTAACACAGCATTAGAAAATATTTGCTACAATTTCACAGATGTTTACACTTTGGCCAACTGGTAAATTCCCAGTGATATAAAACACACACATTCCCTTTTCTTTATTAACACAGCTCCACATCACTGACTCTGTCTGCCGATCAGTCCTCCAGTGCTGAACCGTCTGTGCACGGCTGACTTTTTTTTTACTTTTTCTCAGCTTCATGGTGTGCCAGCGCGGAGGGTAAAGTGGTCCCACAGGGGCCGTGGAAGTGGAACCTGAAACAAAGAGAAACGTCATCCACAGCTACGACTCAGACTGTGAAGCGAACCGGAGAGAATGACGCAGGTGTGATGGTGTGGCGGGGAATTAAACGTACTTGAAGCGCATGGTGGCCGGAGTGTTTTCCATGTTGAATTCAGCCACTGGAACGCCTCTGGCTGCCACCTGGGGAGCAAACATGGCCGCCGGGTACACCACTGAGGAGGTGCCAACCTGCAGGGAGGGGGGATTAAACCAGTGATTACAGGTAGAAACGAGCAGAAATATGCATGTCTGTTCCCACACAGGCTGGTGTTTATTAAGGTGACAATGTGCTCTATGAATAACACAGATTTTATTTTAAATTAGATATTTTCTGCAAAAAATGTGTATAAATAACAATAACACTATTATTATTATTATTATTAAGTTATTATTGTTATTATTATTATTATTACTGGTGTATAAAAAATAATGATAAATAAAAAATAATTAAAAAAAAAATTAAAAAACAAAAATATTTTTTTCATCTTTTTATTTTTTGCATCAGTGTTCCTGTCATTGCAGTCATTTTAATTTTGAAATCTAAAACTCAAGTACTAGATTTTTCCATGGATTTTGTTTGTGCTGCGCTCATATTTTAATCAAAATGTACCAGTTTGTTTCAAAGTGACCGAAACTAACAGTTTCAAGGAGTCTTGTTCCACTAGTTGATGTGTTGTTGTAACGTTACATCAAACTGCATCGAGTCCATGATCAACGGTCCAATGGCTTCGATCCAAATTGAAAAAATGGACTAAACATGGGTACAGTAATCTTTCTGAAGATGTGTAAAGGAAAGAAAATGTGAAATTGTTTCCAAACTTCGGACATTTCATTCACCAAGGTTTGGATACCAGTGTTCACACCTTTTCATACGAAGCTTGTTCAATTAATCCAAACTGTTACATGATGACAACTTCATGAAGATGGTTGTGGTTCAACATAAATGATAACAAAAAGATGAGACAAGCAAACAAACATGATGAGGCTCCTAGACTAAACTTTTGTTGATCAACCCTTTAAAACAACCATTGCAATTTTCTGTAACGTTAAGTCAGACTTCTGCACATGTTGACAAGTTTTTTGGTGTAAAGAGCACGGAGCTTTAATTTGTCTGGAGCAGTTTTGTTTGTTTGTTTTTTCAATTATATTTTTCAAACCACAATGGAAAAGCAATATTTTATTTCACTAAATTGTAATTTAGTTTTTTTTTAAAAAAATCTATTATCACTTTTTTTCAGTTTCTTGAAATTTGAATAACTATTGTGAATTTGGCTTTTTTTCTTTTAAAGGGAGGGTATGATTTTTCTCCCCCCCTCCGGACAATAAAAATAAATAAATAAATTGGACAACGACTGTATATATACTGTATATATATATTTAAATACACACAGTCGTCCTCAAAATTATTCATACCCCCCAATTAAAGAAGGAAAAAATGAGCTGTCGGTGAAATAAGATTGAATTGACAAAAGAATAAATAAAAATTCTATGAAAATCATGACACTGATTTTGAATTGTGGTTCAACAGAAATATTAAAAACACACAAAAAATAAAACAAATAAATAAGCCTGATGGGCCTCTGAATTTTGTTGAGCAACACTTTGAGGCAATCAGGCGTTTTCTCTAACGTTGAAAAAGACGTCTGCACCTGTTAACACGTATGTTGGTCCACTGTTCATGAGAAGGGTCCTCTAATGAGTCTGGGACAGACAAATTTGTTTTTTTTTTAACATTATTATTTCCAACCACAACTCGAAAGCAGTATTTTAATTCACTAAATTATAATTTTGTAAATTTTTAGGTATTATTAGTTTCTTGTTGTTTGAATTACAAATGTAAATTTAGCCTTTTCTTTAATTGGAGGGTATGAATCATTTTGAGGACGACTGTACTATACACATATAATCATCTAATTAATCCCCCAAACACAAACAGTTGCTGTCACAAGCATCTCCACACACACACACACACACACACACACACACACCACGAGGCAGAGGTCGCAGCTGTCCAGCACTTGCTCTGCACTGGTGAGGATGTCAGCATCCAGAGTCTCTCCAAACCAAACCACAGCTGGTCTCAGGAGGCCGTGACAGCCCTTCTGCTCACACCTGAAACACACACATACACACTGTGTCACAACAAATAAACTCATTTGAATAAAAGCAGGGAGATAAGCGAGATCACGGGTGTGCGCCGTACCGGGGCAGCTGCTTGACGGCAATCTGGGCGTCAACACAGTCCGGGTCTGGAGCTCTGAGGAAACAGTTCGGCATCCTGGTGAGTATTTCTCAGATCTGATTAAAATCCTGCGTGGGGTCTTTGTTTCATTCAAGTCAGGTCACATGACCACGATCAGGTCATCTTAACATCCTTGATTCTTCAGGTCTGGCTGTAATCAGGCCTGAAGAGGAGCCTTTGTGAGCAGAGCCTGCGACTTCCCTCCACCGTACAGAGACATGCGGGTTCGGTTAACTCCAGATCAGGGGGGGCCAAAGTCGGTCCTTGAGGACCACTGTCCCGCAGGGTTTCACTGTTTCCCTGCTTCAATTCAAATTAAATGCATCTAGTCGCCAATGCAGTTCTGCACAATGATTCATTACAGTGAGCCACGATATTGTCAAACTGGTATCGGCCCATATTGGCTTTTTATATATATATTCTTTTAAATTATTTGATTATTCGATAGGGTCAGAACATATAAAAAGCAAAGAAAAACTTCTGAACACACCAGATTTAGCCAAAAGGCCAGTTTTCATCTGTTGTCCCCAGCCAGATCTTATAAGGCTCCCTGAAAAGAGAAAACTGTAAAAACAACAATTACCGATATAATTAACCGATATATAACAGCCGCTGTTTGGTGGCGAACTTGCAGTTTGTTTGTTTTTTTCTTGTTTTTTTAATTGGTGGCGCATGGGAACAACATGAAGCCTCACCCACTGTACAAGATCACTAATTTTTAGGAGTGGGAAAAAATATCAATACACTGAAATATCGCGATATTTTCATATGCCAATATCATGTTGACATTAAAAAGTGTGGTATCAATATATTTTACTAACAAAATCCCGCAAGATTTTGTAAGAGAACGATGAAATCTCATGAGAATTTGTGAAATCCCGCGTGATTTTGTAACAGAATGATAAAATGTTGCAAGATTTCGTTAGTAAAATAGATTGATACCGCGTTTTCAAATATCAATGTGATATTGACATATGAAAATATTGCGATATTTCAGTGTTTTCATATTTTTTCCCACCCCTACTAATTTTGCACAAGGGACGAATATTACACCATTTTCAGCTTTATCATCGGTATCTGTCATGAGAAGCAGAAAATTATCAGTCATCTGTATCGGTTGAAATTTTTCATATCGTGCATCACTAATTAATTTGAATCAGGTGTGTTGGAGCAGGGAAATGTGGAAAACCTGCAGGATTGTGGCCCTGGAGGATTGGAAAAGGACACCCTGGCTCTAGATTCTCCCAAGAAGTGCATTTAGTTAACATATAATGTCGTTTGTAATTGGTTGTTTGTCTTTCTGTGACCGTGCAATAGATATCAAATGATCAAATCTTCAAATGATATCCTTCAAAATGGTGAAAAAATATAAAACAAATCTAAGACAAAAAAAATTCTACAGGCATGAAAATAAAGTGTACTTATTATCTAAGTATCTCCTTAGGGTTTTTTAGTGTTGTCACAAATTAAAGCCTTCCCTGTGTGACAGAAAACTGGTGGGTAAAAACAAAAGACCCCTAAATGAATCAGACAAACTGACAGCGATCCATTTCAACACCAGCTCTGCTACTAATTGCGGTTCTGGTGTGTAACTCTGCAGCTGTAACACGGGAACATTTGTCAGCAATCACCGACATCCATTTTAAATGTCAGGTAAGTGACAAAGAGGCTTTCAGAGTGACATTTGATATCTAATTTTTCCCTTTTTTACGGTGTCATCAGGTGTTATTTAGCTCCCCTGACATTTGACTGACTGAAACGGACCATTTTCTCTGGCATTTTGAGCTTAAATGACTGCGATCGATATCTCTTACAACACATTTTTTGCAATGTTGAGAAAAACAGTTGAATTTAGCAAACAGTAGCAGATGAAGCTCTTACCCTTTGCCCTTCAGAGCATCACATATGGGGCTCTTGTAATTGGCCGCCTCGTGACCACAGCTCATGCAGCGCGTTCTAAATAAGCTGCCTGAATTAAGGAAAGAAATGCAAGGTGAGTTTCAGGATTTGCATTTTTAAGTTTTCTGTATTCAAGAACTAAACCATAAAAAAAGACTATTGCTGAGGACAAGTATGTAGAAGCATAAATGTGAATGTCCCACACAATTTTCTTATTTTAAGGTGAAGCCGTTATTTGTGCAGTTTTGAGTTTAACTTTATTTAAAGGTACAGTATGTAAAAAATCAAAAGTCAATGGCAGAAAATGTGATGTATAATTCAAAACTGTATTTCTATTGATGTGTAATCGCACCACTAGAACAGCTGTTATATGTTTATTTTCTTAGAATGAGACTTCATATCTACTTGTTGGGTGGTGCACATATGGAAGCTGCCATATTTGTGCCACCATTTTTACTATGGTGTCCCTAAAACAATGTGTGTGAAGTGAGGACCCTCTGAACTTTAAAACTGCTGTAGCAGCTTTGTTTAATGGGAGTTAGAGCACTTATTGGGATCAGTAATGCTTTAAAAGACATTAAAAGTAGCTACACCTGAGACCACTGGATCCACTCACAGATGAAAACATTTTTATGGGAGAATTTTGGCTTCTAACATCTTTTCTTTCAAATACCCATCTTTACCACTCGATGTCAGTAATTCTTACATACTGCACCTTTAAGACTGAACTAAGAGAGCCGAGTTTGACGGCAGGTTTTTCTCACCGTGGATTTCCAGGATGTTCTTGGATCCAGCGCGGCGGTGGAGCTCGTCGATGTTCTGGGTGACGACTGTAACTTTACGCCCTTGTTTGCTCAGACGTTCCTCGCACTCGGCGATGGCCAAGTGAGCCGGGTTGGGATTTTTGGTGAGCATGACCTCCCGCCGGTAGTGGTAGAACTCCCAAACGCGGGAGGGATTTCGGGCGAAGGCTTCTGGAGTGGCCAGTTCCTGACAGCAGGAGAAGCTGCGATGCTTACGTCTCATACATACACTCTCACAGTGCAAGATAATTACCGTATTTTCTGGACTATAAGTCACTTTTTTTTCATAGTTTGACTGCTTGTACGACTTATAGTCCAGTGCGACTTATATATCAAAATATATACAATTTAACATATTTCTACGTGTTAATTCATATTGACTGACATGAGCCAAGAAGTAATCATGACCATCTAATGTCACATGATGGCGCTCTTGGCTTGTGACAACTATATTCTACTCCAAGGGTAAAGATCCCAAAACAGCCTTATCTCAGTGAAAGGAGTTTATTTTGAACATATGGCTGTACTGCCTGGAACAAATCCTCAAAAACCATGATTATTTTTCTTAATTATGACATTTATGATCATTTACAGGCATTAACTTTGGAAGTGTAGTGATTGGAAAGTTTAAGCAGTAACAAAAAGGATGTGAAAAATCTGAAAATCACCCGACTTTTCTGTTATTTACAGCAAATGACCACGACTTATAATCCAGTGTGACATATATGTTTTTGTCCTTTTCATGACACACTATTTGACTGGTGCGACTTATACTCTGGAGTGACTAATAGTCCAGAAAATACGGTATAACTTTCTGCTGTAATCTTCCTGTATTTAAAATTGCAAGGCACAAAACATTTTCTACTGCCTCCCTCCCTTTTTTCTGCAAATCTGAAGCATTTGACCAACCTGTGCTTGCCATTTCCTCCAGTAGCCTCCGGCCCCTCTGAAGGTGGGAACTCCGCTCTCTGCGCTCACCCCTGCTCCGGTAATGATGGCTATATTGTTGGCTTTGGAGAAAATCTCCCTGAACGCTGCCAGATCTGAACACAAACACGGTGACCTCAGACCCGACAGTAACGGACACAGTGGTTCAACAGCAGGAAACGTAAATAATACCTGAACTGGGTCTGGCCATGGTCTGGTTCCTACCAGACTTCCTCAGGTGGGCATGTATGTGACTGTTTATGTAGGCTCTACAGGCTAGCTGGCGGACAATCATCAGGATCTGGCAACTGAGGGAGAAAAACAACGTGCCACATTTTTAGTTTTTTGATTGTTTAAACATAATAGATTGTTTAAATGCTAATTGAAATTTTGCAATTAGTTGTGTAACCAATGGATAAAAATACACAGTACACAGTGAGATTACTTCTAATGTAAATGTAAAAAGTATTGCTTCTTACGATAAATAACAGACATAGCTGCGAAACTGTGAGTTGTGTAATTGTCTATCCTAAATTGCAAATTGCATATTTAATAATCAGGATTTCCTTTTGGTGAAATAAAATCCTACTTTTACAAACATTACCAGCACAAACTACATTTGAACAGCATTTATTCCAACACGTGTGTAATTCTAATCAAAAACTCATTCTAATCAAAATATCTCACTCAAAATAAGACAAAATTACTTAAAGAGAAACGTTTCAGTAAGATATGACATCTTCTTTTTCATCCTGTTTCAAATAATCTTATCAAGAAAATTTTGCTAATGCCATTGGCCGAATTTTTTTGCTTATTACGAGCAAAAAAGTCTTGGCCACTCTTAAAATAAGTAAAAAAACATTTTAAAAGTTTTTTTTTTTTTGCTTGTAATAAGCAAAAGAATTCTGCCAATGGCATCAGCAAAATTTTCTTGATTAGATTTCTTGAAATAAGATGCATTCGCCTTAAAATGAGATCTTACGGAAATGTTTCTCTTTAAAAAATTTTGTCTTATTTTAAGTGTAATGAGATATTTTGACGAGAAATTAGAAAAATAAACTTGCTAAGTTTTGAGTTTTTGCAGTGTGGCTTTCATCAAAAGGCTAAATTTCTTACTGGCATTGGCCTGCTAAGGGGCTAAAGATGGAAAATAGCCTTGGCTATAATCTTGCATGTTTACATGTACATGTTAAAAAAAATAAACATTGTCCCTTTATAAATAAATAAATGCAAAATGCACATGCCCGTCCTGTAAAACAAAGGGCAGTCCCAGTCTCTAATCATACTGGTCATCTCCAATCATCTATGTAAGTACTCCTTTATCAATAAATCCTAATAAAAGAACAGCTAGCAAATCAAATAGCCAATCCTCTCTTTTCACAGACACTACATGATGCTTTTTGCAAATATATGCCCATATGCAAGGTCATTGAAAAGTGTTATCATGTGTCTTGTTTGGTCAAGAGATTCCATCCCTGCTGTTTATTGTACAGTAATAAGCAGCATTTGTAGCAGAGATTAAGTCTGACAACCCAGTTGTGTGGTTAGTAATTTCAGCCCATCTTATGAGTTCACTGGAAAATGGGATATATTATCTATGTATGTGTCAATGCCAGAAAGCTCCCATTTTCTAGAAATCTGTATTGCTTTAGTATCTGTTTGACTTAAAACAATGAATAGATTATTAGTCAGGTGACTGAGAGAGATAGGCTTTAGGAAATATAATAATAACAATAATAATAATTGTCCATATCACGTCATTACTATTTAACTATATTTTCGGCCGCTCTTTGCTTCCGTACAACCTGAGCAGCAAACTGATTTTGTTATCCTGATTGCAGCTCACTCCTCCAACAAGTTTCCACAAATTAGACAAGAAAGCATCTTTCAAGGGTAAATCCTAAAAAATGAAGCTAGTTTGATGAGACGCAACTTGCTGCTGCACAGGTGTGATTTGTGTCCTCAGGTCATTCAACTTAATAAAATTCAGAGGTCACCTCAACATTAAACATTAAGCTAACCTGCTACGTTGCTGCTGACGACGCAGCCAGAGATGGCAACATAATTTCAATGAGAAAATGACCCGAGGATAGTTTCTGTTATGCTGTCTATAGATGCGGTTAAAAGTCTCATTAGCTTTCAATAAAACTCTGCAATGCAAAGCTACCCCGCTAAGCTAATAGACAGTTAGCACGCTAACAAGCTAGCGCTAGTAAACCGGGAACTCGCGCAAGCTGTCTCGCGCCCTGATGGCGTAGGAAGGCGGCATGGGCCGGTGTTGTCATGCTGTCAGGGTTAAGTGTGTTCTTTCATCAGCTCATAAGTTTATCTCTACCTGTCAGACTAAAGCCTGGACCATCAGCTGCTGCACGCAGGAACTTGGTGGAGCGTCATAGTGGTGGGGGCGGGTCGATCCGGGTATGAATCATGTCGATACCAAACGTTGGCGTCAATATCAATCGATACTTGCAAAATTTTAATACATAGGCTACTTTGATGTTGCTTGTAAACTTGGTGGGTTCAATTCACTGCAGTCACAAAGCACCTCCAATGCCTAATAATAACAAAAATAATAATAATGCCAATTTTACATTTTTACTGTGTGAGTAAAAACTTTGTGGTCTATGAGTTAGTGCATTAAAAAAAGAATGCATTGCAAAGATTAATGTCTTTGCACTTAATTAAATACTTAATTTTAATAGCCCTATAAAAAAGTATTGGTATCAACGACGATACTAGTACTTAATTTACTTGGTATCAGATCGATGCCAAATCTCGCCGTATCGCGCGTCCCTAGTTCAGCAGCCTGGGTCAGCTGGGAGGACATGAGCCTATCCAGGAAGACAGCGAGGTAAATAACAACCTCTGTAAGTCTCGTGACCAGCAGAGGAGATGCTGGGATTTTTACTATTTTAATGAATAATTTAGAAACGATCTTTTTTTTGTTTTAAACAATGCTGAGGTTTTTCCTCAGCTCTTTCCCTTAGATACTTTTCCAAGCAACCAGTTTTTTAAAAAGGCATTTTGTAGCTCCTTGCAACAACACATCTTGTTCCAGTTGATGTGGTTGTAACTCGTAAAACAATATTGAAACAGTTTGACAGAGAGAAAATATTATTATTGCTGCAACAAGGTGTTTCCTGAAGTGGTAGAATTAAGGAAGCAAATTATATGAAAAGGCAGCCATTGAAAAGTTTTGGAAAGTCCTGGAGAAACCTGGAGAATTCCAGAGATGTAGAATAAAAGACTGTGATGAGGAATAAAACTGCTCAACCCAATTTTTTTTACTTTAAAGATAAATAAAATTGTGCAGACTCTGTTTTTGACTTATATGTTGCATTTCCATTTAGTTTTGCACAAATTTTAACAAATACTGCACCAATGATGTTTCCTGATAATGTGAAATTGGGGTAAATGCATGAATATTATTAACAAGATGTTGATTTGTCAGATTATTTACGTACAGTCAAACTTGTGGCTGTTTGGAGATGTTCTGCATCTTAATTTGAGTGTGTTACATTTACAGTAATCTCCACCAGAGGCCAGCACTGAATTGAGTTGAACTGTCAGTAAAAAACGAAGTTCAAGTGCAAAAAAATGATGATTAACAATCAGAATCTGGTTCAGAGTGATCATTTAGATTCCTTCACTGATCTACATCCGACCCTCATGCAGGTCTTTGTATTGTTCTGTGTATAACTGGCCGATTGATGCATAATGATTCCTGTTTAAATGTTTGGGTTTGAAGATGTTAAGTTCAGCACTTGATGTTATTTCTTTATTTTTATTCATTTGTAAGTTTAGTTTTGCAAAATCACTTTAAATGACTGAACTTTAGGATTTTTTTCCCCTTACAAATTCACAATAAAGGCTGGTGAATCCAACAGTTGTCCTCAAAATGATTCCTACCCTCCGATTAAAGAAGGAAAAAATTAGCTGTGAAACAAGTTGAAATTGACAAAAGTGATAATAAATAAAAAATCAATGAAATCACGACATTGATTTTGAATTGTGGTTCAAAAGAAATATTTAAAAAAAAACAGCAAAAATAAAACAAGTAGCCTAAAGAAGCATGATGGGGCTCCGAAGCTAAAATTTTGTTGAGCAACTCTTTGAGACAATCACTGCAATCAGCTGTTTTCTGTAATGTTCAAAAAGACTTCTGCACCTGTTGACAGGTATGTTGAAATGTCCTCTAATGTGTCTGGGGCACTTTTATTTGTTTTGTTTTTTTTATACTATTACCTTCAACCACAATTCAAACGCAATGTTTTATTTTGCTAAATTATAATTTTGAAAATTTTTATATATTATTAGTTTTGTTAGTTCGTTTTTTTTTTTTAATTTGAATTTCTATTGTGAATTCAGCCTGTTCTTTAATTGGAGGGTAATTTTGAGGATGACTGTATCTCATTGATTAGGCTACTGTTTTGGGGCAGCTAGTATCAATTAATATTTTTAAAATGTTATTAAAAATTTATATTCATTTAAAAAAACATATTTTCATTTCCCAACCCCTAAGATAATAAATAAGAAATTACAAAAAGTCAACAAATGAATATTTAGATACTTGGATTTCCTTTTCCGTAGAATTGTATTTATTCAAAATTATTCATTTGGGTATATATATATATATATATATATATATATATTTTTTTTTAACACTGTAGGGCTACAATTGGGCTATTTTTACCGGTAGGATAAATTGTACAAAAAAAAAATGCTTTTGTAAGTTCTCAGATACCAGTCAAAGGATTTAATTAGTTAATTTTTCAACTACAGGTTTGAAACTAGAAACCTTAAATTGAGATTTTTTTGTGATAAATCGTTGAATTGCTGGTAATCCTTCTCTGTTTGGGGACTTTAATCTCCTGCCAGCATTTGCTGAGTAATTCCCTTACCTCAGGTGTGTGTGTGTGTGTGTGTGTGTGTGCGTAGCTACTTGTATTTGCTACATTGTGAGGACAATTTTGCGCGTTTAACCAGCAAAGTGAGGACATTTTTGCAACGTGGGGACATTTTGGCCAGTCCTCACTAAAAAAGTCAAAGAAAAACTCATATTTGAGGGTCAAGATTAGGTTTTAGAGTTTAGGTTACAATTAGGTTTAGGTATGGGCGATAGGGTTAGGTTTAGGCAATCAGTTGTGGTAGTTAGGGTTAGGGTAAGGGGCTAGGGAGTGCATTATGTCAACGAATGTCCTCACAAAGATAGAAGTACAAGGATGTGTGTGTGTGTGTGTGTGTGTGTGTGTGTATGTGTGGACGCGTAATTGCAACATTGTGGGGACTGTGTTCTGGATTTTTATTATCACTGTGGGGACGTCTTGCCCTCGTGGGGACATTTTCCCGGTCCCCACGGGGATGAACCCCGTTTTGAGGGTCAAGATTAGGTTTTAGAGACTAAGTTACAGTTAAGTTTAGGTTAGGATTAGGACAAGGGTTAGGTTTAGGCAATCAGTTCTGGGAGTTAGGTTTAGGGTTAGGGGCTAGGGAATGCATTATGTCAATGGAAAGACCCCACAAGGAATGAAAACACAACATGTGTGTGTGTGTGTGTGTGTGTGTGTGTGTGTGTGTGTGTGGACGCGTAATTGCAACATTGTGGGGACTGTGTTCTGGATTTTTACCATCACTGTGGGGACGTCTTGCCCTCGTGGGGACATTTTCCCGGTCCCCACGGGGATGAACCCCCTGTGTGTGTGAGGGTTAGAGAGAGAGAGATTAAGTTCCAATTAGGTTTAGGTTAGGATTAGGACAAAGGTTAGGTTTAGGCAATCAGTTATGGGCGTTAGTTTTAGGGTAAGGGGCTAGGGAATGCATTATGTCAATAGAAATACCCCACGAGGAATGAAAACTGTGTTTGTGTGTGTGTGTGTGAGCCACGCAGGTCAGTAGCTAGTGTGTGGGGTCAGCGTGTGTTTCCAACGTGTAGCTGACATACAGGAACAGATACATCCCATCATCCCTCCTCTCCTCCCCTCCATCCCCGTTACAACAGCTCCCGCCCCCCTCCCACGCCGTCTCGCCGGGCGGGTGCACGAGCGGCTGCCGCTGCGGTGCCGAGTCTCTCGCAGTCCCGCCGGTCGCCTGTGGACGCTGCCCGCCTGGCCGAACATGGCGGCGGCCCCGGAGGAGGAGGTAGACCGCAGACCGATCCGCAGGGTCCGGTCCAAGAGTGACACTCCTTACATCACCGAGGCGCGGATCTCCCTGCACCTGGAGACAGGTAGGCAGTGCGTTAGCAGCATCCACGGGGGGGTAGCGTGGAATGAATCGCCCCTGCCCGCGTGAGAGAAATCGCTTTGTGGCTTAGTGGCAGCTCCCGCATCAGCATGACTTTGGGCTTTTCATTGCTGCACCTTGGTGGATTGTAAGAATTTCCCCGCTTTTATTCCACCCATGCACGCGACGTGTGTCTCGCAGGAAAACCCAATTACCCGCAGGCTAAAGGACGATTGATTGTTCGTGCTCGCAGCCAGACTCCGCCTCGGCTGTCGGCTGCGGCGCGATGTTCGCTGAACTTGAAATGCTGTTGTAATTAACGCGTTTGGAGCGAGGGGATTTTGGTGATGGGGGGGTGTAAATCCTCACCGTGTGGCGAGCAAACGGGAGATAAGTTATTGTTTCCTTTGTTGCCATGGTCACGACGGTGCGCTGTCACGAAGCCTGCCTTCTCTCCTTTTTTCGCTTCTCTCCATCTGCATCTGGATGCAGGTTTAAAGCTACATGTCCGCTCTTTCTCTTCCTGCTTTGGAAAAAACGCAACTCCCTCCCCACGAGCGTGGCTGAGGGAGGCGGCTGTCACATCACAGCGGAGCTGTCCACGGCACCGAGGTGCTGAAAATACCACGGGCTCAGTGTGCGCGAGGCGCGGACTGGGATCGTCCACTGCTGATCAGCCTCATACATATTAGATAACTGTATTTATTTGTCATTTTTCTAACGTGCTGCTGCATCCGCGCTCGTGCCAGACCCTCCCTTCCCCAGAATTAGCCGTTGTGACAAATCCCGGTCACATGGCGCACAGCCTGGTGGGCTACACTCAGACCTTTACTTTCCATTTCAGCCTCAACTCTATTGTTCTGCTTCTGTCTGGATTTTTTCCTCCACTTCTCTGTCAAACATGCACCTCCTCAGTGCTGAGCATGGTTTTAATCCCAGAGAGCTGCTGATATTAGGAACAAGTATGAGGAATTACTCATACTTGCCCTGTAATACGCCCCCTTTTAGCCTCCTCAGACCTTCATGACTCATGATGCTCAGACCCACCTCCTCATAATCTCTCTCAGCTGCCCTCTGTCTGGCCCTCAGCCGCTCCTCTCCATTTTATGCTCTATTAAAAGCAGCACCTCCTCTCAGTAAGATCAGCCTCCCCAGTATAAATACTTCTTTTTCCGGGGAGCCCTGCATGTGTCAGGCTCTCCATTGGGCCTGAATGTGGGGAGAAAGTGGCAGGGTGTCTGCATGAGGTCCGTGAGAATCTTCTCCAATCCCAACTCAGGACTGGGAGGCCTTCCTGTTTTCTTTTCCTTTCTTTTGTCCCCCCCACAGCTTTGTTTAGGAATAATCTTTCTTTTTTCTCTCCCTCACCACTTAAGCCATCTACCCGCCCACTCCCAGGACCCCCATTTACTCCATGCTTGTGTTTAGACGTTGCTTTGCATAAATCCAGCCCACTCTTTTTCTTTGATGTGTGTCATCACCACGTGTGACAAATTTCTATGCCATCTTCAGCATGCATGTGTCTTATGTGTGGGAGCTATGGAGCAGAAAAGGGTTAATTTTAGTGTTTTCTTTATTCAAACATCAGGTTAAGAAGCTGACAACACAGCGTACGTTTTGACAAATATATGTGGATTCATTAGATTTGTGTTTTTTATGGTCACTTCTTTGCAACATTTTAGCACAAAAACATTATTTTGATTACTTATTAGAAGTAAATGACAAAGAATATCCAGTCAAGATCCTCAAAAAATCATATACCAGGTACATTTGTATCTGAAATGATTAGATTATGACATTTTCATAATGATTTTGATGCTGCTAGCTTCCACGTTGGATGCAGGGACAAGACTGTTTCTTACACCATCTCTTCCCCTCTCCATCATGATTTAGCAGAGAAGGGAAGACGTTAATAAAAGCAAGGCAGCGAGGGAACGTGAACCCCAGGAGAAAGGGTATTATTTGACTTAATGCAAGATCCTGTAATTACTGATACAAAATCTGACTTTCTTCTTTTTTATGACTAATTCAACACACCTTAGCTTTATTCAGAAAACACTTTCAAACAGAAATTCAAGCCGAAGTGCTTTACAGAGCAAAAACAGCACATGGAAGCATGCAAGTATTTACAGCTAACTACCGTATCTTACAGACTATAAGTCACACTTTTTTTATACAGTTTGGCTGCTCCTGTGACTCATAATCAAATGTGACTTATAGTGAAATATGTAAAATTTATCATACTTATGTACATGTATATACATGTACATGTGTATACAGTTGTGCTTAAAAGTTTACATACCCTCCCATTCAAGGAAAGGCTAAATTCACAATAGTAATTCAAATGACATGAAACTGGAAAAAGTGATAATAAATAAAAATTTACTAAATTATAATTTAGTCAAATAAAACATTGATTTTGAATTTTATTTTTAAAATAATTAAAAACAAACAAACTGTCCCAGACAAATTAAAGCACCTTGCTCATGAACAGTGGGCAAAAATACCTGTCAACAAGTGCAGAAGTCTGATTGATCATTACAGAAAACACAGTTTGCAGTGATGCATCAAAGTGTTACTCAGCAAAATTTGATCTCAGCAGCCCTATCATGCTTATCAACTGGTTTTATTTTATTTTATTCTTTTTAATATTTCTTTTGAACCACAATTAAGGATGCACGATAACCTTCCTTTAAAACTGAAATGCAATGTCTCTGTTTGTTGCCAAGTTCTGCACAAGCGTGATTGTGATCCATTAATTTGAGTCAGGTGTGTTGCAGCAGGGAAACATCTAAAACCTGCAGGATGGTGGCCCCGTGAGGACCAGAGTTGCTGGTCCCTGCCAGGTTGGACTACTGAGATGCATGGGTGCCAGTTTTTCTGTATCATCTCCATTTCGTTGGTGGTATGCTTCAGGTGTCTTGTTGAATATAAATCTTTTCTCACTCTTGGAAGTCCTGAACACTCTGGAAAAGCTTTCACCCTGAGATCCATCTTCCAGTATCTATCACATAGAAACATCCTCTCAGAGTGATGACATCATCACTATATTTGACAAGTTCTGTGAGCGCTTCACTCCAGATCATGCACAGATTTTCTCGTATCCTTGTCCAGACACCAGGCTCGTTTCTCCCCCTGATTTACACAGCAGTTGTAAGATGATAGTCCATAATATGCACTTTATATGCTTGTTTCGAGACTGAATGGAAGCTGCGTTCTAAATTTGGTTTTAAAAAAAGCACAAATTTAGAGAGAAGCATCAATTATTGTGACATTTGTCACAATGGCTGCTGTTGATTTCCTGTTTCCATCAGTCGCTGCCATTTTCTCTATTATGTAGTATTTGTAAGGCTTTGAAAAGGCAGTTTCTTTGTCAGGAATTAAATTCAAAGCTTTGTCAGTAAGGATGAGTGATACCAAAATATTTCCTGTCGATACGATGCAGTAGTTTATGGTACTTTTCTTTATTGATATCAATATCGATACTTTTAGTCTCTGAAAAGAAAATCACATGATTGTACAGTTTGGATTAATATCTTGAATGCATGGACAATATTGAATATAAAATGTCATAGTATCATAAATTTACCTTAACATAATGTGCCATAACATCATCATCATTACTAGCAGTAGCGTCATCATGACATGTGATTGGCTACCACCATCATGTGACACAGAAGCTAGAATCTGGTTGCTTTCACATCATTTCATTGCCTAAAACCCTCAGAAGTGGGAGCATACTGCATGTTTTGTGTCTGTACAGTGGTATCTTTTAAAAAAAAGTATTGAATCTGATAATTTGTCTGGCTGGTGTCAAAGTTTCAGGGTATCGATATGCCTATCCCTACTTGTCTGCCTGTGTGGAGACAGATTTTTGATATATTACGAGTGGTGGACAGTAATGACGGAAATTTACCAACTTAAAGCAGAGACAGCACTTGAGGCAACCTAGATTTTGCTTTTAGCTTTTTGTTTATCTCAACTTTCCCTAAATTCATTTGCTGGTCTGAGAACAAGTGGCAAATCTGATGCAAAACTAAAATCATGAAGCAAAACATTGGGGGTCGAGCGATACAGAATTTTTAGGGCCAATACCGATACCAATAATTTATCAAATCCCAAATCACGAAGACATTGTTCAGCCAATCAGATGCAGATATGTGATGACCAGCTCTTTGTATCAGCAGCATCAGCTGTTGGAAAAGAGGCCAATGCATTGAAAAACCTTTTTTTTTTTTGTAAAAAAATATCTAGTTATTTCAGAAAAACTGAACTTTTTTGTAAGAAAAAATATTTAGTTTATTCAGAAAACCAGAACATTTTTTTGTTGTTGTTTTTCTAATTATGTTGAAAATTTAGAAATTTTCACATCAGCCGATGGCTGATACAATTTGCTAATATTTGGGGCCGATATTTGGGCCGATACTGCTTTTGACTCCTAATTTAATTTAATGAAGGATACAATGAAAAGAAATTTTACAACTTATTCAATATATATAAAAAAAGAACAAAGCACTTCAAATAAATATATATTTTTCAAAAACAGTGAACAAATATTAAATAGAAACAATAAACCTGTATTAAATATATAAATTTAAAAAGTCTGCAAATTTTGCTGAGTGGGGGTATCGGCCAACACCTGACGTATTGGCCGATGCCGATACCAGAAAAAAACCACAAATATTGGCCTAAATATCGGCTGGCCCATGTATCGGTCCATCCTTACCTGAGGCTGTGTGGTATTTATGATACAGTAGCTCTGTGTGTTTCCATGTGAACGAACAAATCCTGGATTTTGGACTTCTGGCTGGTTTCTGTTACATGTAGTCAGTCCAGATCTTAGATCTTAGAGTGCTGTGAATCCAGGTCAGCCCAGTTGGAGCTTAGTTTTCACCACAAAGACCAAGACGCAGGCATTACCACACACATTCAGACACAGAGAGCGCTGATACAGACCTGAATGAAAGGCTGAGACTGAGAGGGGATAAGAAGAGGATGGAGCCAGCCCCGCTGTAGCACCATGAAGACTGGCACAGACTAAAAGAACTCAGCCTGGCTCTCATCCACTGAATTTGGCACTTCCAAATCATCTCATACTATCGGCGTAAGGCTTTTCTGGCTCCTCTTTGCTCTTACAGCAGCACTGCTATCTGCATACATCCGGCAGGCCTTGAGCTGCAGAGTGCCAAACCTACCTGGGCAGAATACAAAGATGTAAGGAGGAAGTGTGAGTTTGTAATGCAGAGGAGCGCTTCCTCTGCCTCGCCGCCTCCCAACCATAACACAACACCCCTCTGCTCTTCTGCTGGCTCACGAGCCCGTCCATTCAGCCCACACAAGCCGGCCTCTGTGCCGACACAGGAATCCTGATCCGAGGAAGGAGAATGACTCAAACCTAAGCTTTTACTCTAGATAGTGTAAATTGTGTCTCTCAGCTGGATGCTGGCATCGGTTCAGCTTCAGTCGCTGCTTATTGTCAGTTTGCAATGCTCTGTGAGGTTTCTCTATTTAATATTAAAGCTGTTTCTAGGTGGATGTTGTTGCTTTTTGCTATTTTTATTTAAATTATGATGGGATTTAGAGGATTTTTTTTTTCATTGAAGACCAGGAGAGAAAATCCAGGTGGGTGAGAGATTCACAAGGTTTTCATGTCATTAAATTTAGTTTTATAATCCTCGGATATTAGCAGCAGCAAGGATTCTGGAAGAAAAATGCCAAAAATCTGACACAGAAGACATAGTGGTGCGGTGTATGAATATGATAAGAAGATATTAGGCTGTTTGTATGGACATGACTGATTAAGTGTGAATGAGAAGTGGTCAGATAGTTTTCAAGTGGAACACAGACGATCAATATTTGTCACTCCACGGAGCCATCAGTGCTGATTAATCTTCACAAATAAAAACGATTTTTTTCCCCCCAAAATTTGATATATTTAACTATCAAAACTCAATAAGTGTGCGGCTCACACAAAGCTAGTCCACAAAGCCCTGTCAAGTAAATCCTGAAGTAATCGAAAATCGTTGCTGTATTTTAATTTATCTTTGCACGAAACATATCTGGAATCAAGGGCAGATGACGACTGGGACCAGAAGACAATTATTTCCTCCCCATTAACTCCCATTCATATTTTTCCGTTTCTTAGGTCCTGTGGGGCGGAAGTAGATGGGCGTGACTTCGGCTCCCTATTGAGGTGGCCAGTCTTAAGTACCGCATTTCTGCAGACATGGACAGAAGCATGAATGTCTGGACATTCAGTCTTTAACACAAGACTATCGCATAGCTGGACAAAAGTTGCCAGAATGAAATTGGATTTCTTACAATGAAATGATTACTTGAATATTAGAAAAGTCATAATTAGCTGGACCCGTAGATCATTGACCATCAACTAAACATTTCTTATGTTAGCTCTGGAGTAAATCCTGTTTAACTTATAACTGTGTTGGTTTCAGATGCTCAGCTTTAACTGATAGTAGCCACATCCGGATCATGTATCAGAACGGTTTTCCTCTGTGATGCATAGCCAGGTTTTCACTGCAGCTGTCTGTTGTCTTCAGTTTTAGCTCGGGGTGAATGAAATGCAGCTTGACAGGGTTGGCATGAGGTGATTCCTTACAGCGTATTCTGCTTCTTTACCTTCACAAACTGCATGACTTCTTTCCCAGTGTGTTCTGGGTCATTGTCCATGTGTGCCGAGGCTCCATCCAGTCCCAGTAACCCTGCATAGTACACTTCAGAGTTCGTCCAGCTGCCTCTGTCTTCTGTGATGCTGGAAGCCACGCGTCACCTGTAAAACAAAGTGCCATCACAAGTGTTTCTCCATATTTATTTCTTCTTCTGGTTCAGGTTTGTCTTAGTTTCATCTGTCTGAAGAAAGTGTCCACTCATGATGTTTTCTCTGTCAGCCTGTTTTACTTGCTCCAAGTCTTTGTATGAGCTCATATTTATTATATAACAAAAACTTTTTGCAAACTACTGAACAACAAATACTAGTATGTACATGTATGGAGTAAAGACTCAGTACACAACATCTGTTGATCTTTGTTTCCCACAATACTTTGTGACAGCCCTCAGACAGCATGTCAGAACTTGTTGCTTTCATCACCACGTCAAGGAGGGTGATAGTGAGACCCGCAGCAGGATGCACCAGAACAAGGCGGGTTTGGGGTTGACATGAAGCAGAAGTTGCTGGAATGCAGAGCATTGTGCTTGCATTGCATTATTTAGGTGAACTGTGGAGAAAAAAAACATCTCCTTTCTGAATGTTGATCCTTTTTATTGCACGCAACTCACTGGTTTCTGCTCTTTTGCCTCAATCTGGCTGCAAAATTAAATTTTTAAACAGCTTATCTATTTTTTGGTTACTGTCCAGTGTTTGGTCGTATTCAGAGGTGTCAAAAGAAGTAAAAGTAGTCTTTGGGTAGAAATCTGTCAGTGTTTTCACTAACAGGCTCATCTAAATGGAGCTAATTAAACCCAGCTGACTCAGTGATCGTGGAAAAACTGCCATACATGATTTCTACTTTCTACTATTAGCCTGTTTTTGACACCTCTGGTAAAGATCTCTGATAAGTTGTTGCTTCTTTAGTTGCCTTGCTAGTTTTTGTTTTTTTTTATTTCAGCTTCAGAGCCTTACTCGAAAGAAGTATGTTTCAGGAACCCAATTTTCATTTCTACTTCATCACCCAGCATTTTATGTATTTCAATATTCACTTCATTGATTTTTCATGTTTAACTTTGATTGTTCTATTATATTTAAGTTCCAGGAGAGTTTGTGCTTTTTTCAGTTGTGTTTGTGGGTTGTTGGCAGAAGTAGACAATCCAGGTGGCATTAAGTAAAAATCCTGCCATGTTTTTGGATCTGCATGTACATTTAGAACAGATGCTTTCACTAACGAGCTCACATACCTGCAGAGGAGCTGTGCTAATTAAATTCAGCTGGGTAAGTGATTAGTTAACGAGTATTAGGGCCACCTTAAGAAAAATTTATTTTTACAGACTTTAAGAATAAAGTTGTAATATTACAAGACAAAAGTCACAATTTTATGAGGAAAAGTCATTATTTTACAAGAATAAAGTTGTAAATTTATGTGAATAAAGTAATTTCATGAGAATAGAATCCTATTGTACGAGTAAGTGGACAATGGAAACACACAAGAGTGCAACACAGGTACAATAAGTTTATGTTATGCACGTTTAAACATTTTTAGGTACGAGTTAAAGGAGTAGAAAACCCGTTTGAATTACCCACTGATGCATCCCTAACCCTGCAGTTGACCGGTTCCAGCCAGTTCCCCCTCCACAAAAGCAGCCATTTCCTCCAAGTCCGTCTGGTTCTTTCTGTAGAAAAGCTTCGTTTTCTTGCAGATTCTTTTTAAAGTCCTGATACTAATGACAATGTGGTGCTGATGTGCCAAGAGACTGAGTATCTCCTGGTTTGCAAAACCTATGCTGAATCCATGACCCTCATTTTAATCAACCTTCCCCTTCCTCTAAATTTAGAATATCAAGACTTTAGTCTCATAAAATTCCAACTTTTTTCTTGTAATATTTCAACTTTATTCTCAAAGTCTGTAAATAAACTTTTTTTTTTTTTTTAATGTGACCCAATACTCTGTCATATTAGTTGGAACAACTGCCAGATAGGAATTGTACTTTCTGGACCAGGGATGTCCACCTCTGGTTATTGTAAGCAGAAAACTCCATTTGACCCTGTGACTAAATGCTAACTTGGTGGTGGACGTGGCATGAACCACAGCTTGGTGTTTATAGGGTCAGATAGGACATATTTTCTAGCTTTATTATGTATGTTAGTGGGGAAATTATTTGAAAAGTAATCACAGATATTGGTTATATTCCTGTAGCCTCACATCCACCTCATTTGCTATGTGTAACACAAGGTGGTTGCCAATTTAAACCATAGACTGGAGTGTTTGTGGCAATGTGCCTTTATTGTTGGAAAAGATTGCACAAATGAAACTACTAAAGTTACTTCATGAATTCATCAAAAACGAAGAGCAAGCAAAGATTTTATGCAGAGACTTTGAGAAAAGTGTGTGGAGAGCCTTTCAGTACGATCAAAGCAGCTGAATCGAACCATGCCAGAGTTTGCAGTGATCATTTGGATCGAGGTTTGTCTCTCTCTTTCAGTTGCTTTGGGTCCTTTTCCATTAGATTCTGGAAAAATCTAAGCTAATGGTGACAAAGGCTGCCGTTACTATCTTGTTTTGCTTTTCAAGATTGTGGTTGTTCAGCAAAATCAGACAATTTTCAAGGAAGTCCTCCCAGTCTTGATGATGAAGACAACATAGACTGGACTCCTACGAGGGCTAGGCCATGATGGAGTGAAACAGCTGGTCATGGTTTGTTTACACCAAAGACACGAAGCAGCAACGATATAAGAACACCAAAATACGTACTTACAGGAGCAGAAACAAAGCAGGATTTGTCAAGAAAGGACTTAATCCCAACTGCTTTTACCCATAAAGAAGCTACTGATTTCCAGGCTTATATGCTTCCATCTGCTTGGCCGTCTAGAAGTTCATCTGAAGCAGCAGAAAGTTGAGATATCGGGGGTGTACTGAACTTACGTGCATCCCTCTAATTCACAGCTTTCTTGGATGAACTTGTAAGGATCTATGTCATCACGTTGACCGACTTTATAAAGTACTATTTGTGTGATCTTGTGTTTAAACTTTGAGTGTAATGTCTTGCATCTTCTTTGCACAACACTCGTCTTTTGGTTTCTTTGAACACCAGCAGAAGTTCATGAGCCTGCAAAAGTCACATGACTGAATACAAGCAATTTATATGTTTACTCATATCTTAGAAAAAATAAGACAAATAAGTCATATTTGACCATGTCTTGGTCTGGAATATTATTTTTGTTATGATATGGATTTTTCATAAACTGCTATTCACCTTATTTTGGGGACTTGTAAGGGTGACACCATTTGACTTCTGGTTGTGTTGACATTTCCGGTTGCTATTCACATCCATAGTAATACAAAGCGATTTCCACCAGTGTGTCACTGACATGAAACAGTTCTTTAACCGTAATGATGATTATTTCTGCCATATAAAGGTGTTACAACAACTGGACAAAGAAATGTGAGATTCTTCAACACATTTGTACCGATCACGGCAAAAAACGGACTGAATATTATGGGCAGCTGTTAGGTTGCTATCTCCCTGTAAATATAATAAGGATTTGGGGTTTCAGAGGCACCTGCTCTTCATCTTTTAGCAGCAGTCAGTGTTCCCTCGACATGCGCAGACCTGCGGTGGCAGACGACACCGGTCCATCCGTGTTTTGGACTCATGTTTGCAGACCACTTTGACCAGCTGATAGTGAAGTCATTGAGCCGTTACAGACAGTGACAGACAGATCTGCTCCTCTAAGTTACAATTTCTGGTTTTTGAGGAGGGCAGCCCCGTTGGAGCACCGACAAGTGCTGTGTGTTGACCTCAAAAATTATTTATTATTACTTACATTAGGCTAATATTTGGATCACAAGTTACACAGTATGCATTTAAGCGTAAATATTATCTTTTCTTAGAAGGGAGAATAGACCTTTTTCACACTTCCTTGTTTTTTGACCGGAAATACGCAACAGTCGAGGATCTTTGCTTCCGACAACAATGTCTCAAGCTGGAAAGTCAAGTCACTGCAGCACCAGGCTGTTTTTCTTTTGCTCTGAAGCAGTCCAACATCCATTTCCAGGACTTTTCGACATCCATCGATGATAGACATTAATAGGGTCGGAAAAACCGAAGCATCGTAAAACGCTGAGTCATTTTGACACGACAGCCGTGAGCACAGACTGTTATACTGAATGTGACCGCATCGATCCCTGCTGGAAACATTTGATACGGTCAGAGAGCAAAAATAAAATAGAATAAATGAATAAAATAAAATGATGTCCTCAACTCTTGCCTCAGTCCTGAGTTCCTGTTTTCATCCATCAGTGTTAAAGTAGAAGAAAAGAGTTTTGTATTTTTGTCCTTGCATGCATGGAGATAGTTTAACTGTGTTGTGTGAAGTCGTGGCTGCTGTCATCTGTGGATCTTCATGGTGGACTGTGTTGAACAGCAGCGCATGATGCTGCTTTGTAGCCGTGGATTAATGTTCGCACGTATGTTATAATGAGAGGCTGAGACGAGGCAGTTCGGGTCCAGTAAAAGATCGCTGGACCCGAACTGCCTCGTCTCAGCCTCTCATTATAACATACGTGAAAACATTGGTAACCCACAGCTGTACTAGAATAATACATGTATGTTACTCAAAGCTACAACAGAAGCATGTTAAATAAAAGCCACGAAACATACAGAATATAATTTTATTTTATTTCAAACTCAGAATGAACTACGATATCTTGCGATCTCTTGCAGTTAAACACGTTACAACGATATTCTACCATCATTTAAAGCAACCTTTACCGATCCTTTCCCTTATTTTCCCCTCCCCCTCTCCCTCCCCCCCTTTCTCTCCTCCCCCCCTTGTTTTTTTTTATTTTTTTTTTTTTTCTTCTTTTATTTTAGAGTTCCATACATCATTTCCCTAAAAAGCAATGATTTTGAAATCAAAGTGATCAGGGAAGTTTGACCAAACCTATATGTGTAATCTTAAAAAAAAGCATTATTTCAGCAGAGGCGGTAATTTTGGACATTAATACGTTAATTTGCGGACATTATGCACGTACTGGATGCATTAATAACACCTGCATGGTCACGTTTTATTTCCTGTCAATGTTATCAGAGCGGCTCTGCAAATTTCATTCTAATCTGATGCTTTCTGACATCAGAAATGATGAATAATCGCAGCTAAACCTCCTCTAAAAACATTTGGTTTCGGACGTGATTGAATTACATTTAAAGGTTGGTATATTAACAAACTCCCTCTCTTTAAAATCCCGGGAGCAGCTCAACACGTGCAGATGACAAAATGATGCATAGTTGGTCACATGATCGAAACAATGCAGGCAAAACTTCTGGTTCTTAAGATCGAGGCAGAGTCGAGTAAACGGGCTCAAATGTAAAATCCAGAGTGGAAACATGATCCATTTTTGACGTTTGACTGAAGTCTGACCCTCACAGGAAGACAAGATTCTCTACCATTACGTACTTCCGGTTTTTGTGAAAAAGGTCTATGATGTAGTAAATAGAGATGTCCCAGTCAGGTTTATTTGACCCCCAAGTCCAAGACATTTGATTTTGAGTATCGGCCAAAACTGAATCCTGATCTGATACTTCTATAATACATCAGATAACTAAAGGATAACTTTCTCTTTTTTTCAACTTGGATCTTATGAGTTTATATGTGCATTTACTTATCGGTAAAATTTCTGTATCACTTTGACTCCTTCAGAAAATATTTCGCTGATCCCCCCTTCAGTGTGCATCCATATAATGGGCGAGAACGGGGAGTCTCTAAGACATTATATGCAACTAAACTTCTTCGTTTCGCCAATACCTAAAAGGAATACTACACCCACAGAATGATGTGCATTTATTTTCTACTCACCCTCATACTGAGTCTGGGTAGTGAGCTGCTTTTCTGAGCTGTACTGCAGCACTGCGCATCAGGGTGCGCATGGCCTGTAGAGTGTAAAGAAAGCCCCAATAAACTAACGAAGAGTTAACTCTGAACTCATGGGACAATAGTACTCATTCGCTCATTCATTCAACTTAAAGTATTGTTGAAATGAAGGAGTTTTGCTGCAGATAATGTCTTATAGAGAGGCTGCCCCGTATCTCCCATTATACGGATGTACGCTGAAGTGTGCCTCAAAATATCTTTTGAAGGAGTCAAAGTGATTCAGAAATTTTACAGGTGAGTAAATGCACGTATAAGCTAAAGTTATCCTTTAATAACTAATAATTAAGCAAATCTACAAAATGCTTTATCCTCATTTATGAGGTTTCTGATATCTTTAAAGTCTTACATTTGGTATTTTTACTATCAGGTGTCCAGAAACAAAGTTATAACAGGTGCTACTTTAAAAATCCCAATTTAGCATTATCTCGTTGAGAGCAGCTATTTTTTTGGCGTATGGTTGTTTATTTAAATAAGAACACAAATACAAAGCAAGTCAATATTTAACCACCTTCTTTTTTCATTAGATTCACTGATGCTCAGACAAATCCTGATTTTGTTATCATCACAGTGAGGCTCTTCTTGCTCTTCATCCACTATTGGTTCTTTTTTTTTATCGGTTTTCTGCTGCAGTGCTTCTTTCTTGAGCTTCTCTTTGATATCTTTCCCCTGTGACAGTTGCAAGTGTGGTACCGCTGTGTTACTGTAAGAAAACACACTAATAACCAACAAATGATGCAAGTTGGTGTTTCTTTTCTTCCCTCTGCCTGCATTGGTGAGGGCCACCTATCAGAGCTGATGAGCTGCTTACAGGGGACAGAAAGGGAGGAGAGGGGGGATGACTCATATCCCTGTGATATGCCAAGTTTCACATTCACACATTTACAGTGATGCAGATGCACACACAAACAACCACGCACACACTCCTACATGCCCTGCTGAACTGTCGCTTTGTATTAATTCAGCTCAAAGTGGGTCCAGTTGCAGAGAGCAGGGGATATTCAGGCTTTTGAACGATGAATGGCAGCAAGAGAGGCCTTGAATTTATTTTGCATTTACCTTTAACTTCTTTTTTTTTTTTTTTTTTTTTGCTTCCTGATCACATCAGTCATGATTTAAAACTCTTCTCCAGCGTTTGGTGCTGCACAGATGCCAACACATTTATAGACAGGTGGTGAAAGAAGACCTGCTGAGACCGGATCAGGCACGTGGTGCGACAAGAAAGCCTTCAAACTCCTGCTTTCATGTTTCAACTAATAAACTTTGACTTAACAATGCAGCTTAGGATTTTAAATCAGGCCCAATTCCAGTTCCTATTTTCATCCCTACCCCTAGCCCTTCCCCTTGGCCCTGGATTATTCCCATAAGGAATTGGCCCTTGAAATCCTCGTGTGTCATCAATAGCTGTCCGTGGTGCAGTAAACTAACATCATGGCTGTTTCCAGAAGAGTTCGCAAATCCGTCTGCAGCAGCAACAATCTCCCTTTCTTGGGCATTTGCATATTGCATATTCTTATTTTTTCAGCTTTGGGCCAAAAAATGTAAAAATGAAAAGATAAGAAGACGCCTTTCACTCAAGCTTAACGTTAACGTTACATTACAGACATGAGCAGAAGTATGTAATGTTACGAAACTCGAGATTTATTTTCACATTTGTAGCAAAACTGTCTATAATACATTAAAGTGACCTTAAAGTGACTAGAGGAAGGAATTGTGAAGGAATAAACAAGCATGTAAAGTTTTTTAATACTAATATGTGATGTAGCGTAAAAACCAAAAAGAACGAGCCCACCCACGCCTCTCTTAGTTGCCTTGAACAGGCTGTGTGTTGCATAATGCGCTCCGATACGGTGGCCAAATTTCCCGTGCTGTCCTGCGGATGTGACGTCAAATGACGCTGCATCCCCGACATCCCCGACAGTTTTGATCGAGGAAGGAGACGGTCGCGGTAAATTCAAACACTGTAAGCGATAGTTATGGACTCTTCTGCCGTCAGCAAACAATCCAGATCAATTGAAAGACACTAAAATCTGTCACTATGAAGAAAAAGACTTTATCAGCGTAGTAAACAACGTTATAGCTTCAGTTTGTGCTCCTGTGACGGCTTGGCTTGTGGCTGCAGTTAGCCGCAGTGGCAGTCGCGAGTCTCATTTTTTAATCTTGCCTCAAGTCCCTTTAAAGACACAACAGAACTTTTAGACCGTAGTCTGCGTTTCTGACTCGTTTTGATGGCACAGAAACATTCATCATGTGCATTTTTGAGCCGTCACTGCCCAGAGTAGTCCGGGGCTCAGAAACGACAGCATGCAAGTTTCCCATCCGGGACGCGACTGTGACGTTGCAGCCGAGCCGACTATTGGTTGTGCACCGCGTCACTTACTAGCAAACGGATGTAAACCAGACATGAAAACCACAGGTGTTTTGAACATGCATCATGTTGGATTCGATTAAGAAACGCAAGGAAACATAGCTGGAAGAAAAGAGGAAAAGAAAGAGAAGAAGGGACAGACCAAGAGGCAAGATAAGACTGTCTTTTACTTGCTGGAGAGAGTCACAGTACAGATACGATACAAGATGGATGCTAGTTTAGCCGCCGATAGGGGGCACGTCACTGAGACAACTGCTAAAAGATACGTTGTGTGTCTTTAAAATAGCTATTTTCATTTTTTATTTACAAAAAACACATTTTTGCGTTTCTTTACCTAGCGCTGCTGATTTCATCGCCATTTTGCCCGTGTTTCGCATGAAATTGTGGTTAATGATAAACCACTCATTTTCTAGTGTGCCCCTGGAAAATCTCAGTTTTGAGGGCCAGATACCACTTCACCCCCTCTGTCTGAACTAGGGCTGGGCGATAAAGCGAAAATTTATCGACACCGACATTTACAGCGATAACTGACGTAATTTTTGCCCATGTCGGTATGTTCGGTGCTGCGGCCCCTTTAAGAAAGCTGGCAGTGGAATTGCCGCACGGGACGTTTTTGTTCTCTCAAATGTGACGTAGTTTCTTGTAACGTGACATTCCTGCACTGGAGCTTCGTGTTTTTCGTCATCTTTTGCATGTTTTCTGTTCAACATAGGTCTGTAAATGATCAGTGACGTTTATTTGATGTCAGTGTAAAGTGATAAACGTTTGAAGGAACATTGTTTGTGTTAAACGTTTTGACAACGGTAGTGATGCTAATTGCGTTAGCTTGTCTATGGTTTTTCAATGTTAAGTTAGCATTCATGCTAATCGATAGTCGTGTGTGCATTTAATAGGAGACTCAGCACTGGTTTTCATGGACACAAAGTAATATTTGCTCATGTGTAAATCAGAATCTAACTCATTTGAGTTAATCAATCTAATAATTAGTCATTCATTCATTCATTCATTTGTATGTTTGTATTTCAGTTTCACAGTACTTCTCATATGTCCAAAACATCTACTTGGTGTTTATTGAGGAACCTGTTAATCTATCTGCCAAACAAGAAGTCACATTAAGTTCCAACTAAGGCAGAATATCTGTTTTCATAAAATGAAAATAAAAGTAGTTTTTGTCCGTTTTGGCTGGTTTATATGTAGGTTTATTGTCCATTTATTGTTACCGAGGTGAACTGCTCAATATATATCGGGATATTTATTTTTGGCCATTATCGCCCAGCCCTAGTCTGAACCAGAATCGAGACACTATCTGCTATTCGAGAAAATGAGACAGCCACGTTGCCCCTCTTTTTGGCCATGTGCTCCTCAAAATTTATATACGGGGGAGGGTGAGTAAAGGCTCCACCGAGTTTCAAACAGTATTCTTTCATGCTGTGGAGTCTCCGGCGTGACAATGTGGCGGACATGAAAGCAATGTGACTGAGAATCTAAAAGATCCGAATTTGAGCAGACCTCAATGAGAAAACGGTCAAACGAGAAAAGAAGATTCTGGTTTGCAAGGGTGACCCGGAGCCACACATGAACTCTTGCCTGCGTATTTGGGACATTAGCTAAGCCTCAGTGGGATTTCAAAAATCAGAGATCTGAAGAAAAGTTTTAGCCGCTGCTTTTTCGGACCTCATGTCTCCTGATGAAGGAAATGAGGAGAGAAACCACCTGATCTTCCTCATTTACGATGTATGAGTGATTTTATTTTCCACCCCAAGTTCAACACAAAAAGGCACGTTAGAATAAAAACCTTACGTAAGTCATAATAAAACAGCACGGTGAGCTGGTGAAAAATGTTTCTACCGTAAGCAAAATAATGATTTAGCACAAAGATACTATCATCACTACAGAGTTGAAATAGAGGCAAAGTCTGATACCACCCCCCCCCCCCCCCCCCCCTGCTTTTCCTGTGTATACAGCATGTTTTTCCATTACTTTTCACAATTTTCATACTTCTAGCGTGAAATATTATTTGGTTTATAAACTGAAATAAGTTTTTATAACAAAAAGGGGCGGCTGTAGCTCAGGTGGAAGAGCAGTCGTCTTTCAACCGGAGGGTTGTGGGATCGATTCCAGTCTTCCCCAGACACATCCGAAGTGTCCTTGGCAAGACACTGAACCCCAAGTGCCTCCCATGTGCCTATCGGGGTGTGAATGTGTGTGACTGGGTGAATGTGATATGTAGTGTAAAGCGCTTTGGGCGGTTAGTATGCTGGAAAAGCGCTATATAAGTACAGTCCATTTACCATTTACAAAATGAGCCATTTTTCTTTACTTAGATAAATTTATAAAAATGAAGTGTGATAGAGGACATCAGGAGAGAAACTGTTAATAAATGATGGCAGCTTGCAGAAACTAGACTTTTTATTCCCAGTTAAGAGCAACAGCAGCTCTCATATGAAGCTAAAACTGATGAAAAGTCACATTCATAGATTTTTTTTTTAAATGTCTGTCCCCAAGTTTGCTTTTTGTTATCAACCTGATGCTTCAAGGACAGACAACTTCTTTCTTTCACGATAAATGATTTAAAGACCTGTGAGTGAAATTCATATAGATATTTGTGATTAAAGGTTCATTCTCCTGTATTTACATTCAGGTTTTTATCTCTTTCACTTACTCCCGAGTTTGATAGTTAAATCCATTTTCACCAGCAAACTGCAGACATCAACAATGTGAGTTTACCGGTTTAATAAAAGGTTCAGATGAAAGTATAGATGAGGTTATAGAGAGACTGAGAATTTCTGATTGGAAGGTGACTTACAAAATGAACGATAAAAAGAGGAACAAAAAGAGTTTAGATGATGGAAAAAATAAAAGATGAAGAGGATGATGGAAGGATGGATGAGGAAGAGAAGAGAATGGATAAATTGATTAATTAATGAGGGGAAGGGAGAGAGTATGGGGGAGGATGAGGAAAAGGAGGAAGGAAGGGGTATGAAGGAAAGATGAAGGATAAGATGGGTGAGGGAGGAGGGAAAGATGAAAAGATGAATGAATGAGGGATGAGTAGATGATGGATGGATGACAGAGGTGGAAGGATGAATGAATGAAGGAAAGGTAGGATAGATGAAGGAAAGGATGGATGGAGATGAATGAGAGAGCGCGGGGAAGGAAGAATGAAAGGATGAGTGACTTAGAGAGAAGGTTGATGGATGAGGGAGAAGAAGATGATGGATGGACCAGGGTGGGGGATGAAGGATGAATGAATGAGCAAGGGACAGAATGGATGGATGGGCGAGGAACAATGGAGGAGAGACGAATGAATGAGGGAGGAAATAAAGGATGAGCCTTAGTTAAAACTGAGTTTAAAAAAAAACATGTTGATCATTCATTTCAAACTGAAAACAGTTTGGTTATTGATCATCATGTTTATTGGTTGATTTGCTTCTGTAGATCAATATTCCTTCCTCTGCTTCATCTATAGGGACTCGACTGTTTCAGCAAGTAAAATTAGGGACGTTTGATATTGGCTTCTTCTTTTTTTTTTTTTTTTTTTACCGATATTCGATATACAGATATTGTCCAACTCTTAGTTTCTGATATTCATTATCAAACAATATCGACCTGTTCAGACAACTGTGAGGCTGTATACTGTAAAAAATGTTTGTAAAATTTAGAGTAAAAAACTGTTTAAGAACAACAGCAAAAGACTGTAAAATTGAAAACAGTATACTAGTGTACAGCATAAGATACATGTAATTACTGTAAATTAGGAAATGGTGTTGAACTGTACCTTTTACTGCTACAATATGTAAAAAAAGACAATTTTTCTATGGAAAATGTAAAAGTTTGTAAGATTAACAGGGAAATGCTGTAATGTCACAAATATGTAATCACACTAAAATTAACGGTATTATGCTGTTTGAGTGACAGAATAGCTGATAAGTACTTTTACATTTATGGTATTAAACTGTTTACAATTCAGCAAGAATACACCTTAATTTATGCAGAAATAAGATGTTAAAAAATATGGTAAAAAATGTTTGAAATTTAAAAAATAAATAAATTGTATACCACCGTAAGTTAAGAAATGACAAATAACTTTAATTTTTAGAACTGTGATATGTGTGAAACACACATTTGTGTAATAAATGTGGTAATAAAGTGAAATATGATTTGAACATGGGCATCATCAGGGCAGGCCTGAGCAACATATATGATGTCATCACTCATGACGAGAGCTGTAGTCCACAAAGCCGCTTCAAGCACAACTTGAAATGCGGCAGTGGCTCAGGTGGTAGAGCAGGTCGTCCAATGTTCGAAAAATTGGCGGTTCAAATCCAGCTCCCCCAGTCATCTGCCGTGTCCTTGGGAAAGACACTTCACTCTCCTTGTCTCTGGTAAGGGCATCACTGGTGTGTGAATGTGTGTGATTGTTTCAGTGGTGGTCGGAGAGGCCGTTGGCGCGGGATGGCTGCCACGTTTCCATCACTCTGCTCCAGAGCAGCTGTGGCTACACATTCAACTTACCATCATCATGTGTGAATGAGTTCCCTGCAAGAAAAAGCACAATATAAATCTAATCCGTTATTATGAAACCGGAATTATTTATTTATATAGTAATTTACCTTAATAAAACAGTTTTCAACCATGAAATTTACAGTCTCTATAAAAGTATACCTTAATATGGTCACCATATTTATCACAGCAGTTTACTGCAAAGTAGTTTACATTCTACTGTTATTTTTACAGAGCATGACTGTAAACTGGTTGATATTCTTTTAATAGTAATTTACTGTAAATAACACTATTTAACCTTGTAATTCATAGTTCTATAAAGCCATAACGCAATTTGTTATACATGGTCATCCATATTTTTTACGGTAAAATTCTGGCAACCACAACTGCCAGTAGTTTACTGTAAAATATACTGATTTTTTTGTTTGTTTTAGTGTATGGCTTAGTTATGTTTCTGATCATTTATAAGCATTAACAAGTGTAAGTTCTTTATGCATTAGTGATGCATGGCCACAAATTTTTGTTATGCAATAAAAAAGAGAGTAAAAACTGACACTGATATTTTCCGATATCACACTTTAATGCTGATTAGGCTGATTAATGTGGTAGGCTGATAATATCAGACATCTCTAAGTAAAATGGTTGTAGTTGTTTTTAGCATATCAGAGGTCAGACATTATTTTTAACAAAGCTGGAATGAAACTAAAACTGATTTTCTTTTTTTAAAAAAAAAAACTATAGGTTCAGGGTGGCCCTCACTGCTTAATGTCTTTTGTCTGTTTTAATTGTGTTAAATGATCAACACTGTAAAAGTCAGGATCATGACATTGTAAAGTTGAGCAGTATGTCACCACTGACTGATAACTCATCCTCTGGAAACCATAAAACTGACCTCTCTTTGCTGCATCCTTGACTCAGAGCGGTGTTCCAGCTGTGCAGCCAATTATCTGCAACACCCTGCATGTTAAGCCTCTTCCATTATAACTCTACTGAGGGTGCCTTCAAGTGGCACACACAGAAAATCATATGTGTGTGCGTTGCCCTTAAATTTAACAAGGCAATTCTCCAGCAGCCTGCAAACATCTTAATCAGTGGTGTCGCTGGTGGAAAGCTGAAGGGCTGGGAAGGAGCTGGTAAAAGAGATATGGAGAGTGATGAAGATTAAACTCCAAACAGAAGGTCTGCGCCTCGATGTCCCACTTGCGGATCATCACGTTAATCTTGCATACTAAATCTCTGTCAGGATCCTGGTCTCAGTTCAGGACCTAAATTAGCAGCAGCACCACTGGACGCATGATTAATGTTCTTTGAGTGATGGAGCCTCAGTGGTGCTGATATGTCAGGCGATGAGTAGTGATCAGAGACAGATGAGGGGATCAGTGGAGAAGACGGGAAGTCTTTTAGTCCTCTAGCGTGACATAAATTGTAGCTAAACATGCAATCAAAGTGCATGTGTGGCTCAAATTTAAAGTCAGGTCCCCAAAGAAATGCACACACCAAATATTTTTGGCTACTGACTTGATCTGTGTGGACGTACAGTGTGAGTCCAGTCGTATCCGACCACCGGGTTTCTGAGCATCATACAGTGTGAGAATGTTTGAACCCTGCGATTTATTTGTGCAGTTTGAGGTGAACCTGCGAGACACTACTGAGAGAAACGTACAGTGTCTGCCAAGCCTATGAGGCTATCTGTTAGCATCATTTACACTTCAGACAGTGAACTACTTTCATCAGACAAGAGAGCATTTAGAAAATAAATTAACTTTCAGGTAATGACAACGTTGTGGTCACCTCCTTCAGTGTTGCTGCAGAAGTTGTTTTTTTTTTTCTAATTTACATGTTCAGGAATGCAGTCAGACTAGCTCAGCTCACAGGGTGCATCAGCAACCTTTGTATGTTTTGTTGATGAAGAAATTCAACAGCAATTTGAGCTTCTTGAAACAGATTTTTTTTTTCTATCTGAACAGGCAGATACTGAATCTGTAGAAGTTACAGCATCACGTCGCACAGCACCAGAAATAATTCAGGCTGTCCTTCAATCCAGAAGAAGGTCAAGTGTTTTCTGCCTCTCAAAACATCCAAATTAACTAAATTTATTTTTATTTTTTTCAAACTAAACAATAGTTATTAATGAAATGTGTCGTTTCAAAACTACACAGGACAAAAAAAGAAAAATAGAAACTCCATTTAGTTAAAAAAGATGTCAGATCTGTTTAATTAAAACCTTTCAGTAACAACATGCTTATTTAATGATTAACCTTTAAAGAAAAAAAAAATGGTTTAAAGTCTATTTGACCTGATATTAGTCCGCCAGCATCAGTCAGAACATCAGCAGCAGTGCTGCTATTGATCAGGACATTTTCATTAGTGCAGTTAATGCAGAGCTGCGGGGACCCAGACACATGACCTCTGCACCCTGATCAATAAGCAGTTTAATTAGTCTAAATACAAGCAGAATCACAATGAAACTAAAAGAAAATGGTTGTATGAGTTCTCAATCGTGGTTCAATGAAAACATGAAAAGAAAATGATAAAACACATAAAAGACAGAAACTCAGACAGTGATTGTCCCTGCAAGAGAATTAAAAGCGAATCGCATGCAAAAAATCCAGAAGCAAGTCAACGCGCCGTCTGTGACAGTGACGTTCAGCTCTTTGAGTTATTTTTGCACCATCTAATGGTTGGGGAGGTAGTTAACAAGGCTCGGAGAGTGTGCTCTGGAACCTCATTAGAGCTGTCAGGCAGGCAGCACCATGGAGATGTGGATCACAGCTCAGGCAGGTCAAGGTGAGACTGATTCAGTTAACGCATCTTCATCGCACGCAGGCGCAGAAGTGAAGGACTCCACGGGTTAGAGGGGGGGTCCACTCTGCTGGTGTGGTCATGACCCAACATGAGGAGCGCTATTCTGGGTCGTTCACCAGAAATGCAGGCTTCACCTGCTGCAGTGTGAAATAGATGCTGTTGGACGGGACGTTTACAGCGAGACAGATGTGAGGAGCTCAGCGTGGTGACCTGCCAGCTGCAGAGACCACAGGCTGCCTGCAGGACACGCGGCCACCTCTGATGTGACAGGAGCACCTGTGGTCTAAGTAGGCGCTGCTCAGGCACTCGCGTGCGTGCACAACCAACATGCAGCTGGCTGAAAAGCTGAAAATGCTCCAATAAAGTGATGCAAGAAGTCTGAGTGTGCAGCACGCTGAGCCGTTCCCGCCAGATATTTGCCCCGTCTGCTGGCCTGGAGCAGGATCCCAGCATCGTCCCAGATCCGGCTCCGCCTCACACAAACAAGGCTGACTGATGACTTAAATTAGACATAGCGCTGGGATTAGAGGAGGGAGAAAATCATGGGGGGGCGACATTAGAATATCTTGCTTCTATTTCCTTTAAATGTGACTGGAATGTCAAATATTTTCTTTTCGGGATGCAGGTAAACAAACCGAGTTGCCTTGTTTCAGCTCCATTAAGCTCATTTTCAGACATTAATTGTTTTTAAAAACAGGCATTTATGAAGGATTATTTCTCTTAATGAGGAAAATGAAGACTATCCTGATTTACAGCTTTACATACAAATATCGTTTTGTCACTTGTTTATTTATTTGGGCTGTAAACATAATTGTTGAATGTATTTCTTGTAGAAATTTCTCTATTTTTATGTTCCTTTTCACATTTCTACTTACCTGCATATGGATTAGAGATGCACCGATCTATTTTCTTCTGATCCAACCCGATAACGAAATCTGGGCCGAGCGTATCGGCCGATACCTAATATCGATCTAATACTACTGTTGAATGAATGAACTGTATAGCTTGCCATTTGAGTCAAGACATCAAGTTTGTCATAAACATTTAGCCTTTTAAAAAAGGCAAAAAAATTAACACAGATATAAATATATAAATATATTATGAGATTAATAAAAACAGAGTTGACTGGATTGGAGTACTGGATATCTGATCCAGCTAATTTGTCAATATTGGAGCCGATATCTGATCTAGGTTTCGGATCGGTGCATCTGTAATATGGGTGAATAAACTATGACTTTTCTAAGATGATTAATTGGCAGATAAACTTTTAGATAGTGGCAGCTCTAATAACCACCGCTGGATTATCCAAGAATAAATCCTGAATCAGATCCAGATGGGGCCTGAAACCAAAGCCTTATTAACGGCTGCTATTCATTTATGATGCAGTGTGGAGGCTGAACAGCTCAGCAGTATTAACATAATGAAAATTATTCTGCTGCAGCTGGAACGTCATTGCAAAGCTGTGAACATGTATTTTTAGGTTCAGATGTAGGAATGTGCTCTTGTTAAAGAAAAAGGTTTTAGAAAATGTGTTAATTTAAAGCTGCAAAAGAAGCACCGAATTAGACCATTTCCCTCCAGAACTGCCTCAGTTCCTGGTGGGATGAATTCAACAAGGTGTTGGAAACATTCCTCAGAGATTTTGCACACAGTTGCTGCATCCATGATGAGAATCTCCCGCTCCTCGTCATGTTCCAGACAGCAGTTGGAGATGATGTGAGCTTTGTGACATGGTGCGTTATCCTGCTGGAAGTAGCATCAGAAGATGCTCCACTGTGGTCATAAAGGGATGGACATGGTCAGCAACAATACTCAGGTAGGCTGTGGTGGTTAAACCGCCACGTTGCTACTAAGGGGCCCAAAGTGGGCCAAGAAAATCTCCCCCACACCATTACACCAGCAGCAGCCTGAGGCCTTGATCTGAGGCAGGATGGATTCATGCTTTCATGATGTTTCCAGCAGATTCTGAGCCGAGCATCTGAATGTGGAGCTGAAATGGAGACTCATCAGACCAGCAACGTTTCTCCAGCTTCTATTGTCCAGTTCTTGTGAGTCTGTGTGAACTGTAGCCCGATTGTAAATTGATCCCAAATCCCAAAAGTTGACCAAAAATCTAAATCAAACCCACTTTTACTATGAAAATTGTTCCATTTTCAGCTTCCTCTGACACAACATTTGTGGATAGATATGACACAGGGACATTGTATTGCAGGCATTTAAGTATCTAAACAGCGATGTTAAAGAAAAACAATAATCTTGTTTTTTACTTATATATTGTTTCATATTGTTCCATATCGAATGGCGGATCCTAATCAAATCAAATCGAAATCCTATGACTGAATTTGAGATATCAACAAACATCGACTTCATGTCTGTGACACAAGGATCCATCCCACACGGGACTACCCAGACACATTATCACAATAACGCAAACAGATTTCCTTACCCTAACTAGATAACAGAATTATCTAAATAAATAAATAAGCATCCAACCAAATCACATCAATAGATAAAAAATAAATAGGTAAATGCTCTGATTCAGTAATTTTCTTGCAACTTTAAATTAGCACATTTTCTAAAACTTTTGTTCTTTACAAGAACACATTCCATCTAAACCTATAAATACATGTTCACAGCTTTGCAGTGACGTTAGAATATCATCAGAGATGCTATTCTGCATATTCTGGGTGGAACCAGTACTTATCCGACTACCTGTTGCCTTTCTAGGGGTCTGTAAAAGTATCGATTAATTAATGCATCGCATTACTTCTCTGCCCAATTCAATATCGATTCGACAAATCCTCTGAATTGATTCACCTCCTGACCTGTGGGGGCGCTGTGTGTGCTATTTATGTTGTATGGACGGAGGTTTTCCAGATGTTCTATTGTTCAAAAATGTGAAGTGACACCACTGTACACTCATATGGGCATAAAAATACTTAAAAATTTAGAACAGAAACTGTAATTACTTGTGTATTTCTACTTCTTACTTCTCCAGCCGGTCTGCCCATCCTCCTCTGACCTCTGACATCAGCAAGACCTTCTTTTATGAACATACACTGTAAACCAGAACAGCAACTCTTGAGGGCTGCTGTCCTGCAGGTTTTAGATGTTTCCCTGCTCCAAAACATCTGATTCAGATTAGATGGATCTAACAGCTTATTGTCAAGTTCAGTTCTGGTCCAGACAACTGCTGCTCACTGGATACTTTCTCTTCTTCAGATCTTTCTCTGGAAACTGGAGATGGTTGGTGGGAAAATCCCAATAAATACTCAGAGTCCAGAGTTCAAAGTCACTTAAATCCTCTTTCTTCCTCATCCTGACGCTCAATTTGAACTTTAGCAAGTCATCTTCTCCATGTTTACATGACTAGATGTGTTGCGTTGCTGCCATGTGATTGGCTGGTTAGATATTTGTGTTACAAGCAGCTGAACAGGTGGAGTTGGTGCAGCTGGTGAGTGTTGGAGTGAAACTCAGTTTTTGCAGGTTAATTTTAGATTATTTGCTCAAACTTTTTTATTTGAGTCTAAATATGAACAGTAAGTCGCACCTGTCGTGCATCATTCAGTCTGCAGACGTCACCACCTTGACTTGCAGTCACTTGAGACATACAGCAGGTCTCAGCTTGTGTGGAGGAGGGTGAGGCCATAGATTTATTGATCAGTCTCACACCCCACTGATGCTCTGATCTCCCATCTACTTCTCACTGGAATGGTGTTAAATCAGGTGAGTCATCAGAAAAAGACTCTGAGGGAACCTGTGGGGCACTTCAGACAAGGAGCCATGATGCTGCCTCTTAATCTGGTCCTGTTTCCTCTTCCACTTACTGTAGACCTCATCCCTTCAGTCAATGCAGTGAAAAACCTTTTTATAGAGTCTTTTAATTCGATGTCTTCACTGGTGAGACTTGAAGCTGGAGGCTTGAGTAAAATGCTGAATAATCTTTTGATAGTAGCTGAAAATATGAGCAGCAACCCACAAAAATAGCTTTTGAATAATTCACTGTACAAGCAGAAGCTTAATCCCATCAGCACACCTTTGTGACAGTTTTTTTCATGCACAGCACAGCTGAATGATGAAACATGAAGGAGACAGGAGACGATCAGATCCTGTCTCCTCCTCCTGACTAGTCTGCACCCTGCAGCTCTGTCTGACACTCCTGTCAAGAGACGGATGACTTTATTTTAGACGGATTCGTTGAGAACGAGCTCCACCTGCTGGTAGAAATGTGTAACTGCATGCTGGGATCCTTAACTTGTCCTCCACAAAGCAGATGCAAATGTCTTTCTTCAAAGTATATTGACTCACCTCTTTAGATTTGTGACACTTTTCAAGTGTAGTTTTATTTTATCTTCTAAATCTCTGAGTTATCTTTGTCATCATTTGCACTGATTCTGTTGCAGCTTCCCAGATTTTATGGATCATAAAACACAGCTGGCAGACAGCTCCCACTGGCACCTCTTCATCAGCTCCCACTGCAGATTGGGGTTCATTTTTAGATAATTTAGTTCATAGCATGTAGCTCTGATGACTCCTGAGATCATTTCAATCTAGAATATCAAACATTTATGTTGCATGTTTCCTGCATGTACTTCCCCCTTTCATAAAAAGTCCAATACTCCAAGTTGAATTATTTTTCATATTAAAAGTTTAACATTTTTCAGCGTTTTCATTGATAAAAGGTGAAACATTTACAGTTAAACCGATGCTGAGCACAAGGAATGTGCAGTTTGCTCTGTGGTGACACCTTTTTTCAAGTATTGCAAGTTTTTTTTTTTAACTCTCTGATAAAGTGAAAAGTTGAGCTGATGTGTAAACTAACTAAAGTTGGATCTTTTGTTTATTATAAGTGTTCATGTTTTTATTAAAGTAAGAAAATAAGTAAAGTCGAATTTTATTTAAAGTGCTTCATAAATTATTAAAAAAATAATAATAAATAAAATACAAACACCAAAAACAAGTTTACAAAGATAGGCTAGGTGTTAATCAAATAGGAACTATTTCTTGAAAGAACAAATATGAGAAATTATGAATAATGGACAAATGAAAATAAACGCAACACTGTTCATAATAGCAAAACTAAAATGCAACATATGAATTCATTTCCTTTAGTGAATAATTTTTGCAGCTTTTTCCGCTTTTTATTTCTTTCTTTTTCTTTTTCAAATAACATCCTGGTGCTTAAATTCAATTGGTTGAAGTCGCAGGTTCGGCATGTATCACTGCTCTCTGATTGGCTCACGGTGTGAGAATTAACTGCAGCATCAAGTTTCCCCTGAAAGGCAGAAAGAAACCGGAAGTTAAACGCACCTTCAAATGAAAAGTCATGTTGACGATAAAGTCATTAATAAAGGTTTGATTGGGAAATCATTTACAGCGAATCAGGACTAGGAGAGTGGAGTTGGACAGATGTCGTATCACACTTGGCCAAAATATGATTTATGAAATGAACTTTGTACCGACTACAGAAAAAAATCAACCAAGTGATTTCAAGAACATTTATGTAAATACATTTAAATAATCCGATTCTAAATTGCTTGAGAACCATCTGTAACTGTCTTTCGGGTATTTTGGTTCTCTCTTTATAAACAATATACTCTAATATGTCTGGAACAGTTTGTTTTGTTCGGGGATTTTCTTTTTTTTCTTTAGTTTTCTTTTCTTTTCTTTTCTTTCCTTTTTATATTTAATTCTTTCAACCACAATTCAAATCAAATGTTTCACCGAAGTTTTAAATGGTAATTTAATGAATTTTATTTTTTTTTTTTTTTTTTTTTTTTTTTTTTTTTTTTTTTGATTACAACTATTTTTTAGAACTTTTTTTTGTGCATATATATATATATATATATATATATATATATATATATATATATATATATATATATATATATGTGTGTGTGTGTGTGTGTGTGTGTGTGTGTGTGTGTGTGTGTGTTTTAAACGTGTGGGTTTATGATAAAGATTGAATTACAATATAAATGAAAATTTCTGATACATTTTTTCAAATGAATAAGCAGCATAGTTTTGTTCACTGTAAGTACTGAAAAAAAAATAAACAAAAGCACCTCAATGGCAGTGCTGACAAGCTTTTAGCTTTTTTTATTTATTTATTTATTTATTCATTCACTCGTTCATTCATTCATTCATTCATTCATTTCATTTTATTTTATTCAGTTCCAGTGACTTTTACCCCAGCAGTTAGTATATGTGCACAGGACAAATATTTGCTTGCTGCTTCTGGTCAGTGCACTCCTTTAAAAAGTAGAGAAATGTCTCGTTTATTTAATTTTATGCTACTGCATGATTATTTGTTCATGTTCACTGTGCTTGAAAAACCCGTTGCAGTAATATATAATGAGGCTACGTTATTTTGTTACATGGAGGCGCATCACCATAGAGGCTTTTATTGTGTAAGAAGTGACCGGAAGTGGGCTGTGTCATGGCTGACTTGCTGGAAGTGGACGGAGCTGCAGACCGTTTGAAATCCCCTCCAGGGGAGCAGAGGGCGAGAGGGTCCAGCCCTGCGGACCAGCGCAAACATGGCGGGCTGTGGAGGGGACGCGATGGGCTCGTGGTCCGGGTCCGGATCCAGGACCGACGCCTCATCCACCGCGTGCGAGCAGGGGAAGCCGAGGAAGAGGAGAAGAGCCTTCTGCCTGGGCAGGATGAAGTTCCGCAGCAGCTCCAGCAGGCATCAGCTGCAGCACGAGCCCGCAAACAACAACAACATGCCGTTCATCATCCACAGCCACATCGGAAAAGAGATCAAACACATCTGCAGCAACTGCCGAGGAGCCGAGCAGCTGGACGGTGAGAGGACCTGCGTTTACTCCGACAGGAGGAGGATGAGGAGGAGAAGGAGGGTCGCTCCTCCTGTTTTTAAACAGTTGTTACCGGGGATCAGCTCCTAGATGGTCTGGGATCTCCTCAGCTCTGTAGTTTTTCTGTACTATCGCGGCGTTGCAGCCTCGTATCTGGAGCATTTTACTGTTGCACCTCAGTCCAGGTCCTGGTTTTCTGCGCTGTGTTGCCTTTTTGGTTCCCAGGTTCAGATCTGAGAGCAGAACAGGTTTTTCATCCAGAGAGAAACGGCAGTAAACATGACTTTACTGCTTAAAACAAATACACGGATAATCATTAACTGATTTAATAATCCTTTTAAACGATTTTGGATAAAAGTTTCTGTCAGCTAACCATCCTGGGATATTGAGTCCTGATAATTAAGTCCGCTTTGATTATGGCTTTAACCATTAGGTTATTAACAGTGCTGCTGATTAACTTTCCAGTCAATTTTATCGACCTTTGGTTTCCACACTCGCTCCATCTTTAATCACAGAGCTCAATAGCTCTTCATGAGATTCTTCGACTAATCTGTGGTTTCATTCAGACAAGTATCCACAATCTTTAGTGTCCGTCTGGAGATTAGCGCCACTGTTGGTTTACGATGTCTCATTCAGTCTGAACATTTTTAAATCTTCATTTACATTATGCAGTGAGATGTTTCTGCCTTTTGTTCTGTTCTCTGTCCAGATGATCCAACACTGCTTTAGTTATGTTATAGTCCAGGTTCTGGGGAGGATCCATCCCTCCATTGGACCTGTTATAGTCCAGGTTGTGGGGAGGATCTATCCCTCCATTGGACCTGTTATAGTCCAGGTTCTGGGGAGGATCCGTCCCTCCATTGGACCCGTTATAGTCCAGGTTCTGGGGAGGATCCGTCCCTCCATCAGACCTGTTACAGTCCAGGTTCTGGGGAGGATCCGTCCCTCCATTGGACCTGTTATAGTCCAGGTTCTGGGGAGGATCCGTCCCTCCATCAGACCTGTTACAGTCCAGGTTCTGGGGAGGATCCATCCCTCCATCGGACCTGTTATAGTCCAGGTTCTGGGGAGGATCTGTCCCTCCATTGGACCCGTTATAGTCCAGGTTCTGGGGAGGATCCATCCCTCCATCAGACCCGTTATAGTCCAGGTTCTGGGGAGGATCCGTCCCTCCATTGGACCCGTTATAGTCCAGGTTCTGGGGAGGATCCGTCCCTCCATTGGACCCGTTATAGTCCGGGTTCTGGGGAGGATCCGTCCCTCCATTGGACCTGTTATAGTCCAGGTTCTGGGGAGGATCTATCCCTCCATTGGACCCGTTATAGTCCAGGTTCTGGGGAGGATCCGTCCCTCCATTGGACCCGTTATAGTCCGGGTTCTGGGGAGGATCTGTCCCTCCATTGGACCCGTTATAGTCCAGGTTCTGGGGAGGATCCGTCCCTCCATTGGACCTGTTATAGTCCGGGTTCTGGGGAGGATCTGTCCCTCCATTGGACCCGTTATAATCCAGGTTCTGGGGAGGATCCATCCCTCCATTGGACCCGTTATAGTCCAGGTTCTGGGGAGGATCCGTCCCTCCATCAGACCTGTTATAGTCCAGGTTCTGGGGAGGATCCGTCCCTCCATTGGACCCGTTATAGTCCAGGTTCTGGGGAGGATCCGTCCCTCCATTGGACCTGTTATAGTCCAGGTTCTGGGGAGGATCCATCCCTCCATTGGACCTGTTATAGTCCAGGTTCTGGGGAGGATCCGTCCCTCCATTGGACCCGTTATAGTCCAGGTTCTGGGGAGGATCCATCCCTCCATTGGACCCGTTATAGTCCGGGTTCTGAGGAGGATCCATCCCTCCATCAGACCTGTTATAGTCCAGGTTCTGGGGAGGATCCGTCCCTCCATTGGACCCGTTATAGTCCAGGTTCTGGGGAGGATCCGTCCCTCCATTGGACCGTTAATAGTCCAGGTTCTGGGGAGGATCCGTCCCTCCATTGGACCTGTTATAATCCAGGTTCTGGGGAGGATCCATCCCTCCATTGGACCCGTTATAATCCAGGTTCTGGGGAGGATCCGTCCCTCCATTGGACCCGTTATAATCCAGGTTCTGGGGAGGATCCGTCCCTCCATTGGACCTGATAATAGTCCAGGTTCTGGGGAGGATCCGTCCCTCCATCAGACCCGTTATAGTCCAGGTTCTGGGGAGGATCCGTCCCTCCATTGGACCGGTTATAGTCCAGGTTCTGGGGAGGATCCGTCCCTCCATTGGACCCGTTATAATCCAGGTTCTGGGGAGGATCCGTCCCTCCATTGGACCGTGTTATAGTCCAGGTTCTGGGGAGGATCCGTCCCTCCATTGGACCGGTAATAGTCCAGGTTCTGGGGAGGATCCGTCCCTCCATTAGACCCGTTATAATCCAGGTTCTGGGGAGGATCCGTCCCTCCATTGGACCGATAATAGTCCAGGTTTTGGGGAGGATCCGTCCCTCCATTGGACCTGTTATAATCCAGGTTCTGGGGAGGATCCGTCCCTCCATCAGACCCGTTATAATCCAGGTTCTGGGGAGGATCCATCCCTCCATTGGACCTGTTAATAGTCCAGGTTCTGGGGAGGATCCGTCCCTCCATTGGACCCGTTTCTACTGATCTTCAGTCCAGTTCTTGGGTCATACCTATTTTCCTTCCGTAAGAACGGCTTCTTGACAGCCACGTTTCCATGGAGACCGTTTCTAGGCTTCGGCCAGCTGTAGATGAACTAGCTGAAGGCTCAGATGCATCTCTCAGGTCCTGGTTCAGGTCTTTGCTGTAGATAGTTTTTCATTCCTGACTCTTTTGTCCTTTTTATGCTTAAACGGTTCGTAAGTTGGAGTTTTGCTCTACAAAAGAAAGAAGGACTGGACTGAAAACGAATTAAAAGCTGAAATACCCGCAGAAAACTGGAGCTACTTCTCATCATTTAACAAGATAATTTATCAATTTTCTGGCTGCTTGGAAGGAAAACTTAGATGTTAAAAAAAATCTACTGCTGTTTTCGAGACCAGCAGTAGTAGATGATAATTCGGAGAATATTAAAACATATTTATAAAATAGTTTTCCCTCAGTCAACAGAAGAATAAATCATCTTGTAGTTTTCAGATCTTTTAAACTGAGCCGGTCAGATTATTGATGCTTAAACTCTAACGCTCGGTCAGCTGTAAACATCCCTCTGAAGTCTTGGTTCTTTACCCTTCATTACCGACAATAAAGCCATCAAAACAAGTGATCCAAAAACAGGAATGAGGCTGAGTCTGCGTCATCTCATCGGTGAGCGTGCCTGCTTCGCTCCTGTTGGGCTGATCTGGGTTGTTGCGGAGTGACTCAGTGTTTTAGGCAGCGGTGAGGTAACAGACCCCGGGTCAGACTGAAAGAATGTCGCCCTGCGGTGTGAGTCCGAGCCCTCTGACTCACGGTTGTGCTGTGTGGGGGGGTCGGGCCGTACCGGGAAGAACTGGACACCTTTACTGGGTTTGACGAAGGATGAGCCGAGCAGGAACGATGTGATTTAGTTCATTAAAGGATGAAAGGCAGCTTTTCATCAGCTGGAGATCCGGATGGGTTTAGTGATTTGTAATTTAGTGTTTGCCGTGGAATCCTGGAATAAGCGGAGGTTGCTTCGGTGTATTTGTGCAGGGATGGTTTCCGTACACTCTCACCCGGGTGTTAACTGCTGAGCGGCTGGGCGTTGTTGTCAGGGGCCTCCCCGTGTAGCTGCTGCAGATCTGAACTAACATCCTTCTGACAACAAGACCTCCTCCAGGCTGACATCTCGCCTTGTCTCCGGCTGCTCACTGGTTTCCAGTCGGGTTGTTTTTCCATCACTCACATCCTCTGCAGAGTTTATTTTTGGCTCTGCTTTCTGTAGCAGCTGCTCTGTATCGAGGAGAAAATACTTGCAAACTGTTCGAAGTTGGGAACCATCTGATGAAAAAATATTGATTTGAAGAAGAGCACAAATTTGAATGATTGATTCTTTATTGCAAAGACATTTAAAATTAATAATTTTCAGTTTTCTTTCGGGTCCTCAGACACATTTCTGTCAGCAGGGCGGGTAGTCAGCTGCACGGCCTTGGAAGTCACGCTTGTCTGGTTGACCAGTAACGAGTTCGTTAGTTAGCAAGATGGTTGGAAATGTAGTGAAACTTTTTTTTTTTTTTTTGCCAATTGCATGGTTTCATGACAAATCTTAGAATAAAAAGGAAGGACACTTCAGATGAACAACACATATACAGACTACATTTTAGGACATACTCGTCCTCAGAGTCAGGTATCTGGACAAAAGTCATCATATATCAGCAAAAAGTAGTCAGAAAAAAACCTGCCAGAAAAAAGTCGTCAAAAAATGTCATCAGAAAAAAAGTAGTTAGAAAAAAAGTTGTCAGAAAAAGTCGTCAGAAATAAGTTTAGAAAAAAGTCATCAGAAAAAATAGTTGGTAGTCAGAAAAAAGCCATCAGAAAACAGTAGTTATAAATAAAAAAAAAGTTGTCAGGAAAAAGTAGTCAGTAAAAAAGTAATCAGAAAAAAGTCGTCAAAAAATGTCGTCGGATAAAAAGTAGTTAGAAAAAGGTCAGAAAAAAAGTTGTCAGAAAAAAAAAGTAGTTAGAAAAAAGTAATCAGTAAAAAGGCCGGCAGGAAAAAGTCGTCAGAAAACAGAACTTAGAAAAAAGCCAGGAAAAAAAAGTCATCAGAATTTTAAATTTTTTCTTCTTTTTTAAACTCTTTTTGCCTAAAGAATCCAGCAGTTCAAAGAACGTGTCCAAACAGCAGTTACCGTATTTTCTTGACTATAATTCACACTTTTTTATAGTTTGGCAGCTTGTGCAACTTATAGTCCAATGCAACTTATATATCAAAATATATACAATTTAGCATATCTTTAAGTATCAGTTCTGACTGTCAGGAGCCAAGGAGACAACTATATTCTGCTCCAAGAGATAAATATCCCAAAACAGCCTCGTCTCAGTGAGAGGAGTTCATTTTGGACATCTGTCTGTGCGAGGAACAAATCTTTAAAAAACATGTTTATCCTTCTTCATTATGATGTTTATCATCATTTACAGGCATTAACTTTGGAATTGGACTGATTGAGTAATTTTTAGCAGTAACAAGTAGGATATGAAAAATTAGAAAATCACCCTATTTTTGATAAATAAATACGATGCAACATATGTTTTTTTTTCTTGTTCATGATGCATTTTTTGACTGATGCGACTTACACAGGAGCGACTTATATTCCGGAAAATACGGTCTTCAACATATCTGGTATGGATTTGGACAAAGAACAGATAGAGTGTAGAGAAAAAAAGAACATGACAAACAAACTGAAAAAGGAAAAAAGAAAACGAAGCGACAAAAATTAAACAGCAGAACAAACATACCAGGGGAAGTACACAGACACAGTTAGGAAAAAGACATCACAGTTTAAAAATGCATTATAGGATCAGGATGTGATTTCTTATGGGAATGGACAAAAAAATGTAAGATTGTGGATTACTGCATAGGAATTTATATTTATGAATGTGTATTTAGCTAAAAAATATATTTCAAGATTTATCATGTAAAATCCATCACAATCAATTTTGTCAAATTTAAAATCTTAAAAAAGGTCAAAATCTTAAGTAGATCATGAACTCCTCTCAAAGTATCCTTGGGAACATTGGGAAGATGAGTGGAGCAGAATTGCTCCGTATCGATGTCAGAGTCATAATGCAATACAGAAAACCATCATTTAAACTTATTTATTCATATTCTTTTTTCCTCTCTTCAGAATTAGAGGAGTACGCTTTCTTTCCTCATTACGCAACATTTTATTGCGTCCTGAAATGCACCAGATGGAAGTTATTTGTTTTTGGAGCCCATCTGGATGCAGTAGTAATACAATTTAGATTTTCCTTTAAAAGTCATAATGTTGATGCATTATGTTTGTTTCCCCTCTTTTTTCACATTCATGAAAATATAGAAAAAAAACTGATGAAATATTCCTGATTATTATGTTGTTGCCATTTATTTACTTATAACTGCACATGAACAAATCAGGCCTTAGTGGTCTTTCTCCTAAAACCCTAAACTTCCAGATTATGTTGCATTCAGTGTGTATTTGTGTGTTTTCATTCGGCCTCGTCTCCAGAAATACGGGCTTCCCTGTTCCTGTCTGTCTCTGCTTGCTTCAGCATCATGTTCTCGCTCTGCAGAGGATGCTGTGTGTAATGGGAAAGGTGTCACTGCAAATGGGAAAACTGGGGCATGCTGTATGGAGTGGCCTCCAGCATGATTACTTTCATGCAGCTCCCTGCGGAGTGAAGAGAATTGCAGGAGAGCAGGGAGGGCTCTGAACAAGGAAATTTCTCTGCAGAATCTCCTCATTAAGCTCCGTTTATGTTGTATTTTGCTCTCTGTTTAACCTCCTTTCTCTCAGGTGCATCCTGAGGCTTCGCTTCCATTTTTCCTTTTCTGTTTTTTCCTCGCCTCCCTTTACATAAGCTTTCTGCTGGTGGAGCCATCTGACACATTAACTGTGATTAAGCGCGATCCAAATGAGCTTTACCTGACTTGATTATCCCCAGCCTCCTGGCAGAGAACGTCCCCTGACATTTGAAGATGAGACAAGTGATCATCTGGTTTCCTTCATGATTAAAGAAGTCCATTATAAGCATTAGAAAATGGCGTGTTTGTTTTGTGTCTGGCATGAAAATAAACAGCAAAATGACTTGAAATTAGGGCCGGACGACATGACAAAAGCATATTATCACAATATATTGTTTTAATATTGTCCAATCTTGCTTTTTTTTTTTTTTTTTACACTTTTTTCTGCTGAAAATCTTGACATAACATTTACAGCAAAATAAAGCCTCTGGAAATTATATTTAAATTTCAACTAGTGCTGGGCAGTATGACCAAAAACATCTATCTCTGTATTTTTCTAAATTACATTGGTTTCAGTGTTTTTTTTTTTTTCCAAGTACAACTGGGTGTTAACTAGGGAGGGGCGATATGTTATCGTGTGCGATATACCATCAAAGAAATTCCCAATGGTAATAATTTGTCATCTCACAATAAAAACTATAAATTGAATTTATCAGGTTCTTTTTGCAGTTGCACTACTTTGTGATTTTTGTAAGAAAAAATATTTTTGCTGTTTGCACCATTTGAATAAATGTTGAATTTGTTTTCACTAAGACCGCAATAGACCGATACATCGGCCAACCGATATTTGTGTTTTTTTGCTGGTATAAGCATCGGCCGATGCAGTATAATGGGTGTGTTGGCCGACCCCCCACCTCGACTTAAGGCATCTTTACAGGCAGCAGTTTTTAAAAAAATTATATTAAGAGTTTAATGTTTCTTTTTTGCGTTGTTGCAAGTGTGATGTTTCTTTTTTATATACGTATTTGAAGGTTTGTTTCTCTTTTTTTTATCTTTAAAACAGTTTTCAAAATGAGTTTTCATTGTCCTTCATCAAAATAACTCTGGGGTCAAATACAGTATTTACCTCAAATATCGGTCCCGAATATCAGAAGGTTGTATCGGGCATCGGCTGAGAGAGATGAGAAAATATTGGTATCGGTATCAGCCCTAAAAAATCTGTCTCGGTCGACTTGTTTGATTGGTGTCACTACAGTTTTGTACTGCTGATTGTAGGTGTGTGGGTTGTAGTATTATTTTAGGGATAGATTTATAATACAAAAGAATAGGCTGATATTGTTTTTTATTGTCACATATCATTACCATGACAAAAACCAGAAATTATTGTGATACATTTTTAGTCCATATCGTCCATTCCTAGTGTGAACTTCATCTTCTAATGATTTAGAGAATAATTACTGCAGTAAATAGGCTTGAAATGACATATTTTAATGTCATGAAGGTGTTTTTCTACAATAATCAATGTCCTCATGTTGCAGTTAAAATACACAACCCTTTATTGTGTAACTTATTTTGCAACTTTAAAAAAAAAATCTTTTTTTTATCCACTGAACATTCAGTAAGGCAACATAATATTGAAACAAACAAACAAAAAAGTGTGAAAATTGCATTAATACATTGCTTCAAGCCCAGCCAGGTTGTATTCAAGTATTAAAAATATAAACAAAGTTTAACTTTAAGACTTGCTTTTCAACATGTTGTTCTAGTTTGGTTTGTTATTTAATGAACTCTGTTTTTTTATAGTTTGAAGCTGATACCCTCTGATCTGCTTTGATTTAACACGTTCCCTTGTTCACCCGCTCATGCACGAGTCACATCACAATATTACATTTTCTACCGATGTCGACAAATATACCAGTATTATCGCAATGTGATATATACGATTTAATGTTGCACACCCCTACTTGAAAGGATTTATTTTCTTGGACGTCTGAAAGGAGACGGCTTAACCGCCTTCATCTGACCTTTCCATGCATCTCCTCTACCTCCCTCTGCTTCAGTTCTTGTGGTTCATGCTGCATTTATTAAAAAGCATTGGCCTCGGTGTATGTACAGGCCTAAATAGAGGTTAAGGTCGGGCTCTCTCTCGCTCAGGTTTGCTGCAGAGCATCACTCAAACTGAATCATGTCCAAATACGAACACAAAAACCAGCATCAGGCTTCATCAGCTGTCGTTTGTCTGCGTGTTTATGGCTTTGCTGTCTTTCTGCGTTCCAGCTGAGGAGGTGGAGCGGTTGGCAGCGATGCGCTCTGATTCCCTGGTGCCGGGCACGCACACGCCTCCCATCCGCCGGCGGAGCAAGTTCGCCACCCTCGGACGTCTCTTTAAACCCTGGAAATGGAGGAAGAAGAAAAGCGAGAAGTTCAAGCAGACCTCTGCCGGTGAGACATGCTGTAAACTGGGGGGGGGTGCGATACTGCAAGATTCGATCTGATGCAAAGTATATAAAGGGCTAGTATTGTTGATTAGGGATGTATACCGAGTACCGGTATCGTTTGGTACCGGTTCCTAATCTTAACGATACCAGGGTACCGTTAAGATTCTGGACTAACGATACTCTTATTGATACTTTTTGTACATCTACCTAACATCGAGTTATCATTACGCAGTCAAATAATCACAATGATGGACTAAGACAGACACAATTCCCTTATTCTCCCAGCTGTCCTTCACCCACTTTTATGTCCAGGCTTCTTCAACATCATCTGAACAAATATTCTCAACCACTGGATCTTGTAACATCTTGTAATGTCTTTATTATTTACTCTAAATTATGTTATAGTATCAATAAGAGAATCGATAAATACCGGCATCGATAAGGAGTATCGATATTGGTATCGGTATCGATAAAATCATAACGATATACATCCCTATTGTTGATACCGATATTGATACCAATACTTAAAAAAGTATTGCTGTGTTGAACAGATTTACTTTGTCAATATAAGACGCCTCTAGAAATTGATACTATTTAATAGGGATTTCAAATTAACAGATTTATCCCAAGACAATATTCTGTGGAATCTAACTATATTTTAACTCATTAATACATAAACAACCAAATTATTGTCCATACTATAACAATCCGAATTTGGCATTATCTCGACGAGAGAAGCTAATTTTTGGCATGTACAGTCGTCCTCAAAATTATCATACCCTCCAATTAAAGAAGGAAAAAAAAATCATCTGTCAGTGAAATTAGTTGAAATTGAAAAAAGTAATAATAAATAAAAATTCTATGAAAATCATGACATGGATTTTGAATTGTTCTTCAAGAAGAACATTATAAACAAACACACAAAAAATAAAACAAGCAAACAAGCATGATGGGGCTCCAAAGCTAAAAATTTGTTGCGCAATATTTTGAAGCGATCACTGCAATCAGGTGTTTTCTGTAACGTTCAAAAAGACTTCTACACCTGGTGACAGGTATTTTAGCCCACAGTTTATGGGAAAGGTGCTGTAATGTGTCTGGGATAGTATGGCAATTCAAAAGCAGTATTTTATTTCACTAACTTGTGATTTTGTCAATTTTTTATTTATTAGTAGCTTCTTTAGTTTCTTGTTATGTAAATTACTGCTGTGAATTTCGCCTTTTATTTAATTGGAGGGTCTGAATAATTTTGTGGACATTTGTATAGTAGATACCTTGTCACCAAGGTGAACCGAATCCACCAAAAACCACATATCCTACTCATTTGTGAAGTGTGTGATACTTAAAGCTTTACATTTAGAATTTTATAATATACGGTAGGTTTATAAAAACAAAATCAGCACTGGTGCCATTTTAAAAGTCTGAATTTGGCTTTATCTTAGTGAGAGAAGCTGATTCAGGGAATATAGGGGGCCCTGTCATAGCAGTGAATCGACTCCATCAAAAATCACTTTATCCTCCATATTTATGAAGATTCTGATCGTTTTCAAGCCTTACATTTAAGTATTGATATAACTGCAGTTGTATCGATGGCGATCAATACCAACATTGGTATGAATATTATGGATATTCGCATTGATTCGCCCACCACTACTGAAAATGCTACACCTTCACCCGGAAATCTGCTTCACTCACATCTCTGACAGCAGATAAATGTCTCTGTGCTTCACCTAGCAACAGAAGCGGTGATGACTGGGAGCTCGGAGGGGTTGTGCTGTAGAGTGAAGGGTGAGATGGGGGCTGCAGCTCTGCTCCTGTAGGACGATGGTTGTGGAAGGATGCTGAAGGCTTCACAGCACTGGACCAACTTTCTTCCATCACTGACTCTAACCCAGGCCAATTCTCTTCTTTTAATGCCCCATATATTGAGCAATAAAGTCTATAGCATAGAAACCAATTTATTTCAGAACAGAAGTGGGGGGAGGAGGGGGGGGGGGCATTTTAAGAGGGGATATTACTAAAGATGTGAAGCAAATTAAGTCTTAGTTACACAATTGACACTGTTATTTAACTGTGTGAACATTCTGACTAAAAGCTGTTAATCAAAGAGTCGATAATTATTGTTGGTGGCAGCTGCAAATTAGCTTTAAATGGAAAATTTCGTCTCTAGTAGACTGGAATGTCCCTTTAATGTGGAGATAAATCTTCGAGCAGAGCAGCGTTGGCTGTGTGAGGAAATCTCTGCTGCATATGTCCAGTTCAGAGCTGCAATATTCACCCAGAGCGAAGCTGTGAAGGCTTTGATTTGCAGGCAGAAACAGCCGCTGTTGTTGCTTCTCAGCTGGATGAATCGTTTTACATCCTGTTCTCGCAAACACACACAGCAGAGGGGTGACGAGAGGCTTCCTACAGCCAAGCTGTTCTCCCAGCTGTCGCAGCTTTTTCATTTTTCCCCCACTGAAACCTTCCTCTGCATCCACATTCAGCTTATAGCGCACAGACGTATGCACACTGCATGCTGCATGCGGCGTGCACCATGTGTTTCATCTGGAATCCAGCCATCATACAGTCAAGGTGCATTAGATTATTGGAGCAAACATGATTGATTAAGGTTTCTGCATGTTTTTTAATAGCAATAAAAGCTCCAGTTTATGTGCAAATAAAGAAATTAGCTAAAATGTCTTAATGTAAAGTAAAAACCTGCATATTAAAAATAAGATTATACCTCATTTTAATTTAATCAGTTCAGTTCAACTTTATATGAGAAGAAGGAGAAACTTCCAGCAGAACCAGTCACCATCTCAGAAAGGGCGGCCATCTGCTTGGACTGGTTGGGGGTGGAAAGGAATGGAAAGAAGAGTCAACAAGCAACGTTACTCTAAGCCAGGGACACCAGCTGAGATAGAAAAAGTTTGAGTTATTTACAGAGCACATTTAAAAGCAGCATCCATTGGCCAAAATTCTGTGCATTAAAAGTAAAGACGTAAGAAAGAAAAACCCACTAATAAAACTATAGAGAAGAAAGAGACGAGTGAGTTGAAACCAGTGGACATAAATGTGTTTAAGATGAGATTTAAAGATTTAAAACCAGGGGTTAGCTGAGCCGTCTACTGTGTATAGGCAGCTATTTGCACAGTTTACGGAAGCCTGATCTCCATTTACCCGCCTCCACCCTCTGACAACTAAAAGCTGATCTACAGATCTGGGTGATCTGCAGGGCGTATGGTACGTTCCAGTTGTCTCAGGATTCTGAGCGGGCGCGAGTTGGTGATGTCATTACCAGGTATTTTGCGTTCCAGTTGCACCAACTCGAGGAAAAAATAGAAATCTCCTATTTGTGAGCTAGAACAGCTAGAAATGAACAAAAAAAATGACACAGACATTTTAACAGTGTTACCATGACAACAACAGCCAATTTCATTGTTTGTGTTTAATAAACAACACATATTCACACTGCGTTTGAAAGAAAAAAGGACTGCTGTGAAACCGTAAAATTCAATAATAGCAACTCTGTGCTGTTTACACTTGAAATTATGAACAGAAAATATTATGTATATTTTATATACAATCATCTTCATTATCTTCACAATCTTTAAATCTACTATCTTCTGCAAATTACGAGCTCGCATCTCGAAAAAATGAGCTCATCACGTCACTTCCTCGGAAAAACAAGTTCAGAGACAACTGGAATGCACTATTAGAGATGGATCGATCCATTTTTTTCAGATCCAATATCGATACCTGGGCTGAGCGTATCAGCCGATACCGATCTGATCATGTGAGTGAAGGCATCAGGCTTGGCAAAAATATTTAGCCTTAAGCTTGTTTTTTTTTTAAAAAAAGGTCCTCTCTGCTCTGTGATGACATAACCGGCATCGCAAACATAGAACTGAAGTGACTAGATGGCTGTAACTGTTTTGCTGTGTAGTATATTAATTTAAAAAAAAGAAATTACTGGATTAGAATGCTGAATCGGCCTCACTCATCCCATATCCAATCCAACTTATTAGTCAATATCGGAGCTGATATCCAATCCAGTAGCCCTGGGAAAAAAATTGATATACTGAAATATCGCGATATTTATATATGCAGATTTCATATAGAGATCCAAAATGCAATATTGATCTATTTTACCAATGAAATCATGCGAGATTTCGTAAGATAACGGTGAAATCTCGCGAGATTTTATTAGAAAAATAGATCAATACCACATTTTTACATATAAATATGATATCAGCATATGAAAATATCGCGATATTTCAGTGTATCGATTTTTTTTTTTTCCCCCAGCCCTACAATCCAGGTATAGGATCGGTGCATCGCTCGGCTGTGATGGGAGACCCCTTCCTCCCATTTGTTTAGCTTGTTGTGACTTCTCTGCATATGTACTTATTTGTACTGAGGTGTGTTATGTTTTTTTTTTTTTTTTATCACTGCTACGTCCCCTGTGGATTCCCCAACGGCATGGCAGGTTGCCCGTGGTGTAACACCGGCCTCGTAACTCACGTAGATAGATATTTATTAACAATATTAAGTGGATAATCGGACTCCGATCAAGGGAATAAGATTGATCGCCCTGTTGTAGAGCTCCAGAGTCTGATATGGAGTTTAAGTACATTCGGTACCACAGACACCCCTGACAAGTAAGTAGTACAACCTTATCATTAGCTAACGGTTAGGCTGGCGATACGGTTTTACTCACTGCTGTTGTCTGTCCATGAGGCGTTTTTAATGGTGGGAACTGAGTCAGGTTTCAGATGTAATCCCTGAAAAAAAACACTTGTACTGCCTGAGATTCATGATGCAGTCAAGACTGCAGTGAAGTTCACTCACAAAGTTGAGGGTTTTATGTCCAGAAGACAAATTCTAGCCACCTCTGGCGAGTAAATCCATATTTCAGGACGACAAATAAACTCCCACACCGAATGCAACCACATTTTTCAACTTGCTGTCACCTAGAGCTAAAAGTGTAAAAGAAAAAGGAAACTTTTCCTCTGAACTCTGGAGCAAAACTTCTGTTAGCTTCTGGCTGCCTTTGTCAGAGAAAGTCTTGAGTCCTGAGAGGCTGTTTGTTCCTCCTCAGAGAGAGTGGATAGGTTACAGGTTGCAGGTGGCTAACCTCCTATGTGACATCATCTAGGAGGTTGAAAATCTTGGTCAACTTTTACAGGGTTGGGAGGGGCTACTGCTTTGAGAGATTTATGAATATTAGCTTTAGACATGAGCATGAATGACTTGAGCAGCATGAATGGCTTCTGCCTTCCTCACTTATAATCATCCACCACGCCTGATTCTTTGTTTTCTCACAGTGTTGGAGAGGAAAATGTCCACTCGCCAGAGCAGAGAAGAGCTCATCAAGAAGGGACTCCTGAAGGAGGTTTATGAGAAAGATGGAGGTCCACACAACAGAGGTGAAGAAGAACACGCAAAACTAAAATGTTAGAGGTTGCACTGCTGTTTCTGGTTGATTAATTACTCTGGTGTGGGTCTACTTTAACAGGTTCTTGCAGGGTCTTAAAAGTATAACCCACCAAACACAACATGTAATTTGAACATTGTTTTTTGGGCTAAATCTGGTCGGATGTTGAAAATGGGGCTGAGTTTGGACCATCTGATTTGGTCCAAATTTAGCCCAAAATTAGACGTTGAAAAGTCGTCGAAAAGCTTTAATATCTGTATCGATATGAGTTATCAGCCACATGATTTTTAAAATATCGGCATATCGGATATTGGCCAAAATCCCAATATCGTGCATCCCTAAGTAAAATTTGACTTTTTATGTTCAAGGAAGTGCATAGTTGATTTAATAAACCTAACTTTCAAGTCCATATAAATCCATACAACTTTCTAAATATATTTAATTTATCCATAACTAATACAGGTCGTCCCACTAACAAACATGGTGTCATTTATAAGAGACCTGTTTGTGTGAGTGTGTGTCATGAGACTAAACCAGCATTCACTGTGGCTGGATGTTTCTGCTGTGACTGCTGAGCACCACCCACAGTCTCAGAAATGAGAGGCCAGAAAACATGCATCATCTGCACTGAACATTAAAAGGAGCAGTCTTGACTACCTTGTGGGCTCTACAGCGAATGTGCATGAATTGTGAGGATCAACTAACATGTGAATCAGGGTTAAGCTTTATTGAAAAGTTATGTGGCTTCTCCAAGCAGCAGTGTGGATGAACTAGCCACCAGCAGCAGCAAGGCCGGACAGTCCGGTCACAGCGCTGGCTGTGCAGCAAGCACAACTTTTCTCTTTGTGTTGGAAGCAATGCAGAGTGAATCTATCTACATGAATCTAAAAATCTACATGAACATCTCATGTGGTTTACACATTTAAACACAGGATTTCAGACTAGGTTCCATAACTTTATTTAACTTGATGGCTTGGTGTTCATCTGAAATAAGACATGCAACTGTAAATACAACAGATCATGTTGAATGTCTGCTTCAGCATCGCATGCAACAACAAAGTGAACACAATATCAAGGCATCCACTTAGCTGGGTAACACATCTTTCCCATGGCAAGCGAACACACCAGCATAAACACACATTGTGGACATCATGACATACTGAAGGATAAGGAGACTAAGATTAAGAGTCCATTTCACAACTCACAGGTTTCCTTTGTTCCTGTGGTTTGCAGGGAAAAGAGAACTGAATATGCTGGCAGGGTTGATTTATGTATCTTCCAGGACGTGTCAATGAGGCGACAGGTCATGGAGATTATAGTAACCGCAGATAAGAGATGAAAGAACTATAGTTTTAGCAAGCGTAAAACCTTGTATGATTTAGCACTTTGATTGAAGAACAGGCCATAGCTTAGCATAGCATAGCACAACATTAGTAAACATGAAACATTGACGAAAAGTTAATGAAGAGTACTAAAACTAGCACATTGTTTGGTTTATTAATAGCCTTTAAATAAAATTACTACCGTATTTTAAGGACTATAAGTCGCTCCGGAGTAAAAGTCGCATCAGTCAATAAATGCGTCATGAAGAGAAAATAAACATATATAAGTCGCACTGGACTATAAGTCATATTTATTTATTTAAAATGGGGCAATTTTTTGATTTTTCATATCCTATTTTTACTGCAAGAATTCCCCAATAACTTCGATTCCAAAGTTAATGCCTGGAAATGATCATAAACATAATAACTAAGAGAATAAACATGTTTTTTTAAGGATTCGTTCCACTGCACAGACAGAAGAGCCAGATGTCCAAAATGAACTCCTCTCACTGAGATAAGGCCATTTTGGGATTTTTGTCCTCAGAGCTGAATTTAGTTGTCACAAGCCTAGAGCGCCCTCATGTGACATGAGACGGTAATATTTACTCCTTAGTTCATGTCAGTCAGTATGAATTAACATTTAAGAATCTGTTAAATTGTATTTTGCTAAGGAACGGCCAAACTATGAAAAAAAAGTGTGACTTATAGTCTGGAAAACACGGTCATTTTTTTTCTTTACACAGAAAAAGAGTAGTAGTTGTAGTAGTAATACTAGTAGTGATGGTAGTATTAGTATGGGTGCAACTTGCAATGTTGCCACTGGATGTCACTTCACTCAACACACTGGTCCTGTAAAAAGGTGGAAACTGAAATATGACACGTTTTTTTTTATGAATTGATAATAAATGATAAAAATGACTTTTGTATTTCTTGTAAGTTGTTCCCTCTTTCTGAATCGTAGTTTTCCTTACCGACTCTCCACATCTTTGCACTTTCAGTGGACGGATCGTCACCGGCTCTTCGGGAGGAGGAAAAGATGGAGAACGGTCGCTCTCCGGTGCTTGGCGCCAGTCTGTCGGAGTCTGAAGGTACTGAGATGATGGAGGGAGCGACAGCAGTTGCAGGTAGGCAGCACAGCTTCAGCTAACTCCTCACTTATTTCTAGACTTGTAGTCAAGAACGCGCAAACCGAGACCAAGAAACGACCAAGACCAAAGAGTACTGAGACCAAGACTAGTTCAGCTGTAGACCGAGACCCAAAAATAAGAATAAGTTTCTGCCATTTTGCATGAGTTGAAGAACCTGAGCACCATACTGGGTTCATCTGCTTAGTATAAATATGAGATTGTATCATTTGGTACTTGATGGGGACGTACTGAATAATGATATAAAATAAAATAAACTGTGCCTACCTGGATATTAAAGGCTACAAATCCATTGGAGACCGTTCATCTAGTCCGAGACATTGCAAGACCGAGAGACCTGAGACCGAGACAAAACCGAGACCAAAAACTGCAGAGGCCGTGACAAGACCAAGACAGAGAAAAAATGGTTGAAAAAGAGCGTTCTCAGGAACTACAAGTCTACTTATCTCAAAGATTGTAGCCTCTAACTGCTTCTAATCTCATTTTTTCCTGCAGGACCACCAGAGTTTCAGATGGCAGCTGATGGCACATGTCAACCACCAAGCCAAGCTCCGCCCACAAAAGCCTCTACAGTGTATCCCACTGATGTCACTGAATCAACCATCTCCAGACCTCCCACGCTTCACAAACAACCTCCCGCTCTCCCACCCAAACCTTTCAGCAGGCTACCCAATCACATTACAGGTAAGCCCGCCCCGGCGCTCGCTCGTTTTCCTGCATGTGCAGCGCATCATTACATCATTTCCTCCCTCTCACACAGACGGCGCCCCCGTGAAGTTGCCATGTATGTCGGTTAAGTTGTCTCCTCCTCTACCTCCAAAGAAGCTCATGATCTCAGTACCTGCAGGGGGTCTGGAGCCCTCCTCACTCACCTTCCAGAAGTGCCCCGCCCCTCCAAGCCACGCTCCAATGGGAGGGCACTCGCTGCAGTACGGGACGCTGCCCGTCCCCCTGCACCCGCCCAGCCGAATCATAGAGGAGCTCAACAAGACCCTGGCCCTTACCATGCAGAGGTTTGAGAGGTGAGGACGGCACCCCTACGACGCACAACCGTCTTTTTAGATGTCGACAATTTTATTCTTGGTGATTAAATATTAATTTCTTTATTTGATTAAAGGGGAAGTTCAGTTTTTTTTTTTTTTACCTGAACCTGTTTTCTAGCATGAAATATGTTCATCTACTCACCCAGACAGTTTTGGTGTAACTTGAATTCCTTCAGGAGATATTTAGATCCGCTAGAGATCAGCGTATGTCCAATATAATGTAAGTGATGCAGAAAACCTTGCGTAGCCTCTAAATAAGGCATTATCCGCCACAAACTCCTTCATTTCACCAAAGTTTTGTTGATGAAACATTAGTCAGACCCCTCCGGTGAGCTTGAAGCGGCTTCGAGTTGCTTATTTGTGGTGATCCGTCCTTATTTACAGACATTTACTTGCTATCGCGTCGCATAACAGTGACGTAAATAAGGACAATCACCACAAAAAAAAGCCACTTCAATCCACTTCGAGCTCACAGGGGGGGTCCGACTAATGTTTTGTAATAAAACATTGGTGAAATGAAGGAGTTTGTGGCAGATAATGCCTTATTTAGAGGCTGCACAAGGTTGCCAGCATCACTTCCATTATATGGGACATATGCTGATCTGGAGTGGATATCTAAATATCTCCTGAAGGAATTCAAGTTACACCAAAACTCACTGGGTGAGGAAATGAACGTATTTCGTGCTAGAAAATAGGTCCAGATTAAAAAACACCGAACTTTCCCTTTAATGTAAAGTAGCTCTTCGATCACCCTTGTTTAGGTTCAGGCAGCTGCCACCATGCCTCACCAGTACAGAGTTGTGGTTCTGACCTTTGTAGCTGCGCAGCGTTTGTCCTGCCTCTGATTGGTTAAAACTGTCCGTGTTAAGATCCGAGGCCAGTAACACATCTGACTCACAAAAACACACGTCTGACCTTTGACCTCCTCATGAACATGCAGCTCCATGATGCACACCGTTCCCACGGTGATGTTCGACTGCGACGACAACAAGGAGAACCTCCCCAACGAGGCGGATTATGAGGACTTGCCGGGCATGTACAAAGATGAGGAAGAGGAGGAAGAGGAAGAAGAAGAGGAAGAGGATGAGGAGGACGAAGAGGATGATGAGGAAGAGGATGAGGATGATACACTGTTTACAAGTAAGACTAATTAACGCTGCGGTAATCATTGTCTTCAAGGTGCTCCTGATGATTGTCTGCTGTGTTTTCTGTCTGGTTTCTCTGTTTGGGTTTGATTTGTTCGTACGGACGCATGATAACCTTTGTTAAAAACCGATGCCAATAAATTTCAGCTCATAAAAGCTAGAATATCAGAATGGTTTCAGTAGGATAGATGAATTACGTGTCCATGTAAACGCAGCTAATATTTGGAGAAGAAATAAAAGACTAATCCGATCAAAGCTTTACAAATAATATCAAGTTTATCGCTCACAAAACAAAATCAAGAAGACTTTGGCTGTATGTAAGATCAGACTCGGTACTCTATATGAAAAACACAAACTCCCAAAAAATAAAATGGGGCTAGGTTTACTTTTGAGGAATATCTGAAACGATACCCAATAAATACAAATAATGATGACGATGAAATGATGTCACATACAGAAGAATCCACGAATCTCTTTACAGTCCGTTAAACATCTGCGTTATAACAATATACAACATTTCCCCCGAAGGCACGCTGGCCATGAAGGTTTTACGGAAAGACTCTCTGGCCCTGAAGCTGAGCAACCGTCCGTCAAAAAGGGAGCTGGAGGAGAAGAACATCCTTCCGATGCAGTCGGACCAGGAACGGCTCGAATCCCGACAACAAACGGCCACCAAACTGACCAGGTGATCCTCATGCACCCACGTTGCTTCAGTCTCTGGAAATGTTTCCATCCATGTGAGCTGTGATGGATGTGAAGACAATGTGAAACAGGACAATGTGTCACATCACAATATATTTATTTTAGATGACGATATTTACTGGTATTTTTACCCTAATTTGTCTGAAAGTTTCATTTCATATCACACAGCTGTTTTTTAGTATTGAAACGTGTTTAGCGTAAAGGTATCGCTCCACTGCAGTGATGGAACTGACACAACACTGGTTAGAAATGTTTGTTAAATCGCACTAATTAAAGATAGTTGGCTGGTTTTTTTGTGTTTTCTTTGTAAACGTCTCTGGGAGGATTGTGTTCCAGACAGTTTAGATAATAGGGGCGGGAAAAAAATGTTGATACACTGAAATATCGCAATATTTGCATATGCCGATACCACATCTATATTTAACAACGCAGTGTCGATCTATTTTACGAATAATATCTCGGGATATATCATCGTTTTGGTATGAAATCTCATGAGATTTCACGAAATACCGTGCAATTTTATTGTTCTGTTCCAAAATCTCACGGTATTTCATGAAATCTCATGAGATTTCGTAACAAAACGATGATATATCGCAAGATTTCATTCGTAAAATAGATCGAAACCATGTTTTTAAATATAGATATGGTATCAGCATATATAAATATTGCGATATTTCACTGTATCAATATTTTTTCCCACCCTCATTAAATAATCAGTTGACCCCTTTGTAGTCAGTCGAGGTGCAGGCGGGTTATCATAAAAAAAAAGCAAAAATATTTGCACAACTAATGAGCTATATGCACAGCTCCACTACTTCCTGAACTTCAGACAGCACCTTTGCTTCCCGTCTTTCATTATTGGACAAACTGATCAATCCAGGTGTGTTTGGCCAGTTATTGAGGTCAGACACACCTGGATTAATCAGTTTGTCCAATAATAAAAGACAGGAAGCAAAGGTGCTGTCTGACGTTTAAGAGGTAGTGGAATTGTGCATGTAGTCCATACCGCGATATAACGATATGTATGTCAATATATCTCTCTCATCTAAATATCATATCGCGACATATATCAGTATATCGCAGAGCCCTAAGTGTGTTGTAAGTTTAGTTTCAGCTGCAAGCTCTCCCATCACCTCATACCAGCTTTTGATTTTCCTCCCTCTCCACCTGATCTTTTAAACCCCACCTCTGCCAGTTTTCCTATTTTCCGCTTCAGTCCTCTTCCTGTTTTCACATCAGCCGTCCCAGCTTCACATCAGCTCTGAGTCAGTGCCTGTAGCCTCTAAATTCCCTAAATACAGCCCCATAAAAATGACGTTACATGCACCGTCAGCTAGTCTTTCCACAGGAGGAGTAAAATCCCATCTGTAATATTTTGAGGTGCAATAAAGATGTCCTGAACGCATGCACACAGACATAAAATTTATGCACACACAGATGTAAATTTCTTTCTTCTCAGGCGGTTGAGTCAGAGGCCGACAGCAGAGGAGCTGGAACAGAGAAATATCCTGAAACGTAAGTCACTTTTCTGACAATTAGAAGCACAGACAGGCGCATATGCATCACAGCTGGTGTGTGATTGTGTCTTTCTGCTGTTGCCTGCAGCTCGAAATGATCAGGAGGAGCAGGAGGAGAAGAGGGAGATCAAGAGACACTTATCCAAAAAGGTAAGACAGGGAGGAAACTGGGGGACTTTGATCATCTGTGGACATGCTGAGCAGGGTCTGTTTAAATATAAAGAATATAAGCGCGGTTACCGTGGCAACTCAACTGCAAACCTTACAATTGCAACCCTCTGAAAAGATGATAGTATTAATGGTTACATCACCGTGTTATTCTGTGTCTGTGTGTGTGTGTGTGTGTGTGTTTGTTCAGCTGGGTCATAAAACAATCCATCACACTATTTGGGACCAGCAGAACGGGTTTTAACTGGTTCCAGAGGACCAGATTTGGTTGACATGCGCTGTGTCTGTGAAAGAGACAGGTTGATGGGATGTGTGTGAGTGGTCATACTGGGACCATTTCTGTAGCTGTTCACTGGGACATCAGCTGCTGCCATAATAATAAGACATGAATTTTATTTTATTGATTCATGACCCAGTTTAAGCTAAATCTACTATTTGACTGCAGGAAAACATTCACAACACACATTTCCTTAGATGTGTTTTTATGTTTGATTTAACATTAAATGTAAATTTTGTTTTAGTACATTAGAGGGCTAAAAAGGAAGGTCAGGTTTGAAAATATGGGTATTAATGTTTATGTCAATGTCAGCTTTATTCATATAGCACATTTTTAAAAAGCCAATGGCCAACCAAAGTGCTTTACAGAATAAAAGATAACAATGAATAAATAAAAGCAACACAATAAAAACTGTAGAAATTAACAGATAAAAGTAAATTAAAAGTATAAAAATAAAAAACAGTGACTGCTCAGCTGAAGGCCAGGGTGTTTTAAAAATGGGAAGGCTGTTGGCAGACCGCACAGAGAGAGGCGATGCGTCCAACAGCCTGGGAGCCACAACTGCAAAGGCTCAAAGTCCTCTGGTTTTCATGAGGGATCGGGGGACATCCAGGACCGACTGGTCAGCTGACCTAAGGGCTCTTTGCGGCTGATGCACCCTCACAAGGTCAGCTAAATATTCTGGGGCCAGTCCATTTGTTTATAAGTCTTTTTATAAACAAATAAAAGAATCTTAAAATTAATCCTAAACCTAACCGGAAGCCAGTGAAGGGGGGATGCACTGGTGTGACGTGCTCACGTTTCTTTGCTCCAGTTAGGAGACGAGCCACTGCATTCTGGACCAGCTGCAGACGGTTCAGTTCTGATGCGGTATCGATCTATTTTAGTAACGAAATCTTGCGATATTTCATCGTTCCGTTTCAAAATCTCGCAAAAACTTACGAAAATTTCATATTTTCATATGCTGATCTATTAAAGAGGGCCATTTCTTCATCCAAGGTCTTAAATTTGATCTAGACAAGTCTTGATTTTTTATTTGTATTTATTCCCAAGGATCATTGGCCACATAGAATACGCTGAATAATGTATCAGAAGCTGTTCTGTCCATCTTTCTGAAAGGCTCAGATAGCTACAAAGGATATTTTCTATTTCTTTTTCTATCTCTTTTAAAAATTTAAATAAAATTAAATGCATTTTTTCTTGAGTAGAGCTTGAGTTAATATTAATGTCTGTGCCTATTATTTGATTCAGTTGTTCACTAAAATCCATTTTTCAAATAGTTTTGGGGCAATTATTGTTATGCTTTTAATCAAGATAGATATATTACAAACCATGTAATTCGATATACATATATATATATATATATATATATATAAATATTTTTTTTATCAAGTCCCACCCCTATTTTGAATTTTTGGGATTATTTGAATGTTTCTAATAATGAATCATGTTGGTCTTAAATTTGATTTATAAAGGTCTTAAAAGGTCTTAAATTGAACCCACTGAAACCATGTGGGGGGAAATGAGGCTATAATCGCTGAAACTGGTGGTTTATCATTTAGTTACGCTGAATCTGTGGATCCAAGATTCAGTTGCAGTTTTTCAAATTTAAATACTGAAACAGAATTTAGAGTTTTTCTTTCAAAATTTCCTCTTAAAAACATGATCCTTCAACATAATTTCCACGTTGAACATGGCTGGCAACACTGCTTTAATTCCATCCTCCAGCTCAGCCAGAGGCCCACGGTGGAGGAGCTGAGGGAGGCGAAGATCCTCATCCGCTTCAGTGACTACGTGGAGGTCGCGGAGGCTCAGGACTACGACAGGAGAGCAGACAAGCCATGGACTCGACTAACAGCTGCTGACAAGGTTCACACACAACAAAACTAAAGAATATTTTATTCACCGTGGAATCTGCATCATGCATCATGTATCTGAACTTGTGTGTCGCAGGCTGCTATTAGAAAAGAGCTGAATGAGTTTAAAAGCACAGAGATGGAGGTTCACGAGTCGAGCCGTCATCTGACCAGGTGAGTGAAACGCTTGTCAGATAAACATGCAGGGTTTGTCCTCGGGGTGGTGCCACGACGAAGGTCCTGCTAGATTTATTCTCCCTCTGACAGTTTAACTTCGCTCAAGTTTTAATTGATTCAGGCTGAACTCCCTCAGCTGTTTCTGTGCGCCCGTTGGATTGTTAAGAACATAATTACGAGCAGCCAAGTGTGAAAACTTCCAATCACCCTCGTAGTTGTTGGGTGACTGCTCCTCGTGTACACTTGGAGCTGTGCATGAGGAGCTGCAGAGGTGTCAAAATACTGCAGTCACCAGTGCTGAAAACTAGTATAGAGGGAAGTTTTAACCCCTGATTACCAAAATATGTGTCAATAGCATGAGCTGAAGAGGAGATAACGCAAACAGAGAGGTTAAGTTACCAAGTTGTCAGAAATATTAGAATAAGCCACATGCTGGCTAATACCTGCTAGTATCTGATATCTGGCAGCCAAATGTCCTAAATGAACTCCTCTGGCTGAGATAAGGATATTTTGGGATCTTTGCTCTCAGAGCAGAATATAGTTGTATCTCTTAGAATATGAGAGATACAAGCTCACAGTTGTCTGTAAAGATTGGTATCGGTTGACATTGGAAATTAAGAGTTGGACAATATTGGTACATCAGATATTGGTAAAAAAAAAAAAAGCCAATATCGAACATCCCTACTTTGAACCAATACCTGATCTAAATTAAATGGTTCTTGTCAAGTTTGCTGTTAAGTTCCGCCCAAACACGTTGACCCACTGATCTGATTAAGGTGCTGCAGCAGGAAACATCCAAACCCGGCAGGACAGCAGTCCTGGAGGACCAGCTTTGGACATCCCTGCTCTAGTGTCTGGCAGTTTATCTGAAGCCTACTTGGGTTAGGGTCTATTGGATTTCCATGTATTGAGTGTGTTGTTGTGTTATCGCAGAGTCTTGCACCCAAGTTTAATTCGCCAGGGAATCATTTTAACCTGATGTGTTTTCTATAATTATATGTAATTATGAGAAATCAGATTAACACACCTCAATTTCTTCCTGTTCTTTGTGTAAGTTGACTTCTTTATCTGACTGTCATCCTGTTTCATATACATCTGTGCAAAAAAACTGCATTGCTTCCATCTTTTCCACATCCATCGTTAAAGACAGAAGCGACGTCGCCACATGAGAAGGGAACATTAAAGAAAAACACAAAGGCGTGCAACAGCAGGTAGCCAGAGTACATGCAGTCTGTTTTGTAGGCTTATTATTGGTTCCTGCATTAGCAGTAGCAATGGGCTGTAAAATATAGAAGAGTGTTATCAAATATCTCATTTCAGAAGTGCATGTAAATGTGTCAAATCAGATTATTACAAATCTGTTCACTCCCAATGTTTTTTGAGATTTTGAGACTCATAAATGGGCTCAATGATCAGATGCAAGATGATAAAACAAAAGAAGCCATTTTTGCAGTGTTCAGGCACAAATTAAAAAAATTAAACTGCATGCGGATTTACGTAAAGATTAGCTGTGTTTTCATTCGCCAAAGTCTCTTATGAACAATCAGATGTGAAGAACCAGTGGCCCACAAGGGATAAGCAATTGCAGGAGGACATAACTTTCCAGTAGGGATGGGCGATATGGACTAAAAATGTATCACAATAATTTCTGATTTTTATCAGTCATGAAAAATGACAAAAAAAAAAAATCAGCCTAATCTTATGTATTATAAATCTATCACTACATTCTGTTTTGAGAGTGTTAAAATACTAGAGGCCACTAAACTACATCAGTTAAGTTCCAAGAAGTACACCTGTATTGCAAAACTGTAGACACCAAACAAGTCTGAAATGTGAGAACAAACTCAGAATTTATTCAAACGATGCAAACAGCAAAAATAACTTGGCTTATAAAAAATCACGAAGTAGTGCAACTACAACCTGATAAACTGAATCTATCATTTCCATTGCGAGAAGACACATTACCATGGAGAGTTTCTTTAATGGTATATCACACACGATAACATACAGCATCCCTACTCTTCAGCACAGAAGCGAGTGGTAGTTAACCAGTAAGAGCAACCTGAAGCCTGAACAGACTAAAAATGTTGAAGTTTTTCCGGTAATTTGACGGCTGATCATGAGGCATTTATTCAGTTAGTTGCAATGTGCAACTTTACCTCTAGATGTCGCTAAACCTTACAGATTGCACCTTTTAAAATGCATACTTGGGTGCTGTAAGGTCAAACCACATTGCTAGAATGTCTTAAAGGTTACATATTTTCCTCTTATTTTTTTCCCCCGAAGGTTTCACCGGCCATGAAAACAACTCAGCTTCACCTCGGCCACATTTTTATACTCCAACAGAAGTCTCCAGTGTTCAGACTGCTACCTGCTGCCCAGCGTCAACTTCACCCCGACAAGTTGACCTCACCAGTGAGTTTGAGCCATCACGGGACACGAGAGTGAAACCTTTCAGATGGATTAATCTCTGGACTGTTGTCTCCCTGCAGTGGGAATTTACAGACTTCTTGATATTCAAAAGCTTTTAATTGTCATTTTTTTATGATGAAGAGGTGGTGATGTTTACTTTGCTGCACTTCTGGTGTTGAACAAGGCTACTGGAGGTCACACACACACACACATCTGTGCCAATTTCACTGATGGAAATGGTTGGAGATAGCAGTGGGTATTTATTTAATTTAATTATTTTTTACTGTTGCGTTCTGGCGTCTTCTTCGCCTGGCAGGTGCGTGTTTATTTTCCACAGCTGACACTGAAACAATCATGTCCATCGCCAGAGCAATTCCAACATTTGCAACACTGTGCTGTTGTAGGCAGCTGAAACTAAAGCCAAACTCTCATAAAAATCAAACAGAAAGTTAAATTACCAAACATTTTCAGGTCAGTTTACTGAGCAATAATTTCAGATTCTCTCATTAATCGTCCATCTGTTTATGGGCTGCATTCAAGAGCTCAAACACTTCCGTTTCCCCACTTCAAACCAAAGCAACTTGACTTGCTGTGGACCTTGAATGCATCCCAGAGCGACAGCCATTAAGAGTTCAGTAACCCACTGTGTCACTGTGCCTACAGTATCGTTTACAGGGATTTCAAAGTTGCCAAATTACCTTATTTAAGTACAGAATATTACCTGTAGATGCAGTAAAATGTCACTGAACTCCGCTAAATAACAGCAGTCCTTTTTTTTTTTGTATTTCATTGTTTACTGTCTGAGGTCAGCCTTTAACAGGACAAAATATGAAAACCCTGCCACCTTACTTTGTTTTTATTGTTTACAGTTCAAACTGGGGCCATGAACTGGCAGCCGTGTGCATTATTGAGAATTTGTTGCTCAGTATGCGTTACGACTGGTGCGTCTGAATGTGTGTGTGCTTGTGTGCAAGAGTCGGCGGCACTGCTGTCGCTTGTACGTTAAAAGGTGTTTTGAGAGAAAATATTCTCAGAATTCTAAGAGGATGTACATAAACTGAGAGAATTTTCAAATGTTTTTTGTAAACAGAAAAACTGCATGTGACTATTAATTTATTGTGAGTCTTCGATGATGTATGCAGTTTCTTAAAGAAAGAAACTTATTAAAAAATAATAAGTTTGTGCTTTCTTGTCTTCTTCTGTGTGGAAACTTGAACACATCGTGATTCACATCCCATCTGTCACGCCAACTCCAGTCTCCTTCACTAAAGTTTGTCATATTCTCAGAGGAAAGCCGGAGTACAGAAAGTCCCCGGGCTTATTAAAAGTGGCCAGTGATGAGTTTTCAGCTCAGTCATGCAGAGACAAAGCCCCATGGATGGTGAACGTTGCAGGCTCTGAGGGGAGGTGAGATAAGTCCTGGTGGATTCTGGGGAAGGATCTGCCTCGTCTGAGTCCGTGTGGCTACACAGCATGAAGCGGGTTGCCGCAGTATTTGTGCCACAAGTCGATGGCTTTCGTCACGATAGCGTCTGTGTTTTCCTGCGGTATCTGGAAAAGACAGGTGGAGGTTAGCAACAACATGAGGACGTTCAAACTATTCGATACACTCAGTTTCTGTCAGAATCATCTGTTAGGGTCAGCAGATTAATAATTAATCTACATTTTTAAAAAATGTTTTATATGAAGTGCAGTAGAGACTTCAGCCAATCCCCAATTCTTTGATTTAATTCCAGTCAGACTTATTGTATTATTTTAAAAAGCCCCTCAACTGCAGTTTTTCAAACTTTCTGAAGGCCTTTAAAAGTTTTTCTTTTGTTTTCTCTTTTTAAAAAAAAACTTTTTCAGTGCAGAAAGATGAACAGGATCTGAAAGTTATGTCATGAACAAGCAGGAACAAATCCAGCAAAACAACCCAGACCTCAACATTCCTGCACAGAAAACAGAACAAAAGGCAGAAACAGCCGAAAGGGGCTTGGAAAGTCCTTCAAGAAGTCCTATTCAAAGAAAATCAAAGAAAGATTTTCTGTCCAACTGTGTTCGGGAATAAATCTGCTCAGACCAAATACTCACTTTCAAGATCATTAGAACTTTTACGCCATAAATACAGCTGTGCTTGGAAGTTTACATAACCTCCCAACAGACAAAAAAGTCAGCTGCCAGTTAAATAAGTTGAAATTGCTGTGTCCCGCTGTATTGTGTTTCAAAAAATTAAACAAGATGTGGGGCCCTGAGCCATTTGTAAGCAACCTTGAGCAATCCTGCAATCAGGTGTTTTCTCTAATGTTCAATCAGACGTCTACACCTGCTGACAGGTATGTTGGTCCACTGTTCATGGGGAAGGTGCTCTTATATGTCTGGGACAGTTTTGTTTGTTTTATCATTCTTTCCAACTACAATTCCAAAGCAATATTTCATTTCAGTAAATGATGTTAGGTTAATTGATCACTAAATTGTCCCTAGGTGTGAATGTGAGTGTGAATGGTTGTCTGTCCCTCTGTGTCGGCCCTGCGACAGACTGGCGACCTGTCGCCCCGCCTCTCGCCTGATAATAGCTGAGATAGGCTCCTGCGACCCTGTACTAGATAACCCCCCCCTTCCCTTCTTTTTTTTTTTTCCTTTCTTTTTTCTTTTTTCCTTTCCCCCCCCCCCCCCCCCCCCCTTCCCTCCCTCCCCTTTTAGTGGTACAGAAAATGAATGAATAAATGATAACTTAGTAAATTTTATTTTATTTTCATTACTCTTATCATTTGAATAACTTGTGAATTTTGCATTTTTTAAATTAGAGGATCAGCTCCACATGTACATAAGTTATAAGTTAATGGCTGAAAATTACAGTATAAATATTTTTAAACAAAAATTTAAAGTGAGTATTTGTATTAAATTATAATTTAGTGAATTTCTATACTGTTTTCAGTGTCTTGTTATTTTAATTACAATTGTGAATTTAGCCTTTAATGAGAGGGGATGTAAACTTTCAAGCACAACTGTATCAGGATATGTGGGGTTGCTGGAGACTTTTAAACAGGACTGGACACCGACTACAGGTAAGTGATGAAGGATGAGCTTCATCATTATATGTTATTTTATCATTATAAAGATAAAGGGCCATCATCTACTCACATTTGACAGGAACTTGACCACCCCCTCAGGGTGGTTGATGCCCATCAACATGATCTTGTAGCTGAGGAGGATTTCCAGGGCCACAAACACCAGGATCTTACAGGAACCACTGATCACCTTGTCCCACACCCTGTAGACAGAGTCAGAGTCAAAGGAGATGTCTCAGCCTTTAGATAACAAAGTGGTATTGATGTAATGTTAAGATGGTCTCCACACTTCCACAGTTTTCAGTTAAGGCTGTAATAAGATGCTCAATTCAATGAACACGCAACTTTATGCAACAGCACAATACATTACCCACTGCACTTTTATTAACTCCTGCACAACAGAATTCCTGCTGTTTTTATACATATGTGTTATCTATGTTTTAACCTAGAAAGGTTTTGCTTTTATTTAATTTTATTTTATAATTTTTTGTGTGTTTGTGACCTTTATCCGTTTATTAGGTTTGGATGCACATTGCTTTATCCTAGGGGTACACTATTTCATTTCTCTTTTCTTGGAATAAGGAATGACAAAAAAAAAAAAAAAAACTTTGACCATGTAGGAGCAACAACATGGACAGCACCAGTTGTTTTTTTTTTTTAAAGTTTTTCCTGAAATAAGAGTAAAAATAGAAAATTTGAATAGAGTTGATTCACCATTTAAAAGAACAATCAACATCAAAATGTCATCATAAAAAGAATAAATAGTCAGGAAGAAAGTCCCAAGGCTTATTTCCAGTGTGGTCCTTATGAGTCATATACAACTACTTAAAAACATCAGCATTACAAAGACAACATATAACAACAAAACAAAAAAAAAGAAATCATGTATAAACTATCGGTTTAATGCTAAATATGTCTAAAATGAAGGGTTAACATACTACACCGGCTTTTTCCTGCATGTTGGATTCATTCCGGTGTAATTCTTGATTTAAAGCTATATAACATAAGCAGCCTGACTAATAAGACTACGACAGATGTGCAGCATGACATATTGAGACGAGTGTGTGTGATCTTTGCCGTGTGGTGGCTCCACCGGGACCAGCGAGCTGACCTCTGCAGGCTGGATTCGGGCAGGCAGCCGGCGAAGCAGCGTCTGAACCAGAGGCCGTGCGGCAGCTGAGCCAGCGCTCCGCTGTTCTTCAGATGGTTCAGCAGTCGGGGCTCCTCCTGACTCAAATAATGCTCCAGGCTCTTTGGCTACATCAAAGCACAACAGTAAGAACCAGAAAGTAAAAGTCCAAACTCACAGACAAGCACATAAAAAAAGAAAATTATCAAAAGTCTTGGATCTCAAGAACTTTATCGCACTGGTCTGGCTGACGTTTTAAAAACTAAATTTGCACTATTGTTCCTAATGTGCTGTGTAGCTCTCCTGTTATAGTCATGATGTACATCCTATGCAGCAGCTTTAAAGGTACAGTATGTAAGAATCGCTGACATCAAGTGGTAAAGATGGGTATTTAAAAGGTAAAGATGTTTTCTTTCAAATGACTTCATATTCCAAGCACTGTTGTGAATGTACGGTGGCTGTTAGTGGCCAAAATTCTCTCAGACATAAAGATGTTTTCATCTGTGAGTGGATCCAGTGGTCTCAGGTGTAGCTATGACTGTACTATGAGGAACTACTTTTGATATCTTTTAAGGCATTACTGACCCCAAACAGTGCTCCAACTCCCATTAAACAAAGCTGGTTCAGCAGTTTTAAAGTTCAGAGGGTTCTCGCTTCACACACATTGTTTTGTCCATTCAGGGACACCGTAGTAAAAATGGTGGAACGAATATGGCAGCCTCCATATGTGCACCCCCCAACAAGTAGATGTAAATGACTTATTCTGAGAAAATAAACACAACAGTTTTTCCAGTGCAGCCATTACACATAAATAGAAACACAGTTTTGAATTATATATCACATTTTTCTGTCATTGACCTTTGATTTTTTACATACTGTACCTTTAAGCTGGAGATTCGTAACAAGAATAAATCTGCCCGAGCCGTCTCCACCACTTGTTTTGGGTATGTAATGCACAAAGTAAATCTTATACCATTTCTGATCCATAAATTACGTGGTACTGGATCAGCGTCTGAACTCCAATACTCGCCAATGCCATTTTTGACAGTATCTGATACATGTTCCAGTATCAGAACAACGATCCTTAATCCACTAAAGCCCTGTTTCCACCAGCAGGTCTGAGTCGGGCCGGATCGGTCCACGTTTTTTTGTGTCTCCACAGAGAAAAACTGGGACGGGTACCCTTATATCCGACCCGGCCTACTTTGGTCCGGATCTAACCGATCCGGACCAAAGAGGTGAAGCTAATGCAAAGCACTCCGTTGATTCATTGAAAAACCCGTCACTTCCCGCCTGACCCGGCATAAAAACAAAGCAGGGTGACTCCTTTGTTTCTGTCACGTGTGGTGCGGTGCTTTGGTTAAAAGGGGTTGTACAGCAATGATGTCACACGATCACGTAGCAGCAGAACCCGGTTAGTGCTCCGCCTCCAGGATAAGGGTACAGTTTGCTGTGGGGATTCAACGTGAAATCAACATATTCGTACCAAAACCCACCCGATCCAGCCTGACCCGACCTGACCCAGACCCGCAGGTGGAAACGGGGCTTTAGGAAAACTTATAGCTCTGAACAATGTCCAGGTTTCGTCTCTGCATGGCCATGTGATGAACTGGCCACGTGTCCAGGAGGAACTTCACGCCCAACCCAATCACAGATGGCACAGGCTCCAGTCCGTCCACACCCCTGTCCTGCATGGCGAGGGTGTGGAAAACGGACAGATGGAAGCCAACTGTGCTTGGTTTTAATAAACTTAACTTTTTAAGGTTAACAAGTTAAGTCCAGTCTTTCCAGAAACACTTACAAGGTGTGGTACTGAGTCTCCAAACTTTGTATGGAACTGGTTAATGAAACACTTTATCAGCCAATAGCAGTCGACGGGGTCATCTACAATCTCTTCCATGGCTCGGCTGATGGAGAGGAAGTCTTCATTCTCTTCATCCTGATAAACAAAAGTAACAACAAGAAGGAAGCACTGAAATAGCAGGTTTTAATGAATTACTTACACATCCAGTAATGTAGTCTTTAACCTAGCAGTGATATTAATCTATCAAGTTTTCAGAAAATTACACATTACAAAGTTTTTAAAGTTTCACTTTTCAATGTAAACAGACATTTTGTGACAAATATAATCTTTACACAGAAAACTTTCCACTGTTCACGGTTTATTAAGTGAAAACCTTTATAACTTTGTTTTTAAAAAATGATGGAAACAAATTCTGATTTGAAATAAGCGAGTAAGCAGCTGTGGATGATTGAGTTACTTTCCATCTGACAAGTCCAAGTCCGTGTGGCTTTCTTGAGCAATTACAGATGCAAATGCACCCAATTAGTCAGTAAATGATATCATGATGGTTGTTAAGTGATGGTTTGACATAAATCTTAAATGATTCTGGCTCCAGTTGTCTGTAATTCTGCATGGCTGTAATGACATGCTGCTAATTTTAAGCAAGTGCGGCTTCATTTACAGAAACTCCAACGAGCCAGCAAATGACCCATGATTTACAACCAGGTCATCTGCATGCTGGCAAGTTTTGTTATCTTAGATGTTTACTAAAAAAATATATCTATAATCAACATGGGCTTAAAGCCCAGACTTTCAGCTTTACTTTAAGGCCACTAACATCTAATTTGGAGGGGAAGTTTAGGAATTACAACTCTTAATATGTAGCAGCCTCTTTTTTTAAGAGGCCAAAAGTATTTGGACAGGTAACTCTGAAGCTATTTCATGGACTATTTCCTCATCAATCAAGCAGGTACAAGGTCTGTAGGTGCTTCCAGGTGGCATTTGCATTTGGAAGCTGCTGCTGTTAAACTGGGGAAAAAAAGAAGAAATCCAGCAGAGAGATAACAGAAATGTTAAGAGTGCTAGTTTGGTAATTCTGAGAGAAAGATAGTGTACTGGTACGCTTGGTCTGGACATCCATAGGTGATATTTGGAGGATTGTTTCCATAGTGATGAAAAAGCCTGTCACTATCTCCACCCAAGCGAAGAACACTCACCAGAGGAGGACGTGTAACGATCTAAGGCTGCGCCCAAATTCGGGAGTTATGCCCTTCAAAGGTTGAATTTGAAGGCTGCTTACATCACAGCGATGCATTCAAGGCTGTCCAAATATGAAGCCTCCCTCAAATGCAGCCTACAAATATGGACTTACATTCCCCAGTTTTTAAGGACGGTCCGATGTATCCTTAGTGGCTAGTCCTATCCCAAAATGCATTGTGGGCCTATCGGGACATTCTACAGAAACATTTGTTTAAAGGACAGAAATAAATACTGATGCACTGTGAAAACTAGTAGATACTGGTAAATGTTTTAATGTATTTTTAATTTAAATTCAAAATTATTGTTATTTTTTTTATATGATTTTATGTTTATGGTCAAGTTAATATTACGTTCTTTCATTTGCTGCAATTATCCATGAAATTAGCTAAAGTTACCATGAGACTCTTGAAATCTTGTAAACTTAAATAAATTAACCTGGATTTAATTTTCTTTCAGCCGGAGAAATAAAACATGCTGGTGACGACGATGAAGCTGCTGTACCTCCTCTAAAATCAGCAAAACAATGAGAAAACTCAAAAGACTTTGTAGCTCCATTCTTGCTTTGGTTTAGCGCTGTCACAGTTGCTAGGCAACGAGAGATGTGCCGAGTAGACCATCCGAATTCACAGCCTGTCACCTACGCGTTACGCAGTCTAAAAAGGACAGAGCCGATATAGATCAAGTAGCATCTAAATGCAGCCAGAGCCACTACAAACCACATCACCTACAAACCTAACCCTAACTCTAACCCCTCCCCTAACCCTAACGACCACCCGCCTGCGTTGCTACAAACCACGCCCAGTTTCACGACACAGCTCTGGGTCTGCCGCTGCAGCTGGGTATACTTGCATAGATTGGGCCGAAGAATAAAATCTCCTTTTAAAGAAAAAAAAAAAATCAATTTCTGATTTTTTTTTCTGATTTTTCCTCCCTAATTATTAAGGAAAGCAATAAGTACAAACAGCAGGCAACTTAAAATAAATGTTGCTTTCAAAAACAAGACTAATGTAACCAACTTTTCCAGGATGAATAATAAATAAATGAACACCATCTTGGAATCAAAGTCCCAGCTGTGTTTAAGTCACACTTTGTACTCTCACTGGTAGCCGTTGCTGTTTTGTGTGTGCAATGACGTTGTTGTTGTCGCTCGCAATACTACAATGTGAAACTAATGCTAGGAAGATCTGGGGAGCCAAAAAAGCACCTCTACCAAAGACTGAAAATAATAGGCTGCTACGCAAAAAGTCGATTTACTTATTTCTTTAAATCGCCCGGGAAAAAAAAAGTGAATTAATTAATTCAATCGATTTTTCATCCAGGCCTACAGGGAAGGATGGAGCCCTTGAATTTAGACACAGCCTAAATCTGTCTAAAGAAGAGGAAGTCCAGATTAGACTTAAGCAAAAGTAAAGAGCAGCACTCTCTGGATAGATGAAGCTAAGATCATCTGTACCAGAATGACGGGGGAAGACAGTACGGAGAAGACTGGGAACAGCTCAAGATCCAAAGTTACAGCGCATCTTCTGTAAAAACATGGTGGAGGCAGCTAGATGACATGGACACGCATGGCTTCCAGCAGCTCTGGGTCGCTGGTGTTTATTGATGATGTGACAGCAGACAGAAGCAGCTGGAGGAAATCTGGAAGTTGCAGAGATTAACTTTCTGCTCACAGTCAGCAAAGCTGATTGGATGTCATGTCACAGTACAGATGAATAATGACCCGAAACATACAGGAACAGCAACCCAGGAGTTTTTTAAGAGCAAAGAAGTGGAATATAGCTGGGTCAATCATACGATCGTGGCAAGATTGACAATGAATTTCACTTGCTTAAGACGAATTTGAGGCAGAAAGAACAAGAAACAGCTGAAGACGGGTTCAGTAAAGGTCGAGCAATGCATCATAAAGAAGCCCAGAGTTAGCTGATGTTCATGGGTTCAAGACTTCAGGCAGTCATTGTCTGCAAAAGGATTTCCAACAAAGCATTAAAAATAAACATTTTATGTGGTAATGTTAATTGTCTAATTACTTTTGAGCGCCTAAATGAGGACACTTCGCATAAAAATGCTTGCAATTCAAAAGTTTTTTTTTTCTGCACTTCAATTACATGTCAGTTGTTTCATTTCAAACCCAATGTGGTGGCATGCAGAGATCAAATCATTTAAACTGTTTTACTGTCCAAACACTTCTGGGCCTAGATGCGAATATGCAATGCTAACACTATTAGCAGCTAATAACAGAATATATCAGTTAACTATGAAAGTAGTGTAAGTAATGAAGGTTGAATGAATGCGACCGTTGAGCACACATAAATACAAACAATGATTTAGATTCTGACTCATGTAAAAAGTTCATTATGTGGATGCCTGTAATGAAAAATACCATAATAAAAGCCAACTGATTATGTCTCTTCCTTCCTCCCTTCAATTAATTTATTTTTATGATCGGTACCCCTATATTTCCTGCCGCCCAGCCACTCGCTTCTTTCTTTTTTTCTAACAAAACGATCTCTCCCTACCCGCGAAGTTTTTTCGTTTATTTCTACATCCATTATATACTATATCCCCATTTTTTTTATTTTCATTCTCCTCCCCCCTCCCCGTTTTCTCTTCTTCCCTTCCTATCTTAAAAATTGGCTTCTTATTTATTTTAAGTGTACTATTAGGTGTTTAGTAATATAAAACAAAACTATACTCTCTCTTCTTTTCCCCCTTTCTCGGGGGGGGAAGCCATTTTTTTATGTTTTTTGTGTTTTAAGCAATTAACACCGGTAAACCTCCTGGCTATCTCAAAAAACATTCTTTTTTTTTTTTAATTTTTCCTTCCTCTATCTTTTCCTCCCCCTCCTTTTATCTTCCTTTATTAATTTTTTTTAGTTGGGGTTTTTTTTCTTTTTATTATAAAGAGGGACATTAAACTGGACCGAAGGGGGCGGTCACTTTTTTAAAACAGTTTTATAAAGAATCTTTATCATGTTAAAACTCTTTATTATCTTCTCATTTGAGGTTGTTTCAGTAACACAATCTTGACTTTTTTTCATGGTGATTCCACCAGCTGACGGTGCCATATATGTTTCATCTTACCGGGGGTACACACTCAGAGCACCGTGGGAGGACCTGGCTCTCCAGCTGGAACATGCGCAGGTGCACATGGATGGAAGGTGTGGAAGGGTTGATGTACCTCATCACCTCCAAAGCCTCCACAATGTCCTGGTACTGCTCCTTCCGGTAGCCTCCAACCAAAGAATGAGAGTCACTGTGAGGAGGAAGGATGCCTGCACGGACAGGAGGCCGAGAATCAGGGTGCGGAAACTTCATTTTGTTGTCTCTTTAGACTGAATTAAGTAAACAATGATCATTGTAAATGTATTTAAGTATTAAAACATTTTCTTAAACATTCAATAATTCAGTTTTGTTTGACATTATCGTTGATTTCATTTATCACCCCTGATATTTTCTGCCCCGTTTAGGGTGCAAGATTTTAGGTAAGTGGTAGCATGTTTCATGAGCATGACTGTGTGCATGTGTTTCTTACCCAGCAGCACCTTCCACACATGAATCCTGTACATGGAGGGGAGGGGGAACCTCTGACTGAAGGTGCTCAGCTTTTCTAGATCTAAAAGACAGAGAACTTCTGTTATTTTATCAAAAGTAGAAATATCCTCTTGAATGTTTAGCTGAAACTGTTTGGCTATCATTTTAAAGGGATAAAAAGTGGAGCTGAATAGTTAGAGACCACATTAAAATGTGACACATTTTACTGTTAACCCGGAAATGAGATGGAAGTCACATTCTGGTACGTAAGAAAGGGAAAACATTCAATATTTTTCAAATGACAGGTATTGATTGTTTCTTTTAAACTTAATCTCTGGTTTAGTCTGATCAGCTGCTGAAGCTCTAAAAGATTTTACTTTAATTGAAAACTGAGTATAGACAAATAGACTTAAATATCTCTCCAATGATAAGTAGTAAAAAAAAATAACGTTTTTATCACAAAGAATGATTTCAGCTTTTTGATAATGGCCATTTTCTCAATGTCTAGGAAAGCAATAACTATGGTGGATCAGGTTGTATGAATTTATTTATATTTTCTTAGACGAGCTGAATGTAAATAAATGACCTATTGATACCAATCAGGCTCCCCAGGAATGTTTTATTGTAATGACTGCTCTCTTTGCATGCTGCATGAAATATTACCTACCCAGTGGATTATCCTTGAGCAGTATTTCCAGGGATTTCTTCTCCTCCACTCCTCTGAAACCCACCTTCTCGTAATATGCAGAGCGAAAGTTTCTCTGGGGGTCGTCAGCCATGACGTGACCTATTTTAAAACCGTTTGCAACTAGATGAGCAGTTTATCACTTTAACGTCATTTACAGCGTTTCCAGTTTGTAATCGGTGTCTCTGTCAGTCACCTGTGGTTGTTTCATTACTTCAGCTACACAAGTAAACGTTAGCTTAACCGCGTAAACTAATAACTTCTAACTAACTAACTAACTAAACTAACTAACTAACTAACTAACGGTATCAATATAATCCTGTATATCTTTTACGACTACATTGTATTTAGTTGGAAGCCGCGAAGGCAGGGACATCCTGAAACGCATGAAATCTGGTAAACATTGCGGTTGCTACATGCTAACTGTTCTGACCCAAGATCTTCCGGGTAACTCGTTCAAAATAAAAGTAAGCTAAATCTTTTTATTAAAGCTGATAACTGATAACCCCACCACTATTTTATTTTACTCTACGATACAGATAGATTCCCTGATTATTAAGATACAAAGAATAATCTGAAATGTCCATAGTTGGGCTCAAATTGTATTCTTAATTTCAGTTGCAAAATGCAGAAATGCTTTTATTTTGAAGGCGGTTCGCAGCTGGAAGAAATCCTGTCAAAAAGACGTCTCAGTATCGAGTATCACGCGACCACAGCATCAATCAAGTCAACTGCTTGCTGGTTTGTAATCTTGCATTAACGTATAGTTTCTAAAAAGAAAAAAGTAAAGAAAAGAAGTTATTACTATAATTATTATCATTATTATTATTATTATTATTATTATTATTATTATTATTATTATTATTATTATGAATAGCATTATGTACCCAGACAAATGTTCGCAAGACAAATGCTCACATATCTACAGGAAGACATTGTTTCATGATCTAGATTGCAATGCAAAAAAATATAGTAGGCTATATGAGATATGTTCAAATGTCGATTTATTTAATTAAAAATACTTCCAACCCCAAATGCACTAGTTAGTAAAATATGTATTTGGAATATTTTGCTTATCATAACTTGGGTCACACTTCATTTTACTGTGAGAAATTGGGTGGCAAAAGAGTATATATGCTAATCTTTTACTGTAGGTCATTGTGATCCAAATTACAGCTCAGACCAATGTGACAATTCTCGTGACAGCCTGTTCAGTTTTATTTTTATTTTTTTAAAGATGTTTTAAAATAATTTGCACCAATAAAATCTCAGGTTACTGCAAACCCCATGACTTATGTGGTACTTAATTGACAGACCGTTAAAGGTACAGTATGTAAAAAAATCAGGTTAATGGCAGAAAAAATGTTATAATTCAAAACTGTGTTTCGATTGATGTGTAATTGCTTGTAATTTTTAATATTGGTCTCTTTTTCTATAAGTCTTGTGAGCATGTTTGCACTCAATTGACAAGAAGCAGTTCCACCTTGCATGTGAAAGTTTTTCTTTAAATGAATTCTGAAAACCAGAATGGATTTTTTTTTTTTTCTTGTGAAATTGTCTTTATTTAGAAAAGCAGAGTTTTTTGTGTATTTTTTAATGTGAATGTAATATGCTTCAGTACTCAAATGTTCATCGTGCATTGATAAGGTCATTACTGCAAGTCATGCAACATCTCAACCTTGCCCAGTAAACTTGTCTTGCAAGAATTTTATCATTAAAATGTGACAATGAACCTTCTCGTAAAATATAGATAAGTAAATTACTGTAAAACCAAGAGATAAATATCTATCCTATCCAGAACTGCCTTCAAATAAACATCTTCTGTATAATATAAAGCTATTGGCTTGCAAAACTAAAGTATTGTGAAGATGATTTTAAAAAGTTACAAAATGGAAAAAAAGTAGTTGCTCCATGTGAAGTCTTAGCACATTATATTCAGATTTGGTTTGGTGAAAGTTTTTATGAACACTGTACCATGATGTATTAGCTAAAGCATTATAGATCTTAATTCCAGCTACCTGTAGAATACAAATATCAATATTGTCATTTTGTTTAAAAATTCAATATACTTATTCTGAATGCTTAAGTTTAATAACTTATGATTTTCCCAAAATTAGAAAATATTTTCAATGTTTTGTTTTTTTTTTTTCCTACTTTTTACTATCTTAAATTTAAATTCAAGCTGAGGTTCATACAAAATGAGTATGATTTGATGTGTAGCAGTTAAATGTGTTTGGAATTTCAAAGAAATGACAAAGAAAAATGTATAAAAAATACACAAAAGGGAATGATTAAAAGTTTTATTTTGAGATAATGAAAAGCAGCTCCAACTCAGAGAGTAACTAATAAGAAGCCTGTTCAACAACTGATTTAGTTCCCAAAAAGTCAGTCTATTCATCAAACTTAGTACCCCTTCCTACAAGGAAAAAAAAAACAGATTCAATGTTGAAGAAATGAAAACAATATCACTTTGTTACAAATAAAAACTCAAGAAGTTACATTTTATGAAAGCTTGAAAAATTCGATTTAAAGCAGTTCATTTATGCAAAAACAAAAAATATGGCATATCATTTCTATTACCTTAAAGAGGCTATCATTAAAACTTTTGCCCATTGTCATGAAAATATCTTGGAACTTTTCTTCATCATGATCATTTAAACTGCAGCTCTGTAAGCATAGCAACACCGATGGATAAATGTAACATTAAGAGTAACCTTTGCACACACACACGAAAAAAAACCACAAAAAAAACTTTAGTCATTTTATGCACATTTGAAATACTCTCTCAAACTCTAATATGCAAGAAAAGACCAAACACCTGCAGAACCTTGATTTATTGATGAGATGAGTAGCTGGTAAAGCTCATAAAACTGTAGTGCCTTGATAATGGGGAGCCAAGGTCCAAGCTGCTTCTGCGGGAGCCATGTCGTGAGCCCCTCCTTGAGCCTGTGGCAGAACCGGGTGCAGAAGAGACATTGTATGGACTGCTGATGCCCCTGGAAGACATGGAAGATGCCTGGAGCATCTTCACCCCAGTGCCCTCCTCTGTCAGGCAGTTATCCAGAGCGTCTTTGTAGGAGATTTTTAGTTTGCTTTTGGGGCATGTCAGGTTCTTTGTATGGTGTTTGATGTTTTGGAGCCTCTGCGCTGCTCTCACATCCAACCAGCCCATTTTCAAAGCATCCTCTATGCTTCTTCTGCAACCCATGTGTGGGTCATACAGCCCCCCTGTTACAACCTGGAACTCCATGAATCTACTCCCTGCCTCATATGGTAGCCACCTCTCCTTCATGGCTTCAGCAGCTGACATCTTCCTCTTTGTTTTTACATCCTCAAAACCAATATAGGCTTTCTGGGCAGGCCTGAGTTTATTGGCCATGTCATCTTCTATTATGCCCATGCGGGAGGCCTCTTGGATGCTGACCCTGCAGCCATTTGTGGGATTAACAATTCCTCCAGTGCAAGCTTGAGCCTCAAGCAGTCTCTGGGCAGTGATAGTATCCACTAGATCGCGATTTAAAGCCTCTGTGATGGATATCTTCTCTAATGTGTCTGTGTCAAAAATGGCACCCACAGGTTCCAGCATGCACACTGATTCAAGAGGAGAGGACAGAGTGATTGACACACTGGCTATATGCTTGAGAGAGTCAGGAGAATCCTGGGCACCAGTGGGATCTGTGATGTCTTCCTCTGTGACAGTCGTTGTCCTTGTTGTGGTCACCTTGGTGAAAACTGACGATGTAGATTTTGACCCAAATGTTGACGTGGAAGAGGAGGAAGATGACATCAATGACACAGGCATTGAGGCTTCTGCTGTTTTTGAAGTTGGAGATGTCACTGATGATTCCCTCAAAGATGTTGATGTTCGTAAAGTTGAGGAGGACAAATGTTTGGTCTTCTCAATGATGATAGCAACAAACTGAGAGAGGGTGATGGTTCGTGAACGGTACTGCCGAAGGACTGATTCATCAATTAACTGCTTTTCAAGCAGTTCAGAGATGTCATACTGTCTTCCAGTTTTCCTGTCAGTGATTGTGGACCTTGTGGAACCATCTGGTGCAGTGATGGTGATCTCTTCCCACTCACCCTCCTGCTCAGACAACTCTACCGGTCTTGACACAAATGTGGAGGAGTAGGAAGATGGTGGTGACACAGGAATTGAGGATTCTGTTGTCCTTGAAGTTGATAAAGATAAATGTTTGGTCTTTTCAATGATGATAGCAACAAACTGAGAGAGGGTGATGGTTCGTGAACGGTACTGCCGAAGGACTGATTCATCAATTAACTGCTTTTCAAGCAGTTCAGAGATGTCATACTGTCTTCCAGTTTTCCTGTCAGTGATTGTGGACCTTGTGGAACCATCTGGTGCAGTGATGGTGATCTCTTCCCACTCACCCTCCTGCTCAGACATCTCTACTGGTCTTGACACAAATGTGGAGGAGTAGGAAGATGATGTTAGTGACACAGGAATTGAGGATTCTGTTGTCCTTGAAGTTGATGAAGATAAATGTTTGGTCTTCTCAATGATGATAGCAACAAACTGAGAGAGGGTGATGGTTCGTGAACGGTACTGCCGAAGGACTGATTCATCAATTAACTGCTTTTCAAGCAGTTCAGAGATGTCATACTGTCTTCCAGTTTTCCTGTCAGTGATTGTGGACCTTGTGGAACCATCTGGTGCAGTGATGGTGATCTCTTCCCACTCACCCTCCTGCTCAGACATCTCTACCGGTCTTGACACAAATGTGGAGGAGAAGGAAGATGATGTTAGTGACACAGGAATTGAGGATTCTGTTGTCCTTGAAGTTGATGAAGATGAAGATAAATGTTTGGTCTTTTCAATGATGATAGCAACAAACTGAGTGAGCGTAATGGTTCGTGAACGGTACTGCCGCAGAACCGATTCATCAATTAACTGCTTTTCAAGCAGTTCGGAGATGTCATACTGTCTTCCAGTTTTCCTGTCAGTGATTGCGAACCTTGTGGAACCATCTGGAGCAGTGATGGTGATCTCTTCCCACTCACCCTCCTGCTCAGACATCTCTACTGGTCTTGATACAAATGTCGAAGATGAAGAACTTGATGTTGTTAACACAGGCATTGAGACTTCTGCTATTGTTGAAGTTGATGACGTAACTGATGATTCCTTCAAAGAAGTCCTTGAAGTTGATGATGATGTCACTGAAGATGCTCCTAAGATTGCTGATGTTATTGAAGTTGATAATGATAGATGCTTGGTCTTTTCAGTAACGATATCTGCAAACTGAGTGAGGGTGATGGTTTGTGAACGGTACTGCCGCAGAACCGATTCATCAATTATTTGCTTTTCAAGTAGTTCAGTGATGTCATACTGTCTTTCAGTTTTCCTGTCAATGATGAATAATCTTGTGGAACCATCTGGGGCGGTGATAGTGGTCTCCTCCCATTCACACTCGTGCTCAGACAGTTCTAGTAATGTTTCATAGTCAATGTACCCTTTGTCATATGCTTCACGTACTGTCATCTCTCTATTAGTTTCTGGATCCACAATAATCACTCTCCTCTTTCCTCGTGTGTTTTTCTGTTTCGCCTCTTGTTTCTTTTTGTCTTTGATAGGCAAAAGGATGAGGCCAGTCTTCTTGTCTGAGATACAGCGTTTCTTTAGTTCCAGATAGGTTAGGTTTTCATCGGTGTTTGGGTCGAAGAAACCTTTTGTGTCATCACTTTCATCAGTCAAAATCTTGTTCATTTCCTTGTTAAAGTAACCTCTCTTGTAGGCCACATTCACATCAATACGATGGCTGCGCTCAGGATCAATGATGCCACCGCTGGCAATCTGGGCCTCAAGAAGACGGATTCCATGACTCTTCTCTATTAGACCTTTCTCCATTGCCTGAAAGAGGGAGATTGTGTTGTCTGTTCCACGCAATTTGTAGCCAGTCACAGCCCTTTCTGCTGCTAACAGTTTGTCCCTGAACTCTGGTCCAAAGAGTCTTCTATTGTAGGCATCACCAACTGTTAGATAGAGATTATTGACAGGATCTACAATGAAACCGGAGGCAGCCTGGGCTTCAAGTAGCTCAAAAGTGGTGCCAGAACGCAGCAGCCCATCTTTCATGGCCTGATAGATTGGGAGCACTCTGTCCCTGGCTTCATCATAAACTCCTGCTATACAAGTGGAACCTCGAAGGTAAGAGCGGAGGCGATCTTCAATGTCTTGGCTTGTCAATTTACCTTCATTGAGTTGGTCCACATCTGAACGTTCCAACAGGTTTGCATCCACAAGATCTATAACAGACACCTGGTTCCTGAGTCCTTTAACAGTTAATGGCTTTTTAGGTTTGGGAAGAAGTAAAAGACCTGTGACTGGATCAACTTTGCATTTTTTCTTAAGTGAAACATATGTGGTTGGTTGTTGGGTGTCTGGGTCAAGGTAACACTCAGGGCACTCATTCAAGGCCTGGTATAGCTCCTCATCTATGAGGTTTCGATCCATTGCAATGTCTTTGGGTAGGAACACACTGAGGACAGGGTCCAAAATACCACCAACGGCCTCTTGAGCCTGCAGCAGATGCAAAGCCATGTCTTTGTCAATTAATCCCTTCCTCATTGCCTGGCCAGCTGAAAGGAGCTTGCCAGTATTTGTGTCTCTGTAACCAACAGCAGCAGCTTCAGCTGCAAACAACATTGACTCATCTTCTTTATTAACTACTCTTCTGAAACATGCCTCTTTTACTGTAAGTTTTTGATTCGTCCTTGGGTCAATGATGTGACCTGTGGCTGCCTGAGCATACAGTAGCATGTCAGCACTGCCAGGCAACATGATTTTCTGTTTCTTTGCATCAGTGAAAGACATTTTCTCTAAAGGCCCAGCTGCTACACCAGCAATTGCTCCTGTCCCCTTAAGAAAGACTTTTTTATCCACGGATACCTCTGGGACAGTCCTCTCCCCTTTTATTAGTTGGTCAAATGTTAGTTTGTCCAGGACTCCACAATCAAGCAGTTGCTGTGCCGAAACCATCTCACGTACACCGTGAAAAAGTAACTTGGAGGCCTCAAACTTTTCTGAAACTGGCAAAAAGTGTAAACCTGTGTGAGTGTTAGTTTTACATTTTTCCTTCAAAGCTCCATAGCTGACATCATAGTCAGTTTCTGGGTCAAGATAGCAAGCTGGCCTTTGGTTTAGAGCATGGAGGAGCTTTTCATTTAAGAGGTTACGCTTCAGAGCTGTTTCTTTAGGTAGGAATACACTGAGATTGGGATCTAAAATTCCTCCCACTGACTCCTGGGCCTGTAGCAGACGTAGACCCATCTTCTCATCAACTAACCCCTTCTGCAGGGCCTCAAATACTGACATAGGATTGGTTGCACAAGTGTCCTTATAGCCAACAACAGCATTCTCTGCTGCCAACAGTCTGTTTCGATCTTTTAGATCAAGAACTCCTTTGGCATATGCTTCCTCTACTGTCAGTTTTTGATTGGATTTTGGGTCAATGATGTGACCTGTTGCAGCCTGGGCTTCAAGCAAGAAATCTGCACTTTCCTCTGAAATTACCTTCTGTTTCTTGGCTTCAACAAATGACATTTCTCTTTGACGTCCTACTACTATCCCAGCAATAGATCCACTCCCCTTTAGAAAGATCTTTTTCTCCACAGACACTTCTGGGACAGTTTTCTCTCCTTTCACAAGCTTGTCAAATGTTGGTTTGTCAAGAACACCACATTCCAGCAGCTGCTTTGCTGACACTGGTTTGCGGACACCATCAAACATCAGTTTGGAAGGATCTTTCTTCTCAGACACTGGTAGGAGCATTAATTCTGTCTGGGGTTCAGTTTTACATTTTTTCTTGAGAGCTCCATAGGTGGCATCTTTGTCCGTGTTTGGATCAGTGTAACACTCTGGATTCTTGCTTAGTTCACGACATAGATCTTCGTCTAGAAGGTTGCGCTTTATAGCTGTTTCTTTTGGGAGGAAAACACTTAGGTCGGGATCTAGGATGCCTCCTGCAGACTCCTGGGCCTGCAACAGACGTAGGCCAGTCTTTTTGTCAAGAAGTCCCTTCTTCATTGCCTTGAAAACAGAAAGAGGCTGAGCTGTTTGTGGATCCTTGAAACCAACAGCTGCACTTTCTGCTGCCAACAGTTTATCTCGATCACTTTTGTCCACCACTCCCTTTGCGCATGCTTCTTCTACTGTCAGCTTCTTATTGGAGGAGGGGTCAATGATGTGACCTGTGGCAGCCTGGGCTTCCAGAAGCAAGTCAGCGCTCTCTGGTGATAAACGTTTTTCTTTCTTGGCTTTTGTCAGTGACATTTTCCCTGAAGGTGCAACTACACCAGCAATTGATCCTGTTCCCTTGAGAGGGATCTTTTTCTCCACAGACACCTCTGGGACAGTTTTCTCTCCTTTCACAAGCTTGTCAAATGTTGGTTTGTCAAGAACACCACATTCCAGCAGCTGCTTTGCTGACACTGGTTTGCGGACACCATCAAACATCAGTTTGGAAGGATCTTTCTTCTCAGACACTGGTAGGAGCATCAATTCTGTGTGGGGTTCGGTTTTGCATTTTTTCTTGAGAGCTCCATAGGTGGCATCTTTTTCTGTGTCTGGATCAGTGTAACACTCTGGATTCTTGCTTAGTTCACGACATAGATCTTCGTCCAGAAGGTTGCGCTTTATGGCTGTTTCTTTGGGGAGGAACACACTGAAGTTTGGATCCAGGATGCCCCCTGCAGACTCCTGGGCCTGCAACAGACGTAGGCCAGTCTTCTTGTCAATTATTCCCTTCTTCATGGCCTCGTACACTGAAAGAGGCTGAGTTGCCTTTGGATCCTGATAGCCCACAGCAGCAGCTTCTGCAGCCAAGAGTTTGTCTCGATCATCTTTGTCCACCACTCCCTTTGCGCATGCTTCCTCTACTGTCAGCTTCTTATTGGAGGAGGGGTCAATGATGTGACCTGTGGCAGCCTGGGCTTCCAGAAGCAAGTCAGCGCTCTCTGGTGATACAAGCATTTGTTTCTTGGCTTTTGTCAGTGACATTTTCCCTGAAGGTCCAACCTCTATACCAGCAATTGATCCTGTTCCCTTAAGAGGGATCTTTTTCTCCACAGACACCTCTGGGACAGTTTTCTCTCCTTTCACAAGCTTGTCAAATGTTGGTTTGTCAAGAACACCACATTCCAGCAGCTGCTTTGCTGACACTGGTTTGCGGACACCATCAAACATCAGTTTGGAAGGATCTTTCTTCTCAGACACTGGTAGGAGCATCAATTCTGTGTGGGGTTCGGTTTTGCATTTTTTCTTGAGAGCTCCATAGGTGGCATCTTTTTCTGTGTCTGGATCAGTGTAACACTCTGGATTCTTGCTTAGTTCACGACACAGATCTTCATCCAGAAGGTTGCGCTTTATGGCTGTTTCTTTGGGGAGGAACACACTGAAGTTTGGATCCAGGATGCCCCCTGCAGACTCCTGGGCCTGCAACAGACGTAGGCCAGTCTTCTTGTCAATTATTCCCTTCTTCATGGCCTCGTACACTGAAAGAGGCTGAGTTGCCTTTGGATCCTGATAGCCCACAGCAGCAGCTTCTGCAGCCAAGAGTTTGTCTCGATCACTTTTGTCCACCACTCCCTTTGCGCATGCTTCCTCTACTGTCAGCTTCTTATTGGAGGAGGGGTCAATGATGTGACCTGTGGCAGCCTGGGCTTCCAGAAGCAAGTCAGCGCTCTCTGGTGATACAAGCATTTGTTTCTTGGCTTTTGTCAGTGACATTTTCCCTGAAGGTCCAACCTCTATACCAGCAATTGATCCTGTTCCCTTAAGAGGGATCTTTTTCTCCACAGACACCTCTGGGACAGTTTTCTCTCCTTTCACAAGCTTGTCAAATGTTGGTTTGTCAAGAACACCACATTCCAGCAGCTGCTTTGCTGACACTGGTTTGCGGACACCATCAAACATCAGTTTGGAAGGATCTTTCTTCTCAGACACTGGTAGGAGCATCAATTTCGTCTGGGGTTCAGTTTTACATTTTTTCTTGAGAGCTCCATAGGTAGCATCTTCTTCTGTGTCTGGATCAGTGTAACACTCTGGATTCTTGCTTAGTTCACGACACAGATCTTCATCCAGAAGGTTGCGCTTCATGGCTGTTTCTTTGGGGAGGAACACACTGAAGTTTGGATCCAGGATGCCCCCTGCAGACTCCTGGGCCTGCAACAGACGTAGGCCAGTCCTTTTGTCAATTATTCCCTTCTTCATGGCCTCGTACACTGAGAGAGGCTGAGTTGCCTTTGGATCCTGATAGCCCACAGCAGCAGCTTCTGCAGCCAAGAGTTTGTCTCGATCATCTTTGTCCACCACTCCCTTTGCGCATGCTTCCTCTACTGTCAGCTTCTTATTGGAGGAGGGGTCAATGATGTGACCTGTGGCAGCCTGGGCTTCCAGAAGCAAGTCAGCGCTCTCTGGTGATACAAGCATTTGTTTCTTGGCTTTTGTCAGTGACATTTTCCCTGAAGGGCCAACTGTTACACCAGCAATTGATCCTGTTCCCTTGAGAGGGATCTTTTTCTCCACAGACACCTCTGGGACAGTTTTCTCTCCTTTCACAAGCTTGTCAAATGTTGGTTTGTCAAGAACACCACATTCCAGCAGCTGCTTTGCTGACACTGGTTTGCGGACACCATCAAACATAAGTTTGGAAGGATCTTTCTTCTCAGACACTGGTAGGAGCATCAATTCCGTCTGGGGTTCAGTTTTACATTTTTTCTTGAGAGCTCCATAGGTAGCTTCATCCTCTGTGTCTGGATCAGTGTAACACTCTGGATTCTTGCTTAGTTCACGACACAGATCTTCATCCAGAAGGTTGCGCTTTATGGCTGTTTCTTTGGGGAGGAACACACTGAAGTTTGGATCCAGGATGCCTCCTGCAGACTCCTGGGCCTGCAACAGACGTAGACCAGTCTTTTTGTCAATTATTCCCTTCTTCATGGCCTCATAAACAGAAAGAGGCTGAGCTGCCTTTGGATCCTGATAGCCCACAGCAGCAGCTTCTGCAGCCAAGAGTTTGTCTCGATCATCTTTGTCCACCACTCCCTTTGCGCATGCTTCCTCTACTGTCAGCTTCTTATTGGAGGAGGGGTCAATGATGTGACCTGTGGCAGCCTGGGCTTCCAAAAGCAAGTCAGCGCTCTCTGGTGATACAAGCATTTGTTTCTTGGCTTTTGTCAGTGACATTTTCCCTGAAGGTCCAACCTCTATACCAGCAATTGATCCTGTTCCCTTAAGAGGGATCTTTTTCTCCACAGACACCTCTTGGACAGTTTTCTCTCCTTTCACAAGCTTGTCAAATGTTGGTTTGTCAAGAACACCATATTCTAGCAGCTGCTTTGCTGACACTGGTTTGCGGACACCATCAAACATCAGTTTGGAAGGATCTTTTCTCTCAGACATCGGTAAGAAGATCAAACCTGTGTGAGGTTCAGTTTTGCACCTTTTCTTTAGATCACCATAGGTGGCATCTTTCTCTGTGTCTGGATCAGTGTAACACTCTGGATTCTTGCTTAGTTCTCGGCACAGATCTTCATCCAGAAGGTTGCGCTTTATGGCTGTTTCTTTGGGGAGGAACACACTGAAGTTTGGATCCAGGATGCCCCCTGCAGACTCCTGGGCCTGCAACAGACGTAGGCCAGTCTTCTTGTCAATTATTCCCTTCTTCATGGCCTCGTACACTGAAAGAGGCTGAGTTGCCTTTGGATCCTGATAGCCCACAGCAGCAGCTTCTGCAGCCAAGAGTTTGTCTCGATCATCTTTGTCCACCACTCCCTTTGCGCATGCTTCCTCTACTGTCAGCTTCTTATTGGAGGAGGGGTCAATGATGTGACCTGTGGCAGCCTGTGCTTCCAGAAGCAAGTCAGCGCTCTCTGGTGATACAAGCATTTGTTTCTTGGCTTTTGTCAGTGACATGTTCCCTGAAGGTCCAACCTCTATACCAGCAATTGATCCTGTTCCCTTAAGAGGGATCTTTTTCTCCACAGACACCTCTGGGACAGTTTTCTCTCCTTTCACAAGCTTGTCAAATGTTGGTTTGTCAAGAACACCACATTCCAGCAGCTGCTTTGCTGACACTGGTTTGCGGACACCATCAAATATAATTTTACTAGGATCTAGCTTCTTTGTCACTGGTAAAAGTAGTAGACCTGTATGTGGCTCTATCTTACATTGTTTTTTCAAAGCTCCATAACTGGCATTTTGTTCGGTTTCTGGGTCAAGATAGCATTTTGGTTTCTTGTTTAGAGCATCACAAACTTTTTCATCCAAAAGTTTCCGCTTAATTGCAGTGTCAGTTGGAAGAAAGACACTAAGATTGGGATCTAAGATTCCTCCTACTGATTCCTGTGCCTGCAGCAGCCGTAGCCCACTGTTTTCATCAATTATTCCTCTTTTCATGGCTTCAAACACAGATATGGGCTTGGCTACACTTGGATCCTTATATCCTACTGCAGCGGCTTCTGCTTCCAGTAACCTGTCTCTGTCATTAATGTCCACCACACCTCTTGTACATGCCTCTTCTACTGTCAGTTTTTGATTGGTTTTGGGGTCAATGATGTGACCAGTGGCAGCCTGGGCTTCCAGCAACAAATCAGCACTTTCAGCAGAAATTAGCATTCGTTTTTTGGCTTCAGACAATGACATTTTACCAGGATTACCATATACTACACCAGCAATGGGTCCAGTCCCTTTAAGATTGATGGTTTTTTCTACAGACACCTCAGGAATTGTTTTCTTTCCCTTTTCTAGATCTTTAAACGTTGGCTTGTCCAGGACGCCACAGTCAAGCAGCTGCTTTGCAGTGACAGGTTTTCGAACTCCATCAAAGATAAGTTCCTTTGGATCTACTTTCTTGGGGATTGGGAGAAGCAGAAGGCCTGTGTGTGGTTCTATCTTACATCTTCTTTTCATTGCAGTATAGGTCGTACCCTCCTCATCTTCAGGATCCAGGTAGAGCTCAGGTCTCTGATTTAAAGCATGGCATGTGCTATCATCAATTAAGTTACGTTCAATTGCAGTGTCTCTGGGAAGGAAGACACTCAGTATGGGATCAAGAATGCCTCCAACAGACTCCTGTGCTTGCAACAGACGCAGTGTTGTGTTCTTGTCAATCATTCCCTTCTTCATGGCCTGAAATACTGAGAGTGGTTTGTTTGTTCCAGGTCCATTGTATCCTACAGCTGCAGCCTCTGCTGCAAGCAACCTCTCTTTATCCTCATCATCAACTACACCTTGATTATATGCTTCTTCAACTGTCAGTTTCTGGTTAGTTCTGGGGTCAATAATGTGGCCTGTAGCAGCTTGTGCATCTAGTAGCAAGTCTACGCTATCTGGTGGTAGTAGATTCTCTTTCTTTGCTTCTGTGAATGTCAGTTTGCAAAGGGGTCCAGTGCTGGACCCTGGACTTCTCGGATCTTCAATTACCACACCAGCTATTGGGCCTGTCCCTTTTAGACTGACTTTTTTGTCTTTAGAAACCTCACTGACAGTCTTCTGTTCCTTTACAAGCTGGTTGAATGTTGGTTTGTCCAAAATTCCACAGTCAAGTAACTGCTTAGCTGTGACTGGTTTGCGAACTCCATCAAAAATCACAGAGGAGTCATCCGGGCCTGGGGGCTCTCTAAGCTCTCTAACAACCGTCACCTCCTGCAGTTCTCTCTGCATGGATGACAGTCTGGTTTTATATGTGTCCTCAACCTCCCTTTGTTCTCTCATTAGCTTCTCTACTTCACTTTTCAAGGATTTCCTTTCCCTCTCAAGAATGTCCTTGCTTGTGTCGTACTGTCTGAGCAGACTCTGTTTATCATCACACTGGTCCTTCCAGTAGCTTAAATCCCTTTTAATCCTCTCATTCTCCTCTTGTAGACGTTGTCTAGAGCGAAGTTCAGAATCAAGTGACATCTTAACACGACTGAGTTCTTCTTCTGTTCTTTGCATGAAATCTTTGTCTTTTTCTAGCCTCTGCAGTTTTAGCAACAGAGTGTCTCTTTCATTTACCGTTTCGCTGTGCTGGGACTGAATGGATTGCATCATGGTTCTTGTCTGCAGGAAATGGAAAAAAATGGAGAAAGAGCAGTGAGACAAAATGTTAGTAAACTCAAAAATGCATTCTGCCACAATGTAATTTTATTCTACAAAGATAGCAATGTAGAAAAAACAATACTGCTACTTCAAAACAAGACGCACAAAAGGGTCTAACAGGACTGGGAAGAAAATATGAATACTGTTGGCTTTAAAGCAGTCAAGCTTTAAAGAATATCACCCAATTAAAAAAAAAAAAAAGGATATTGAATTTCATGGCAGACTCAGCTTCCCAACCCTGCAGACAAACACATTTCACACCACACAGTTATAGCAACTTCAACTATGAAACACACAACCAATTCTAACTATGAGTTTTTCCTATAGATACCATCTACATTCTGCAAGTTTGTAAAACAGCACAGATACTTGTACCTACTATGGGAGGAAATATTTACTTATTATTAAAATAAGACTATCTTCAAGCATTTTAATCAATTGTGATAATTTAAGTGTACATATATTAGTGCTATTTTACATGTTTGCAATATATATTTCAAGAGGCAACAAATATGGTTAACAACAAGGTTAACAACAGTCAAACCAGAGGAGTGGCAGTGGTGTTGTCACTGATGTTGATGATCAATCTGAATAAGGGAAGTGAAGACAAAAAACAAGCATCTTTGCACATGAAATGAAGGAATGGTAGTAGGAGATGGGAGGCAGAGAGGTACAAATTGTTTTTGCATGCAAGTGATTCACATGCAGCTTTTTCCAAACACATACACCTGTATGTGTTCAAATCAGAGTTCTCTACAGGGAATCTATGACTTGACTATCTCGGGATGCTATGAAAAGATCAGCTACAGTGGTTGCTAAGTGAAATTCCAAGTGAAGACTCTGATTTGGAAAGATGAGACTAATCCAGGACTAAGAGGCAAATTTTGATGTACCTCAGTAAACTGCTTTTGCATGCTTTCGGTCTCCAGCTTGAGTTTCTCCCTCTCAGAGGAGAGTTCTGACACCAGGTTGCGGTGGTCAACATTGCTGCGCTTGCTGGCCTCTAGCTGCAGCTCCAGGGCTGTAATCTGCAAGGAGAGCTCATCATCACTGCCCTTTTTGGATCTTAAAAGTTCCTCGTAATCATGCCGTGCTGCCCTCAGCTCCTCCTCCACCCTCAGCCTCTCTTTGGTCTGGGTTTCTATCACCTCTTTCAGCCTCTGAAGCTCAGCAGAGTTCTCATTAAGTGTTTTACTCTTCTCCTCAATAGTCTTGTGAAGACCCTCATTCCTGCTGTTAGCCTCGCTGACTCGGACCTGCTCCTGCAACAGTTGTTGCTTCAGGTTCTTCAGCTCAGTGCTCAGCTGAATGATGCGCTCTGCAGAGGTTTGGTTCTGTCTTGAGCGTTTCTCGAGCTCCTCCTGCAGCCTCAGGCGCTCTTCTTCACCTCTCTTTTCTGATGTACTTGTTTGTTCTTGGCTGTGGCGCAGTGTGGTGATGGTGCTGGTGTACTCTGTCATAGCTATAGTGTTTTTTTCCAGCTCTGCTTCTACCTGCCTTCTTCTAGTCACCTCCTCTTGATTAATTGTCCTCAGATTCTCCACCTGGCTCTCCAGCCCATCTCTCACAGCCTGCAGGTCCTTGATGCGTCCTTGTAACCTGTTCACGTTTTGTTCCACTCGGTATCGCTCTTTGCTTTCTCTCTCCAGCTCAAATCGTATTTTTTTAAGCTCCTCTTCGCACTCTCTCAGCTGGGTCACAGCCACTGAAGAAGTGGTGAGCTTCACCTGCAGCTGAGACAAAGACTGCTCAAGCACATCCTGCCCTTCTTCTGTGGTTTTCCTCCTTCGGGTCTCCTCCTCAAGACTGTGTGAAACATAAACCAGCTGGTCATTTTTCTCCTGCAGGGTCTTCATGACTTCATCTAGCTCCTCTCTATACTTGCTGTTGTCTTCATCTCTTTGCCTCAAAAGCAGCTCGACTTGACTTTCCACTTCTCTCCTCCTGCGTCCTTCCTCTACGAGCATGGTATGCTGATTGTGAGCTTCCTCCTCTGCTCCCTTCCTCTGCTCCTCAGCCTGGCTGATAGAAATCCTGAGCCTCCTGATGTCCTGCTCCAGATTCCTCCTCTCTGCCTCCATCTTCTCATACTGCAGCTGGACCTCAGCTGTGTCTTCGTCCCTCTGAGCCACCAGTCTCTGGATGTCTGCGTGGCTAATCTGGATCTGGGATTCGTAGCTGAGCTTTAAGTTACTGATATCCTTACTGAATTGGCTCCTTACCTTTGATATCTCCCTCTGTAGCTCCTTGACCCTTTCTGCCTCCTCATCCAGCTGCCGCCGCAGCTGCCCACTCTCCTGCTCCTTGTTTGCCACACTCTTCTCCACCTCCATCTTGGACCAGCTGACTGTCTCCAGCTCGTTCTGCCTCTTCCTCAGTACTGATTCATACTCCTCTTGCTGCTGAGTGTAGCGCTCCTCTGCCAGCTTTGTCTTCCTCCTTTCTTCACTCAACAAGTAGTTAAGACGTGTCACCTGATCGTTGAGGTCTGCCAGCTGGCTCTGAGTGGAGCCCAGGCTCTCCTTGGTGGCATTGCACTCCAGTGCTGTGCTTTGCTTCACCTCCTCCAGCGACAGCAACTGGTCCTGGGACTGAGAAAGCTCCAGCTGGTACCGAGCGACGGCATCTTCCAGTAATTTGTTCTTGTCGTTGCGGTCTTGGATTTCCTCCCTCAGAAGCCGAAGTTCCTCCTCCAGCAGGTCTATCTGGGTGCTACGTATCTGAAAATAAAACGAATGCAGAGGTCAACATCGAGAGCTTTGATTTTTAGCAGCTTATGTCTCCACCAAGTTCTGAAATAAAACCCTCTGGATTCTCTTTTACAGTAATTCTGTCTGACATACAATGGAAAGAGCAGAGTGTATAGTCTGTGTAATTTATATTTTTAATGGAATGATGTTAAAGTACAAATTAGTTTGAAAATGTGAACAAATCTGAATTTGACAGTAAAAACGCAGAAAAAGAGGTTTATAAAAGCATGTTTACTTCCATCAGATTCCCTTTGACACTTTTTAATTACTCGGTGACTGAGGATACTACAATGTTGTAGTTTTGGAGAAGAATCTGTGTCTATTCTCATTAAGTACAAAATTTCAGCTGCTCAGCATATTCATGTCTCACTTATTGATAAACTAATTATAGAAAAGTTTTCAGGAATGTTTTCTTTGAATATTGCTTAAACTTTTCTGGTTCTGCCTCTGTTGAACCTTTTTTAGTGTGCTGCTAAAAACTAATGATTTTTTTTTTCTGAATGTGGTCAGTAAAAATGCTCAATTTAGTTGGTATTCATATTTGTTTAAGTCTCAAATTAATCAACCAGTTACTTTATTTTCTTTTTTAAAATTTGAAGTCTTGTAACTTTTTTGGAAATAAGATTTGCAGTTCTAAAAAGTCAATATAAAGCAATGCTTATATTATATCTGTAGATAAATATGAGATCAGGAGCAAATTGGCAGCTTGTGACAGCAATATATTCTTTTTGTTCCCTTTTCTTTCTTAAATCACACTCATATATAAAAATATATTATAATTTGCAAAACACTTGATATGTATTGATATGTAGTAATAATAAAAGTATCAATAATAATAATGTATTTGTTTAATTATTTAAATGGGACTGAATTAATGAACAGAATTTTGTTTACATATACCATATTTTGGCAAGATGCTACTTTCCATCAGTAATCCCCCCCCCCCCAAAAAATGTAATAAATTGCAATTAGATAAAAATAACAGTATAAACAGTTAAAAGCAAAGAGTTACAGTTAAAAAAATAAAAAATACCAGTATATATATATAAAAAAAAAAAAAAAAAAAAAATAAACACTCACAAGCAAACAGTTAAAAAATACATATACATATAATATATAATATATAATATATAAACCCACACCACATAATATAATAACAATAATAATGTTATTATTATTATTATTACTACTATTACTATTATTATTAGGAGTAGTAGTAGTAGTGGTGGTAAAATAAAACACAAGATACTGAACAACAAGTTTAAGATGGACACAAATATTCAGCACAGAGGATGGGTACCTTGAGGGCCTCCATGTTTTTGAGCAGCTCTCCCAGGAATTTGTAGTAGTCCCCAGACAGAGTCAGCAACTCCATGTAACGGGTCTGAAGGTGTGTAGCCTGGGACGAAACAAATCCACATGTCACTTCCTGATATTCACAGAAAGAAAGTCATTTAACTAAATGAGATTAAGATGATACCTCTAGGTTCAGATCCATTGACGGCGACCTGAGCATTGTCCTCTTGATGGGGATGTTGAGCAAAGTTTCTAAACCAGAGCTGTAGGAAGCGAGGTCTGTTTCATAGTCCTGCAAAAAAACAGCCATGAGAGCAGAAAATGGACATCCATCAATCCATGCATCCATTTTCTACACCCTCTTAATGTTATTGATGGTCACATAGGAGGCTGGAGCCTATCCCAGCTGCTATCAGGCGAGAGGCGGCGTACACTCTGGACAGGTTGCCAGTACATCACAGGGCAGAAAATGGAAATCTTTTATGGATTTGATTTATTGTCTATTTCACCTGCTCACCTTAATAGCATTGACACAGGACTCACTGTCCCTCAGCACGCCCTCTAATGTCTCCCTTTTTGCCTTGATTTCTGTGTTCAGAGCCTGGAGAAACCGACAGAATAAAGAAGTTAGCCACACGGTCCTTCACTGCAGCAAACAGCTTAGTTAATAAAGAGGAGGAAGGGCAAAGCAGAGCACCTTCTGGCTGATAATGAGGTCTTTTAGTGCATCAACATTCTCTATCTTGGTAGCCTGCAGGGTGTCCTGTGTTTTTCGTGTGGCATCAATCCACTGAATGAGGGAGGCGCTGGTTTGCTTGTAGTGTTGCAGCTGAGGCAGATACAGCTGCAGATCCTGCAGTCTAAACAAGAGCAGTGCAAAAAAACAAGCATGTGACTTTTAACACAATGCAAATGTGCAAAGACATCCTCTAATCTGTTCATCAAGGATTATTACACCTCAAAGTTTTGTTTATTAATTTATTTATTCTCATATTTTTTAAGGACAAATCTACAACATGGAGCAAAACAACATATAATATAGCATGGTTACCCACAACACTCCACAAAACACAGCAAAATCTCATACTTATAATTCGTAGAGGAACAGATTCATAATTGATCCATGAGACCAAAAGTTTGGCGCATATTATAGGGGATTTTGTCAGATGTGGTCAAAAAACAAATGGTTGATCACACAACAAATTATTCTTGTAATAAGCACAGTTTCAAGATGACAACCATTCTTATTTAGGGAGCAACTGGCTTGAAAATGAATGATGGCCAAAGAAAGAAAATGTTTAATTCTACATATTTAAAAATTACTGTCGGGGAAGAAGAAAATAATAAAAGTGAATTCTTCTTTCTTTATATGAAATGCAGCACTGCAACAGCTTGCCTCTTTGTGTAAACCGAGCCCACAAATCCATAATGTCGTATGCTTCTTGACCTCTGATCCATATATGCATCAGCTAAAACATGTCTTGAGGGTACATCTTATAACATAAGAAAATAAAGTGTAAAACACAAACCTGCTGTCAATCTGTCCCTTGATCCGTCTCCAGCGGTCGGACAGCAGGCTCACTTGTTCGGTGTATTTTGACAGCATCATGTCACACCTGTGGAAGGAGCCGCCCACCTGGCTGTTCCAGTGATTTGCTTTGGTCAACTCAGCCTCCATGCAGACCAGAACATCTTTCTTCTGATCCAGCTCTGATCTGATATTCTACACATTAACACAGGTAAAAAATAGTTAAACATCCAAGAGATAAATTGCCCTGGTTTCAGCACAACAACTTCTTTACGGGCGAATACTGAGCGATGAGCTGATGAGCGCTGGTACTGAATGGCCCAGCAGAGATGGCCAGAACAGGATACTTATACAAGCTATTGTTTGCAGTTTTTAATGTTGTAAATGGCCATTGAAGAGAGCTAAATAATACGTTTTCTGCAGTGATTTACTAATTTACTTTAGCAAAAAGAAAATGTAGCATTGCAAACATACCTTTAAAGTCAACATATATTCCTCAACTTCACTTGGAGACAGAGACGTGGTCTCTTTTTCTGTAAGCCTTGCTTCATGAACTTTCACAATGTCCTCAGCTCGTGCCACACTCTCCAGCATATCCCTTAGAGCCCGCAACCTGTTTAAAACATTCATAAAGGGGGAAAGAGTCATACAATGAGCATGAGTTGGAATCCATTGATTTTATTTAAAATCCAGGTTAGCAATTTAAAATAGTGCCTATATGTTCATTTGTAGCTTTAATTGCATAATGACGCTTTCTGTTCCTTTTTGTATATTGTTTTATTCAAATCATTTCGTTTCAATCGTTTCTAAAAATGTAATGTTGATTACCATTTCTAAAAATGGTAATCTACAGCTACAGCATTAGAAGTAACAATCTGATAACATTTGTAGGTAGGTACAAGTATGTATGAGTATGAGTTTATACATGGTACATGGATATGAAAATGTGTATATTTGTGCAGAGTGTGTGTATATGTGTTGCCATGAGATATGTATATAAGTATATGGATATATATGTAAAATAGTATGATGTAATGTGTATTTCCAAGTTGAATATATGTTTCACTATTACTTGGTTAAATACTAAACTTACTTAACTACAAGTGTCAGACATCAGTCTATGGACATGTCTAAACCAGGGAGTTTATTCTTATTTCTGTGATTCATCAGCCAAGGAGAAGGGGTGGGAGTTTATAAGTTTTACTTTTTCTCACTCCTTTTTGAATATGTTTTTATATTTATTATATTTAAGTTTTGTTTAATTTCTTTTTGTTTTTCCTTTCATATTCAAAAGAAATACTCAAATCAAATATCAAATCAATCAGCGTATATCCAATTTAAGTTTGTTTACTTTTTCTCCACAAGTTTATGCCACCGGTTTCTGCTTTAGCCCATAAAACATTTTCTAAGGTGTCCCACAAGGATCAATACTGGGTCACCTGTAGTTTACTTTGGATGTACAAATGTTTATTGTTATCTGCCTGGTAATGTGCTTTTCTATGTAGATGACACCATCCTGTAGATCTCCTCTTTAACTAGCAAACTATAGTTTGCTTATCACAATAATGTTTAAACATTTTGAAATTGAATTACTGGTTTTCCCAGAAGATTAAACTGTGGTATATGCTTTAAAGACATACAGTTTGAGAATTATATAAACAAAGAAGGATTTTACAAATAGTTTGTTTAAGAACAGAGTAATTTAAGTGTGTTTGTGTTACTCACCGCTGTACATAAGCCGATGAGCTGCTCTCCAGGTTGCCCAGCCTCTGATTGATAATTCCAATCTCACTGCGGAGAAACTGGGCTTTATCTGCATCATTTGTGTTTTCCACTTCCTTCAGAATACGCTCCCTCAAGCGCAGATACTCCTCACGCATTGAGTCAATCTCATGTTGCACTGTCTAAAAAGCACATGAGCACACATAATCGTATAGCAATGAATATAAGGACCTTTTTGTGAGAGGACGTGTTGTTTTTTAAGTTTGTCTTTACCTCTAACTGAGTGATCTTGAAGCCACAGTCTCGAGCCCCATCATCTCCAAAGAAGATGTGAACATGCTGACTCAGCGTACCTTCAGCGGCCTCCAGCCTCAATCTGAGTGTGTGAAGCTCTGATAATGTGTGAGATGATGATGATGAAGAGGAAGAGGAGGAGGAGGACAGCAGAACCTTCCTCTTCACCGGCTCTGTCCTGGTCACTTTCACTGCGTCCTTCTTTATCACCTGCTCACTGGCCACCACCTCTTTCTTCACTTCCACCTTCTTCTCCATTTGCTTTTTAAGCTCCACTTTCCGTCTTTCTTCCTCCACTCTCCGTCTTTCTTCCACTCTCAGTCTTTCTTCTTCCACTCTCCGTCTTTCTTCCACTCTCAGTCTTTCTTCCACTCTCAGTCTTTCTTCTTCCATTCTCAGTCTTTCTTCCTCAAGCCTCCTGACCTCTAGCTCAGCAGCAGATTGCTGCTGTTGCTGGATTATAATCAGATGCTGCACGTGTTGTTGCTCAGCTGCTTGTTGCATTTCTATCTGCTCCTGATGTGCAACTGTGGAGGAAAAAGTCCTTTCATTTTTACAGCTGTCAGAGCTACGGTACAGGTAAAAATAAAATTGTCCTGGAAGAGGACACTTACAGAGGAAGACAATCTTTCTTCATAATAAACCAAGTTCACAGGGAAACCGTGTAACTTTTGGCCACCAGGGGCACTAAACCTGCAAGTTCCCACGGGCCACTAAACTGATGCAAAATTAAACAATCTCGTGTTTGCAGACAACTTTAATCAGCTATGAGCGATGTCATCGAGCCATAAAGCAAAGGGGCTCCAGGTCACATGACCCAATGAGAGACGGATCTGCTCATGCAAAGTTACAATGTCTGGTTTTTGAGGAGGGCAGCCCCCTTGGTGCGCCGTCATGCATCAAGTGCTGTATATTGACCCCAAAAATGTATTATTACTTACATTACGCTACCATTTGGGTCAAAAGTTACGCGGTATTTCTTTAATTCTGGAATGTCAAGTATGTTGTCGAAAAAGGAAAAAAACAAAAAGGTGAACAGTTTTTTTTAAGTTATTATTACACATGAGGATTCAGGATATTCTTAAAATAAATTCAGCTTTTTACACAGGTCAAATCTCTGTCATTTTGTTCAGATCACATATATTTAAGTTAAAATACAACAACACAGCTTTATGATGTACTGCAGTTGCTCTTATTACCCTGCAACTAAGAGCAGCTTCACTAAATATTCATGAACAAGCTCTCAGTGCAGATAAAACCTCAGAAATATGACAAAAAATAGTTTCCATTAACCCAACACTGTAGCACAGATTATGAGATTCTGCAATTTGCATTGAAGAGAAGGTGAATTTTAAATGTCATTTTAAATTTATGATTTATAAGGACAGTGGATTAATGGTATAAATTTATTTGTGCTATTGTTCAAAAGTTTGCTGCCTTATTTATTTGGTTTTTAATATTCAAACTACCTTTTTTAATTATAAATTTTGCATCTTCTGTTTATTTGTTTCTTGCATTTTTTTTTTTGGCTTTGCTAATCAAGCTTCTGATCTGATATATATTTTCAGTTAAAGTTAAAGTTGAGTTAAAGTTTATGAAAAAAAATATGCATGTCTGGATTTTCTGTATTATTATAAATTATTACTATGAGTGTTATTTATTAGTAACAGAAAAATGCATACAGTATTAAAACAAAGTTTAAGTAAATAATGAATAAAGTAAAATAAATTTAAATAAAATCTGAGACAAAATAATAGAAGTGATCAAGGTTAAAAATATTCTCATGATTAAAAACAATAAAGTGTCCCTTTAGTATGAGAGAGGAATGCGGTGAAACAAAGCGACAGCTGTAAATATAAATCCTACTTACTGTAAACCGGCAGCTCCACCACCAGCTTGTCGTAATGAGCCTGAGCTCCAGTAAACTGGCTCTCGATGCTCCTCTTGTCCTCGTCAGCAAACATCTGGGAGCTGTGGCAGCTCAGTTTGAACTCATCATAGTGGGTCTCCAGGTTCTTCATAATCTGCCGGTACTCTTCAGGACGCATCTTGGCCAGCTGAACACACAAACATTAAAGGTGATTTAGATGTAAAAGAACAAGAACCTGCACCAACTCAAAGACACGTTCATACACATCATAATAATATTTAAGGTGCAGATGGAAGCTGGATGTACTTTGTGTGGTGGTGCTATGCAGTGTTATGATGAACGGTGTTATGATCTAATGTGTTTACTGAGCATCTGGATACAACGGATGATCGTTGCTTTCATGCTTTTTTACAATCTCCACCTGCAGATTATTCTCAATGAGCATGTCTAGATTTTTAATGTCAATATGTTTGGCTGAGAATCACTAATGAGATGTATCATGCCATCAAATCTGAAGCGGACTACTCTCTTAGCTTTAGAATGCAGTAAGAGGTCAGCTAGCATGCCCTTGCAGTATTCTTCGTTTTGTTGTTGTTTAAAAGATTGATTCTTGAACATTTTCTCGGTCAAAGTAACCCCAAAACATTACTTTTTGTGTTTCAGAGTACAGTCGTCCCCAAAATTATTCATACCCTCAAATTAAAGAAGGAAAAAAATCAGCTGTCATTGGAATAAGATTAAATTGACCAAAATAATGATAAACAAAAATTCTATAAAATCATGACATTTATTTTGAATTGTGGTTTGAAAGAAATATTAATTACAAACACACAAAAAAATAAAAGAATTAAACAAGCATGATGGGGCTTTGAAGCTGAAATCTTGTGGAGCAACATTTTGAGGCAATCACTGTAATCAGGTGTTTTCTCTAATGTTTAAAACGACGTCTACACCTGTTGACAGGTATGTTGGTCCACTGTTCATGGGGAAGATGGTTTTATGTGTCTGGGGCAGTTTTGTTCGTTTGTGTTTTATTATTAATAATTCAAACCACAATTCAAAAGCAATATTTCACTAAATTATAAATTTGTAAATTTTAGTTAATGATGAGTTTCTTTAGCCTTTTTTTTTTTATTATTGGAGGATATGAATAATTTTGAGAATGACTGTATATTTATATGTCTGAAGCGACTACCAGCTGTAAAACTCCAGTATAACATGACTCGGTTGGTTGTTTAGGAGTCTTTTGGGACTAAATTCACTGAGCCATTCAGGCTAATCTGAAGTCCCAGCTGGAGATGGGTGGGTGTGAGTGGGATTATCCAGCTTCCCCATCTTTCACATTGCATTCTTTTTACTTCAGAGGTGGGAACGCAGAACTTAGAATTACTATATTTTGTATGTTTATAAGACTGATGTAGAAAATGTGAAAAAAAAAGAAAAAAAACTGCCTTCAGATTCACTTTTTTGTCATTGTTAAATTTCTAAGGAACAAGTTAGATGAGGAAATTTACTTCAATTTAATGTAATCTAATTTTAGTTTAGTTTAGTTTAGTTTCAGGTTCATTTTCACGAACCCATAAATATTGTGTGGGTCAAAAAGAAACTAACAATAAGCTTGCATGAAAACCTTACTAAAAGAAATAAAATTAAAAACTGGAAAATAAAAATAAAAAAATTGAAATGAAATAAAAGTTGGGCATTACAAAAAAAGAAAATACAAAAAAGAAAAAAGAAAATACAGAACAAAAAGTGTGTTTAAGTACTAAAAAACCTTTTTTTTAAAAAATGGTAATAAATTGCAACTATTTTTTAACATCCAAGCTTCTTTTAGTCTAAAATTGAAATTGAGCTTCCAACAATTTTCATCAAATGCAGAATAAACAAACATGTACAACAACCAAACCTGAAATAACTTATCAAACGTCACTTTTATAAGCTAGACTTCCTAACATTACCCTCTTATAACATAAAACACAGAGGACTGAAATGCATAGACACATGAACTGCTTCAGAATTACCCTCCTCTGATTGGCTGTTATATTTCTACATGCCTGCTTGATCAGTTCAACACATCCCTTGCAAGACTGAGCCTAAAAGAGGAATAACCATTCACATCTTACCATGGAGATGGTGAGACTGTTAATGTATTTAATATCCAGGAGACAGTACTGCCAGGCGGTGAGACTCTTAACATTGATGTAGAGCTGATTCCAGATGGAGAGGATGGCCTCGTAGTACTGCTCGTTCCTTCACACAACACACACAGGTCAAATTAAAACATTCACTTGCTGGAAAATACTTTAAAGATTTACTGTTTTAGCTGCTTATGAATTTATCTTGCAGTTATGTGCCAGATCAGATATCTTCTGTTTCCTACTTGTTGGCGAGGCCGATGCCCAGTGGGTTAGGAGGTGGTACGATCAGGCACACAGACGGCACCAACATGTCCAGTCCACCGGGGCCGGTCACATGCCACTTACTGCGCTGGCTGTTGTCCTTCAGGATGGCCTCATCACCCTTACAGATCACCTTCTGTGGATCCAAAAAACAGATTTTAATCATGAAAAACAAAGCTTATAGATTTAGAATCTATATTTGAAGTACTTAAATTTAACCTCCAACTTCAGATGAAATCGTATACGAGTCAGGGGTGTGCAGACTGAACGGAGCATTGTGTTTGCGTGTATTTGACCATGATCTGATCATTAAAAGCTGACCTGATCTTGTTTGAAGTCACACAAAGCCTTGACGATGATGTTGGCGCTCTTCTCCTCTGGGTTTCTGGGTTTCAGCCTCACAATACTCTTTGACTTGATGACCAGGTGCTGCACCTGCCGCCTCATTTCCAGTATCTTCTCCTTTTCCCTCTGAAGATAAGAAATAAATAAATAAACTGCAGCTTTGAACTTATTGCAGCTCCTGTCATCAGTCTGGATGTGTGGCTGCTGTGAGGAGCTCTCATACCTCCAGCCCTCTGAGGAGCTCCAGCAGGTCCTCCAGTGAAGTGCTCTTGTCACATACGTACTTCTTACGAATCATCTCATGTTCCTTCTGCAGAGCGCTGTACGTGTCATTGGCTTCCTTGAAGAACTATTGAAAAAAACATAAAGCTGATCAAGGCTCAGGAAAAGATTAAAAAGGATCCTTCACATGTTTGAAGGCAGGGAGGTTGACGTGGTCTATAAGGATGGTTCCTCTGCTAAATGATGAAAAGCTGTTATTTCTGTTTCGCATCTCATACTTCAGAGCTGTTTAAGATGCTTCACATGACAGGAAAAATGTATTCTGACTGGAAGCTGATGAAGAGCCTCAAAAGTCTTGTTGACTAGCAGAAGTGATCTTGAAGATCTGAAGACTGAAAGTCCACTTAACCTTCATTTTAAGAGCAGGAACTTTCCCCACAGATCAGAGACTTCTAATGGATCCTGGTCCCTGACACTCAGAGCCCCAGTTTAAACACACAGGGGGATATTTTTCCCAACACATTAGACCAGCAATTTTCAATTTGGGGTGAACTGTGTGAGGGTTTCCCAAGATCAGAAGTTGCATGAGATTTATTTATTTATTTATTTATTTTTTAAATATTAGATGTATTTACAAAACCTTAAAGGTACTGTGTGTAAAAAAAACAAAGGTCAATGGCAGAAAAATTTAACATATAATTCAAAACTGTGCTTCTATTGATGTGTAATCGCTGCACTAGAATAGCTGTATTATGTTAATTTTCTTAGAATGAGCCTTTAAATCTACTTGGTGGGTGGTGCACATATGGAGGCTGCCATATTTGTTCAACCATTTTTTACTACGGAATCCCTAAATGGACAAAACAATGTGAGTGAAGTGAGAACCCACTGAACCTTAAGACTGCTGTACCAGCATTGTTTAATGGGAGTTAGAGCCCTGTTTGTGATAAGAAATACCTTAAAAGTTGTTACTCAAAGTACAGTCATAACTGCACCTGAGACCACTGGATCCACTTACAGATGAAAACATCTTTATGTCTGGGAGAATTTTGGCCACTAACGGCCACCATGATTGAACAGTCCTCCAGGAAGTTGCAAAGCCGCAATTGTAACTATTAAAAAAAATACAAAGGGGTGGAATATATACTATAAAAAATTAAACAGTCCCAAATTTAACATATTACCAGGAAAACATGGTTTGCTGCTTGAATAATTTGTCTTTGGTTGGACTTTTGTGAACATTTGCATTTGCAACCTTGCAACATCCTGGAGGGACTGGTTAAAGCTGCATAGATAAGATATATCTGATTTGGTTTCTGTTTTTCAAAGATGAAGAGATGACTTGAGCATCAATGCCTAAACTCTGTATTAAAAACAACAGTCTGGGTTCCGACTGGACTCTGATTAATTTCTTTGCATAGAATATGAAGCCAGTTGGCAACATCTGCAGAGTTGCATTATTACTTTGCAAGTTCAGAGAAAAGTATATGACTTTAGGTCCGATATGCTCACAAGCTAGTTGCTAACATTGTCTGTGTGATGTTGATATAAACACGGTCACAGGCTTTATACAGTTTTATAGCTTTTATTTCTGAGCTGCTGTTCTTAGAAGCTGTAAAATGTGGGCTTGGGGGGAAAAAGGTGAGCTGAAAAATTTAAAGAAATCCCAAAACACAAAGCACACTTTTGCAGCAAAGCTGAAGGAGGCGACCACAATGTTGTCATCACTAATAATAAGTTTATTTATTTTCTAAATGCTGTCTTGTCTGATAAACTTATGTACATTGTCTGAAGTGACTATGATGCTAACAGATAGCCACTTAGCAATCAAATGCAAGCTGACCTAGTTTTTCTAAATAGGGTTGTAGCCAATCAAAAATTAACTCAACTTGGTCTCCGGGCAGATTATATTATTACCGTACCAAACCGTTTTGGTGAGGAGGGAAATCTGGCGTGCCCAAAAAAAAACCTCCCTGAAAAAAGTGACGTTATTTTTCTTTGGAGAACTGACATATGCAGCAATATCAATACCTGGCTGTAAGCTCCATTCTCCTTCAGATGAACATCAATGCATTTTGTAATTTGAAGAAGCCAACTCCACTGAGTCTGCAGAGTGTCCCTGTAAGCCTGGAAAATGCACAAAAGCAAAAACATCAGAAAGAGTAACTTCACAAATAAAGACAGCTTTATTGTTTTGGATTTTTGAGTGAACGTTTCCACACCTCGATCTTGTCAGAGGCCGGATGGTTGTCTTTCAGGAGGGCGTTGACTTTGGTTTTCAGTTTATACAGATCCTTCTCTTTGTCCTCCAGGGCACTCATCAGTTTCTGTTTCATAAGAAGAGGTTTAGTAATCACAGGGGATGCGGAGAAACATGAAGACGGAGAGAAGCTCTGTGGCTTTGCTCTAAATGGATGAGAGACACCAGCTGCCAGAATCTAATCTGCCACAGATGTTTGCTCCCTTATGAGATGCAGATTGCCTTCATAAAATAAATTAGTGTCATTCAGGCTCACAGATTATGCCAGGAATGTTAATCAACTCAAATGAGGGTCTTCAAAACTGAAATCAAAACTGTGGCGTCCAGTTATGATGTTTCATCTGCTTCTATTCATTCAGTTTTACTGACCGAGTAGCTCTCCTGCTTCTTGGGGATGTACTGGTCGATGTTCTTGTCTCCCCAGTTAAACATCAGCTCCTCTTCCTCTCTGTCATTCACCCACATGATCTCATTGCATATCTCCTGAAGGATGTGCATGAGGTCTCGCAGCTGCTCGGTCCGGCCAAATGACATTTGCTGTCGAGACAGAAGCAAGCGAGTTAATGCCGATGGTTTTACATGAACTCATGGTGCAGGTAATGAAGAGCGTTTAGTTCGTTTCACCTGTAAACTGTCCCATTCCTGCTCCAGAGTGTGCATGTTTGGTTTGTCTCCTTTCTTTATCTGAAATGAGAGAATAAATCAGTCGAACTTTTTGTGCAGCAACTTAAAAAGAATGAAAAAGAAAACTAAAGTGATTACAGACAATTGTTAATGCGTTCAATTAAATCAATTTAAAGAGAAATGATAAGTAAAGCCAACAACAGGTTTTGTCTCATACAGAAAGTGCAAGTCAGTTTTTATGTCCAGCAATAACAGCCTAACGTTTGACTGCAACCCACCAGGTCGTCTCTGGCTCGCTCCATCTCCGGGCATCTCTGGATAGAGCTGTGAAACTTCTGGTGGTTGATGAGCTGCTGCTCGATGGTTGCAGGATCGTCTCCCCATGAAGCGGTTTCAATCAGACGCTGAAGCACAGGGATTATATCAGTCATTTCACTTCTGAAATGTGCAGATGAAAAAGCCTCTGAATGACCAACCCGCAGCGAACAGGCCGGCCTGCTGCAGCTGAATGTTGTCCAAACACATTAGTGGTTGTCACCAGCAGGTGGTGGCAGAGAAACACGTCAGGCCGGATTTACTGATGAGATTAGAATATTCTAATGTATGAAAAACACATAATGCATCTGAAATGTTGACACGTGAGGCCTGATTAATGATTTTTTTGAATAATCAGGCCTTGTTTTCAGAGATTTGAAGATTTCAGAGTTAAATTAAATGTATGAAAACATCCTCACACCACGGAAAAAAGATCAAAAAGCTTTAAAAATTAAAAACAAAAATACAACTAAATCTAAGTTGTTTTGTTCACGTTTATCTACAATAACTTTGCAAATAATTTATTAAGACTCATCTTTGTGGACATGGAGATGCCACTCATATTCATATTTTCTGGACACGCTTAAAGATACAATCCTTCTGGGATGAAATAAGTGAGAATTTAAGGAAAATCCTTCATTATACTATTCCAAGAGATCCCAAAATCTTGTATTTGGGAGTCATACCCGGAAAAGTAAAAGAACAAAGAGGTGTTTATTTATTTAAGGTCTTGGCATGTAAGATGGTCATCACAAGGAGCTGGATGAAAAATGACTGTCCACTACTTGGTCAGTGATTGGACATTACTGTATGGATGAAATTTATATCATGGAAAGACTGATTTATCATCCGAGGCTGAAAATGTCAAACTCTCACAAAAAAATGGTAGAAATTGACAGCGTTTAAGGAGCTCAAAGCTGAAGAAATGGACTATGTGGTTCTCTCCGTTAACCAAATAAGTAAGAACTGCTCCTTGTTTCTGTTGTTCTCTTTTTTATTTTTGCTCGTGATTATGAGAGATAAGGAAAACAGCTGTAGTAAATGCCTTAAACTGTGTTGGGCAAGAAAAATAAAGTTATATTTTTAAAAAAAGGACAACTTGTTTTTTACTTGTTTTTAAACTCCAGATTTTTATTTGCCTTTTGGATTCAATATATAAATTTAATTTAGTCCTATATTCCTCATTGTAGTGGTAGAAATGCATGGTAATTACCCTCCCTTTTGTCCCTTGTCTATGTTGCCATGGTAACTCAGGAAGGATAGTCCAGACGCTGAATTTGCTGCAGGAGTGTTTTGTGGCTGCTGTAATTTAGGCCTGCTTTACAACTGGGAGCTTGGTGAGGTGGAGAGTCGTTTATTTGGTTGCAATCTGCAGTTTATTTTGCTGGAACATTTACACACTGCATCAATCATGAAGGTCACACCTACTTTCCCCTTTTAAAATACACAATGTAACTTTCCAACCTTAAAACACCACATTCTGGACTTGTTTAATGGCAAAGTGACATTTATTACAGACATTTTCTGGAGCCGTTGCTGCGCAGCAGCGTCCTGAGCTGAGAAAGTGCACAATACAACTTTTTTTTTTTTTTCTTGGACGGGCAAGTTGTTGCTGCTGAGTGTAGTTTTATACACCACATCTCACACGAGCAAGCAGATGCCAACAATGGCCGTTTTGAATCTGAACCACGGTCGATTCAACAAAGACATACAAGAAGACATTATCAAAGAAAAGAAAAAGAAAAAGGGAACAGGGCAAGAAATAGGACATGAGCCAAGATAAGACTGTCTTTTCCTGGCTGGAGAGATCTTTCAGTACAGACAGGATGCAAGATGGATGCAGAATCAGCCGGAAAATCTGCATAATTTCTGTGGTGTTTGATTAGTCTCCAAACCCGTACATATAAAAAAATTACACACAAGTTCATATCAGTATTTACCAACAAAAGAAATTCTACACAGAGGATTACTCCTCTGTAAACAAAGGACTGTAAATATTAGTAGTTTGATGTGTGTGTGTGTTCCTGTACTTGCTACATTGTGAGGACCATTTTGCACTTTTAACCAACAAAGTGAGGACATTTTGGCTGGTCCTCACTAAAAAACACTTAAGAAAAACCCACTTTTGAGAGTTCAAGATTTGGTTTTAGAGTTTAGGTCACAATTAGGTTTTGGTTAGGTTTAGGCAATCAGTTGTGGTGGTTAGGGTAAGGGGCTAGGGAATGCATTATGTCAATGAATGTCCCCACAAAGACAGAAGTACAAGGATGTGTGTGCATGTGTGTGTGTATATATACTGTTGCACACCTTTTGCTGTGAAATCCAGCCAACAGCATCATGGAAGCTTCTTCCAGGCTCTTCCCAACCTCCAGTGCTCCCTCTGGTGCTCCTCCTCCTCTGCATGGTGCCTGAGATGGCCATGTGGACGCCTTTCAGCTGGTTCTTATAGATCTCCACGCTGCCAGTTGACAACAAAGACCAAACGTTTGGCAAGAGTTTTACAAATATCCTTTCAGTGTAGATAAAAATGTGGCAAATCAAAAGAGAGAGAAAGATGGAGAGGATTCAGAGAGAAGTCTTTACCTCCTGACTACGTTGTCGTTGGGTTGTCCCATTTGGCTCAGTTCTATGGCACAGTTCTTCAGCCTTTCGATGGCCTCTCTGGCCAGCCCCATGTAGTACTCTGCATCACCAGAAGTGCTGCCCTGCAAGATGGACATTAAGGAAAGAGCACAAAGTCACTATCCAGGAAACTGAATGCTTAATGGACAGTTTTCTTGTGTTTAATCTGAGAAAACAAAATAATTTCTACAGATGAGCTGAGAGAAACATAACTAAGCCCCAAGCTGATTTCTGTTTTTTGCCCCTACCCCTTGCCACTTAAAACGGAGCTACAATGGGTAGGGCTGAAAGTCAACCCATACAAATTGGGACACCCCTTCAACATTTGCATGCATAATCAGTGAACCCGGCCGGCTTGTATGGAAGCAGATAAGCAGGAAATCTTGCTAAATTAATCCGTCTGCAGCTATGGATTAACGTTGCCAAGCAAGTCCGATTTGTACATGACTTCTCTGCTTGTGTTATATCCCATGAAGGACCTCCATGTAAATAAAGGCATCCAGCATTGATGTTGTTGAAGATTTTTATTGATCGTCTATCACTGTAGACTATCAGGGCTGCCTACAGAACACCGCTGGTTTTCAGCCTGGTAGCGTTTATGTAACTGAAGCGTCCATGTAGTACTAGCCATTTTTTTTCATGTGCATTTTAGAAAATGGCCGTTAAATATCTAAACAATGTTAAATTAGACAATACAAAGGGTTTCATACATTTTAAAACAGGAGAAAATATCTACATTTGTGGATTTTTTTGAACTCTGTAGCAGCCCTGCCCCTACATGTGAATGTGCAAAACAGGGGAAGTGCTAAGGAGGACAAATGAGATTGGACCTAAGTCATTTAATAATTTGGGGAAATTGAGTGTTTATAAAACTCAATCTGACATTGTAAAGTGGTCTGATTATCCAACTCCTCCATAAACGGTTTCTGTCATAAAAGCAGATCCACCAGAGAACTAATGTTGCACCATCAAGAAACTCCAGTTCCGACCACACAACATTTCTGTCATTCTTTCCATCTCATTTGCGAGCAGAGGACATGCAGCAACACTTTTCTTTCCAAATATAAAGTTTCTGGACTGGAAAGGATCTTCTGTGCTTATAGAGACAAACACAACTCACAGACTGGATGCTGTATTCGGCCTTCTTCAGGTACTCGTTGCACTGGATCTGCAGGGTCGCAGCCCTCTGGTTGATGGCGTTGAGTGGGGAACCACTGCAGGGGGCATCAAAGTAAACTCGTCACCATGAAAATCAGATGCTTTATGTGCATTAAAAGCATGCACCAGTAAAACCAGTGGTTTCTAACATTTTCAGTACTTCAGAATTACAATTTCACCAAAGATAATTTCCTTCTAAGCTTTAATTGGTCAAAAACAGTCAAAATCTCCAGCATTTTTGCAGAAAGTTTCAGAGAACTATCAAATGAATCATCTTTACTCATTCCTCAGCCTTTTAGAAATATTTTGACTTTACTTTGAAAAGATTCTGTCCTTTTTTAGACTTTTGACAAAAACAGTTTGAATGATTTCTTTTACTTTCTGTGAATCAAATGCAGCCCAATTTTCCTTCTCTGTACCAAAAGCTGCATTTGACATCATCTTCTTTCCAAGAAGCGGTGTTAATGTCACAGTTTATGAGAGCTTTCTGAAAAGAACTCTAATATCAATATGAACCAAGCCATTTAAGGACCGACATCATCAACCAACTCTTACAGATACGTGAGCACTTATGTTTGTGTTAGCCAATTTAAAAACTAAACAGAAGAAGTGTCATCGGATGATCTGGAGCAAAAAAGCTCTGAAGTTGTATTGATGTGTCATCTTCTGCAAGACATTTAGAAGAGTAGCTATGCATCACAGCTGCTCAGAACACCCTAAAAACAGACTGGTTTATTTGACCAAACCAATATTTACTGGTCATTTTGACCAAAATATTGGTAATCTAACCAATCTTTTTGGTTAAAATGATGAAAAGATTCGACACATAACCTCAGTTCTTTCCAACATGCTGTAAAAAACTGAGTTTACCCCCCAAACTATGTGTCATTTAGAGATTTGACTAGAAACAACTGCCTGTTCAGTCGGTGTCTAAGCTAATTTCTGCTGTAAGTTTCATTTGTATTTTCAGCATGAGTCATTCAAGAAAAACAAACAAGGATTCTGCATTTTGCGTCTTCAAGATTTTGGCTGCAGCAGTCTTAATATAGCTGCTGTCAATCAGAGGGACAAAAACTGAAAAAAAGAGACCTAAGTTGGTGCAAAACTCATTCAGATTTATGTTTAAAACAACACATCGGCCAACACACTGCATCAATAACTTTCCTTTGATCACGACAGATTTTAACATTTGAAAATACTGAAGACAAACTGGATTTTATTATTTTCAAACAGACGACACTTATAGCAGAAACAGACAAAAAATGTCTCCACAGACTGATTGTTCTTTAAGTAAAGTTAACAATCATAATTTTATGTTCAGCATTTTTATGTTACATGTAAATTGAAGATTTCACCCAAAAAAACAAGCTATTTTATTTACAGTTTTTTTTAATAATAAGCAGTTTCCGCCACAATAAACTCTGCAATGACATTAAAAACTGAATCATTTTCAAGATTTTTTTTTTCTTGAAATAATTCAAATTATATAATTAAGAGTCTTAACATCAGACGTGTTTATTTGCTCATTTTTTCTGTGAATGATTCTGTGATGGCTTTGAAAACACACATATAGTCGTCCTCAAATTTATTCCCTCCAATTAAAGAAAAGGCTGAATTCACAAACGTAATTCAAATAACATGAAAATAAAGAAACAAATAAATAAAAATTTACAAAATTATGTCTTAGTTCATTTAAATATTGCTTGTGAATCATAGTTGGAAATAATCATTTTTTTAAAAACCAAACAAAACTGTCCCAGACACATTAGAACACCTTTCCAATGAACAGTGGACTAAAATACCTGTCACCAGGTGTAGAAGTCTTTATGAACATTATAGAAAACACCTGATTGCAGTGATTGTCTCAAGTGTTGCTTAATAAAATTTTACCTATGGAGCCCCATCATGGTTGTTTTCTTGTTTTGTTTTTTTTGTGCGTTTGTTTTTCATACTTTTTTCAAACAACAATTCAAAATCAATGTCATGATTTTCATAGAATTTTTATTTATTTTTACCTTTGTTAATTTCCACTTATTTTACTGATAGCTGACCCCCCCCCCCCTCTTTAATTGGAGGTATGAATAATTTTGAGGACGACATATCTCTGGAATGAAGAGTGAGCGTCTTTCCTTTTTGCATAAGAGGAACGCGGCAGTTTAACGCGTAATAAATCAAATCCCTCTCCGGGGGGAGGCAGCTGCTGTGCAATGAAGGAGATGATTTATAATCGAAATAAATCTGGAAAACAACGAAGTTATGAGTCATCATTGACACATAAGCTGCTCACTGCTATGCAGCTTTGTTTCAGTACGTGCGCATAATAATTCTGTAATTTAGGGACTATTGCAATTATTCCCTCAGCAGGAAGATAATGAGTTCACATACAGGGGGGATTAGTTTGAAAGTACCTGCAGCTTTACTTCAGTTTGCAGGTGGATTTGAAGGATTTGTTACACGCTTCTAAAACTCCAGCAAACAGATGGTTAGTAACTTCAGGTAGAGCTGAGGAGTTTGCAGCGCTGAAGTTTACCTCGAATAAGTTTCGCAAGTTTTCGGCCTGGAGCGTTCTAGGTTTGCAGAGCCGAAATGGATACTGGGATAAAAGAAGCTGCCAGCATAAATATTTCATGACAGTCAGCTTTTTAAACACGCGATAAAGTGCGCAACAGGTGACAAAATAATGGACTCCCACCTCATTGTGCCCATCGCGCCGCTCGCCATTGCTCCTCCTTTAGAACCGGACTTTGAAAAGCTGTAGGTCCTGTATCCGTCCATGAAGGGTTCGTATCCGTTACCGTCTCCGTGCAGCACCTCGCTCCGTGCGTAATGGTAGGTCCCACCGCCGGACAAGTCGCCTTTGGAGCTGGCTCTCCGGTTCATGTTTAGTGCCTGATGTGAACCGTACATGCTCATACTGATCGGGACGGCAGTCCCAGAGACACCGCAGGAGTTACCGGAGGAGAGCCGCGGCAGGCAAGTCGCCCCTCCACCGTGTTCGCTCCCTGGGCCCCTCGCTGCTGACTGCGAGCAGCGCGCAGAGGAGGTGCGCTTTTGGAGGGTGACCACACCTTTCTGACTCCACCGAGCCCTAAAAAGTTTTTTTTTTTTTTATGATCTGCCACTCCCCTCCAAAACTCAGCTGGAGGCAGAGAAGTGTGCAACAGTGCAGCTTCAGTCTATGTGGGAACCAATCAGGCTCTAAGACTATGACGTTATTCATTAGAAAGAAGGGAATATTTTGTATGAGGAGCATTTAGCGCTTAGCGTTCAGTGAGGCCTGTTTGGTAAAGTGAAGAGATATGTGGCTATAACTTTTCTTTTTTCCCCTTTCTTTCTATCTACTTTTTCTTCTATTTCATTCATGGTTTACACAATTACAATTAATACAATATAGCCTAACACTATGATTGTACACCAACAGTGAGAAGGAGCAGGAAGAAGATACACAGCACCTGCCCCTTCCTGTACAAATATTTCTGTTACCACAAGTACACCAGATCACTTATGGAAGAAAACGAAAAAAGAAGAAAATGAAATAGTACAAGTAGACCTACATGTCATCTAATCCATCCGTCTTCCAGTGCATAAGAGGTCATTTTATCTTTTTAAAATATTTTCTTGAACAGAAAAATCTTTAATCTGCAACTCTTCAAGGTAAAACTGTGAGAATTCCATAATTTAACACCTGCAACAGAAATATACATTTGTTTTAACGTTAACAGACCAAACCTGGGTTTGAAATCTAACCAGCCTCTGCAGTCCTCCACTTCTAGTTCAGGTTCTGGTAAATATTTATTCTTTGCTTTATGCATTATAATCAAACTCTGAAGCTCAACTAAATCAATCACCTACAATAATAATATATATTTAATATGAATATTTATTTTCCTTTTAACTGAAGATGCTTTACAGTTTGAAAAAAATGAAAGCTTATTCCAAATTTAAAAAGATGTTTTAGAAACATGCACCAAGGAATGAGATTTTTGAAAAGTCAGGACTTTTAAAATAGGGCTGTTAGTTTAACGCATTAATTGAATTAATTAGTCACACTGCAAATTAAGATTGCCAATTCAATGCACAAGCATTTTAAATCTGGCCCACTGAATGACCCGGGCAGTGGGTGGTGGTAATGCACTACAACTGTTTGCCAACCGCCAATAAACACCAGAAGAAGAAGACAAAGATGTGTCAATGTACAGAACTTCATAGGGTGTGTTGGAGCAGGGTTGCATGGAAAACATACCCACCCCCTGAGTTTTTTCCCTCTTTTTTTAAGGGAAAATTCTGAGGGAGGAGGTAGAGGACTGCAATAAAAGACAGACCCCCTAATCAAAAATAAAAAATTTTTCCCATCCCTAAATATTCAATTAAAAACCCCACCCATCCCTTAAATGGGGGGCCCCCCTAGGATTTTCCCCCAGACCTCCCCCTCTGACCTCTTCCTCTTCATTTGGGGGCAGAGGGAATAAGGGGGGTGTTTTTGGAGGGGGGGGGGCCGTTTTTATTTTAAAAAAATCCTCTTTGCTTTTTAAAATAAAAAACGATTAGGGGTTGCTTTAAAGGACTGCGACTGCTTTTGCAGATATAAGGTTAAATTAACTTGATTAATTCATTAAAATCCTGTAATTAATTAGATTTTTAAAAAATGTAATCTCCTGACAGCCCTACTTAAAAACAACAATAAATCAACACTTAAACATTTGGCAGGTTGAACCATTTCTGAGCATCGGAAACATCTTGAATCTCAAGTAAATTCAAGTTGTTTAAATATTTGCAAAGAATCAGTCTTATACAGTTGAGACTAAGGTTTGCATCTAGGCTTTGCATTATCAAAGAATCCTAGAAATGTGACAAATGCACATGCACTGATGTTTTAGTACAATTACTGAGTTAAAATATGAAACAAATCTTGTTAAATTAAAGTTAAACTAAGAAAGAAAATGTTATAGAAAGTTTCCATTGGTAGGTTTTTTATATCATGATACCATCTGGAATGAAAAGCAGAAAGTGACACCTGCAAAGGTCGAAGAGCTTCAAGGCAAACTGCTGAGAGGACAGGTAATAAAGCACAGACACAAACACACACACACACACACTCACGCACACTTAGCACTTGCCTGAAGCCAGTGGGTGGGACTCACAGGTAAAACAAGTTCTTTAAGAATGACTGTCTCTCTCAATCTTACTTCTCCCTGAGATGCTCAAAACCACAGTTTGGCACAATTCCCTTCCTGCAGACATGCTTGTCTCCTTAAATTTGCACGTTATTTAAGATATAAAATCTATTTTATTCAAATGCCAGCATTTTTAACTCTGTCATTAGTCATGTGTTTCTTATCCAGTCACTGACATAACACTTTTACTAAACTTTCCTTGATCGCCTGAGAAGTTCCACGCTGTTGGTGTCTAGTCAATCGTCATTGTTTGACACACAGTGGCGTCTTTGTCTGCAGGCAGACTGACCCTCCTGCAAAGCCTGAAAGGTGCTGACACGGTGGAGAATTTCACATAAAAGCTGAAAATAAGGTCAAGTTTCAAATCAACACAAGCTCAAAATTCATCGAAAGATTTTTAAATGAACAAACCATCAGGGATTTTCTTAAGCGTTGCAGAGAATCCCATTTCTGTTCACCAAAGCTGCTCACTAACATCAGAAATGTTCGTCTGCAAGCAAGTTCCAGCCAAACAAAGACAGCTAGCATACCCACTAAACCTCAGCATGTAGCTGTGGCCTGTCCAGCATCCCGATCTCAGCACGTATGTGGAGATTTGGGAAGGTGTGAGAATGTCCATGGGCAGCTTTTCTTCTTATTCATTTGACTGATATTTGAAAAACATCACAGTTTTTGGAGGAAGCAAAGTCTGAATGGGGTAAACAAAAGAATAAAATGAAAACAGAACAAAATGGATGCATTTTTGCGTCACAATTGAAAACATGAATACAAACATGAATACAGCAGCTGCGAAAATTATAGCAAATATTTGAACCTTGGACCCGCTGTTTGAGGACGGCCTCCCTACACCACCATCCCAATAAACTCTGCAGCTATTGAGGAATGTAGCATGAGTGTGTGTGCTTGTAAATGTGTGGGATCATGAGTTATCTGTATGAGCATGCAAAAGGGAAAGTGCAAGAGACAGAAGAGTGAACCAGGAGGTTATTTAGTGTTCGTTTTCTATCATTATATATCATTAACCACCCTAAATGCAGTTTGTGTGGATGACCTGGTGCAGAAGAATTTATTTTTTATGATACAATAAAGTCAGCAGCTCGAACTCTTGGCGTTTCCACCAGCTTCACTTTCTGAGAGTGACTCTAAAGGCCGAAACCGCTCCAGCATTTTCTCTGAGAAAAAGGCAAGTCCCACATAACCATCATGTTATTCCCCTCGGCAAGTGACACTCAAGAGCACGCCTTTGCCTGTGCAACAGCTCAGACAGAAACAAGCCTTCATGCCAGGATAGCATTCCAGCACCGCTCTCGCATTTTTTTCAAAGCAACACAGAGCAATGATTTTCACTCTGAAAGTTCATCTTGTCAATTTAAACGATAAAATCTTGACCCTGAACTCCTGAGTCTGCACGAACATGTTTTATAGTTGAATTTACTTCTGGGAAAACAAGTTTCATATCGAGTTTTTTTGCTCTGTTTATGTCCTTTAACATAGAAGCATGTAAGAATCTGTTAATTAACAACAGAATTTCCCACATTCAGTGAGTTGAATTATTTCAGGGTGTGTTTCTTGGGCGTTGCCGAGGTATTCCCGCCCCTACCTCTGTTCATTCCTGAGTTCAACAGACAGGGCTGGGCTTGCACGCTTGCACGGGTCTGTAGACCACCAGAAATACCACAAGCCACTAACCTTAAATATTTTTGCGTGGTTTCAATCCAAAACAAAAACTTATGTAAACAAGTAAATTGGCAAAGATCTGAACGAGACTAAGAGATTTAATCATTTTGTTTGGTTTTATCTTCGTGTTATCTGATCTAGAGGCGGGGGCAAAAACGGTGACCCAAAGAAGAGAGATCCTCCTGATTGTGCTGTTGACCTTCTCCAGCACGTATGTGTTCAAAGGGTTGGAAAATAATTTTGTACATGAATTGCTTCTAATCCTGCCTCTGTGCTGGTTTTGAGAGCTTGTCAGTGATATCTAAAAGATAAAGGGAATGGCTCCCTTTTTATTTTTACTTTTTCCAGTCCATCGGTGCCTGAAAGCTCTGACAAAGCTGTTTCAGATGACTACCTGCCATCTGAAATAAAAACAAAACGATCACTTGTGCAGCTCCCCCTGATCTCTTTTGGCCTCTTGTACTTTTGATGCTTTGGTTTTTAGACAAGCATGCTTGGTGTTTCACCAGGCTCATTTCCAGAAGCAGTCTGGTAAACCAGCTCTGATGAACCTGCTCACTAAACTCATCCCTGCAGAGACAAACGGTGACCCTTGTAGCAGCAGCAACCATTAATTCAGTTTCTTTTTCCATCTGTGGCCTCTTCTTTAACAGTTTTTAAGTCTTTTCTTAAATCCCAACATGACATGCTGACATTTTGATTGGTTTTGATTTGTTTTAACTGCTTTCTAGTTTTATATTTTTTATGGTAATTAACTTCATTGATTTTATTATGACTATGTTGTTTTATCTTATGTTTACCCTGCAGCACTTTGGTCAACTTTGTTGTTTTAAAAGTGCATTATAAATAAAGTTGCTATTGCTATTGTGGTAGACGGTACACAGACTTCAAGAACTTCAGAAATTAAACTACGTTAAAAATTGATTTTCAAATTCTAAACAGAATCTCATATTAATTTCTATTCATATGTCCAAAGATCGATTTTTCTTTTCATCCTGCCTCTGCTTGTGTGCAGTGGCTCAGCCGCCTCGCTAGGGGGAGATAGTGAGCTGGACAGAGTGTAGGCCTACTAAAGCTACTGGAGTGAAGTCAGAACAAGACTGTGCAAGTGGCAAGTGTGGCTGGTTCAAGTCGTTTCTGTAAGTATTTTGGTAAATGCAGTTGATATTAATACTGTAAAAACAACTGTAGCATATTTACAGTAGCCTGGTACACCAGCCTGACTATCGCCATGTTTGAGATAAACGGCAGGTCGTGTAGCCTCATATGGCGATATTCAGGCTGGTGTCCCAGACCATATTTACAGCGCCAGTCACAAGTTTGGACACTTTCTCATTGAATCTAACGGAAGAACATGTCCAAACCTAAGAAAAGCTGACAAGGCAGCAGAAGGTACAGTGGCAATTTGGAGAGGAAAAATAAAGCTTATAAACAATAAACGATTAGTTGATCATGAAATTAGTCATCGACTATTTTGATAGCCGACGATTAGTCGATTAATCAACTAATTGTGGCAGCCCTAGCATGTATGTATGATTTTATTGTTTGTAACAGCCATGGCTCTGCAAGCACAAGACAAATTTCCCCCTGGAAAAATAAAGTTTAACCTAACCTAAGCCTTCTGGCTAGTCTAATTCCTGCCCTAAGAACTATATCTACAATTATCTCTTTAAAAAAAAAAGTTAAAACAATGTTATTATTTAAATAACAGTAAACTGATAAAATGTTTTTTTGGTCGAGATTTAAAATAATGTAATAAATTGATTAGTCAGCTCAACATTAATATCATGTTTAAATGATTCAGGGAAGAGGTTTCATAATGTATATCGTAATGAATTTATCGATACCAATATTATACTCTTATTGATAATATCATGTAATTATGAGTGAAAAATAGGGATGGAATGATTACCGGTAAAATGGTTAATCATATAAAATTCCCAACGATTAGTAATACCGTTTCAAATTTTAATTATCGTTAAAACCGTGACTGATTACTGCACTTTGAAAAACTCCCAGTGATGGTGCTCATTGGCTGAAAAAGCAGCAGCAGTCACAGTTTGCAATGTTTAATTTATGAAAACGTGGCAGAGGGCAACAAAGGCACTTCTGTAGACAGTTCTCTTGAGATTTTTCCCCCTTTAAAAAGGACAAAATAGACATTTAGACCCATTTTGTATATTTTTTAAGATGCTAGGGGGTATTTCTGCAATATCATGAAAGATAACCGGGATCATTTTGGTCACAATAATTGTGATATGAAATTTTCATATAGTTACATCTCTAGTAAACAATAAAGACATTACAGCATGCTAAAAGATCCATTGGTGGAAACATATGTTCAGATGTTCAGTTGTTAAGAGGCCTGGGCATAAAGGTAGATGAAGGACGGCTGTGAGAATAAGGTTAGTGTGTCTGTCTTCATCACTGTGATTACGTGACAGTGATATAATTTCGCGATGGTCAGGTGGTCGTTCAAAAAGTATCAATATCAGTATCATTTGTCCAGAATCTTAACGGTACCCTGGTATCATACTGGTACACAGTACATCCCTGTTAATAGGACTGATGGTCTTCTCACTCTCTCCTTCACAGTATGTTATTTTATCTATTATAAATGTGTAAATTTGTTTGTGTAAATTGAATAAACAGAAACTTTTAGAGCATCCCTTCTCCAACACAGCTGAATCAAATAAATAGCTCATTACCAGGGCTCTTCAGAGCTGAATGACATGAGGTAATTCAGCCATTTGATTCAGGTGTGTTGAGAAGGGGTGCTCTAAAAGCTGCAGGATAGTAACTCTTGAGGACTGGATATCTGCACCCCCTGTCTATATAGCTTTCAAACTTTGGTGTCAAGCCCCAAACTGATGCATTTCTAGCACTTCTTGCACATTACAGAAAAACATAGCACTACCACTTCTTCTTCTTTGGGTTCGGCAGACTAGACACGTCCATGGCGTATTACTACCACTTTCTCATGTTGCTAACTTCAGGAAGAAGTTTGTCTGGGGGGAGGTCTTACAGCTTTATTGCAGAATCTGTTTTATCAAAAGAACATTTTTGTGTTCACCTGCCCCCTTTACAGTGTTTAAGAAACTTCTGGTACGGCTTGAAGAGGGAGAAGAGTTTTGTTTGTGTTTTAATTTTTGTTTTTTGTTTTGTCCTCTAAATGTTTTCCATGTGTCGTGTGTGACCATGTGCAGAGGTTAATATTCCTGGTCCAAAAACTAAAAATTCTGTCCAACAGTTGTTCATACCAATCACTAAAGCAGCTGAATTTGATTAGCAGAGCTACTCTAATGAGCTCGTTCATGAAAACACCTGTTCTAAATGTACAGGCAGATCCAAAAACGTGGCAGGATTTTTACTTCATGGCACCTAGATTTCCCACCTCTGCCCCATGTGTATTTTAATTGTGCAATGTGCTGGCTAACAGTTCTGTCAGTTCTGTTTTTTATCACGCTTTATAAATAAAGTTCCTTCTCTTTTTTCCCCAATGTCTTATGCCGTACTGCAGCAGGTAACGTGCAGGAGGGAGTTTGAAATCCTACACAGCTGACAGATTGAAGGCATAAAATAAATCCTCAGCTTGCACCTCTGTCTTTAAAGTGTAAAATAACAGCAGGAAATTTCATGTACTGTCTTAAGTCCTCTCCTAAGATGAAATGAAATGAAATGAAAAATACTTTATTCATCCCAGAAGGGAAATTCAGTATTGTAAAAGCTCACTCTTTTTTTTTTTAATAAACAAAAAAGTCAGGCAGTCTTGTTCTTTAGGGTGATGGCTGCTGACAGGAATGGATTTTTGTATCTCTCCGTCCTACAGCGAACCTGACGCAGCCTCCCACTGAACACACTCTGTTGATTCTTCACCCTGTTGTGGAGAGGATGTGAAGAGTCCATCATCTTCATCAGCTTGTGCAGCATTCTTTCTAAGCATTCTAAGATGCAACCAAATATCTTACATGGTATGAGAACAATACTTGGTACAGTTCAACATATGAACCCTGTATCATTGTTCGTGCGTCATCCATGCTATACGTACTTCCACAAAGCGTGCCCACGTGAGTTCACAACACTACGGAAGCCGCGGCGTTCAGCCCCTACTCTGCTGATAATGCAAGCGTAGAAGAAGAAATTCACTGTTTACATTGCGTTAAGAACAAATGAGCTGCAGACGAACCAGGACAAACAAAAGAGCAGTTGGCTATTGATTTAAAACAAAGAAAGAAAGAACGCACAATCTCGTCTGCCGTGGCTTCCACAGTGTTGTGAATTTGCATGGGCGTGTTTGGCGGAAGTACGATGTGGTAATGTTTAAGCTATAAAAATATACTAAATGAAGTCGTTTCAAGTAAATTATGGACGTTTACCCACTCAGGACACTTGGATTATATTGGACGAGCAGTATGGAGGAATATTGCAAAGTTTTTGTGGACTTTTTTTTGTGTCGAGCATCGGTGAACTCTCCATTCTATGAAAGTTGGGTGAAAACGAAAACCTCCCCGATCTCCGTCTGCATTTGAGATATTAAAAAAGCGCTGCAGAGTCTTGCTCAGCATAAGGGTGAGTACAAAATAAAGGCACATCATTCTGTGGGTGTACTATTCCTTCAAAATGTCCCCCAAAACGGTTTGTGGCCCCCTGTAGCTATCCAGCAGCTACTTGACCGGGTTGTCCACCCAGGTTTTGTTCCTTGAAGGACCTAGAGATCATATCTGGTGTCAAACCATTTACAACACTCTGTGTACGTTTTCCAATAAAAGCTGGGGTTTTGCCGCCGGGTAAAAAATCTGCAGCCAAAAAGCTACTAAGATTATTTTCAGTGTTCCAGATATGTTTTTTGCTCTGTGCATGCCCACACATATACATTTATATATACTGTACATCACCTGTGTGTCATTAGATGAAATAAAGCTAGATTTACCAGAATCAGTTTGTCTGTTTCAAAGTTTTATTCAGGCACAAACATGACGGTTTCAGATTATTAATAATGGATGTTTTCATCCTCTGACCTGTGGCAATCTTTCAGATGAACGTTGATATTATTAAATGACATTTGATCGGCTCCAACTTGGCTTTGTCCCACACACTAACTGTGGGAAGTTTCTGAAAGAACGCATCCTCCACACCCCAACTTTGCTGGAGGGTTCTACACTAACACACATAAATATCCGTTCATGTTGGCGCGGCTGTGCTGACTCAGCCTTCATCACGGCGAGTACAGACAGCTCCACTCCACTCTTGACACTCTGTAACAGGAGGAGCCTTTTAATAATTTTGTCTTGTTTGGTTTTTGTCAGAGTGGCTGTCTCATCTTGTCAGGTCCTCGACATCCTCGGCGCTGCGTGTCCTCAAAAGTGGGCGTGTGTGTGTTCCCCTGTGTGCCAAAGGAAAGTTTTCAGTCATTAAGTGGGAGGATGAAAAGCTGTGATAATTGATGGCAACAACTGTTGCTGTTTAGGGTGTGTTTTTGTGTCTTGCATTGTTCTCAGAAGTTGTTTCTGATGAACATGAACATTGTAGGAGCAAGACCACTTTCCCCCTTAAATCATCTGAATGTTGATGTAGCAATGATGATAACGAGATTCAGCTTTTTCTAGCTACTTTAACCTGCATGTAAATACTCTCATCTACACTTCCTTGTCATGTAAATCCAACAATTTAAGCTAATAGATGTAAAGTATAATTTTGATACAGGAGTGAATAGGATAAAAAGAGACTCATGGATTCATGCAAGGGCGTGGTCCTGCAGAGTCTGTATGCCCTGAAGCCCAATTGCATACCGATACATGTCTGTCTGCACCTGCACACACAGGTGTTGCACCGATGAAACATGTGAATGTGAAAGTAATATCCATGTTAAAAGAACACAAAGCTGTTTTGTGTTCTAAATGGCGATGCACAAAATCCTCCTTATGAGTTAAACTATCTGAAAGGAGGATTTCTAAAGGCTTTTGGCTTTATGTTTTTTTATTTTTATACCACAGACACTCAATGAAGTGAGCCAAGTTAACGAAATTACACTGTTTCTGCGCCAGTTGCAACAAACTGGGAAAATAAGTAAATTAAAATCCATTTTTGAGCCGTAGCCAGAGCAATGCTCTGGAACAATCTGAGTAAACATGGCACCCCCAGAGCCTGACATGTCATATGGACGATCATTCAAATCTTTTAAATATGCACACATCCTGTTTGCACTCACACTTTGTTCTGATACCAACAGTGGTGGATGTTTGGGTGGAGCAGCAACCATAAACCAAAAGCCACTGACGCATTATTTTACTCATAAAAAAGGAAGAGTTGGTAGTTTTAGTGCAGAAGCTCATAATTTCACTAAACTCAGAAAGAAGATAAAGTTTTGAGAAAAAACACAGACTGAACTGAAAAAAAGGTTTTCCTTATGATGGTCACACACTGAACCTGTGTATGTTTGTTTTGTTAGTCTCGACTGTGCACTGTAAGGTAACCCATTTGATGTAATATATATATATATATATATATATACATATATAGGCACACAAGCTGCTTCTGCATGTTTTAGGCTTGCAACCAATAATTGCTCTGTCAATGAGGAAATTGTTTTGTGATTTTGTGATTGAAATGATAAAAGGAACTGAACTTATTCTTCTGTTTGCACCTGTGCAGGTGTGTGTGAGTGAGCATAAACGAGACGCTGAGACAAAAACAACACTTGTTCACTGTTCAGGTTTCTATAAGCGACAAATAAGCAAACGTACTGTGAATTTAAAGGCTCTGTTATGAATGTTTCCTCGTAGGGGTGTCATGAAGCGGGCGGGTTGCAGCTCACTGATCCTGTGACAGAGGTGTACCTGTACAGCAGGTGACATGGATATGCCTCCGGGGGGTATGGAGACAGTTCGAAAGGAGGAGCCATCAGAAAGCTGCCACATGACACCTGAACCTATCTGGGTCACCAGTCACATGACGCTGCTCCACCTTCTGGAAGACAGAGGAATTCTTTCACTGCAGGTTTGACTGTGTGTGTGTGTGTGTGTGTGTGTGTGTGTGATGTAACCCTAACTGAAGGCTTATGGGACCGTGACTGGTTCTCCACATTTGAATCAGTTTAAGACAAACTATGATTGCATTGTTCGCTTACTTTCCTGATCTATTTCTGAATCAGATTTTTAATTTCTTGCTATTTTGAGGGGAAATAAAGCATTTTGCTGTATTATCCGTCACAATCAGGGTCACCTGGTTATTGGAGCCAATCCCGGGTGCCATCAGATGAGACACATAGTACATCTGGATGGGTTTCCAATCCACCACAGAGACATAATCCAGACCCAAGCCCCAAATATCCTCCAAATGGAGTCAATTTGGAATTACCAGTAAACACAACATGCATGTTTTCCTGTGTAGGAAAAGGCGAGAACCACCACATGCACACCGAAAATATTAACAATTCAAACCCAGAACTTTCTGACTGTGCTAACCTGAATGCAGCGTGCAGCTCTGTTGCGTTCTCATATGGCTGAGACAAATTTCCACTCAGTTTAATTGTAGTGGACGGGAGGTCAGATAAACAGAAACAGCAGAAGGTTGAAATAAAATCACTTCTCCCCTGTGAAGCCACACCAGCCTAAAGGGCTTTTTGAGCATGAGGAGCAGATACTGGATAACAAAGTGAAACTCAAACTTGTCAAACAGCAACTAAATCTCTGTTTCAGATTTTTTTTAAAAAGGCCTTGGACCAAATCTCTCTCTTTGTTGGTCTTTTTTAAAAACATTTTTTTTAACTTAAGAATATGCACTATTCAGTGAAAGATAAAACTACACATTCTGTAAGAAAAACACTTGCAAGTGTGTGTTGGTTTACGTGACCATCATGATAACAGAAAACCTACGGGCAGGTGGAAGAGGAAACAAGTCTGTATGATCTGTGAAGGACATTAGCTGCTATATTATCACACAGTAAGTCATTTAAGCTGCTTGTGTTAAAGTTTATAATATCTTGTATTAGAATTTTCATCATTTTTATATGATCTATGATCATAAGCAAGATAGATCAGTATGTGGTCAATCAATGACAAAAAATAGTCGTTTTTGTTATTAAAGGTGCAGCATGTAAAAAAATCAAAGGTCAATGATGGACAGATTCAATATATAATTCACAACTGTGTTTCTATTGATGTGTAATTGCTGCACTAGAACAGCTGCTATGTGTTTATTTTCTTAGAATGAGTCATTTATAGCTACTTGCTGGGCCCACATACATGGAGGCTGCCATATTTGTGCCACTATTTTTTACTTATGTGTGAAGTGAGAACTCTGAACTCTGAGCACTGTTTAGGATAAGTAATGCCTTATAAGAGATTAAAGGGGAAGTTCAGGATTTTTGGCATAGGGCCTCATTTTTTAATGAGCCAGCATACTACTTATCATTGGAGACAGTTTCACCATATTTCATTACGTTATTCTAGTTCCAGTAGGTCGCCGATGCTAATGCTAGCGTAAGTCAATAGGAATCTGCTAGCCTGTCATTAAAAACAATCTTAACCTCTCCACAGAATGTCTGAGGGAAATCATTTATAACTAAAAGACTATCTGTGAAAATGCTGTGTTAATAGTTTTATTTGTAACATTTTTCTAAAATCGAATTTCGTTGCATTTTGATTGTTGTTGCTGATACACTTTACAAAGTTTGACTTCCTGTATTTGGCAGCGGAGTTATATCATCTGCTGCAGGAAGAAATTTGAGGACACAAATATCCAATCAAAACTACGGCCACATCTGAAATGCATGAGGAAATGTCGGATTTTGAACTTTTTTAATCAAACTAACTGTTACCATACCTCTATTAACCGGATTTCACTGACAAAGGTAGTAACACTACCACCCAGAAGCAAAGTGTATAATTCCGCAGCTGGTAAGAAACTAGTTCCCTAATATGTAATGCAAAATTTGTCATACAAGGCTAGTTTTATTTGTTTAACACACGAGTTTACTAGTTTAACACGGCATTTACATAGACAGGCTTGCTGATTTGCCTCAGATGTTCTGTGGAGTGGATAAGATTGGTTTTAATGACAGGCTAGCAGATTCCTATTGACTTACACTAGCATTAGCATCGGCGACCTCCTGGAACTAGAATAATGGGATGAAATACGTTGAAACTGTCTTCAGTGAGAAGTAGTACCCTGGCTCACTTGTAAATGAGGCTCTATGTCAAAAATCCTGAACTTCCCCTTTAAAAGTAGTTACTCATAGTCCAGTCATAGCTACACTGGAGACCACTGGATCCACTCTTAGATGAAAACATTATGTCTGGGAGAATTTTGGCCAATGATGGCCACCGTACATTCACAACAGTGCTTAGCATATGAAGTCATTGCTACACCCATCTTAACCACTAGTTGTCAGTAATTCTTACAAACTGTACCTTTGATGTCATCTGAACTAATTTAGTATGAAATTAAATGCTGTAATTGAAATTGCAAGTTTGGGCAGAGCTGGTGCAGATCAGCGGGCGGTGCCTCATGGAGCGGACGTGTCAGAACAAACTGGAGGGAAAGTTCTGTTTTTACAGGAAACCTGTAAATATGCAGCAGGAGTAGGTGACTTCAAAGAAACGAGTCCACACTTTGTAATGTGTTCATTTGCTTTCGGTTTAAGGTCAAATGAGAAGATCAAAAGCATTCTCCTGTTTATGGGGCTTAATCCAGGGAGGATTATCTTCATTAGCCTTAGAAGAGAAATAACAGTGAGAATCGGCTACGCTGCCTTTGTCCAGTGATTCAGAACAGACCATTTATCAGTTTATTTTTCATTTAATCTAAGGCTCACTCATTAAAATGCATTTTATGAACACAAAGCGTTAACTTATACAAAATAAATGGATGGGTAATGATCAAATGTTTGCTGAGCAGAGACTCTTCAGGGCCACTTGCTCTATTTTGGTTGGTTTTGAGTCTTATTTCTAACATCCCAGGGGTGCGGATTTGAACTTTAATGGGGTTTGGGACGTCAGGTAAGCCTGCAGTGAAGATCTGAAGCCTGATGTGGGGACATCAGAGAGAAGGGAGTCTGTGATGAGGAACGGTTGTGTATTGTCCTGTATACAAGTAAGACGACTATTAAAGAAATCCAACTGTCAACTTTTAGGATAGCCTGTAAAATTTGTATTAAGACTGAAGTTAAAGGACAAATAAGGAACCATGTTGATAGAAAATCTAAAATAACATCCACATTCTTTACTTCTTGTTTGGTTCTTTTGATCTCTTTTAGTGGTTCTATCTCCTCCAATAAAAAAAAAAAAAAAAAAAAAAAAAAAAAAAATAATAAAAAAAAAATAAATAATAATAATTATAATATAATATAATTAATTATTATATTTATATAATTTTATTTTATTTATATTAAATTTAAATCAAATTATAATATTTTTCAAAATTAAAATAAAAAAAATAAATATAAAATATTTTCCTTTTTTCCTTTCATCCTTTCTCCTCTCACCATTCTCTCCTCCCTCACCCATCACTAAATATAAAAATTTCCATCATATCCATCCATTCCTCCTCCTCTCTCACTCCTTCCCCCCCCCACCCCCCCCCCCCCCCTTCTCTTTTATTCCATCATCTTTCACCATCTCTCCACTTCTCCCTCTCCCCCTCCCCCCCCCCTCCCCTTCCCCCCCTCCCACTCCCACACCCCCCACCTCCTCCCCCCCTCCCTCCCCCCCCTTTTCCCCCCCCCCCCACCCCCCCCCCTACACCTACCCCCCCCCACACTACCACACTCACATCATCATACATCCCTACCTTACAAATCTCACATCCCCCTCTCCCCTACCCCTCCCTCCCCTCCCTTCACTTCTCTTTATTCTCCTTCCACATTCCTTCTCACTCACACACCACCTTTTCCTCTCCTCATCCCCCCCCCCCCCCCCCCTCCTACCCCTCTCTCCCTCCTCCCCCTCCACCTCCTCCTTCCTCATCCTCTATCTCTTTTTTTTTGTTAGCACTTGTGTCTCCTCCACCTCCCTCACTCCCCTCCCTCCCATCCCCCCCCTTCCTCCCCTCCCTCACCCACCCATCCATCCCTCTTCCGCCTCTCCTCTTACTTCTCTCACAACCATAGTTTTAAAAAATCAGATAAGGGGAAAAACCGGGCCCCACCCCGCCCCCACGGCCCCCGCCCCTCCCCACACCAGCGTCCCACATGTCCTTCCCTCCCTCCCCCCCTTCTCTGCCCCTCCCCTGACCTTATTCCTTCCCCTGTTCCCCCTCCCCCCTCCCCCCCCCCCCTCCCTTCTTTCTCCCTGCACCGGGGGATATAAAGATTTTAAAAAAATTAAAAAATCTTCATAAAGACTCCCCCCCCTCCCCCCTCCTTTTTCTGTATTGATAGTATAAGTTGACAATTAATTCCACCACTCCCTCCCCCCCCCCCCTCTCCCACTTCTAAACTTCCTGCCACCCTTCCCCCATTTCTCCTAGGATCGGACGGGAGGACGGCGCCGCCCCACCATCCACTCCTTTTCTTACATCAGATGTGCCTCACCCCCCACCCCTCTCACTCCTCTCCTCCCGCTTTTCCTTCTCTGCCTTCCAACCTGCAGACCATTCTCCCCTCGCGCCCCCCCCCCCCCCTCTCCTCCAGCCTCTACTCCCCTCCCCCCCCCCCCCCCCCCCCCCCCCCCACCTCCCCCATCCCCCCCTCCCCCACTCCCCCCCTCCCCCCTCCCTGCCCCCCCCTCCCCCCTCTCCCCTCCCCTCACCCCCTTCTTATTAAAGGGCGGGGTTTTTTTTTAGTGTGGAGGAGGAGGGGGGGTGAGGGGATCTAGGGGGGGGGGGGTGGAGGGAGAAGGAGGGGAGGGTGGCGGGGAGGGGGAGGGGGGGGGAGGGGGGACATGGGCTGGTTGGTTATCTTTGTATAACAGTAGTTTTTGGCATCTTTTGTGCACTGCTTGTGTTGTTTAGATCTTTTTTGCATCCTCTTCTTGTTTTCCCCACATCTTTAAGTTGCTCAATGTGTCTTCTGTGAAAATGAAAAGGAGCTTTTTTTTATTTATTTATTTTTTAAAAGGCCCACTGCTTCCAGTTATGAAAGAACAGCTTGTGTTTGTATTAACTAATAAAACCTTTAAAGGGATATTCCAGCTTTTGATATCGTACCTGCAGTACATAGTAATCAGACAACTCTCGCTTTTGAAGGAGACAATCTCCTTCATCTCAAGGCTTTTCTTTTTTTTGCCTCTTCTCCAAAATCTCAGGTGGCAGAAAAAAGTACTCCAAGGGAAACTGGATTATTTCATCACAACTACAAGGGCTGGAGATATTCTCTTGGTCTCAAAAAAGCTAAAACATGTGGGATTACTACAGATATGTTAATAGAGATATGGGTCGAATCACCAGGCAGCTAAGTTGAGCTCAACACCCACCTTTCAGGTTATATTGACTTTTTCCCTAATTCCCTTTTTCACTTATATACACTGCCTGGCCAAAAATGTCGCCACCTGGATTTAACTACGCAAATACACACACATAAATGATAAATCATATCAACTGTTTTAGAGTAATTCCAACAACACTGAGAGTAAAATGCCTCTGATGACCAGCAGTGGTGGTTAAGTTTCAGTTGAAACTCTTTTCAGTGTACAATGTTTAGCGTCAAAGAGAAATGAATAGAGTTATTCTGAAGAGATATCACTAAATGTTAATGAAAATTGTCCAAACTAAGTCTGAGTGAACTCAGGAGGACTCCATCCTCTTCCACGTGAACATTTCCTATCATGCTTTGTGAGTCCCTCTGCTCCGTCCTGCACCATGAGTTAAGTACATGTGATCCCTCTCAGTTTCATTGGTGTGTGGAATAGGGATGGAAAATTTCGCCCCTTATAGAGAGCCGGCTACTCTGACTCTGCTCTCAAAAAAGAGCCGGCTCTTTTGACTCCTGAATGGCTTTTATTTTACCTCAACTTCGTAAAAAATGAATGGCTTCTGTTAAAAACCATTTTGTGTTCAGCATTTTTACGAGACCTTATAACTTTGTGCATGTTTTCTATCATTAAACTGCAGTGAGATGCTTTCTGTGCTGATGCTGTAAAACTAACGACTTCTTTCAGTCAAAAATTTATTTCTATGCATTTAAAAGTATCAAATGTCAAAATTGCAAATTGAAAAGCAATATTTGTCAGGAAAATTACAATTAGGTTTATTTTTTTGTCAAAATCATGCAGGCCTGTAAAAAAAACAGAGCAGGATCTCACTAATTCCGAGCCGACTCTTGTGATTCACTGCAAAGCATCAGCTGTCAGAGCCGGCTCTTCTGAGCACGACACATCACCAGTGTGGAGTTCAAGGGCATGTTGTTGAAAATGACAACTAATTCAGAATTTAAGAATCTGTTTAACTGTCAATTTAAGATATTCTCTTCACACCCTTACCAAGCGTCTGTTCGGCTGCCCAGAACAGGAATTCTGGCTCAGTGCTTGATAGGAATTGAATCAGTAGTAAAATATTGCTTCTATTTATCTGATTTAACCGGATCTTACACCTAATTAAGGAATAAATCAATAATTGCTAGTTCTGTAAATAAACAGCAGTATCAAATACTCATTGTGCCATTTTAGAACAACACCATAGGTGTTTTATACTGTATCTTAAACTGTAAAAGCCTGTTAACAATGTCAGTCTTGATCAAATTTAAACTCTTATTAGTATTAAGCTGACACTATAAATCTAACACTGAGTCCAGTGTTAAACACTGCACAGGGCAGGACCTATGTGTCCTGGCTCAGTATTAAAATTGACTCTTTAACTGTTGCACCAATGCTGCTGATTTTACCATGTGAGCCTCCTAATGGATAATTACTGCATGGACGATTAATTATCTTTAAGCTGGAGCGAGTTCTTTAACCCCAACTGATGCGGTGAGCAGCTTCTCACTTCTTAAACAACCGTGTGGAAAGACACATCCTGTGGTTGTGGAAAAGATGATAATCTGTTTAAGTGTCAATCACAGTCATCAAGTAGAGAAAATATCTAAGATGCAGAAATGACTAAAATTCCTAACCCAAAATTCAAAACAGTCGTCCTCAACATTATTCATACCCTCAAATTAAGGAATTAGTGAAATATGATGAAATTGACTAAAGAAAAAATAAATAAAAATTCTATAAAAATAGTGACATTGATCTTGAATGAGGTTTGAAAGAAATATTAAAAACAAACAAAGAAAAAATAAAACAAGTAAACAAGCACGATGGGTTCCGAAGCTAAGATTTTGTTGAGCAACACTTTGAGACAATCACTGTAATCAGGTGTTTTCTCTAATGTTCAGACTTCTTCACCTGTTGACAGGTGTTTCTGTTCATGGGAAAGGTGCTCTAATGTGTCTGGGGCAGTTTTGTTTGTTTGTTTTTTGTTATTACAGTTTCGAGCCACAATTCAAAAGCAATATTTTATTTCACTAAATTATAATTTTGTAATTTTTTATTTATTATTAGTTTCTTTATTTTCTTGTTATTTGAATTACTATTGTATATTTAACCTTTTCTTTAATTGGAGTGTATGAATAATTTTGAGGACAACTGTACGTGTAGTATTTAGAATTTTAAAAATTATTGTTTAGTTTTACAAATTATTGTGGCTGCTAACTAAACATCAATAAATTATCTGTTTATTCACCAAACATCTTTGTTTGTTAAAGGGATTCAAATCCAATAAATAGATAATTAGGATGATTTTTAATAAAATCAAAGAATATACTGTATTTTCCTTCAGTATGTATTGAAGGAGTGACATTCTGTAAAAGGAAATGACCAAACCAGGTTCAGTATGAGCTGTAATGTGGGTGTGTGTGGACAGTAAAGATCACACACACTTGCACATAGATAACAAACAGCCCCCTCGGGTTATTCTGAGCCTCCATCTCTTTACTGTTAAACCATAACAAGTGTCTGAGGAGGCAGAAGGAGGCAGGGAGTCAGAGACGAGTGGGACCTGAACACAAGTTGTCACCTCTCTGCTGAACCGTCAGCCGCACCCTGAATGCCAGCCGAGTGTCATCCAGAAACACCAGAGTACAGCGTTTATCAGGTTCACACACACAAGTCTGCAGCTCCACTCTCACACATACACACCTATTTTCTCACATCACTTCGGACTCAGGCTCCCGCAGTGCCGTGGGGAAAATCTGTCACTCAGCAGCATCTCAAGGTCACACTTAGTCATGTTGGGAGCAGCTGAAGGCACTTTTTATCCGCCAGGAATCTTATATATCACTCATTTCCTGTGTCACCACATCTTTCTCAGCCAGGATTGAGAATTATGGCTCATTTTGCGTGTTGTTGTTTTCTCTAAACAAGACATAAATAGAAGCAAGGACATGATGGAGGCTTATTTTGATCGTTTGGCGCCCCCTGGTGGCTAAGAGGGAGCACGTCACCCAAAGGGGAAAAGCCATTCTATTGTTTCCTTAAACCTGTTAAATCTCTACTTTTATGAAGGTTATGTGAATAAATGACACGCAAGTGCTTCCACTGGACAATTACAAACAAACAGCTGAAATAAAAAGACTAAAAACAACTGGAGCAGAGACTCTGCTTTGTCATCATCCTGCTTTGGAAAACATGAATGACTGAGTATTCCTAACAAGCTTTATATTCAGCAGAGAGGGCAGAGGCCGCACAAAGGGAACTATTGTTGCTTGCAGATGCCCGTCAGTGGTGCAGTCGCTCTTTGAAGGCTCTCCAATCGCAGCGCATAGCGCGACTGACGGAGGGCGGGGTTTGGTCTCTCCCATTTGTGCTCGAAGCCCCCTCTTTGGCACAGCGTCCCATTGACTAGAAGGCGACAATCCGAGCGGCGGATTTTATGGCGTCTATGAGCTCAGAGTGGAGCGCTGATGTATGAGAGGCCGAGTGTCTGGACTTGAGGAACTAAAGCATGCGCATCTCCAGGAGGTCGGGATCTGGACAGGTATCAGACCTGTGGCGCTCACGGATGGAGGAGTAGCAGACGTTTAGAGGATCTGGATGCCGCTCACAATCACACCCCCATACAAGCACCGGGCCTGGCACACTTCAGCCCCACATGGATGGATCCTGCTGTAGGAGCTGCACTCATGGAATACAAAGCCGGTGCTGGTGAGCATGCCCGCCTCTCTGAGTCCAGCCCTCTCCGGGAGCCTCTCCACGGTCTTCTCCTCCTGACACAGCCCCCCCACTCGGACATCCCCTGGTCGCTTCCACTGCCCTCGCCATGAGGGCGACTGCTCGGTGATTTTGGTTAATCTGCGCGCCTGCACAGACCGGAGACCCTCTCTTTTGGGGGGTGCGTTGTTTTGTTGGTTACATACCGGATTTATCTGCACTCTGAGCTTCCTTTGTGTCAAAGGATTTAACTCAGTGCGCGCGGAAAGCAACGGAGCGGGGACTTAACTTGCGCACCGCTGCTGTCTTTGTGGCCGGGTCGCGATGGCAGGCAGCCGGCCGGAGGCGCAGGACCACCCGCCTGAGAACGGCTTCACCCCGCTGGAGCGCCCGGCGCCCCGGCTGCTGCCGCACATCGACGGCTGCGTACTGCCGTCTCTGGGGGGCTTCGGGAAACATCAGAAGCAGCTCGTAGTCCTGACCTGGATACCGGCATTGTTCATCGGCTTTAGTCAGTTTTCGGATTATTTCCTCCTGGCGCAACCCAATGGCACGTGCGTGCAGCCTCTGGGTAACTACACCAACTGGACCGTGTCATCCCTGCCGGTCACGGTCCCCACCGGCGGCGCGCCCGCGCAGCAGCTCAGCGACAACGGCACCGGGGAGGGATACGGCGACGGCAGCGGACTGCTGTGCGCTTGCAAGGAGTGGAGGCTGGAGCTGCAGACGGGACTCAGTCAGAATGTGGTTACCAAGGTAACGATCCACAGTGCTACTGTACAGAAAATACACTCTGTTCCCCATCATCATCATCCTCACCATCCCATATCTTCATCACCGTTGCCAGTCAGCAGCGAGACTGAGGAGCGTGAAGCACATGTACAAACACAGCTGAGTGACAGGTCGCCCACTGACCTCGATATGAGCGGGGTGCGCGCGCGCGTTGTTGCTGGTGATGCATTTCATTGTAGCCTGTAGCAATTTTATTCATTTACATAATAGACACGGTGATGAAATTAATCACAGCAAACATGCAGCCGCGGACACATCTGCACGTGACTGACCCCTGAATGAAGGCTAAAAGTCCAAATGTTAATAAAGCAATATAATAATGATAATAATAATAATAATAATGATGGATTTGATTTAGTCTATAGAGCGCTTTTACATGAGCTTAAAGACTCTAAATATAACGAAAATTAAAGGTCAATAAACAAGCTAATTGATATTTTTTTGTAGACTTTGACAAAGACATCAATATACAGAGAATCAGTCATATTTAATGCAACAGAAAACCTCCAGCAGTGCAGCAACCAGCAGATAAGATCAGTGCATCTTAGAAGCCAAGGACTGCATGTGTCCTTGGTGCTTTTCAGCTACAGAAAGGAGAATTTTTCCAAAAATATGAAGAATGCGGAGATGGATCTCAATGTCATCCAGAGTAAAAGTCTGTAATGGATCAAAGACTGCATTAATAAAAGATGTTATTTAGCTCCAGAAGGATTTCATAAGTGCACTTAAAGCCCAAATCTTAGTTATAGAAACCATGCACGGTTTTACAAATGAGGAAAGGATGGCAGTGATTTATTTAGCATTTTAAAAACACGTGTAAGCAGCTGCACTGCAGCAGCAAATCATCTTCATCACATTAAAATGATTAAATATTTTAAAGTGGATCTTTTTTTAGGCATTTGTTTGTTTTTTACTTTGAAATACATATTACACAGAGATAAAGGACTGCAATGCTTTTTTCAACATTTTTCAACATGCATGCCAATCAAAAATCAAAAGAAAGGGGTTGATCCGAAAGTAGTGGCTTATAATGTTCCTGTGACCTCTTCATGGGTTAATCCTGCATTGCACATGTGAAATGCAAACCTCTATGATCAGATATTTTGGTTATATTTCAGGTAGCAGAACTTTGTAAATGATAAACCTGTCCGGATATCTTGGTGCCACTCCTTTGTGAATGAATACTGCCACCTGCCATGGGAGCATGAATCATGCCTGTTTTCCCCCACAATTGGTCCTATAGTTAGTCTGTAATGCACTCATGCTGGCTGACTTCTCCACGTGTGCAGCAATGGCCATTTCATCACCAAAATAATGAGGCAAAGCCAATAACTGCGTCCCCTCCTTCTCCTCTCAGTTCTCCTGCACAGCTGGAGGCTCTGCAGGGAGGTGTGTAAATTATGGTTAAACACCAGCGATCTTTTCACACTCAGCTGAACGGGTCCAGCGGGCTCTTTCCCATAACTTTCAAGGTTGTGCAGAGACAGAACACGTCGTGCTTTCGCATGCGTCCATGGCTGTGTTCCAGATGCTGAGAGCTGCAGCGTTGTGTTCACTGACCCATGGGCTCAGAGGAGAGAGTAGAAAACTATTGATTCCTGCTTTTGCAGACACGTTCACACATTCCCGCTCACGCTGCTTTTTCTCTCACACACAAACACACTCACACGTATGCAGTTATATTTCCTTTTAAGATTTAGATTTGAGCATTTCACACTTCATTAATCAAGTACACAGTGAGTCAGAAAGCTGAGAATTTGACAGAATTCAGATGAGAGAATCCCGCATCTCTTTTTGTGTCTGTGCAGCTGATGTTTAATTCCCTTTCATGTTGGCGTCGATGGCTTACGCTGAAAAGTTAACTGATGCTGATCTTCCTTCTCTTTTTTTCCGTTTTAGTGGAACCTGGTGTGTGACTCGGCCTGGAAGGTTCACATTGCCAAGTTCTCCCTGCTCGTGGGCTCCATATTTGGCTACCTGGTGATGGGTGTCATGGCCGACTGGTATGCTGCCTCCTCCATTTCTGTTTTTCTACTTTATCATAAAGGATTTTCTTCGTTTTATAGCATTAAATACGTAAACAAGCCCCCATAGACAGATAAGAATGTTGTAAATCTCCATTATAGTAAAAAAAAAAGATAAACCTGAATACATCCATAAAGCAGCTTCTACACATTTGTTATTGACATTTGGTGCATTCCCTTCTAACCCTTCTGATGCAGTTACTTTTAGTGCTGTTTAAAACTCTTTGTGTTCCCATATCAGTTCATTTTACATAAGAACCGCCAAGGGTTGTAACTTTACCACCTTTTAACTTCCGGTAGCCTTTTTTGTGTCAAAGTCTTGACGCACAAAATCACAGACGTGAAAAAAATGTCTACTAAGATTTGACCTACGGGAAGTCACCGATGACGTGTTAGCATCCAGGCTAACTTACGGTAAAAATTATGCTGTCAAAGAATGATGTGCCTTCATTTTCTCCGCACCCTCATGCTGAGCAAGACTCTGGGGCACTTTTTTGATACCTCAAATGCAGCCAGAGATTTTTTGTTTGTTTGTTTTGTTTTGTTTTGTTATCCACTGACATTCATATAACGGAGTTCACCAGTGCTCAACTCAAAAAGGTCCATAAAAGTCCACAAAAATTTGTCAATATTCCTCCATACTGCTCGTTCAATGTAATCCAAGTGTCCTGAGTGGGTAGCGTCCAGAATTTATTTGAAAACTACATAATTTAGTGTATTTTATAGCCTAACAGTTCTACATTGCACTTCCCTGATGTGCGTCATTACAAGTTCACAACACTACAGAAGCCGCGGCAGACCAAACCAGATGGAATCGCACGTTCTTGCTTTCTTTCTTTGTCTCTTTGTTTGTTTCTTCTAAATCAATAGCCAACCCCTCTTGTATAGATACATATGTACATATGATGTAACGTATGTATGTATTATACATCGATATAGATTGATGTATTGTTACACCTCATCACTCACCAGTTACATCTGGTCTGAACCGGTAAAAACTTACCTACATCTTCCTGGTCATGTCATCCCAGAGGGGGAAGTTGATCCTGAAGTAGAGTTTTTTCCATTTCCCACCGCATTCTGTTTTAGTTACTTTTAAGGTGAAGGTTTTGGACAGCAAGCCTACTTCTATGGAACTACAGAAAACTAGAACCGTATCGTCACATTCGACACAGCTAAGTCCATTCATCTCAAACCATTTAATCTTTTTGCATCTTTTTAAAGGACCACTTTAGATTTTCTTCCCTGGTCTTTGTTGAAGCTATTTTGTTTGTTTTTCTAGACCAGCGACATATGATCCTTCTGTGTGATTATGTGGTCCTTCAAAGTGGAATTGTGTTTACATCGTCATGTATCCTCCTGAGTGTGTCTACACATGTATTTTATCCTGCTTGTATGGGGTCAGGAGGTATGTTGGCACCAATAAGCTCCCAAAAGTTGGGTAAAATTTTGGATTTGACCTCTTCATCCTTAGATCTCTTACAATCCACTGTTTGCTGTAACTTGCTGCAGTTTTTTGGAGGGAACGGTGTTGTACAGCGTTGTACTTCCATCACAAACTTCTGTTTGTTACTAGAAGAAACACCTGTTACACACACACACTGTCATGGAGGAGGAAAATCTCAGAGATGTCAAACCTGACCTTTTCCAGTGAATTTACCGCGGCCACGTCTGCAGCTTTTGAGCCACCTGAGCTGCATCGTGGGAAAAAAAAATCCCTGCATTGTGTGTGGGATCAGTAACAATGGAAGCAATGTAAAGAAACATGCAGGCCTCAGCTCTGACCAGACCTGATGACCCACTGACCCTTTTAAAAACAGGAAGTCAGCAGAGTCTGAAGGAAACAATGAAGTAAATGATCTCTTTCACCTGGTTTAAACACTTTTCTTCTTCTCTTTTGAAGGTTTGGCCGACACCCGGTGTTGATTCTCTCGGTGCTTTTCATGCTGGTGTTCGGTCTGACTGTTGCCTTCTCTGTAAATGTCACCATGTTCAGCACCTTGCGCTTCTTTGAGGGTTTCTGCTTGGCGGGCCTCGCTCTTTCCCTCTACGTGCTCAGTAAGTACCAGCTTTCACCTCCTCACTTCTACCTGCTGTTTTCTTTTTTTTCTCCCCTTGCTGTCTTGATCTGCTTCTCTCCATCCTGAACTCCTCACTCTTATGCTTGTTCAACTTCTGTCTTATAAGGTGATAGTGGGTTTTTGAATTTATTCTGGTCATAAGAAGTTTTCACTTTCTGTTTTTGATCAATCCACATTTTTGTAAGATCGTTTTCAAGTATTTCTGTGGTTTGTCATGCTTCTGTTTGTCGCATGTAAAGTCCTGCTGACTCTCTGTCAGACCGTGACGCTGGTTTACAGTAAACCAGTGTATCTCAATTCCGGCTGTCCTAGCAACGCTTTTCACACACCTGAATCAAATGAATGGCTCCTTAACAGACTTGCAAAGAACTTGATAAGAAAGTTCATTTATCAGAATCGGGTGTGTTGGAGTAAGAAAACATGGAAGACATGCAGAGGAGTGGGTCTTGTGGACCGGGACTGAGAAACACTGTTCTAAACCCCCTGTTAGACCTTTTACATCACTAGTCCCGATACTGCCTCTGAGGTAAATTCTGAAAGTTGCTTAAACTCCCTTTCTTCCTCATCCAGATGCTCATCTTGACCATGTCTACATAACTATATGCACTGAGTTGCTGTCTTGTGATTGGCTGATCAAGTATTTGTTTTCTCAGGCGACTGAACAAGTGTACCATTCCAGCTCCAAAGTGAAAACAGAATTTTTTAGCTTCAAGTCTGTTTTGCGGCTTAAGTCTATTATTTTTTTAAGGACTGAGATCCAGAAGTAGCTTTTCTAGATTTTTATAGAAGCTATCACAAATTTTCTGCCAGTGAACCAACTCATTAATTGACCCGTTTTTTTCAGTTGTAGCTCCATCAGCTGTTACATCTATTATAAATATGTGTTTGTACAGTAACCAATAACTTAAAGCCTAGAAATTAATAAAACAAAGTAAAACCTTATGCTGCATAACTGTAAGAAATTATAAAGTGTAATGGAAGAAAATACCAAAGGGGAAAATTGCCACAAATTTGCTCTTGTGTAAAAGTACTTGTGGTACTTTTTCTTTTTTATCATTACTGGCTTTGTTGTTTAACGTGACTGTTTGCAGCTGCATTAGTGGCTAACAACAGTGGTGCTCTGTGACGGCAGGGTGAGCTGCCCAGGCATGCTACTGAAAAACGCTAAAAGGCAGCAGCGAACAGTGTTACATCACATATTGTCTGCACACACTATTCATTGCCTTTTCAAGATGAAATTCATGGAGAGTTCTGGATGAGATGCTCAGGGGAAACGGATATAAAACTGCAGGTGCTGTTATGTGTTTGGGTTTCTTCTAATATTATCCTCAGTTAGTGGTTATCATAACCAAATCAGTTGATTTGAACATCATCAGCCCATTTTATGAGCTTTTCCCTTTGTTATCAGTGGAAGTGATAAGACGCTTTTATCTAGAAATGTTTGTGGATCAGCTTATGGTGGATTTGTTTTTCCCTCTTCATCTAATGCATTTCAGCCCCCTTCAGGGCTCAGTAGAAGAGTCACTGGCCACAGGGTTCAAACTGACACTAAACTGGCCAATGACGATTTTATTTTCCAGTCTCCGCCGCCCCCTCTCATTCTCACCCTCTGTGGGCCTCTTCTCTCTTTTAGGCCACAGTGAGATTAGTCAAACATTATGCGTGAAGCTCGGGCAGACTTAAGCTCGGGCGGTGGGGCGGGCTTTTTTCGCCTCAGCAGGGGTCCCCGATAAATCTCAAATGAACTGCTTCTGAAAACAAACAAACAAAATGGAGGCCGAAGAGCCATCTGCAGAGACTCCTGAGAATTAGATTTAATCTGAGATGTAAACAAACATGAATTAAAGAACAATAATAGTGGGTTTGGTCACTACTGGTGACCACCAGAGAGCTGCGACTGGGTGGAATGGGATGGAAACCCACGCCATTGTGATAAAGGGACATTGAGATAAAGGTTATAGTAGTACAGAAACACTTTTCTCCACCAAATTTTCAGATTTTCTTCAAGGTCTTCTGACACCACAAACAGGGCATTGCAACAGTAAGTTTAATGGCATCTTTCACTTTAGATAAAATTGACAAATTTGCACAAATTTGAATAATTATTGATACAAATAATGGATTTGATCAAAATATTTAATGACTGCATTTCATTTACATTTTGTTTTAATGCCTGTCAGCCTTTTAGATATTTCTCTTCTGTAAAAGGAAACTTTTTTAATTCCAGGACATCAAAGTGTGATTTCTGAGGAACATTTCAAATGGCATCGGCCTCATATTATCATTATTAAACATGATAAGTATCAGAAAAATATTCTGATATATCAGCAGGTTTATATGAGGGTTTTATAATAACTGGACAGACCGGAGGTCTCCAGACTGGATCTTTTCTTTTAAAAAAAATAGTTATAATAGAGGAGAAATTATATCAATTCTATTTGAACATTTCATTAAAACTTTAACACCCCCCACCCTCATTTTTATACCCTTTTGGAGACCCATTAGCGACAGCCATTTTGAAAATGACTTGTTATGGATCGCTTTTAACTGCAGGACATCAATAAATCTACTGGGAGGCAGAAAATGTGTCAGATCGTATTGCTTGTGTCCATGTGAGATGACATCCACCTCATTAGTTCTGCACAACATGACTTACTGAGGTGGTGGTTAACTTTGCTGAGACCTTCTCTGTTCTTCTGCTACGTTGTGGGTAAATTAAAGCTGGAGCCTTAAAAGCCATGCTTTCCTGTCTTACCTGTCAGGATTGAAGTTGTTAAATTATTTCACACATACATACAGAAAAGATCTTGGTGTCTCCACAGCTCCATATATCTGCCAAAAAACAGGATTTTTTGCATCTGCCTATCATGGGAAACAAGTGGAACATGGGCGAGTAGAAATGTCAAATATCACTACTTTTCTTCCATATTAAATGCTGACAATAAGAAATGAACACATTTAAACCGTAATGACAGAGAGATTAAATATGTCGTTTTAATGGAAGTTAATGGGGCAATTTTGGCCACGGAGGTCACCAGAGGAAGTATATGATACTACATAAAGAATACAAGTGACATTAAATCAATTTTCTTGCTAATCTTTGACACATCCAAGATTCTAATCACCACCAAAGCCCCATCCCCATGTTTTGTATTTTTCTAAAAAATATTAAATGTTTTGTATATTTTTTTAAATGGATAATTAATCATTCAGATAATTAATCTGACATTTATAGGATTGGAAGTCTTATAATGATTTAGTTTAAGTGACTTTGTGACTGAAAATGTCACATCATCTAATACAAACAATAAAATAGTTATTTATCTTTATATATATATATATATATATATATTAAATACATTAGTCATTTGATTATTTTATTAAAAGAACTCCCTTCTGACTTGACATCTTTGAATATTTGTTACATATAATTTAAAAACTTAAAATTTGTCCACTTTGTAGCATCTTCACACTGTTGTGGATCCAGCATAATTTTTCTCATGTTTTTTTCATTTATGCAAATTCTCACACATTTTCTGATTACTAAAGAAAAATACCCATATTTTAGGCAGTTATTCTGCATTTTACATCTTATTGTGTTTACAGTTGAATAAATAAGCATCTGCGTGTGTTGTCTTTTCTCTTTGTAAGAACAGAGTGTGTATGTGCACTTTGAAGTGCAACAAAAAGGTGTTTGTGTGAGGTGTTTGTCAGCAGTGGGGGGAATGTGCATACAGTAGGAGAAGGTCTTTGAAGCGAATTAACGATTTGACAGTAGATAATAAACACTGTCATCCCATTAACTGAATACCGCGCGAACACATGAGCTGCAAGGAGATGAAACCCACTTCGCAGAGATTCGTTACCGCAACACGCACACATACAGAGGACATTGAATGTTGCTTTTCTCACTCCTCTACTTTGGCCTTGAATTGTTTGCCAGTGTAGGTGCAACAGTCACGTTGCAGGACAGAAACTGTCGATCAGTGTTTTGGCAGTGACACTTTGTTTTGTCAGATTGACTCTGTGATCCGGTACATTGGATTTAAAATGGAAAAAAAGCCTGTGAGGACAAAGTGCTGTCCCTCTGTATTGAGTGACTGCTGCAGGACTTGTTTCTCAGTTTATACAGTCCTGTTATTTGTCTATTTAGATGTTTGCATCCACATCAGAAGGGTCTTTTCTCTTGTTTGAATATTGTTTTTTGGTTTGTATGGTCCTAAAAGTCACTAACGAGTACGATACATTTTAACACAGTGACAGTTTGTCAGTCACTGACCTCTAGTGGCCAAGTGGTAGATAGCAACTATCTCAAATGCCATCCACCTATTGAACAAACATAATCTATAAGAGATAAATTCCTTATAATGGGAAAATAGACAGCATTTGTGTCACACTCAAGTTTTTTTCCTCATCAACCGTTTCCGTTTGGGAAAAACCCGACCAGTATTTATTCTTAGTTTTCTGCCTTCAGCTATCCTGAATTTGCTTCTGCTCTTTATGTTTTTGGCTCTTAGATGCCTGTTCTGGCATCATCTGATCCTTCATTTCTCAAATTTGTCCCTTCAATCTCACAAAGACTCCACTTAGTCTTCCTTTATCTCCCTCTGATAGTTCTCTTCCTCTAAACAGGCCCTTTATGTCAGTAACAAGGCCGTTCCCCTGTGTATAAGGATGTGCTGCACAAAAACATAAAAGGTTCATTCTGAGGTCATAGTAGTAAACTGAATAGTTGCTATAAAACCATTTATAATTGTATAATCATTTTACTCTCGTAGCTCTTTATTATTTTTACACACCACTTATAAATAAAGTTCTGAATTATTTTAGTTTATATTAATTTCTGACATTCCTATTGTCAGTAATAAGGCTCCCATCTGAGCGGTTATGAGGCATGGCCCTATTTTGTCTCTAAGCTCTGGCGTGATCAGCATGTTACATCCTGCAGATCTCAGCAGAGATGTGGCAGCATCACATGGAAGAGGTCCAGCAGGAAAAGACAGGAAAAGAGTCAGAAGATCAGACAAGACGGGACTCGTATCTTATTTGGAAGAAGAAAAAAAGAAAACTTTATCCAAACTGGTCCCTGAGTTTACAGGCTGACGTCATCACTCATCTCTGGCTTCAACAGTTACAATTTCTGAATAATAGTTTGGGATTTTTACAGTAAATCTCCTCATCTCAAATTTTTCTTTTGCCTTCAGTTTAAGTGAAGAAAACAGATGATTTATGGGATTTCGGTCATGTGACTGAACCCAAGTTCAGTCAAGTGCTCCGTGTTCTTAAATGAGTTGCCTCATCTGCATGTAAGCATCATTGTTGTGCTCTGTCAAAGTAAAGAAGCTGTGTAGAGATGTTTACACCCACCACAGATGTAAACTCTCTCAAATTAAAGCTCATCGCCAGCATTTTAATCTTAGTCATGCTTCACTTCAAACCCAATGAGCTGTAGCACAGAGCCAAAACAAAACCGCCTTAAAGCTGTACTGAACAGTTCAGAACAGATGCTGAGGCGCAGCAGGGGCACATAAAGCCTGTTAGACTGCTGAGTGGTAAACTGGCTCCAGCAGGAAGGAGGTCGCACTGAGGATTTAAAAAACAAGCATATCCTGAATGTTTTGTATTATGCTTGAATTTACAGCGCTCATGTGCGCTGTGGTGGAAGCGCACAGTGTGCATCATCCTGTCAGACATATTCTCTCAGTTTCTGCTTCCAAATCCAGCATCTCGGGCTGCACTGCATTTTACTTTCATTCTTCTCTGCACCCGTTCATCCCCCTCCTCCCCGTCTCCTTCTAAATACTCTACCATTTCATTTCCACCAGCTCTCTCACAGCCTCACTCATTTTCAGGAAGCACATTTGAGATGTATCGTTTGTTATCTCTCTGCTGCACCCAACACATAATAAACTCCACTGTCACCGTTAGTGGAAACTAGCTTGCTCTTCTTATGCAAATATGTTTATGTGATGTGTTTATATTTGGCTACTGCATGCTTTCTGCAGGGACTTGTTATGTAGCACCTACCTCGGTGTCCTGATGCTTCTTAATTTCTTCCTCCATTTCAGGACAGATTACTGCATCTAATCCCATCATGCAAAAACGACTGCCCACTGCTCTTCTGCAAAATGTGAAAGCTAAGGACAAACTCCATAAACATATATGAAGATTTGCTTTAGAGTCATAACATTCCCCATTTGAGCGCATGAAAGGCTGCCTCTTTCCTGAGGAGGGTTAGTTTCAATATAATTGGACCCTTTACATCATAAGAAGCATTACTGTAAACATACAGTTGGATTGTTCAATCTTTCTTTTCTTAAAGGATAACTTTCTTTTTTTTCAATCTGGACCTTATTTCTAGGAGTTTATACGTGCATTTACTCACCGGTAAAATTTCTGTATCACAAGCGGCATGTTTGAAAAGCCGAGTCCGGTTAAAGAGCAGATGGACTTAACTGCTTATGTTCCCCAATGCAAGTATGAAAGCAGCTAATGTTACGTGCAGTACCACACCTTGACAGACGAGGGCGCACATACCACTGAGAGATGACTATGGGTATGCGAGGAAGAGTAGGATATGAGGGTGGAAGGAGAAATAAAATTGATGAAATTGCCAACACGGATCAGCTTTGTGCATTTATCCTAAATTTATCCTAAGATATTACAGACATCACATCAAATCCCCGTCCTCTCCCTTCACCCGAGTTCAGCTGCTGTAGCGTCGCTGCCGCAGTGTGATGTCATCGCCAAGCGCAGAGACCTGAGCACATCTGGTAGCAACATCGGCTTCGACGCCGTGGGGACTTTGCTTTTGCCTTAAAGATTTCAGAAAATAGTTCTGGTTTGCAAACGCGCTGCAGCAGAAGGTTGGAATCATCTCATTAGACATTTTAAGAAATTTCTCTGAATATCGAAACTACAAACTTGGTTAACCTTAGAATTGTTGTGCATGGTGTAAATTTCATGTACTGGACGTAGTGCTACCAATTTTTTTTTTACCATATCCACGTGGAGAAAAAAACTTTGTAAGTTTTCCGCCTGCTAATCATGTACAATCCTCAGCCCAGGGAGGTGCAACTCCGGCATCCCACAAGTATTAGGAGTTTCCCTGTGGTAACACACCTTGTGACCTGTGTAGAGCTTCCTATCAAGCTCTGCACAACTACCCTTTGATTGGAGTCAGGTGTGTTGCAACCAGGAAACTTAATACCTGCAGGATGCCGGCCCTCGAGGACTGGAATTGCCTACCCCTGCCTTGTCCACAACGACATGCGGCTATGACATTGAAGTAATATTTTATTTTTTTCTGTTGATATAGTCCATATAGTTGATCGAGTGGCGCTTTACTTCGATGTACCGTAGACTGAAACCAAACATCGTGGGCTGCCATGAGCCCGATGAGCTCGTGCTGCAGCCGGATCCTCGGCCTCAGGCTCCTTAAAAGGCAGCTGGGTGTATTTTGGACCCAGGTGGTTGGCGACCGTTCTGCGTGTCTGCTCAACAGTGACGGACACAAGCTGTTGTTCCACCAGCTGCTTGTTCTGCTCAGTCTTTCCCAAAACTTTCCCCTTCTTACACGTTATTGGTGTGAAGCATTTACATACAGTAGGTGAAGAAGTGATCAAGCCACAGATGAACAGTGGATGAACAGATGTGTGTGTGTTCCTGCTGGCGGGACATTCATGACTCCATCCACAGGGCTGCTGTGGTTTTTACTTCAGTAAATCAAGGTTAATATCTTTGCTTCTTTGTTGCTGCTTCTTGCAAGTGATGACAAAGACAGGCAGCATGGATGTGTGAAAGTGTGTGTGATGACCTGAGGGAGATGACTTCTGCTGAGTCAGCTGGGTAATAGTTCTGTCACGCTGTGCCCTTGTCAAACCTTCAAAGCTTTTCTCATTCCTCCCTGTCTATGAAGTCATCACTGAGGCGGCAACAGTTTTTCATCATCTTTTTTTGGAGTTTGGTCTCTTCAATAACACATGCTCAAGTTTCAGGCGAGTCTGTGGTGATCTAACGTTGCCGGTTTGGTCCGATTATCAGTCCATATTTCAAAGATATCCATGTTTTAGTCTCATAAAACAGAGAAAAGCAGATGCTTCAAGGAATAATCACACAATAAAAAAAAGAAAAAAAAATTATGTTTATAATTATTCATCATTTATAAAATTATATTTAAAATTATGTTGACCTAGACAGTTTCGGTTGCCTTGGTAGCAGGAACAAGTGGGTATACCTCCCGAACATGCAAAATGGTACAACACACCTTTCCTCTGTCTTTTTCAACGAGTTAACATACGTAACTAGCACTTTGCATAAAACACCACTCGGAGCTGCTGCACACATGGAGACTAAATCCCTTAAACAGTTAATGGATAATAACTGTTGGAGCAAGTCATTCTCTATTAGTTGCTCCATTGATTGATGAAGCGTTTCTGCACCAGATGTGAAGCGCGCATCTTTCTGCAGCTCTTCATCATCATCCAAACACAGACTGTGGTTCTCCTCTGAATTCATGCTGTTAGAAATCCAATGGTCCCTTCGCTCTGTTCTCGTGCCGCAGGCGAGGTTAGCGAGGGAACAACACACAGCACAATGTGTGTGTGATGGAGCTGTCAGCCATTTGTCATCAGTGATGAGCTTGACCATTAGATCTCAGCCCCTCTGTTGTCTCCTCTTTGTCTTGTCTGCTTCTTTTGTCCCGCAAAGCTTTCTCAACTTCGCTTTCAGATGTAAAGTCAGAGGAGAAGCTGCTTGGTGGAAGGAGGAGGGGAACGAGGGGTAAGGAGGGTGGGTAGAAGTGGGGGGGGATTTACAGTGCATGAGAGCCACTTCAGAAGAGGAAGAGGTGGGAGGGAAGATAAGCTCACAGGGGGGCAGTGAGATAATCAGCACAAGAAGAACCATTCTCCCACTCAGCTGGAACAAAAGGTCCCTGCCAGGGTGTGTATGTGTGTACGTGTGTGTGTGTGTGTGTGTGCATGTGCACGTGTGCGTGTCAGTGGGATCAGACACCTCCCCTGAGAACTGGGGAGTGGTTTTTGTGCTGTTGCTTTGGGACACGTTTCCTATAAGGTGCTGTTGATTTCTCTTGTCTGTTTGTGGACGTGTGTGTGTGGGAGGGGTGGGGGGGGGGGCTCAGGCCTGTGTGACATCAGTGGAAACTAATCACAATCCTGCAAAGTTTCCACAAATAGAGAGAAAGCAAGTGGTCCTTCCATCTGTTTTCTATACCTGCTCGTCCAATGCAGAGTCTCAGCGAGAGGCGAGAGGCAGGGTCCACCCTGGACAGGTCACCATCTTGGGTCAACACAACGAGAAAACAGCCACTCATCCTCACGCTCACTGTTAAAATGATAATATGGAACTTTTATACAATACGTCAAACTACACAAAAACACAAAGTTACTTCAAACCTGCTTGTAACTGGTTGATTTTTCTACAGTCATGAAGCGTTGGAGAAGATCAGTCAGTCAGTCAGTCATTTTCTGTACCGCTTATCCTGTTCAGGGTCGCGGGGGTTGATGGAGCCTATCCCAGCTATTATCAGGCGAGAGGCGGGGTACACCCTGGACAGGTCGCCAGTCTGTTGCAGGGCCAACACAGAGAGACAGACAACCATTCACACTCACATTCATACCTAGGGGCAATTTAGAGTGATCAATTAACCTAACATGCATGTCTTTGGACTGTGGGAGGAAGCCGTTGGAGAAGATGTTTAGACATTTCAGAAAGCAGAGCCTGTTAGAGAGTTTTTGAATAATGCACATGCACAAGACCAACCTGCTAGATTCACAGCTCCCTCCCCTCCACAGAATAATGTGCATGAGCCACTCTGGTGTTCAGCAGACAGCAGATACAGATTCTCCATCATGTCACAAACGCAAGTCAAGCAGATGTCGTTGTCTGAACGTTGCTAACTGCTAGCAGAAAAATGTTAGCTACCTTCTGTTTACCTCAGATGAGAGTACACAACTTCCGGTACGCAGTATTACTGTCGCCAATCAATCACTCTTATTGATCAGTCTCGCCCGCGTTGAACTGGCTGTCAATTACTCTTACTATGGTAGTAAGAGTAATTGACAAATGAAAAATTGAAGGGATGCAGAGATGATTGAGGGATGTTTTTCCAGCCCCATTACATCATTTTTATATATTTAAAGTATTTATTTAATCATAGTGTATGGCAGGGCTGTTCAATTTGGGGCCCGGGGGCCAAAGTTGGCCCACAAGAGACAATTTTTGGCCCGCTGTCCACTGTCTTTTTTTTTTTTTTTTTTAAAGATTATGATTTTCCCAGCAGTGCACTGCAAAAAACTCAAATCTTAGCAAGTACGTTTTTCTAATTTCTTGTCAAAATATCTCATCACACTCAAAATAAGACAAGATTACTTAAAGAGAAACATTTCAGTGAGATATAAGATCTTGTTTCAAGGCAATCATCTTATTTCAAGAAATCTTATCAGGAAAATTTTGCATTGGCAGAACAAGCAAAAAGAAAAAAAAATCTGCTAATGGCATAATCACAATTTTCTTATTTATTTATTATTATTGTATTATTATTTTCTCATCATCTAATTTTCTGATTTGAGTTTTTGCAGTGTGCGAAAAGTTCTTGTAATATTTACTCATTGTTGCACCTCCCTTCCTGACCACAAATTATTGCATTATGTTGTGGGTAGGATGGAGCTGTGGTACGTCTATCAGATCAGATCTGGAAGCCCATGATCAGAGAATAAGTGAGAAAATTCTGTCCAAAATAAAGCTTTATACAAAGTAATGCGAAAAACAAATAATGAACACAATAAAGAACAGCTTCATTCATTTTCCACATTACTTTTTATGACGTTTTATTTTGAACAATTACGCTGTGGGCTGAACGTAATCTAATTTCTGCAACATGAATTTTAAGCTTTGGCCCACAACCATCTACACAGAGGCATTTTCAGCCCTCCAATGTTAAAAATTTGGACACCTCTGGCGTATGGGGTACGGAATCCAATTTTATGGTATATTGCAAAAATTGTTGAAACATCTTCTATAATGCCTTTAAAGGCATTATATATAATTATATTATATTTATATAATTGAAAACTGTGTTTATATTGATGTGTTATTGCTGTACTAGAATAGCAGTATGTGTTTATTCTCTTAGAATGAGTCATTTCTATCTACTTACTGTTGGTCCACATACATGGATGCTGCCATATTTGTGCCACCATTTTTATGATGGTGTCTCTGAATGGACAAAACAATATATGTGAACTGAGAACCCTCTGAGCTTTAAAACTGCTGTACCAGCTTTGTTTAATGGGAGTTAGAGCACCGTTTGGATTAAGTAACACATTAAATGTCATTAAAAGTAGTTACCGGTAGTACAGTCATAGCTACGCCTGAGACCACTGGATCCACTCACAGATGAAAACATCTTTATGTCTGGGAGAATTTTGGCCACTGACGGCCACCATACATTTACAACAGGGCTTACCCGCATATGATGTCATTGTTATACCCATTTTTACCACTAGATGTCAGTAATTCTTACACACTGTACCTTTAATTTGTGCAGATGGATTAAGTGCAGAGGGAAAGTTGTTCTTAAAATTTTCTATCCTTTGTCCATCATCTCCAACCAGAATACCCATTCTCCTCTGACCCACATCAACACGACATTCTGGTCCAGACAACTGCTGCTCACTGGATATTTTCTCTTCAGCACATTCTCTGCAAACCCAAGAGATGGTTGTATGTGAAAATCCCATTTCATACTCAGACCAACAACTATGCCATATTCAAAGTCACTTAATTCCCCTTTCTTCCTCATTCTGATGCTCAGTTTGAACATTAATAAGTCTTCACCATGTCGACATGACTAGATGTGTTCACCACAGTGCTTGTTCTCTAAGAAAGACCACATCCCCAGTAGTTTTTTGTGGCTGTATCATGCCTGCTGACTTTATTTGTTGTGTGCATAGAGCAGAATGTAATAGGTTTAGAAATATAGCTCATGAGCAAAAAAACTGTTAAAATGTCACCATTAAACTCCATTTATCTGAATTATCTTCATGGATTTGCTTTCTAGTTTCACTGTTTTTCTATCCCGGTGCTGTTGCTTTAACACAAGTAAAAGCTGTGACTTCTGCCGCCATCACTGGGTGGGAGGCAGATGCAAACTTTGCTTGTGCTTGAAGAGGAAGCAGCAGATGGCCAGTTAAGGATTATTGGTCAGTGCAATTTCCTTGCTGGTTTGGTACCTGCAGGGAAGATTTTTGGAGTCTGGAGCAGATTATTAAGAAAAGTGGAATGCTCTGTTATCCCTTTAATTTTTCTTTGCCATCCCTCTGCCTTGCTCTCTAACAAAGCCCTTTTCCTCTCTTTCTTTCTCTCATCTTATCGTTCAATCTCTTTCTTCTTTCCCCTTCCACGCCACACTTGTCTATCCCTCTTTTCTCATCTTTATTATCATTCCTCCTGTGACTCCACTGAATAGGCAGACTTCCACAGCCATCTGAGGGAAAAGTCATTTATATTCACCCCCCACTCCTCCTACTTTTCTCTCTTGTCCTTTTCTTCTCCTCAGTAATAAGTGACAGGACAGGTTGCTACTGTATGTATCGCTCTTTCCCCCCCTCCTCTTCCACCCACAATGATCACCTTCAAGAAGACCTTGCCATATGGGCCAGGCCATCTGGACTGTACCATGTAACAGGCAGTAAAGGAGGGGAAGGAAGCCCAGTCGGAGGGAAATTAAGAGCGAAACACTCGGAGAGCAGCTGAACCCCCTCAAAAGCTTCGACGTCGAGTCCATTCTAAGTTCATAAAGAGGCCTGGTGTTAAATCAGAGCCCTCTCAGGGGGAGGATCAGTAACAAGAGCCTTCAATAATACAGAGAGGAAATTCAATACTGGCCGAAGCATTAAACAAACACATACATCACACTCTTTCAGGTCTTTTAGGCTGCTGTTTGGCTGCAAACATCCTCAGTCACATCTAAACACCTGCAGTTTATACGTAATTTACTCGTCTCTCTTGCTGCAGCAGCATAACAAGAGTCTACATTTTCCATGAAATAAAATCCTCCCCTTTCTTCTCGCTCTGCCTCTTTATTTAGGGATCGAGCTTTGTTTGCCAGGCTGGCGTTTCTCCATGACCATGGTGGCCAGTTTTCTGAAGGTGGGCGGGCAGCTTCTGATGCCAGGGGTGGCTGCTCTTTGCCGTCATTGGCCAAACCGGGATGACTGGCAGGTGCTGCAGATAGTCATAATCAGCCCTTTCGTTCTGATGCTACCCTACGTCTGGTGAGTTCCTCCCCCAGCATGAGGGGGGGTTCTTCTCACACTGAGCCAGGCGACGGCTTGTACAGTACACACTGCGCTACACAGTACTAAGCACTCAGTTTAAACTTGGAGACAATACTCTCTTTCTTCTGCTGTTTTCTTCGTCTTTCATTTGCTCTCATCCTTTGTCTCTCTGTGTCCTTCCTATTCTTTTGTTTTTTCTTGCACTCTGCAGGATCTTTCCCGAATCGCTGCGCTGGTTGCTGGCCACCCAGCACTACAGGCGGTCCAAAGCCATGATGCTGCGCATTGCCAGGAAGAACCAGGTTGACATGACAACGGAGCCCAGCGGAGTTCTCACAGGTGAGGACGAACTCAGGAAGATTCAAGATGAAAGCTCCCAAATCCATTTTGCTACAATTATTTTAACTTTCCGTTGCTTTACTCGCATCATTATGCAAATTATTTTAAATCATCATCCTCAGTGCGTCATGTTGCAGCTGCTCCTTCCTGTATGATGAAATGAACTTGCAACAAACACAAAGACACTGACAGACGTACAAAGACTCAGAAGGCCCCCCATGTTTTCAAGCATAACCTCTCAAACAGTTCACATGATGAAATGCAACTGCAATCAACACGTTTACCTTTAGATCATCAATGGATTCATATATTGCAAGACCAACAAAGTCAGATTGCCAAGGACAATTATTTTCTCTATTAGTAACTCCATCAGCTTCTCAGTTACAGAAACTGTGAAGACCCCCCCATGCTTAATGCTTAAGGCTCGCTGTGATGTCTTGAAAATGCTTTTTTTACTCCAATCAGCAGCTTTACGATGAAAAAACTGAGCACAAAGTATTCATTTTTAGGGTGGGACTTTAACACGTTAGTTACAATGAATTAATAATTACGAGAAAATTGAGTTAAAAAAGTTATTTTTTACTAATTGAATCACAGTTTGCATTATTAGCAAAGCAGAGCCATTTTAGGGCAGATTTTCTGGTACACCCAATTATGCTGACGGACACAGCAAAACTCTGCTAAATTTGGTGAGTTTTCAGACCACTTTTGTATAAAGCAGATAGCAAAAATTCCAGCAAGATTTTCTGGTGTTATTGGAGACTTTTAGAGACAGGTGGGAAAGAACGTCTTGTTTACTTCTTTCTGTTAGCTGGGGGAACTACTACAGGCCCCTCCAACATCTCAAACACACACCAGAGGCTGCAGGATTCATCAACAGTAGATATTCACCTCTGCTTCATGAAATTATAAATAAAACTCAAAGCTGCCACTGATCATCAGATATTAAACCCTCTTAATGAAAAGTGTGGACAGAAACATTTTAAAAAGTACTGAAACATGTAGACTGTTGATTAGAAAACAGACAGTTTAATAAACTATTTAAAATGATGTACTGTAACTTTAGGTATGTTTAATTTTGGCCAGGGATAATTTTTATTTCATTTTGTACATTTTTGAAGTTGAAATTCAATTAAATGCATTTGGTCAGACAATAATAGCGCTGAAGTTTACAATTTGAATGTCTGTGTCGATTATTTGATTCAGTTGTCCCCAAAAATCTATTGAAATTAGTCGTAGCGAATGTTACTTTTGAGAGATTAATCTAGATTCATCTTTTAAATTGAGTTCTACGCCTAGTAATTTTTGTCCTCAAATGGCTAAAGAACAAAACAAAACGTTGATTTTTTGTTAAAATAGCTTGTGAAACCATAGTTGGTTTTCCTTCCATCTTCCACCGTGTGTGGGTGTTAAACTCATCGTTTCCGTCTCCCTCAGCGGCTGAGCAGGCAGATAGGTGATGTAAGGAGTGAAGTGATGTCCTAGATCAATCTAAAGGCACCGCAACACTCTAGCTTCTCTGTGATTAGAGGTCCCTTAGCGGCCGGCCTCTCATTACCCTCTAAAAGGAAAGGACTCAAGGTGTGCGTTTCGTGTTTCCTACCAGAGCTGGAGCAGGAGCTGCACAAGAAACCCCAGAGGACCTGCATAGTCAAGATGATGAGCACCAGGAACCTGTGGAAAAACATTGTGGTGCTGTGTGTCAACTCGTAAGTGTGTTGTGTTTGTGGCTGGGCTTGAACAGTTCTTTTGCTAGTCAAAGCCAACATCCGTTGCATGAATTACACGTGAGCTCGTCCGCAGACAGACGTGAGGACGTGCGTGGGCGTAGACGTCACCAGCCCCGCAGCAGATGCATGCCTCAGGTTCCTCCTCCCCGGCCGCGTTCTCACCTTGTGTTTGTGTGTTGTTTGTGCAGGCTGACAGGTTATGGGATTCACCACTGCTTCTCCCGCAGTATGATGGACCCCGAGGCGCAGCCCACAGCTTTGTGCCACGCTGACTATTACACCATGGCCGGCATCGCTGTGGCAACCTGCCTGGCGCTCTGTCCTGCAGTGGGGTTGATGGGTCGGCGTGGAGGGCTGCTCACCTTCATGATTATTACTGCTCTGGCATCGCTACTTCAGCTGGGTCTCCTGAACTGTGAGTAATCAGACAAAGAAAGCGCTCAGTGCCCACCTTGCAGGCCTGGTACACTCTGGTTTCTCCCTCTGCAATGCTGATTAAATTAGTTTGTCTTTCAGTTGCCAAACAGGACAACAAATCAAAACCAAACCTCATAATCCGATTACATCCTGATGATTTTATAGAGCTTGTTAGATTTATAGACAGTTGAATGCAATCCAATCTGTTGGATGGAATAAGGGTTGCAAAGAACTACATGAAAAGATATAAAGAATAGATATAAAAAAAAGAAAGTTTCGATGCAATCGTGACGATTTTTACTAGCAACTTTACCCATCCTGAATTATATATATAATTTAGTGCAATGGAATCATAATCAGTGATTAGAAAACCATAATTCTATGATAAAGTGTTAACATCTATGTTTTTATAAAATTGGCTGGAAAATAAACAACAAAATCCAGCTCTGGATCGTTCTACTTCTCAACTTGTTGAACTATTTGTTCAGCTTGAAGTGAAAACTGACGATGACATGAAAAACTGAACTTATACTTATGCATTACAGCAATAAGCATATTTTCTTATTTTGCATTGATGATCGTAGCTGCTCTCATTAAAGGCCCTGGAGGCCTCTTGCTGGCAGCTTGCTGTACAAGTAATTAAGCCACAACTATGAAATCTTAAACACTAAATGATGCTTTTTATGTAGCCCTGTTTAAATATGACCTGCCAGGGAAATAATAGGAGGAATACCCTCATACTCTACTACAGTTTCTTTAGTTTGTGTAAAAGCCAATGCTTTCGTCATTCCATAGACACAGTAATCCATTTGGGAACTTTTTTTTTTTTTTTTTGTCTCCGATGGAATAATAGGAACTCCACAATTGTTTAGAAAGGTTACGCTAGTTATCCTCGTGCCAATCTTTGGTGTAAAAAAGAAAATATATCTACAGTCAGTTGCCAGCCTCACAAACATGAAATTTATCACTAGTGTTTTAAAGTATTGCAAAAAATATCCAACCACACATAGAGTGAGCTAGTGAGTTTAGCAGCTTTGAATCTGTCGCAGGACTCCTACTATTTGGTCCCATGACGGTCCTGTAGGTTTTAACATGCCCCTGCTCCTAAACACCTCACTCATATTGAATGGATCCTTTCAAGTTCTGCAAAATGACCCGTTAATTAGAGCCAGGTGCATTGGAGCAGGAAACATCAAAAACCTGCAGGACTTGAAGGGCAGAACTGAATAGTCCTGATCTATTTCTATAGTTTCTATTAGAAACTATGGTATAATAACGAGAAATCTTCAGCTCCTTTTTACTTATTCCCTGCACTTTTTTCTTAATTAACTGGGGAAAGAAATGTGGTGAGAACATATCCATGGTGTACCCCAACTCTTGCCTTTTTACTGTTGAACCCTGAACAGGAGAAAGTGGACAGATTCTTCTGAAAAAGAAGCATCTTGGACATAAAGCTAAAATCCTGGCACACCTTCCAGGTGGTCCCTGAGTCATTTAACAGCACTGACAGCAGTTCAGCTGTCGGTGTAGCAGGAGCCTCCCCTCTCAGTGCTTTCCTGACCTACATCTACAGTATGTTCTCATTATCTCAGACTCCTGTGGTAAACTGTTTTTATTCTCCTGAAGGGTTTTTATGCTTGTTTTGAGTCAGCAATGTTCCATCCTTTATGACATACTCTCCTTTCTTCTACTCCCCAATGCTCACACGTGGAAATCTAGTGATTGGAAAGTACAGCCTTCGCCATGACACAGGTATGTTTTTATTTAGCTGATGTATGATTCAAAATAAAAAATAAAAACTCATTAAAATAGAATACTTAATTGTTAATCTAATGAACAGTTTGAAACACTTGTTTCATTCTGGATTCAATAACAAAGCTAACATGTAGCTCTCATCTGAACAGTTCTGCGAGATACTCTGAACAGGAAATTCTCTGTGGCCTTCTCCATCATCGGCATGTTCTCGTCTCACGCCGTCAGCACGCTCAGCATTTTCTTCTGTGCTGAAATCACCCCGACTGTCATCAGGTGAGGCTGCATGGCCATAAATAACCCAGAGTACAAAATGGTTGAACATGTTTATTTCATGTACTGTAAAGTAAATATTATATTGCTTATTACATAAATTTTAGGTCAAATTGCTTGTTGGAAAGTTGCTAAATTGCTCCATCTTGTGGTGGAGTTATAAGTTGCAGGTGTGATGCCATAGAGTTCAGTTTAGGGATTTTTTTTTTTTTTTAACCGATATCTGATATACCGATATAGTCCAACTTTTAATATCCAATATAAAACGATAGTGATATATGCAGAAAACTGAGATTGTATCAATCAAATTTTGAGAGATACAGCTATATTCTGCTCCGAGAGCAAAGATATCAAAACAGCCTTAAAGTTGTACTTCCATGGTCATTTCATTAATATTTCTGTGTTCTCCATTATTATTGAATGCATTCTGCATCGTTTCTGTTTAAAAAAACCTTCTGGTATCTTTGTATCCAGCTGTATTTGTATACTAGAAGAGAGGCTTGTGGTCCAACGTCAGGCTTTTCCGGGTCCTTCTCATGAATTTCCGTCTGATTGGCTGCCTGCCATCAGTGTATGAAGGAAGCTCCGCCCTCCGCTCTTATTTCGCTACAGACAGGAAATAGAGCCGACAAACAAGTTTGTTCCGTCATGCTAACAAACAGTTAGCTAATTAGCTTCTCAACTCTGAAGCTACAGTCGTGCTGTCTCCACTTCTAGTGAGTAGTGGAGGGTTACCTGCCTTCCAATGGACAGATAGAAACCCCACGTGGGATACGCTATTTGCAATGTTACGTAGAAGTGCAAGGCTGTTCCCGATTCGCTCTTTTCTTCGTATTGTTTCTCTGATGAGGAAGCACAGCCGACTGGGGGGAACGCAACGCTAGCAAGTCAGCATGTGTAAGTAAACAAGGGGAATCCCTCCGTATTTCAGAAGGAGCAAGTTAAATGGGTTTTCAGTGGAAGGAGGCCTTTAAAGAATAACTTAACTTTTTTCCAACCTGGACCTTACTTCTAGGAGTTTATACGTGCTTTACTAACTGGTAAAATTTCTGTATCCCTTTCCTTTGGACGATATTTAGATTAAGTTGTCTTGGCGTATATCCATACAATGGGAGTAAAGGGGGTACCATGAATGGGCCTCTTTATCTGCAGAAAAACTTAATTTCACCAATACTTTAAGTAGAATGAACGAGCAAACGAGTACTACTGGAGTAATGAGAAGAAATTGCGCTCCAACTTGTAATTCCTTGAGGGAGAGCCTTGCCCAACTTGTATGTTTGTAAAAAATGAAAAAAAAAGGAGTTTATTGGCTCACATGATTTGATGTGAGAAAAAAAGAAAAGAAAGTAGCCTTAACTCAGCCAGAGAAGCTCGTTTTGGACATCTGGCCGCCAGATATCCGAAACTAGCAGGTATTAGCCAACATGTGGCTAATTCTAATGTTTCTGACAACTTGGTAACTTAAGCCCGGCACACATGGTGCGATGCGATTTTATGGCCGTTTTTGAGACAATTTTCCAGTCGTGCAGCAATTTTAGAGATTGGACCAATTCTTCGTGTGTTGTGCGAGGCGACACGAGAAGCGATTGGCACCTCATGATGAGCTCCCGTTCAGAAATCGGGGGTCGCAAGAAAATCAAATCTGTTTGATATCTTGGTTGTCGCGTGTGAGTGAATCGCATGTTGAAGCGGTGCCACAACCAGACTAAGAACTCTTTCCTCTGAGATTTTCACATTTCGCATTCGCGAAAACAAAAGTAAACCGGAGGCAGCATGGCGACCCGCCGTGTCATTTGGATGGAGTTGTTGTTGTAGAACCGACAGACCGTACAGCCCACGTCTGGTCAGCCAATTCCTCCTCCACAGACGACGTTGTCGCCTTTTCTTTTAGCCAAATTCTTAACAAAGAAGAGCTCAAATCGCCAAGGCAGCTCGGTTTTTTGGGCGATAGCATACTATGACAACAACAACTAGCTGTTGTTGTCATCTTCTTCTTCTTCTATTAGCCTACTTGTACTTATTGCATTGCATGTCAGGATTGTTCATGACACCAACCTGTCTTTGAGGACGTAGAGTGTGAGTAGTCCGATCGCATCTGAGCGTTGGTTCGTACAGGACTTAGATTGCAAGCTGTGAACTTTTGAACTCTGCGACTGATTCACACAATTTGAGTTGGAGCTGCGAGCAACAATTGAAAATATCGCAGTGTATCTCAGGCTTAAACCAACAACTTAAAACCAGACATATTATCAGCAGCTTCAAAGCAAGTCAGTCTGTAGCAGCAGCAGCTGCACCGTGGTCACATGACTCTGAAAGGAATGCTGGGATATGAAGTTCTTCCACAATAACAGACTTTTCTACATGCTGGAGTGGTGCTAATGGAGCAAAATCTCGTGAGATTTTGTCAGTAGAAATATCGGTACAAAATCCAATACCGATATTTTCATGCGATATCGGACAATATTATCGGTAGGCGGATTATATTGGACCTCTAGCTTCAACCCCTGAGGAGCTGCTTTGTGACCAACCGTGGTTTCCTTCTGTGCAGGGGTGGTGGTCTGGGTCTGGTCCTGGCTAGCGCCGGCTTTGGCATGCTAACAGCCCCCATCATGGAGCTCCACAACCAGAAGGGCTACTTCCTGCATCATGTGATCTTCGCCTGCTGCACCCTGCTGTGCATCATCTGCCTGCTGCTGCTGCCGGAGCCGCGGGGTCAGCCCCTGCCCGAGAGCCTGGCCGACGGGGAGACCTTCACCCGCCAGACCCTGCTCCACCCCGGAGAGCAGCACCTCCTCCTCGCCAAATGTGACAGGGACTACTCCCGTGTCCATGACACGCCGTTACACCTCACAACCACCGGGGGCGCGACGGTGGCCGCGGCCACCGCTCTGGCAGCGGTGCCTGCCTCGTACGCGCTCGCCACCGGTGGGGAGGTGATCGGAAATCGTGCCATTGCAAACGGGGTGTGAGCATCAAAGCAATAGTCTACTGCGCCGCTGCACCGACAAACTGAGCGGTCGCTGAACTTCTGCACAAAACTTTCAAGGGAAAAAATGTTCGGACGAACCAGATGAACTCTCGTAGTGAGGTTTGACATGATGGCAGTAGTAAATCTGTATTCTCTAGTGACAATGATTCATTCAGGAGTTGCCAAAAAATATTGTACTGGACCAAGTTAATCTGTGTTAAATGCGAGCGTCTGTGGTGGTGTTGGTGGGTTTCTCGTGCTTCCGCCTGCCCTGTCGGGAGGAAGCAGGCAGACAGGGAAAGGTCAGCAGATTAACTTCATGTGCTCTGTGAGTTTTCTGTTTGTAGTTTGGACTTGTTGGAACAGGATTTCACAGCATCTTAAAACTCTTCGTATGTTTTTTTGCACTAAATGTCAAAGACACAATCAAGTGTTTGTGATTTTTAGCCAACGTGATGTGGAAATCCAGGGTTTGGCTAAACCACTACCACTATATTTTTGCATGAAAGGGCACAAATTGTTTTACATTATTCTTATTTTTCCTTCTCCATCTGTGGTCTCTAATAGAAGTCACTTTATCCTCAGAGGTGAAGTCAGTGTAGACACTGATTTTTTTTTAGCATTACTGTTGCGGGCGTATGATGGCCGTCAGGTGTGAACAGCCGGAGACCTCAGCAGACTTTACCTGTAGCGTTTAGAGACTCCTAATGAAACAAACCTGAGAGCTGATTGGACATTACAGCGACCTGTTCAGTCTTATGATGCATCTCAGCATTTCAATGGCTTTATTGCGATGGCTCTGTTCTTTTAACAAAACAGAGAAAATACCATGTAATTAAAGAAATCTAGTATTTATTTTGTAATGCTGCCAAGGGCAATTTTGTTGCTTTAAATACCTCCTTAATTAGCAAATATTTCCACTCCAGTTTTCACTCCGTGTTCTCTGTACTGTGGTAAATGTCGTACTCCTGCTCCTCAGATCTGTAACTCTAGCCAGAAAGCACAATATTTCACTTTTTTAAGTGTGTGAAGATTAGAATAGAGCAGCGTAGACCTGGCCTAGTTGTGACTAGTGTACATTTATACAGTATTCCTTAGGACAGAAACGTAAGGTGTGTGTACACGTGTGCCATTCATTCATAATGTATGGACCATAAGCTTCATAGACTTGGAAGCACAACACATAGAAACCATCTCATGAATCATTTCTTTGCAAACCTACCGCAGGTCCAGGCATCCTCAGTTTTACAAAACCATTTCTACTCCATTGCACATGTGTTAAACATGCTGTATGGTTTCCCAGTTTGTATCTTTTCAATGGTTAAAACACAAAAAAGGAAGAAAAAACTCAACCACTAATGCTGTTTTCTAAGTGTTATTTTTTTAATAAGATGCATTTGTACAAAAAGCCATAGGCCTACATGTTTTGATAATAAACCACTTAATTTATTATATCAATAAAAGAACACTAAATATGTTGTTTTTTTTTCTGTGTCTCTGTTATTGTGTTGGTTATAATGTGATGATGAGGATGAGGTCATTCCTCCAAGTCCGAGGTGTTTAAAAGTGCTCAGGATGAAGCTCCAGCTCCTTTTTGATCCTGTTCTCCACCAGCAGACTGAGGCTGGAGTCCGTCATCGGAAGACTGTAGCTCACAAATACTTGCTTTTTGGTCCTTTTTGCTGCAAAACAGAAAAAAATAGTTCAGAAAAAACACTAAATAGTTTACCGACTGCTCTGTATTCTGGTTGAAGGTCTGTGTTTAGGTATAATGACTTCAATCATGATTTTCCTAAACCTTTCCCTGTTCTTTTAAGGCATTTCATATAATAGATGGTGAAAGATTACTTTTATAATAATGTATGCTGCATCAGGAGTGCATTTTTCTGCATAAATACTCTTTGCATTTCTGTTCTTTTACATTACTTTTGGGTTTGTATACAGCAGTTAATGGTGACCTTCGATGCAAAGCTATGAAAAATGTGCATATCCTTATCAGGGTTTTCCCAATTCGGTCCTACGAAGGCTGCAATCCTGCAGAATTTCAATGTGTCCCTCCTTAAACACACCAAACTCAATTTAACGAGCCTGAACATCATTGGCTGTTAAAACCGTTTAAATTGGGTCAAACATGTTTGAGCAGGGACACATTGAAGACCTGCAGGATTGCGGCCTGTGTAGGACCAAATTTGGGAATCCTGGTTTTAGAGCAAGGCTACTCAATCTAGTCCTGTAGGTTTTCAATGTTTCCCTGCTACAACACATCTGACTCATAATAAATGGATCCAACAGCCGATTAAGTTTTGCGCAATGACTCGTTAGTTTGAGTGTTGGAACTTTACAGAAAACCTTCCAACGCTGCAGCAGCTTTTAGGGAGATCATGTGGAAGTGGGAAAGATTTTTTTATGTCTTTAAATACTGGACAAAACAGAAAACGGGTACAGTGGGTCTCAAAAGTTTACACACCCTCTCATTAAAGAAAAGGCTAAATTCACAACAGCAATTCAAATAAACTGAAAAACACAAATAAATAAAAATTTGCTAAATTATAATTTAGTAAAATAAAACATTGATTTTGAATTATAGTTTAAAAAAAAAAAAAAAAAAAAACTGTCCCAAACAAATTAAAGCACCTTGCTCATGAACGGTGGACCAGCATACCTGTCAACAGGTGCAGACGTATGATTGGACGTAACAGAAAACACTTGATTGCAGCGATTGTCTCAAAGTGTTGCTCAACATTTTTGTTCAGGAGCCCCACCATGCTTGTTTACTTGTTTTATTTTTTGTTTGTTTTAAATATTTCTGTTGAACCACAATTCAAAATCAATGTCATGATTTTCATAATTAAAAAAAAAAAAAAACTTTTGTCAATTTCAACTTATTTCACTGACAGCTGATTTTTTTCCTTGTTTAATAGGAGGGTGTCTAAACATAGAATAAAAAAATGTTTTTGAAGGTGTTTATAACTATTACACCATTAAGAATGGGGGAAGAATGACAGAAAAACTATAATGGTAATAAGAAAAAAAAAAAAAGAATGACCGCTTTAATAAAATAAAAATAAAAAAATGTTTCTGACCAGCTAAAATTGGAGCAAATAAAGAGACTGGAGTTGAAGTACATGTACAATTTAATCACTATCAACAAGAATGAGTTTCACTATTACTTCATGAGGTTATATAATTCAGACTCATCTGGCTACATTTAATCTGCCGACATGTTTTCACCTCGAAGCGTTGCCTAACACAAGTTTCAAATCTGCAAATTGAATGTGATATGAAAGGAAAATTGCAGGTAAGCTGCCTCAATTATAAAGATGACAATGTAGAAATGTGGTTTGCTGCTTTAATATCCACAGAAGAAAATCACTGAGCAGCTTGCAGAGCTTTCTAACCAGTTAACACAGCAGACATGCTGCAGGAGTTAACTTGTGCTGTACATTACCTAATCTCTGGGCCAAGGAATTTGCAGCAGTGTTGGACGGGTCTCCCATCACTAACGTTGATAATGGCATTGAATCCTGTAGAAAACAAGTTATAAAAGAACTTTAGCCTCCAGCTGCAAGTAAATTAACCAGAGAAACACAAATATCTCCATATTTATTTCAATAAAATAGATTAATGAACAGAATTTGTTAGGAGGTTTAAACTTATAGATGTAGAAACGGCCATGGTATATTTAATTTGTTCACAAACCAGTGTGAAATAAAAATAAACGATGCCCAATCACGGTCGAGTACAAGACTTACTTGTCTTCCTTTGTGGGACTGAATCTAAACAAAATGAAGATTTTATTCTATCCACTAACATTTAATCCATGTTACAGTTTTAAGTAAGTTAAATATCCAGTGGTTTCAAACTTAAACTTTAAGACTCATGCAACAGTTTTCCCCCATGATGCTTCTCAGCAGCAGCGTTCCCTCCTTTATAATTCTTCATATGTCCTGTATGCTTGAATAAAAACTTCTCCCCTCCAAATTGGTTGAAATAACTAGGTTTTTCTCAGTAGTTGCCATGGTCAATCCAGATATCAGGGCTCCATTGATGATGGCTTTTTTATTGTGGTTGGGTAAAGCAACACAATGTTGGTTAAACCCATAGTTATTCATGTAGATCAAACTAAATTAATCCAAGTTTCTGACTAGACTCAGAGATAGCTGAACCTCTTTTGTGGAAAAAGTTCGTTTTTCCTAAACAAGATACGGTATTGTAAAAAAAAAAAAAAAAAAAAAAATTAAAAAGGAAAAAAATTAAATTTTGTTTCTTCCTGCTGTTTTTCTTGATTAATTAGATCATTTGTCAACATGAACGACTTTCCTCTGCAAAAACCTGACTAGAGATGATGCAGGGGGCCAGAAGTCATCTAAATAAATGTGAAGCAAACTGTAAATGTTTTCATCAACACTTGGTTACATGTGATCCTGCTCGAAGGGAAAATCCTGATTTGATCCAAATCATGAGTTTTATCAATATTTATTTAGCATTTTTGGCCGTTTATTTTGCACAGTCATCATCTCTGGTGGTTTTCTGACTTTTTCCATCCTTTCCCTGTAATATAACAGTTTATGGTATGCATTAGGCTAATGATGTGATCTTATATTGAATGCTCCACGATAATAAGGAACATGGTAGTATTTATTTAGAATATAAATGTACAATGCATGTACTCACTAACACCTGCGCCTAATCCAAAAAATCTGAACCGAAAACTGTTTATTGTAAAAGGAAATTGTTTCTGATTGACTAAACTTAAAATAAATGTAACTTAGAATTAAAATGTATCTACATAAAATTATTTTGATGAATCATAGCTTTTTCTTTCGGTTTTATTTCATTTTATTTTCTTTTTGTCCAATCCAGTGTAACACTCCTCCATACCACATTTTTGCGTATGAGACAAACGCTCGTGAACTGATTTAGTGGAGCTGCACTCACATATTTGCTGCTCATAGAAACGGCCAGGTTTGACAGAACCGGAGCCGAACCGACCCAGAGGAAAAACCCGCCATTCAGCTTCATCACGTGGAAATGGATCGCCTGCTCCATAATCTTCTCGGAGAAGTTATAAAGCGAAATGCCACCAGATCCCGCTCCGTTTCGTGCTTCGTTCATTTTGAAGCAGGCAGTGTTGTAAACATTTAAAACTCGTGCTAGCTGTGAACTGCTGCGGTTACTTCCTGGTTAGAGAAAAATGGCAGACAGAAGGAATCGATGCTCGATGCTATCGATTGTAGCGATAGCAAAATTCTAGATGGACGTGATTTCAGTTCGCACAATAACATAACACACACAACACAATATACACAACCTAACATTCATATAAAGAATGAAAAAAATCATAAAAATAATGAAAACGAACAAAATAAAAACAAAAAATATATGTAGGCTTTGTGCAAGCTGTATCTGAATGATGTCTCTGTAATACTGAACTTTAGCACATGAAATTTACTGTTCATGTCATTTTTTTCATTTCTTAAAATTTCCTTTTGGGATTAACATACTGATACACAGTGGTTTTAATAGGTGTTCAAGTCCAACCTAAATCTGATCATCGTCTTATCTGTTGTACATAATGTACAACAGCATGTGATGAAGCAACTGAACGGAAAAAAAAACAGTTCAGGAAGAGGTGGAGCAACACTAAATACAAGTTAGTTTCCTGAAATGAAAGTAAAAGTAAGTCAGATCAGAGCTGCAGTCGAAGCAAATCTCCGTGTTTCTGTCTGAAGAAAAATAAAGAGTTCATCTGTTCTTTTTCAACAACTGACTCCAGTACTGGTGAGTACAGATGATCATTTTTACTGTTTCAACCAGCAGCAAACGGAGAGCTTCAGTTAAACTGGAAGTTTCACTCATCAGATAAACTGGATGATGGTGAAACTTCAGGATCACATAGAAGTGAAATGTTAAACAATAATGAATAGATGTCTTTTTAAATGTCGTTTTTCTGACTCCTCAGAGGTCAGACATGTCTGCTGGCAGCAACCAGAGATCTGAGGATCAGTTTCTGTGCTCCATCTGTCTGCATGTGTTCACTGATCCAGTCACTACACCATGTGGACACAACTTCTGCAAGAACTGCATCACCCAACACTGGGATGTTAACCCTCCGTACAAGTGTCCTTTGTGTACAGAGATGTTTCCCTCCAGACCTCAGCTGAAGGTCAACACCTTCATCAGAGAGATGGTTGATCAGTTCAGACATGAAGCTCAGCAGAAAGCCAGCAGCAGCAGATCAGAGCAACAAGCTGCAGAACCAGGAGAAGTTCTCTGTGACGCCTGCACTGGAACCAAACTGAAGGCCCTGAAGTCCTGCCTGGTGTGTTTGGCCTCCTACTGTCAGACTCACCTGGAGCCTCATCACACATCTTCACGTCTGAGAAAACATCAGCTGATGGAGCCTGTGGAGAACCTGGAGGACAGGATGTGCAGGAAGCACGATAAACCTCTGGAGCTGTTCTGTAAGACCGACCAGACATGTGTCTGCTCGCTCTGCCCTGTTTTAGACCACAAGAATCATGAGTTTGCTCCTCTGAGAGAAGAATATGAAGGAAAGAAGGCAGAGCTGGAGAAGATGGAGGCTGAAACCCAGCAGATGATCCAGGAGAGACGACTGAAGATTCAGGAGCTCAAAGAGTCGGTGAAGATCAGTGCTGATGCTGCAGACAGAGAGACAGCAGAAGCTGTTCAGGTCTTCACTGCTCTGATGGAGGCTGTTCAGAGACGCCTGGAGGAGCTCAGAGAGGAGATCCAAGACAAACAGAAAACTGCAGAGAAACAGGCTGAAGACTTCATCAAAGATCTGGAACAGGAAATCTCTGAGCTGAGGAAGAGGAGCTCTGAGCTGGAGCAGCTCTCACGCTCTGAAGACCACCTCCACCTCCTCCAAAGCTTCTCCTCCCTGAAAGCTGCTCCACCCACCAAGACCTGGACGGAGGTCAGAGTCCGCCCTCCATCGTATGAGGGGACTGTGGTGAGAGCTGTGTCTCAGCTGGAGGAGACGCTCAGGAAACAGATGAAGATGATGATGGTGGAGGCTGAGCTGAAGAAGGTCCAGCAGTATGCAGTGGACGTTACTCTGGATCCTCGTACAGCTCATCCATACCTGGTCCTGTCTGATGATGGAAAACAAGTTCACTGTGGTGATGTGGGGAAGAATCTTCCAGATAATCCAGAGAGATTTTCACCTTGTCCCTGTGTTTTAGGAAATCAGAGTTTCTCTTCAGGCAGATTTTACTTTGAGGTTCAGGTTAAAGGAAAAACTAAGTGGGATTTAGGAGTCGCCAGAGAGTCCATCAATAGGAAGGGAAGCATCACACTGAGACCTCAGGAAGGTTACTGGACTGTGTTGTTGAGAAATGGAAATGATTACAAAGGTAATGCTGATCCTACAGTCCGTCTCCATCTTCAGTCTGCTCCTGAGAAGGTGGGGGTGTTTGTGGACTATGAGGAGGGTCTGGTCTCCTTTTATGATGTAGATGCTGCAGCTCTGATCTTCTCCTTTACTGGCTGCTGCTTCACTGACAAACTCTACCCGTACTTCTGTCCCTGTAATAATGATGGAGGTGAAAACTCAGCTCCTCTGATCATCTGTCCTGTCAGTCAAACTGATGGTTTTTCTAAAGAAGCTCCGTGAACAGTGAATCTGTTTCTTCACCAGTGCAGTGTTGCCAGGTGGGAAATATAGAATTATCGTACCAGATACTCAAAATTATCGTATTGTGAGGGAAATTATCGTACACCCGTCAAAAGTAATATAACAACCCCACTGATGCGTGAAAAATTGTCACTCTAGTGTTTAAAAGCGCTCACAGGCACTCGTGACTTCGCTGCGCCAGTACGGAATGGGTTAACGGCGTCATAATATCAGCTATAATCTACACAGATTATACTGTATCTATCTATGTAGGGTTTATGAAGTTTTATATAAATTTTCATGACATACCTTTAACAGCGACCACCAAACGTGAGTGAGCCTGACTCGCTTGGCATGATGTCACAGGTAGACAGATTATTACAGGCTGGTAAATATTCTGACCACTAAACATAACTTATATTGATACTCAGTCTTAAGGCCTTTTCACACTATAGGACCGATGCGAATAAACGGCACGAAATTGCGAATAATTCGGAGGAGAAATTTCGGCGCATATACACACCTGCTCCGGCGCGAAATTACGAAGATGCAAGAACAAACTCGCATTTGTTATTCCAGAGGAACGTGAGCACATGCAGCAGTGACGGAGGGAGAGACGGCTGCAGGGAAACTTCTGGATGCTGAAAACAGCTGATCTCACCGTGGAGACGCCAGATGTGGATTTTAAATATAACATATGAAGCGAATAACCTCAAATGGCTACAAAATGTAGGGAAAACGGTACTTTGATACCCGGACCAAGATGCTGCGCAGCTCTGGCATCGTTCGTCCACAGTAGTTATTAACTGAGCTGTGACTGGTCCAAGATGGTGGCCACGTTTCTCGCGCTCCATCATTAAACCGGCTTCGATACGCTTGGCATTTATGTCCCCCTCTTCCTTCGTGCTGTTTGGTTTTGAATCTCGCTCACCTTCCTGTCTCAGCGTCTCCTGGGGCGGGTGCAGCTTACCATGTAGCCAATCAACACATGGACGTCACTCGCATCTTACGCTCAGCAACGCATGATTGGCTTGTAACATGTCACATGGGAACTGATGCCTTCAGGGTTCACAAAAAAAATTCACCAGCCGACACTTTTGCTCACATTAATATGAAATTGTCAAATTATCGTACATTTGCCCTTTTTTAGGATTATTGATCGTACATTATACAGAGGGCCGAATTATCATACAAATACAATAATTGTCGTACACCTGGCAAATGTACTGGTGGACAGATGAGTTTGTAAATGTCACCAGTTCAGTTCACATCTGGATTTTTCTGCAGCTCATTCCACTTCTGTCTGTCTCCACGTTTCTTCTTTCTCTTCACTGTCCGTGTCAAATAAACCAAAATCTGATTATTCCTGCATGATGGATGAGATCATTGTAATATAAAGAATGTTTTATGTGTTGTTTTCTTCTTTAATGTGTCCCACTGTTGGTTGATTCTTCACTCTGTGACTCTGTCATCACTAACAGGAAGTTAAGAGTTCTCAACAAGTTCAGGTGTTTTAAAGCAACACTGAATTAAATGTTTTTTTTTTTCTGCCATTAAACATTTATATTGTTCATTTATTCTGGTATAGAAATCAAATGTCTGAAAGAAATCCCTGAAAACTTCAAATTAACACAACACTGATGTCCATGATGAGTGTAAATAAGTTTCTGATCAGAAGTGTGACTGTGATTCATATTGATCATCAATAAAAAGACAAATTAAAGACCAAGAAGGTTTTCTGTGTGGAAGTGGGGATTGCATCATATTGTTGAAAAGTCCAGATTCTTGCACTGAATTCAAAGCAATAACCAGATCATCTGCTGCAGTAGTGTCATATCGCATCAGCAGAATCACTGAAACATGATTTAAAGAACTTTTTTATTTTTTTTTTCTCCCTCTCTTCCCTTTTTTCTTATAATAAAAATATAAAATAAATATAAATATTAAGATTTTTTAATGAGATTATTAAAAAGAAAAAAATGATAAAAAAAAAAATATAGATAACAGATATAGATAAGAGAGATAATATAATCTAAAATGAAGGTAGATAGGAAAAATAAATTAAATAAAAGAAGGAAGAAAAATCTAGAAAATAAAGCAGAAAGCTCAGATAACTAACAAACAAGACTTAAACTAAAAAACAGATTGCGCCCAAACTGAGACACTACAAAAACCTACAGACCATGACATCATCAATGAGTCTGTTAGAAACCTGAAAACCAGCAGAGACCAGAAGAAACCTTTGATGTAGTTCCTCAATGTGTCCACCAGGGGGCAGCAGGACAACAACTATCAGGAAAATACATTTCCTCCAGAAACTTCAACTTCCTGTCATTCAGTTCAAGGGAAAAAACATTAAAAGGACAAAATGAGGCTGCAGAACTTTACACAATAAAATATGAGTGTAAATGAAGCTGGGACTGAACAGAGGTGAAGTAAAGACTTAATCCTGACTGATCTCCCTGCATTTTACATCCATCCTTGTATCACCTGGTCTGCACACACTGATGATGTCGTGGTCAAAGTGGGTAAGGACATAGCCATGATCAGGAAATGTGTTGCATACATGCCCATACTGGTCGTTAAGCATGTGGTACAATCTCTTGTCTTGTCTTGTCCCACCAGAGTATTGTCCAGTCATATGGTCGTCTGCATCACAAAGAGAGCTTCAAAATATTCAAGTGTCTCAGGATAGGACTGCTGACGGTGCTTCAGTGCTCATAAACCAGTGTGGTTCTAACACATCATGGTTTACAGTCAGTAACAGAACTCATTTACAGCTCAGCTTATTCATTTAGAATGCATTATTAGCAGAGAAATTAACCTGAACTGAACTGTTTTTTTAACATAAAAATGTACTTTAGTTATAAATATTTTGTGAAAATTGTCATTTACAACAGGTTTTTTTTCCCAGATTGAAAAAATAAATAAATCAGTTCAATTTCCATCCATCCATCCATCCATCCATCCATCCATCCATCCATCCATCCATCCATCCATCCATCCATCCATCCATCCATCCAACTGATTAATCCAGGTGTGCCTGACCTCAGCAACTGACCACACACACCTGGATTAATCCATTTGTCCAATAATGAAAGACAGAAAACAAAGGAGCTACCTTACATTCGGGAAGTAGTGGAGTTGTGCATAGAGCCCATAAATCTGACAGAATGAACCACCAGAAAAAGCAGAGCTGTGGAGGAATTTGTTATAAAGCATCAGAAATCTCTGAGGACTTCTTCCACAGAGCACTTTGTTGTAATTAATCCACCTGATGCAAAATCATTGTTCAACCCTGACATTTAAGTAATTCTCTGTTAAAAAAGATTTTATTAATAAAGATGACAGCAGAGGAAAATGTTCTTGGTCCCAAAACAAAGGGAACATATTGCGTTATATCTTACCAGATGCAGTTTACGGAAATTTTTTGTTCACCTGCAGTTTTATGATGATTGAATCGATGAGCAGAATATTTGTCTGACTAACACGTCTAAATTTAAATGATTGAACATATCAAAGTTATTTGGTTGACTTCTAGAATCCACTGATGAATTTGTAAAATGCAATGTTTAATATCAATGTGATGTGTTATCAGCTGTGAAATATTTGGCCCACCCTTCTTCAACAAGAGGACAGGTTTGCTTCTTTGGCTGTTCTGTTGTAGTTCTTTGTGTTTTCTATAGAACGGAGGTCTGCAGGAAACACAAAAAAAAAAATCTTATATTTTTTTTTTTTTTTTTTAAAAAAAACCCCAAAAAAAAAAAAAAAAAAAAAATTAAAAAAAAAAAAAAAAAAAAAAAAAAAATAATAAAAAAAAAAAAAAAAAAAAAAAACAAAAAATAAAAATCCAAAACTATTATAACCTTGAGCAGAGGCTGTACGACGTACAAGACAGGCTAAAAGATGACAGCTGCAAAGATGTCTATGAGCCAGTTATAATCACTTTTCAATCTTAAAGCTGATTAAGAAATATTTATGATTGAACATGTTGAAAAACAAGCTGAAATTTTTTGTTGTTGATGAACTAAAAACATAAAAAATGTTTACAAAGAAGGTTGTTTTGTGTTTGTCTAATCATTTCTACTCACACAAAGTTCAGGATATTCAACCATCAGGTAAAATTCACAGAAAATGTGAAATGTTGATGCTATTTACATTATATGATGGATGTGGGACATTTCAGTCGAGTCACGTGATGGTAATTCCCTCATCTGAAACTATTTAGTCACTCTAGTGAGTTTAAATAGAAGCTGTCATTGAACCAGGAGATACAGCACCTCCATTCAAGGTTCACATGCTTCTTTTGTTTCCTGGTTAAACATCTCATTGGAGAAGAGCATGTTATAGAACAAGTACTTCAACATTGAACTGTTGCACTTGTGCATCCAGACATTTAGAGGTCAAACTGAATTCACCTGCAAAGGTTATGGTGGGTTTCAGGCTCATTTTGACCAACTGGAAGGAAAAAAGTAATCATGAGTCCCGATGAGAAATCAGACTGGAGTTATGCAGCATGTCCTGCAGAGTTTTAGAAGGAATGTTTCAGGTGTGAGGGGAAAGTAACTGAACTAAATGGTTACAGAGGTCTTTGGTCTTTTGCATGTAAACTGTATCCGGTGTCTGACTTTGCTACAGACAGTCTGGTCTCTTGATCAACTCTTTGAGTTGTAAATCAGTCTTGCAAGAACGATGGCTTAACTAGATTTTCTCAGACACAAGTACTTCTTCTAATAAATAAAGTAAAACAGTTAAATTTCCTCCACATTCCTGACATTGTTAGTGTAAACTGCTGGTTGAACATAGAAAAACCTGCATACGGTAGAATTTGGACAAATACAGAACGATGCTCTAACTACTATCATTACTTTTATAAACATTATTTAAGACGACGAGGACTCAATCATGTAAATGTAAGGCAAATTATAAAAAAGCAGGAGAGAGTTTTTTTTTTTTTCATGTCCACCCCAGGAATTACTCTGTAATTTTACAAGGTTTTTTTTCTTTTTATTGTCTCCAGCCAATGATGAAATAGGATTTTCACCCCTGACAACCAAATATCTGCCCAGAAGACGGCAGAAAAGGCCACAGCCAAAGCACCCTGGAGTCATGAAGCACAGTCCTCTTGTCTCTTGTACATACAATACAACAGTATATGATAAAACACCTGCAGAGCAAAAAACAAACCCAGTTCAGGAAGAGGTGGAGAAACACGGAAAACAAGTTTAACTAGTTTCATGAAATGAAAGTTAAACTTAGTCAGATCAGAGCTGCAGTCGAAGCAAATCTCTGTGTTTCTGTCTGAAGAAAAATAAAGAGTTCATCTGTTCTTTTTCAACAACTGACTCCAGTACTGGTGAGTACAGCTGATCATTTTTACTGTTTCAACCAGCAGCAAACAGAGAGCTTCAGTTAAACTGGAAGTTTCACTCATCAGATAAACTGGATGATGGAGAAACTTCAGGATCACATGGAAGTGAAATGTTGAACAATAATGAATAGATGTCTTTTTAAATGTGGTTTTTCTGACTCCTCAGAGGTCAGACATGTCTGCTGGCAGCAACCAGAGATCTGAGGATCAGTTTCTGTGCTCCATCTGTCTGCATGTGTTCACTGATCCAGTCACCACACCATGTGGACACAACTTCTGCAAGAACTGCATCACCCAACACTGGGATGTTAACCATCTGTACAAGTGTCCTTTGTGTAAAGAGATGTTTCCCTCCAGACCTCAGCTGAAGGTCAACACCTTCATCAGAGAGATGGTTGATCAGTTCAGACATGAAGCTCAGCAGAAAGCCAGCAGCAGCAGATCAGAGCAACAAGCTGCCGAACCAGGAGAAGTTCCCTGTGACGTCTGCACTGGAACCAAACTGAAGGCCCTGAAGTCCTGCCTGGTGTGTTTGGCCTCCTACTGTCAGACTCACCTGGAGCCTCATCACACATCTTCACGTCTGAGAAGACATCAGCTGATGGAGCCTGTGGAGAACCTGGAGGACAGGATGTGCAGGAAGCACGATAAACCTCTGGAGCTGTTCTGTAAGACCGACCAGACATGTGTCTGCATGCTCTGCTCTGTTTTAGACCACAAGACTCATGAGTTTGTTCCTCTGAGAGAAGAATATGAAGGAAAGAAGGCAGAGCTGGAGAAGATGGAGGCTGAAACTCAGCAGATGATCCAGAAGAGACGACTGAAGATTCAGGAGCTCAAAGAGTCGGTGAAGATCAGTGCTGATGCTGCAGACAGAGAGACAGCAGAAGCTGTTCAGGTCTTCACTGCTCTGATGGAGGCTGTTCAGAGACGTCTGGAGGAGCTCAGAGAGGAGATCCAAGACAAACAGAAAACTGCAGAGAAACAGGCTGAAGACTTCATCAAAGATCTGGAACAGGAAATCTCTGAGCTGAGGAAGAGGAGCTCTGAGCTGGAGCAGCTCTCACGCTCTGAAGACCACCTCCACCTCCTCCAAAGCTTCTCCTCCCTGAAAGCTGCTCCACCCACCAAGACCTGGACGGAGGTCAGAGTCCGTCCTCCATCATATGAGGGGACTGTGGTGAGAGCTGTGTCTCAGCTGGAGGAGACACTCAGGAAACAGATGAAGATGATGATGATGGAGGCTGAGCTGAAGAAGGTCCAGCAGTATGCAGTGGACGTTACTCTGGATCCTCGTACAGCTCATCCATACCTGGTCCTGTCTGATGATGGAAAACAAGTTCATGACGGTGATGTGGGGAAGAATCTTCCAGATAATCCAGAGAGATTTTCTAAGTGTGTCATGGTTTTAGGAAATCAGAGTTTCTCTTCAGGCAGATTTTACTTTGAGGTTCAGGTTAAAGGAAAAACTAACTGGGATTTAGGAGTCGCCAGAGAGTCCATCAACAGGAAGGGAAACATCACAGTGAGACCTCAGGATGGTTTCTGGACTGTGTGGTTGAGAAATGGAAATGAGTACGAAGCTAATGCTGATCCTCCAGTCCGTCTCCATCTTCAGTCTGCTCCTGAGAAGGTGGGGGTGTTTGTGGACTATGAGGAGGGTCTGGTCTCCTTTTATGATGTAGATGCTGCAGCTCTGATCTTCTCCTTTACTGGCTGCTGCTTCACTGACAAACTCTACCCGTACTTCTGTCCCTGTACTAATGATGGAGGTAAAAACTCAGCTCCTCTGATCATCTGTCCTGTCAATCAAACTGTCTGATAGATTTTCTAAAGAAGCTCCATGAACAGTGAATCTGTTTCTTCACCAGTTCCAGTCTGAGTTGTACTGGTGGACAGATGAGGTTGTAAATGTCACCAGTTCAGTTCACATCTGGATTATTCTGCAGCTCATTCCACTTCTGTCTGTCTCCACGTTTCTTCTTGCTTTCTCTTCACTGTCCGTGTCAAATAAACCAAAATCTGATTATTCCTGCATGAGGGATGAGATCATTGTTATAACGAATGTTGAGTTTTATGTGTTTTCTTCTGTAATGTGTCCCACTGTTGGTTGATTCTTCACTAACAGGAAGTTAAGAGGTCTCAACAAGTTCAGGTGTTTTAAAGCAACACTGAATTAAATGTTTTGTTTTTTTCTGCCATTCAACATTTATGTTGTTCATTTATTCTGGTACAGAAATCAAATGTCTGAAAGAAATCCCTGAAGACTTCATATTAACACGACACTGATGTTCATGATGAGTGTAAATAAGTTTCTGATCAGAAGTGTGACTGTGATTCATGTTGATCATCAATAAAAAGACAAATTAAAGACAAAGAGGGTTTTCTGTGTCCAGATTCTTACACTGAGTTAGAAGCAATAACCAGATCATCTGCTGCAGCAATGTCACATCACATCAGCAGAATCACTGAAACATGATTTAAAGAACTCGTTTTAATGGAAAACTGCAGCAAAATTTGGATTCTTCAAATCTCCACCAAGTTTCCACCGAGTGTTTCTGCAGAACTCTGAAGACAAAGAAAGATGCAATAAAACTCAGGTTATTGAATGGATGATGAACAAAAAGGTAAAGATGGTAAAACAGAGATCTAGAGGACAGATAAAGGTAACTGAGCTCATCCAGGATCAAAGGCAGGTAGCAAGGAAAAGTAAACTAAATAAAGGAAGGAAGCAAGATCTAGAAAATAAAGCAGAAAGCTCAGATAACTAACAAACAAAAGTTAAACTAAACCACAGAATGCACACAAACTGAGACACTACAAAAACCTACAGACCATGACATCATCAATGAGTCTGTTAGAAACCTGAAAACCAGCAGAGACCAGAAGAAACCTCTGATGCAGTTCCTCAATGTGTCCACCAGGGGGCAGCAGGACAACAACTATCAGGAAAATACATTTCCTCCAGAAACTTCAACTTCCTGTCATTCAGTTCAAGGGAAAAGACATTAAAAGGACAAAATGAGGCTGCAGAACTTTACACAATAAAATATGAGTGTAAATGAAGCTGGGACTGAACAGAGGTGAAGTAAAGACTTAATCCTGATTGATCTCCCTGCATTTTACATCCATCCTTGTATCACCTGGTCTGCACACACTGATGATGTCGTGGTCAAAGTGGGTAAGAACATAGCCATGATCAGGAAATGTGTTGCATACATGCCCATACTGGTCGTTAAGCATGTGGTACAATCTCTCGTCTTGTCCCACCACAGTATTGTCCAGTCATATGGTCGTCTGCATCACAGAGAGAGCTTCAAAACCTTCAGGTGTCTCAGGATAGGACTGCTGACGGTGCTTCAGTGCTCATAAACCAGTGTGGTTCTGACACGTCATGGTTTACAGTCAGTAACAGAATTCATTTACAGCTCAGCTTATTCATTTAGAATGCATCATTAACAGAGAAATCAACCTGAACTGAACTGTTTTTTAACATAAAAATGTGCTTTAGTTATAAATATTTTGTGAAAATTGTCATTTACAACAGGTTTTTTTTTTCCCAGATTAAAAAAATAAAATAAATCAGTTCAATTTCCATCCATTGATCCATCCATCCATCCAACTGATTAATCCAGGTGTGCCTGACCTCAGCAACTGACCACACACACCTGGATTAATCCATTTGTCCAATAATGAAAGACAAAAAACAAAGGAGCTACCTTACATTCAGGAAGTAGTGGAGTTGTGCATAGAGCCCATAAATCTGACAAAATGAGCCACCAGAAAAAGCAGAGCTGTGGAGGAATTTGTTATAAAGCATCAGAAATCTCTGAGGACTTCTTCCACAGAGCACTTTGTTGTAATTTATCTTAATCCACCTGATGTAAAATCATTGTTTAACCCTGACTTTTAAGTAATTCTCTGTTAAAAAAGATTTTATTAATAAAGATGACAGCAGAGGAAAATGTTCTTGGTTCCAAAACAAAGGGAACATATTGCGTTATATCTTACCAGATGCAGTTTACGGAAATTTTTTGTTCACCTGCAGTTTTATGATGATTGAATCGATGAGCAGAATATTTGTCTGACTAACACGTCTAAATTTAAATGATTGAACATATCAAAGTTATTTGGTTGACTTCTAGAATCCACTGATGAATTTGTAAAATGCAATGTCTAATATTAATGTGATGTGTTATCAGCTGTGAAATATTTGGCCCACCCTTCTTCAACAAGAGGACAGGTTTGCTTCTTTGGCTGTTCTGTTGTAGTTCTTTGTGTTTTCTAGAAAACGGAGATCTGCAAACCTGGAGAAAACAGCCAGGAAACAAAGCAGAGCAAGGTTATTATAGTTAACTAAAACTAACGAAAAAACTAAAACTAAAATTAAAAAATTTTTATTTAATATAAAAAAAAAAAAAAAAAAAAATATTAAAAAAAAAAATAATAATAAATATTTAATTTTTTTTTTTTTTAATTAACTAAAAATAATTAAAATAATTATAAAAAAATCCTCCTCTTTTTTTTTTTTTTTTTAATTAATTTAAAATAACTCCTTTTTTGTTTGTTTTATATTTTTTTTTTTTTTTTTTTTTTTTTTTTTTTTTCTTTTTTTTTCTTTTAATTTTTTTTTTTTTTTTTTTTTATACCCCACCAAAACCCCTATTTTTTTTTAAAAAAAAAACCCCCAAAAAAAAAAAAAAAAAAAAAAAAAAAAAAAAAAAAAAAAAAAAAAAAAAAATTTTCCAAAAAAAAAAAAAAAAAAAAAAAAAAAAATTTCTCAAAAAAAAAAAAAAAAAATTAAATTTTAAAAAAAAAAAAAAAAAAAAAAAAAAAAAAATAAAAAAAAAAAAAATTCCAAAAAATTTTAAACTTTTAAAAGAGGGTGTATACCATATAAAAGAGGCTAAAAGATGACAGCTGCAAAGATGTCTATGAGCCAGTTATAATCACTTTTCAATCTTCAAGCTGATTAAGAAATATTTATGATTGAACATGTTGAAAAACAAGCTGAGAATTTTTTTGTTGTTAGATGAACTAAAACATAAAAAATGTTTACAAAGAAGGTTGTTTTGTGTTTGTCTAATAATTTCTACTCACACAAAGTTCAGGATATTCAACCTTCAGGTAAAATTCACAGAAAATGTGAAATGTTGATGCTATTTACATTATATGATGAATGTGGGACATTTCAGTCGAGTCATGTGATGGTAATTCCCTCATCTGAAACTATTTAGTCACTCTAGTAAGTTTAAATAGAAGCTGTCATTGAACCAGGAGATACAGCACCTCCATTCAAGGTTCACATGCTTCTTTTGTTTCCTGGTTAAACATCTCATTGGAGAAGAGCATGTTATAGAACAAGTACTTCAACATTGAACTGTTGCACTTGTGCATCCAGACATTTAGAGGTCAAACTAAATTCACCTGCAAAGGTTATGGTGGGTTTCAGGCTCATTTTGACCAACTGGAAGGAAAAAAGTAATCATGAGTCCCGATGAGAAATCAGACTGGAGTTATGCAGCATGTCCTGCAGAGTTTTAGAAGGAATGTTTCAGGTGTGAGGGGAAAGTAACTGAACTAAATGGTTACAGAGGTCTTTGGTCTTTTGCATGTAAACTGTATCCGGTGTCTGACTTTGCTACAGACAGTCTGGTCTCTTGATCAACTCTTTGAGTTGTAAATCAGTCTTGCAAGAACGATGGCTTAACTAGATTTTTCTCAGACACAAGTACTTCTTCTAATAAATAAAGTAAAACAGTTAAATTTCCTCCACATTCCTGACATTGTTAGTGTAAACTGCTGGTTGAACATAGAAAAACCTGCATACGGTAGAATTTGGACAAATACAGAACAATGCTCTAACTACTATCATTACTTTTATAAACATAGACGACGAGGACTCGATCATGTAAATGTAAGGCAAATTATAAAAAAGCAGGAGAGAGTTTTTTTTTTTTCATGTCCACCCCAGGAATTACTCTGTAATTTTACAAGGTTTTTTTCTTTTTATTGTCTCCAGCCAATGATGAAATAGGATTTTCACCCCTGACAACCAAATATCTGCCCAGAAGACGGCAGAAAAGGCCACAGCCAAAGCACCCTGGAGTCATGAAGCACAGTCCTCTGGAGGCTGGAGACAGTCCTCTTATCTCTTGTACATACAATACAACAGTATATGATAAAACACCTGCAGAGCAAAAACAAACCCAGTTCAGGAAGAGGTGGAGAAACACGGAAAACAAGTTTAACTAGTCTTCATGAAATGAAAGTTAAACTTAGTCAGATCAGAGCTGCAGTCGAAGCAAATCTCCGTGTTTCTGTCTGAAGAAAAATAAAGAGTTCATCTGTTCTTTTTCAACAACTGACTCCAGTACTGGTGAGTACAGCTGATCATTTTTACTGTTTCAACCAGCAGCAAACAGAGAGCTTCAGTTAAACTGGAAGTTTCACTCATCAGATAAACTGGATGATGGAGAAACTTCAGGATCACATAGAAGTGAAATGTTGAACAATAATGAATAGATGTCTTTTTAAATGTGGTTTTTCTGACTCCTCAGAGGTCAGACATGTCTGCTGGCAGCAACCAGAGATCTGAGGATCAGTTTCTGTGCTCCATCTGTCTGGATGTGTTCACTGATCCAGTCACCACACCATGTGGACACAACTTCTGCAAGAACTGCATCACCCAACACTGGGATGTTAACCCTCCGTACAAGTGTCCTTTGTGTAAAGAGATGTTTCCCTCCAGACCTCAGCTGAAGGTCAACACCTTCATCAGAGAGATGGTTGATCAGTTCAGACATGAAGCTCAGCAGAAAGCCAGCAGCAGCAGATCAGAGCAACAAGCTGCCGAACCAGGAGAAGTTCCCTGTGACGTCTGCACTGGAACCAAACTGAAGGCCCTGAAGTCCTGCCTGGTGTGTTTGGCCTCCTACTGTCAGACTCACCTGGAGCCTCATCACACATCTTCACGTCTGAGAAGACATCAGCTGATGGAGCCTGTGGAGAACCTGGAGGACAGGATGTGCAGGAAGCACGATAAACCTCTGGAGCTGTTCTGTAAGACCGACCAGACATGTGTCTGCATGCTCTGCTCGGTTTTAGACCACAAGACTCATGAGTTTGTTCCTCTGAGAGAAGAATATGAAGGAAAGAAAGCAGAGCTGGAGAAGATGGAGGCTGAAACTCAGCAGATGATCCAGAAGAGACGACTGAAGATTCAGGAGCTCAAAGAGTCGGTGAAGATCAGTGCTGATGCTGCAGACAGAGAGACAGCAGAAGCTGTTCAGGTCTTCACTGCTCTGATGGAGGCTGTTCAGAGACGCCTGGAGGAGCTCAGAGAGGAGATCCAAGACAAACAGAAAACTGCAGAGAAACAGGCTGAAGACTTCATCAAAGATCTGGAACAGGAAATCTCTGAGCTGAGGAAGAGGAGCTCTGAGCTGGAGCAGCTCTCACGCTCTGAAGACCACCTCCACCTCCTCCAAAGCTTCTCCTCCCTGAAAGCTGCTCCACCCACCAAGACCTGGACGGAGGTCAGAGTCCGTCCTCCATCATATGAGGGGACTGTGGTGAGAGCTGTGTCTCAGCTGGAGGAGACACTCAGGAAACAGATGAAGATGATGATGGTGGAGGCTGAGCTGAAGAAGGTCCAGCAGTATGCAGTGGACGTTACTCTGGATCCTCATACAGCTCATCCAGACCTGGTCCTGTCTGATGATGGAAAACAAGTTCATCATGGTGATGTGAGGAAGAATCTTCCAGATAATCCAGAGAGATTTTCTAAGTGTGTTAATGTTTTAGGAAATCAGAGTTTCTCTTCAGGCAGATTTTACTTTGAGGTTCAGGTTAAAGGAAAAACTAAGTGGGACTTTAGGAGTCGCCAGAGAGTCCATCAACAGGAAGGGAGAGCATCACAGTGAGACCTCAGGATGGTTTCTGGACTGTGTGGTTGAGAAATGGAAATGAGTACGAAGCTAATACTGATCCTTCAGTCCGTCTCCATCTTCAGTCTGCTCCTGAGAAGGTGGGGGTGTTTGTGGACTATGAGGAGGGTCTGGTCTCCTTTTATGATGTAGATGCTGCAGCTCTGATCTTCTCCTTTACTGGCTGCTGCTTCACTGACAAACTCTACCCGTACTTCTGTCCCTGTAATAATGATGGAGGTAAAAACTCAGCTCCTCTGATCATCTGTCCTGTCAATCAAACTGTCTGATGGTTTTTCTAAAGAAGCTCCATGAACAGTGAATCTGTTTCTTCACCAGTTCCAGTCTGAGTTGTACTGGTGGACAGATGAGGTTGTAAATGTCACCAGTTCAGTTCACATCTGGATTATTCTGCAGCTCATTCCACTTCTGTCTGTCTCCACGTTTCTTCTTGTCAGCAGGCAAGCAGTTGGTTCATCAACAGCAGGTTCGGGTCATGTACTGTGTGCACCAAGTCTAACCCATGACACAGTTATCCCATTACTACAAGCGGGATATCTTGCATCAACTAACTCCTCCTCTTGCTGTTTGACATCCTGCCAACTGTTTTTCTTGTCTCAACCTTGAGTCAATCTCTCAATTGTGACTCCTCTCCGCAGTGTTTTCCCAATCACTGACACGTGATCACCTCTCAAAAAACAAAACACAATGAGCAGCACAGGCAGACAAGCATTTTTCTCACTGAATGACTTTTAAAAAACAACTGTTATATGTCTTCCAGTCAGTTTTTGACGGCATCACACTAGCTGCTCTGACCAAAGTCATGAATACATATGTCTGAATACTACACTGGAAATGCAGTGTTGTTTTACTGGATCTCAGTGCTGCATTTATACAGTTACCACATCATATTACTCCAACACTAGGGGGGCTCTCTAGTTCTGTACTAAACTGTTCAACTCTTGCGGAGACTTTGTGTCAGTAGGTAATTTTACATCTACACAGAATGACCCGGAGTTCCCCAGGGCTCTATCCTGGGCCTCTTCTGTTTAACATCTACATCTCCCCTGCTCAGGTTATAAACAACATATTAGTTACCTACACGCATACACACAGCATATATTACTGTCACCAGGAGCCGGGCCCTGACAGGCTCTTGTAAATGTATTATGAGATAATACTATGTGCCTCAACTTTCTTCAGCTAACAAAACAAAACTAGGTGATTGTTTTTGAGCCAAGAAAACCAGCAGGTTGTCACAAACTTCAGTCCATACCCTTAAAACCACCAACCAGGCCAAAATCTGTGTAGGATGGACTCAGACCAATTTTAAACACATCAAAGCATCACTAAATCAGCCTACTATCACCTAAGAACATCTCAAGGAAAAAATCTGATGTCTCAGGAAAATCTGAAAAACTAGCCATGCATTCATCTTCGTCGGCTTGACTACTGTAACAGCGTCTTTACTGTCTACCTAAAAATCAGTTAAACAGCTGCAGCTCATTCAAACTCTGCTGCCCAGTCTCACTAAGACCAGAAAAGTGGACCACATCAGTCCAGTTCTGAGGTCTTTACACTGGCTGCCGGTCCATCAGAGAAAGACTTTAAAGTTCTGCTGCTGTCTATAAAGCTCTGAATGGTTTAGGCCCAAAATACATCAGTGACTCTTGACCCAGTATGAACCTACTAACCCCTCGGTCATCTGATCTGTCTTTTATCAGTTCCCGAGTCAGAACCAGACATGGAGAAGCTGCGTCAGCTTCTATCTCCACATGTCTGAACAAACTCCCAGAAAGTCTCAATCAGCTGAAACACTTAGTTTATTTAAATCCAGGCTGAGCCCACCTGTTCTCAGCTGCATTTACGTAATTTTATTCAAAAGTTAAAATTACACGTCTCTATGTTCTCTGTTTTTAATCTTAAATTTTTCAATTTTTTAATTTTAATCATGCTTCAATTTTTTATTCTAATTTTTTCCCCCTTTTCCCCCGCTTAATCTTATAATGTTTTATGTAAAGCACTTTAATTGTCCTGTACATAAATGTCTATACAAAAAACTTCCTTCCTTTCTCTTCACTGTCCGTGTCAAATAAACCAAAGTCTAATTATTCCTGCATGAGGGATGAGATCATTGTTAAACGAGGAATGTTGAGTTTTATGTGTTGTGTTCTTCTTTAATGTCTCCCACTGTTGGTTGATTCTTCACTCTGTGACTCTGTCATCACTAACAGGAAGTTAAGAGGTCTCAACAAGTTCAGGTGTTTTAAAGCAACACTGAATTTAATATTTTGTTTTTTTCTGCCATGAAACATTTAAGTTGTTCATTTATTCTGGTACAGAAATCAAATGTCTGAAAGAAATCCCTGAAAACTTCATATTAACACGACACTGATGTTCATGATGAGTGTAAATAAGTTTCTGATCAGAAGTGTGACTGTGATTCATGTTGATCATCAATAAAAAGACAAATTAAAGACAAAGAGGGTTTTCTGTGTCCAGATTCTTACACTGAGTTAGAAGCAATAACCAGATCATCTGCTGCAGTAATGTCACATCACATCGGCAGAATCACTGAAACATGATTTAAAGAACTCGTTTTAATGGAAAACTGCAGCAAAGTTTGGATTCTTCAAATCTCCACCAAGTTTCCACCGAGTGTTTCTGCAGAACTCTGAAGACAAAATAAGATGCAATAAAACTCAGGTTATTGAATGGATGATGAACAAAAAGGTAAAGATGGTAAAACAGAGATCTAGAGGACAGATAAAGGTAACTGAGCTCATCCAGGATCAAAGGCAGGTAGCAAGGAAAAGTAAACTAAATGAAGGAAGGAAGCAAGATCTGGAAAATAAAGCAGAAAGCTCAGATAACTAACAAACAAAAGTTAAACTAAACCACAGAATGCACACAAACTGAGACACTACAAAAACCTACAGACCATGACATCATCAATGAGTCTGTTAGAAACCTGAAAACCAGCAGAGACCAGAAGAAACCTCTGATGTAGTTCCTCAATGTGTCCACCAGGGGGCAGCAGGACAACAACTATCAGGAAAATACATTTCCTCCAGAAACTTCAACTTCCTGTCATTCAGTTCAAGGGAAAAGACATTAAAAGGACAAAATGAGGCTGCAGAACTTTACACAATAAAATATGAGTGTAAATGAAGCTGGGACTGAACAGAGGTGAAGTAAAGACTTAATCCTGACTGATCTCCCTGCATTTTACATCCATTCTTGTATCACCTGGTCTGCACACACTGATGATGTCGTGGTCAAAGTGGGTAAGGACATAGCTATGATCAGGAAATGTGTTGCATACATGCCCATACTGGTCGTTAAGCATGTGGTACAATCTCTCGTCTTGTCCCACCAGAGTATTGTCCAGTCATATGGTCGTCTGCATCACAGAGAGCTTCAAAACCTTCAGGTGTCTCAGGATAGGACTGCTGACGGTGCTTCAGTGCTCATAAACCAGTGTGGTTCTAACACGTCATGGTTTACAGTCAGTAACAGAACTCATTTACAGCTCAGCTTATTCATTTAGAATGCATTATTAGCAGAGAAATGAACCTGGACTGAACTGTTTTTTAACATAAAAATGTGCTTTAGTTATAAATATTTTGTGAAAATTGTCATTTACAACAGTTTTTTTTTTCCCAGATTAAAAAAATAAATAAATCAGTTCAATTTCCATCCATCCATCCATCCATCCATCCATCCATCCATCCATCCATCCATCCATCCACACTGATTAATCCAGGTGTGCCTGACCTCAGCAACTGACCACACACACCTGGATTAATCCATTTGTCCAATAATGAAAGACAAAAAACAAAGGAGCTACCTTGCATTCAGGAAGTAGTGGAGTTGTGCATAGAGCCCATAAATCTGACAGAAACACCAGAAAAAGAAGAGCTGTGGAGGAATTTGTTATAAAGCATCAGAAATCTCTGAGGACTTCTTCCACAGAGCACTTTGTTGTAATTTATCTTAATCCACCTGATGCAAAATCATTATTCAACCCCAACTTTTAAGTAATTCTCTGTTAAAAAAGATTTTATTAATAAAGATGACAGCAGAGGAAAATGTTCTTGGTCCCAAAACAAAGGGAACATATTGCGTTATATCTTACCAGATGCAGTTTATGGAAATTTTTTGTTCACCTGCAGTTTTATGATGATTGAATCGATGAGCAGAATATTTGTCTGACTAACACGTCTAAATTTAAATGATTGAACATATCAAAGTTATTTGGTTGACTTTTAGAATCCACTGCTGAATTTGTAAAATGCAATGTCTAATATTAATGTGATGTGTTATTCACAGCTGTGAAATATTTGGCCCACCCTTCTTCAACAAGAGGACATGTTTGCTTCTTTGGCTGTTCTGTTGTAGTTCTTTGTGTTTTCTATAGAACGGAGGTCTGCAGGAAACACAAAAAAAATTAATGGTTTTTTTTCTCCAAAAAAAACAAAAAAAAAAAAAAATTTTTGAGCAGAGGCTGTACGTCGTACAAGAGAGGCTAAAAGATGACAGCTGCAAAGATGTCTATGAGCCAGTTATAATCACTTTTCAATCTTCAAGCTGATTAAGAAATATTTATGATTGAACATGTTGGAAAACAAACTGAATTTCTTTTGTTGTAAGATGAACTAAAAACATAAAAAATGTTTACAAAGAAGGTTGTTTTGTGTTTGTCTAATAATTTCTACTCACACAAATTTCAGGATATTCAACCTTCAGGTAAGATTCACAGAAAATGTGAAATGTTGATGCTATTTACATTATATGATGAATGTGGGACATTTCAGTCGAGTCAGGTGATGGTAATTCCCTCATCTGAAACTATTTAGTCACTCTAGTGAGTTTAAATAGAAGCTGTCATTGAACCAGGAGATACAGCACCTCCATTCAAGGTTCACATGCTTCTTTTGTTTCCTGGTTAAACATCTCATTGGAGAAGAGCATGTTATAGAACAAGTACTTCAACATTGAACTGTTGCACTTGTGCATCTAGACATTTAGAGGTCAAACTGAATTCACCTGCAAAGGTTATGGTGGGTTTCAGGCTCATTTTGACCAACTGGAAGGAAAAAAGTAATCATGAGTCCCGATGAGAAATCAGACTGGAGTTGTGCAGCATGTCCTGTAGAGTTTAGTAAGAAAGAAGGTATGTGTGAGGGGAGAAAAACAAAAAAAAAAAGATAGAGGAGGTCTTTGTTCTTTTTATATAAAATATCTGCCGGGGGCTTTCTTTTCTACAGAGACTCTGGTCTCTTGATCAACTCTTTGAGTTGTAAATCAGTCTTGCAAGAACGATGTGCTTAACTAGATTTTCTCAAACACAAGTACTTCTTCTAATAAATAAAGTAAAACAGTTAAATTTCCTCCACATTCCTGACATTGTTAGTGTAAACTGCTGGTTGAACATAGAAAAACCTGCATACGGTAGAATTTGGACAAATACAGAACAATGCTCTAACTACTATCATTACTTTTATAAACAGACGACGAGGACTCAATCATGTAAATGTAAGGCAAATTATAAAAAAGCAGGAGAGAGTTTTTTTTTTTTTCATGTCCACCCCAGGAATTACTCTGTAATTTTACAAGGTTTTTTTTCTTTTTATTGTCTCCAGCCAATGATGAAATAGGATTTTCACCCCTGACAACCAAATATCTGCCCAGAAGACGGCAGAAAAGGCCACAGCCAAAGCACCCTGGAGTCATGAAGCACAGTCCTCTTGTCTCTTGTACATACAATACAACAGCATATGATGAAACACCTGCAGAGCAAAAACAAACCCAGTTCAGGAAGAGGTGGAGAAACACGGAAAACAAGTTTAACTAGTTTCATGAAATGAAAGTTAAACTTAGTCAGATCAGAGCTGCAGTCGAAGCAAATCTCCGTGTTTCTGTCTGAAGAAAAATAAAGAGTTCATCTGTTCTTTTTCAACAACTGACTCCAGTACTGGTGAGTACAGATGATCATTGTTACTGTTTCAACCAGCAGCAAACAGAGAGCTTCAGTTAAACTGGAAGTTTCACTCATCAGATAAACTGGATGATGGAGAAACTTCAGGATCACATAGAAGTGAAATGTTAAACAATAATGAATAGATGTCTTTTTAAATGTGGTTTTTCTGACTCCTCAGAGGTCAGACATGTCTGCTGGCAGCAACCAGAGATCTGAGGATCAGTTTCTGTGCTCCATCTGTCTGGATGTGTTCACTGATCCAGTCACCACACCATGTGGACACAACTTCTGCAAGAACTGCATCACCCAACACTGGGATGTTAACCATCTGTACAAGTGTCCTTTGTGTAAAGAGATGTTTCCCTCCAGACCTCAGCTGAAGGTCAACACCTTCATCAGAGAGATGGTTGATCAGTTCAGACATGAAGCTCAGCAGAAAGCCAGCAGCAGCAGATCAGAGCAACAAGCTGCAGAACCAGGAGAAGTTCTCTGTGACGTCTGCACTGGAACCAAACTGAAGGCCCTGAAGTCCTGCCTGGTGTGTTTGGCCTCCTACTGTCAGACTCACCTGGAGCCTCATCACACATCTTCACGTCTGAGAAAACATCAGCTGATGGAGCCTGTGGAGAACCTGGAGGACAGGATGTGCAGGAAGCACGATAAACCTCTGGAGCTGTTCTGTAAGACCGACCAGACATGTGTCTGCATGCTCTGCCCTGTTTTAGACCACAAGACTCATGAGTTTGTTCCTCTGAGAGAAGAATATGAA